>LR736909.1:29244-689725 GCA_902654985.2 Oryctes borbonicus | reverse complement strand
TTCCGAACTTCGTTTTTTGGCCTCGAAAAAATTCCATCATTTTGGGTGCAAATTTTTACGGCCTGTCGAGATCTTGGCGGCCGGACGAGCTACGACGATAAGTTAGGGCTCGTTCGAAAGGTCACGACGAGCGTTTTAAGTTCGTGAGATCTCAACTCCGTAGCTCCAACCGTTCGGACGCTACGGCGTCCCAAAGTTGAAAAATTAAAATTCATTTTTTCAACTTTGAGGCCAAAGAAACCCGCCAAAACGAAGAGCCAGACGCTTCCGCTTAGGCGCAATCGATCCGCCGTTCAATTCTCTATCCAACGAGTACCCACTTCGCATACCGCGGACGAACAGCTAAGGAGATAATGGACGAAAACCGAAGCGATGTCGATTTTCCGTCCGTTTTCGACCGTTTCCGGCGGAGTTTCCGAAAACTTTAAACGCCCATATCTCCTAAACCGTTAGAGGTAGCGGGCTGAAATTTTATGGGGAACATATACGGCCCTAAGGCCATCGATTAGTTGGGTCGGACTCTTGGCGAACTTTTGGTTTTTGGAAAAACCGGAAAATTGACATCACTCGTCGCGACCTCTAACGGCGTTTGAAGTTTTCTATTTAAATTGATGTTTTCTATGCAGCTGTTATATCACAGGAACAAAATACATAAATAAATAAAGTACTATAATTAGTTCGACAATATTATTCTGCATTGCAAATTTAAATAAAATGAAAATGTAGATTGTATATCACCGCGGAATATCATATGCCAGTCGGAATTTGCTATTTGAATACCGAATTTCTTCTATCTCTTATCTAGAATCGTCTAACGAGAGAAATTTGAATTGGTAAAATCGACCATGAATCATGCTAATTCTTACGCTTAAAAGATAGATAATAGAAGTCTCCCATGGAGACTTTATTCGTAATCGTCGTGAAATCGGATTGAGGAGAGGAAGTGCCTCTAATGCATTTTGAACGTAGACGATTTTAAAATTCCAACTTAGGTATTTTCAAATGAATTCGTAATGTAGATAAGTGCATTGAAAGGACGTTGTACCTAGGGAATATAATAACAGCTTATAATAGTGTGCATTGAAATGGAAATATTTAAAAAATTACCAGTTTTATTGTGCCTTCTAGTGAGAAATGCGTGCACTTTTCGAGGGTTTTTCGAAGTATATCATCCTATGTTTGTCTTACGTGTAACATTTCTCGCAACATTTGACCAAGCTAATAATAAAAATAAAAATTAACAGATAATATTTTTACGCCTCCTCGATATCTCGGCGTCTGCTAAAAGTTAGGAGGTTAAGTTTGGGCCTGTTCGAAAGTACTCGACTAGCTCTTTAAACAAGAGAAAGTTCGACTCCCTAGCCCTAACCGTTCCGACGCCGCGGCGTCTCAAAGTTTGGCGAGAACATAATACTTGGTGTTATAGTGAGCACATGAGTAAATAATCGAAAATGATTTCGTAACCTTTTGCCACCCTTCGCAAATGAGTATTTAATTAATATTAATCATTGGGAGGGGATTATTATTGAATAAATGTTCGCGTACGAGTCTCTATGAACGTGTATGGATGGTGGCGTACGCTTTATGCATATTTGATGCAAATTACAATCCTGCGGCTGGCATTCGAGATGAATTAGTTAATTTGCGACTAGGGTCCTAATTGGAATTAACCGCTGTTGTTGTTGTTGTTGATATTGTTCCGTTTCTTGCCGAACCCGCCAAATTGTTGTTACGCAATTTACGCAATTAGTACTTAATCAATGTTTGGATGCTACGAACGTACTGTTTGTAGACGGCGTCATCGGACAGGTTAGTTAATTTAGCTTTGTTTTACAAATAACAATCATGTTAATTAAAGAATAGATGAAATTATAAATCTGCTAAGTGACAAATGAGAATCGACTAAATGTTATTATTAGTTTCCAGTGATGAACGCAACACATCGATTGATAAATTAATAATAACACTGCAGAGATAACAAGCAAAGATTAATTTGTAAAAAATTTAGTAAAACTTAAGTGAGAAACGAAAAAGTCAAATTGAACATTAAGTGCTCAAAGCTTAAAAGACAAATATGAAAACAAAAGTTCCTTCATTACATTCTAGATATTTTTGATGATGCCTAATTAAGGCTGTGCTGGTTATGATTCGTAAAGTTTTTGGAGCTACGCTGGCACAAATGATCTCAATAAGCCCTTTTCATCGTGATATACGTGTATTAAATGTCCTCAAAGAAAGCAGTTGAAAGACTTAAATCAGGAGAACGAGCTGGCTATGGACGAGACCAGCATTATACTATGATCAAAACCAAGACTCCTTTAACAGATCTTCAGTGTGGATGCTGCGACTTCTTATCAACAAAATATAAAATGTAAAAAATAGCGCTACTTTGAAGCACTTTCGGCGGGTTGTATGAGGCACAAAAAGTATATTTCTTTGATATTTACTATAATTTGCTGAGATATCCTTGAGATTATTATACACACACGATTCCTTTTCTAAGTATGTTCTTCTCAAATTAACAGTTTATTAAATACAAGATGTATTTTTTTTCTTTATTCTTAAACTAAAAGAGCTGTAGGCGTTTATTACGCATCAAGAAAGTCGTATAATTCTTTCACACCGTCCACAGTCGTTAATAGATTAAAAACTGGATCGCATTCTTTCAATACAAGCCGCACAACAGCCTACATTCTTTAAAGAGCTTTATTGCCCATATCAATTTAGCAGTTCGTTTTAAATTACGCCACAGCAGTACGACATTTTTTTCTGTTTTTTCGATATTCACATGCGAGTATCGTGACTATAAATTTGAGAAAGGAAATATTTCAGTTGTGAACGACGTTATTGCGTAATCAAAGCGAGCCAACGTTATTAATATGGGTTTTAGTCGTTTAGGAGCACTTATTAGCGGCGTGATAGGGTCATTATTTTTGACAGTTTCATTCGAACGTATTGCACCAGCATCCATACATTTAAGCAATCATAATTATTATTATTATTGGTGTTTCTTTTTCGGAGGGACGTCTTATGATGCCGTAAATTTGAACAGCTCTCTTAGTAAGAATAATGCGAAAGCCTTGTTTCATATAGAAATATGCGTTGTATATAGAAAATTCTCTTCCAAACAGTGTTTATGACTTGAGTGTAACCTTTCGGGTCGTAATAAAGACTTCTGGTTCAGGTTTTATGGTGCCTCGGCATCGCAAAATATTTACTTCTCATATATGTATGGAAAATACACTACTGCGGTTGAATTGTATCACTCAATGTGGTTTGATGCGAACAATTATTAGACAATCAGATATATTAGCTAACTAGATAAGTTCCTGGAGGTTCCTCAACAAATTCTATCCTCATTTTGAAGAATGAGCGTAGGAAGTTGTGAAATTGCAAACTTCTTTTTTGACATTTGCTTTTCTTTCATCATGCCCTACATGTATGCATAAGACGGTCTCAGATCGAGTGAATCAGATGGGTTCTCGAAGTCTATTCGATGAGAAATGATTCTGTTTCCAAAATGTTCATGTAGTAACTTGGAACAATGTCGGCGGCAAAATATGATGTCCTGGCTGTAACAATGCCGTTGTCAGTAACTAGAAGTTTATTGTCGTCCTGGATAAAACAAGGAACAATAATACAATGCCCAGATACGGCATATCAAATGGTAACACAAACACTGTGGAGCGGTTTCTCCTTAGTAACACGTGGTCCCTCAAATCCAAAGAATCCAACTCTTTGTCTATCGATTTGACCATCAATTTGACTTTCGTTTAAAAACCGTACATTTTTTAAGGCATTCATATCTTCGTACAGCACGCTTGTACCTAGCGTTTCACCTTCGTACAATTTTGATAGCACAATAGATTTGAACATATCAGTGACATGCAGTTATACGCAATTCGCCGTTGACTTCTTTGTGGAGATAGCAAGACCTGCATAAGAACGCGTTGGTATACACTGTTCTTCGACAACCTGAAGAACCTTAGCACCGACACAAAACGCAGTGTTCTCGATGTTTTTTAAATACTTGTTTCAAACTTGGGCCATCAACCCCTTCATTTTTGTTTGAGCGAAAATATTTACCAGCTGTCGGAACCATTTTCAAAATGATTTCAATACGAACGTAACGTTATTATGACAGTTAATTACAAACAAGTCAAACATGACGAACGAACATCGCACAAACAATTCCACGGCACTTTAGATTTCGGTACTGTTTATTTTGGCGGATACCGCAAAGTACACAAAGATAAATATTGACAGCCGCAAACGTTGTTTGAAATAACTCAAATGAAAGTAAGAAATTTATTATAACCACAATGCACAAACAGGTAACATCTATAGAATTGGCATCACTTTCAGTTCAACAAATCAAAACGTGATGGTAATAAGGTCAACCATTCTATAACCAGTGATGCATAAAGCACTCACAAACTGCGTGTAAAAAAAACGAAGAAATACGTTTTATGATTGGCGCCAACATTTCGAGCATCAACTGATCTTTATTATTTGACGAATGCCTTTTTTTTAATGGCTTAGAAAGTAATAATCGTTAACTTCTTAACGTGAAGTGGAATTCCGTTTAGACTTTGGAAATTCGGGAATATCGCAACCGCAGTTTATTTTAGGCATAGTTTAGTGCATTTTTTCCTCGAGAGAACCATATTACATCCATCATAAATTTAGTTTATGATGTGTTTTCTCATCATCTGAAGCACTCTAAGTGGAAGGTTGTGAAATAATGTTGGGACATCTTAATAGGTTTGTATGTATGAAATCTTGTAGAACAGTGTGTTTATAAAGTTTTATGGGGAATTTGAATATTTTCGATATATTTTAAGCATTGTATGCAAGCTGATAGTTATATGCACAGAGATCCTCAAAAGCAAGAGTTTAATACCTGCGTCAAAGATGTTCCAATTTATTTAAGGCATCTAAATAATAAGATTTGTCGAACTTTACAAAATAGGCCTCGGCTTCGTTTGATGTGAACCGCTTTCCGTTAAGCCGGTTTTTGGACGTGTGCCAAGTTTGGAAAAGGAAAAAAGTCGTAGGAGGCCGAATCTTGCGAATATGTTGGATGGAACAACAATTCGTATTCGTACTCCGCATAAACAGGTCCAAACATTGCTTTGAAGTTATCATTTTATGATGCTATGAAACATCAAATTCTGCATAATTTTCTCATTGTTAACGATTTTATAAAATTTGTTTGAAAATCATTGTAATAAGCTATTGTATTCTGTTTTATCCTGTATGTAACCATGAAAAATGTTTGTAATTACATAACACGGTCATGTAAATCTTTATCTTCGAACATAGTTCAACGATAAAAATCCATGTATGTTTAGCTGCGCTTAAATTAAATGTACAAAGTAACAAACCCATGTAAAAAATTCTTTCGTTGCATGTACTTAATAAATCATCTTCCTCCTTCTAAAGAAGCAAGACGCCCACTTGAACCATGAAAGAAGATCGTAAACATCGACAAGAATACTAAAATAAATAATTAGTTCAAGTTAAAGTTGCCTATTCGGACGACGTTTACTGCCATATACGAATCCACCTTACACCGTGCCAGCTATCAGAGATTCATAGATCAATGAAGGAAGCTAGAGGCGCCTTCTAGAAGCCACCTACGGCTGCGCATCTATTACCCACGCGCGATTGGGAAAAGAATATGTCTAATACCGGAAACGTTTAATGTCTATGGAAGAAAACGTATCGTCGACATAGTTTGAATGGCTTAATTTGTTGGCTGTGTATCAATATTTGAACAAAAGAAAAATATTGCATTGCGTAGTATGGATTCCTAATCCTACAATATTTGTACAGTTAAACAAATGCTACGATCATTATGGTTATGATGGCTATAAATACCAAATTGAAAAGAAGGTCAACAGTTAAAAATAAAAACGCTGTTTAGAAGAAAATTGGTTCAAAAGAATTAAATACAAATAATGCGAACTTAATCATCCATCACCACCACCACTAGATGCTCCAGATTTGAACGCTAACCTCATCGACGTCACTAGCCCAAGCGATTTCGAAGTTCGAACACGGACATACTTGTTCGTCCTCTCAATCGGGATCCTCCTTCGAGTGGTCCTGCACATCGTTCCGAGGACCGCCCTTCTCTTGCTTCGATCGAAAACTAACGTTTATCTACCTTGTCCTCTACAACTGGATATCGATCGAAATCCACTTAGACTTTACGACAGCACTTGTCGTTCGCCATATCTAGTGCGGCGGTACGTGTAAGTGGAATAACAGCGGAGAACTTAAAACATTTCTGCGATGCTCGAATGTGTATTCTGAACTTTGGAAATGGGATGTGTCTCCAAGATGTATAGATCTCCTGGCGAAGGTGGCAACTTGAGATGTACAGGTTGATGGAAGTTTTGGATAAAGCCGGCAATGCTTGAGGAGTGGTTTAAGGGTGATTTTGCTGAAGATTTCTGTGTGGTAAATAATCTTGATTGTTGAATATTGTAGGTAGTTAGTGGATTTATATATATTATTATTGTTTAATAATATATAAATGTTTATTAATTTGATATCTTCGCTGTTTTAATACACGTCAATTGCGTACCCAGTTCTTCCTCAAAGAAAGCAAGAATAATATTTCTCTCGGAAATTATCGTCGTCATTAAACAGACCTACCTCATTGTGCTTCATTTCCACAACCGTAGACGATTCTCAAGGCGGTGCGACGTATTCCAGACCAGGGCTATCGTATTTCATTTCGACGACACTGCGAAGCTTCGAGTTAAAGCGAGACGGAGAAGGGTATACGGAAGGAAAGGGAAGGAACAAAGGCGCAAAATTAACACCGCGTCAAGTCGTTTGTTTTGGAGGAAGATTGCAATTAAATAAATTAGTGTTTATGGGGTGGGGAATGCCATTTGCTGAAAGTGCTAGCGTTTTACGAGGTTGGATAAAAGTCACGGCATTTTAAATACGGCTGGAAAATTAACGCTAATAATAATAAAAATATATTCACTTCTCATCACAGATACCGCCATTCCTTCCGCACGTATGTACGTAATTGCAACCTAATTCTAAATCATCCGCCGGATAGTTTCTTATTCCGTGAACGCCTAAGATGTTCCGCATATTTCCGGAAACAGCTTCATCCGATGCCACGCCAAAATACCACTAAATCTGTCCATTCCTACTTATATTTACGACGGCCATTCACGACGAGAAGGCCAAAACGATCCTTTCACACGAAATTCTTCGGGCAATTAGCTTTACAACGGTCATGTCAGCCCGCGCGGTCCAAAAATAACCTCTTTCTCTTCGCTTCTTTCTTTGACGATCGCTACGTCTGTATGTACGTCTACGTATATCTCTGTATTTAATGCTTACGTTACGTTTTGCATAATCGTCTTTGTATGCGCTACGCTCGACCGCTGGAGGGCGTTAGTACGTCATAAATTACACTCGGTGTCATCCGCTGATTGAGAAAGTGTACATGTTAATTTCTCTATTTATCAGCTTAATGTTTCGCCCGACAAATATGGGCGTTTAAATTATAGTAAACGGCAACAGAAATCGGTAATATTCTACATGACATAGACATGGTCGCGTGGGAAAATTGTAGTTGGTGGATTCTGGTATTCTTCAAGTGGTAATTACTTTAGATAAACCTAAATTTTTCGTTCGTGGTGAAATGATTAAAAGTTATGTATCAATTAGATCAAGCAATTTTGACCATTCCTCAAAAATTATCAATTTTTGCAAGCCTATGAAAGTTAAATACTTAATTTGGTATAGTCTAATGCTTTACTTACAATTTCCTTGAATTTTATGTGGTTTTTGATAAAAGAGGGAATATCAATGCTATCTGATAAAAGGATTGATTATGTAAATCGCTAACGTCTTCCATATTTGGAAGACAAATCTAAATGCGAGTTGAAAAGTTCTACTATGAAAGCACTACATGGCGTCGTGCTATCATGACCTCCAAAAATGTCTAAATATTCCTAAGGTTAATATCAAATTTGCCCATGAAGAACTACCATGTACTTCTTAATACGTCGACCAAAGCTATTTACTTTTCCATTTGGTTACAATTTACAATATTTCGCTTTTGCCTACCAGAGCCGTATTAACAATTCGCAAGACAAATAAGTCAAACTTATTCTTGCAGAAGATTAAACGATTATATATTTAATATATGCCCTTGCGGTGTAGTCGAGCTGCCTGGTGGATTGTATTTTCGTTGGTATGTCGGTACGTGTGTTTCCATCACCCTACATGGTTGTACTTTTATTGGGGTCAACGTCGTTATAACAAAAGGGCTTTTCGAGGAGCAGAACAATGCTATTAATTATGTTTGTTTGTTCGGAGGTAGACGAACCGTGGCACGGAATAAAACACCGGGCTCCCCAGGTCTCCGCGTTCTGTGTGTTTGCGTTTGCAGAATTCGATCTGTTACGTGAACGTTGCAAATTGGTCTAATGAGACGTAAATACGTGAGTTGGTTGTATAATAAGATATTTAAGATAGGGGAAAAGAAATAATTAAATAGGAAGAACTATAATATTGCGATCGTATATTGGAGAAAGTTACGAGATTTTTAGAGATCCTGACGGAAAATCGAAGTGGAAATATATGAATAGAAGACGCATACAAATTTCCATTTTTTCACAAAATTGCTTTTCTTAAACACCCACCTTTTTTTGAAAATTCACCTTAAATCGAAACGTATTTTTTTCTTGGGCATCTAATTAACCCTAGTAGATACGTCGTGGTAAACGAAAAGAATATTAATGAAGCGCAATATAAAATAAATATATGTCACACTATGCAGGTTGAAATAATTTTTAAGTTATATAATCATTATTTAAGAAGCCACTTCAAAATCTCCCACATCAACTCCTTTCAGCCATAAATTCCAATTCCATAAATTACTCTGCGAGAACATACGTTACGTTAGGCAACCGGCTATTAATCCACCCGCAACTCGAGAAAGAAATACGCTCACACCAACCGATATATCGATCCGTAAATTGCAAAATATGCCTTACCTTACAGACCGGTATATAAAGACTTATTTGCGACTGGCATGCCGGTCCAAAATAACGTCGAAGCTGAAATTCGATACATCGACCAAAGAGCGACCGTAAATCACGTTGTGCATACGCTTTGCCGGGCCTTAGGCGGTGAATAATGGTAGTTTATGTTATTACATGTGCACAACTCACGACAATGTGAGTGTGTAAAATTTTCTCTGGTTTATATATGAATTACAAGCTGACTTGTGAATTCATTTCTGAAAAAAGCAAATTATTATGTGTAATTCATTAATTTTTACAATTACAAGGGAACTCTAGGAACCAAAAAATTCAGATTTCACATCATCAGGCCAAATAATAAGACGGGTTCATTGAAGTGTGCGTAAAAGAAATTATTCAGTTATTTCAACATTCAAAGCATCAAAATCCCATACGCTCGTATATCTCATCTCCTCAATCATAAAATTTACCGACCCCATCGCTAATTAATCACCGATAAAAACAATTAGGTCCCCTCCGAAACTTATCAGCTGCATTATCGCGTCCATTTTTCAAAAACGTTCTCCAGCCAATTGAATTGCCCTCCATCTGCCGGGCTTGGACACTCGATTAGCTCTGTCACTGCCATAAACAAACGATTAATACGAATTTCATCCGCTTTTGCGACTGCAGTCGTCCGGCCAGACGAGAGGACAAATTCCCCGGTTTAAATTCGGAAAGAGGACGCCCGACGAAAGGGTAAAGGAAACAGAACGAGGCCTCTAGGACCGACTGTGAAGCGTTGTCATGCTGCATCGTTGCGGCTGTTAATTTTCCGTAATGCTCAACGCTAGCGCCATCTGGTCTGTCTGTGGACACTGTTAAGCGATAATTATACATTGTGTTCCAAAAGTAACATACAAAACTGATATTTTTGTATATGCAGAAGTAGAAATAATATCACCTAAAACCTCTCTCTTGACGCTCTTAAGGATGGATTGGCTTTCAGCCTAATGCTGAACGTTTTTGAAGCTCGAAACCGGTAGTTTATTTCAAAAGCTTTGTGAGATACGACCTTTCGTTTTAACGTATCACGATGAGATCCACTCACACAGAGGCACCAGACTATAAGTAGAATTATAAATTTTGTGAGTTACTTTTGGAGCACCGTGTATGTAGGTACAGCTTGCGCGGTTTAGGAATGCGAGAAAGTCACAGAAAACCGCGAAAACTGTCGCCTTAATGAAGTCAGCTTTATGTAAACAACTCACCAGCAACTGTGTTCAGCTTTGGTTATTTTAATACCAGTGACGATTCAGGATATGCATACGTATTTATAAGAAAGGAGGAAGTTCGTTCGTTTATTTGTTTGTTTTCTCTCTACTTTCGAAAATAGCGCGCAATAGTTTACACACGTAAGGAGATTATTAGGTTTATTGAGTTGAATTTTCGATTTAAAAGGCAGGATGTCGTTCGGAGTCCATTTTCTCGATGAACTATGCTGTTATTAGATTTAGTATTCGTTTTAGAGCGAATTAAAGGGGACGATATTGGAAGCACTTGCTTAACGAAATTATTGGCACGTAACACGAACAAATTGCGACTAATAAAATATATATGGAACTTTAAATTGCATTTGAGCGTTCCATTAAATATATAGCTGCTAGCAAACTACCTCCTTTGGTATTATAGGAAAGTCTTTAAAAGCTTTTTGTTATTCAATTTTTTTTTCTGATACAGAAATTCTTGCAACAAAAATTCTAGAAGGAAAATTAGTTTTGCGTAGGCTAAATTAATTAATTTGAAGCGTGATAGGATTATTTAAGTGATCTTAGTTCGAACTGGAATATACCAAGATAAATTAATCATTCCCAAGCACAACTTCAAGTACCCAGCACCATATAAGGCTGTGTTTGGCTGTTGCTGCAGAATAAGCTTCTCTACCATTTCACCCCTTTTAAAGATACCAAAAACAATGGAGAATGAGGAAGACTTAACATTTTTCAATGTTTCATATGTTTAACATTCACATATAACGTATAATAACACTTATTTCTTTAATTTCAGGTTACTCAAAATGCGTCAACGTTCACTTCGAAAACAAAGATGGCGGCTTCTTCTTGAAGCAATCCCCACGTCAACACTACCACACATCGCCGCAGGACCCCAACTCATCAACCACATCGCCTCTTTCCATAGATCGCTTCACGGTCTTTCAGAGTTCGCAACCGATCTCGGTGCGTGCGACTTACGGCCCTTTCAGCACGAAACAAACGGTACCCGCGAGGTACGTCGTACCCGACCCACTACCAATAAATGCCACAGGAATATCGATAGATATTCAAGAATTAGCGACCCATCACTTGGACATGTCAGCTCACATAGTACGTAGTGAAATACCCCGAGATACGCCTGTGCTGAGGGTCCTGTTTCACACGGGAACGGATCCCGGAGCTAGAAGACAGATGCTTTTGGCCAGGCATCATCAGGTCTGCATAGTTCTCCACGCTGTCATGACCAATAGGAGTCCCTTAAATGCAGCTTGTAGTCCTGATGGTGAGGATGGTGTTTGTTTAGCTCAGATTACCATACCATCTTCGTGGTGGCCTCCTTTGCCGGCTCCTGATAAAAATGGCAGGTTAGGGAAGCTGGTGAAAACACCACCTCGTCTGGTGCAGGTCTCCTATTCGATACAAGAACCTAAACCTGAAGATGGCGAAAGTTGCATTCCACAGATGCAATTGCAACCGTCTACTGTACTTGGGATGATTCCTTTGGTGCCTGCAAGAGCCGCATATAAGGAGACGCAATTGGCTGATGGTCTTATGATGATAGTACCCCATCCTCCGTTGTTCCCATTATCCAGGATGCATATACCAGTTTTTATCGATAAGGAGAAGGCCAATAGTATATCGGGGGTTATTATCAAGTAAGTTCGATTAATTCTTCAAGGTTTTTACTTGATTATTCAGAGAAAGTCGTTTGTATTGATCTAAATACTTAGTACTTTGAAGTAATCGCGTCTACAAGATGACTTTGCCAGGTATAACTATTAGTTATCTCTCTCGAATACTTGGCAATAGATGTTTAATAATAATTTTGAACAGAGAATGGACGAATTTCTCTATCCATATCCAACATTATACAAATACCTCGTATTGGTACGAAATCTTCAAAACAAGATCCATAACGATATGAACATCGATACTGTATTACAGAAACATCTATGGGTTAACGGATATAGTGTATTTACGCATCCTTGCAACGTGTAACACAATATCGGCATTAATATATTAAATTACGCTAATTAATTCCGATTTAACGATTTGCTGATGTTCTAACGCGCGTTGTTAATGTAATTAGACAGGCGGGCGTTTGAAGCTCGTCGATGTATATTGGTAGTAGGGGAATATATTAACGATGAAACGTAATTAAACGGGAACGTGGAACAAAATTCTATGATTTACTCTATTCGAAACGTATTTGAATAGTTGCTCAAAGCATTAATATATTGTATGCGCGCTGTGGTAAAGTCTACCAGTATGTAATAAAATATTTAATATTTTGTTTAAATGATGACCCAAATATTATTGACCTTGCAGAGGTCGCTATTTCTTCCGTTAACCGTATATAAAAAAAAGGAATAAAATTAATTTTTTACGTACCCCAATTATACAGGATGTCCCATCGGGATATATACAGTATGCATTAGAAAACTCTGAAAACTTTACACTAAAGCCGACATGTGCTCTTGAACTAAAATATTCTTCATATTCTGACACTTTCGATTATACAGGTGCCAACTTTAGTATTTTAAACGGAGCAGAAGCAGAAATTCAAGGGAAATAAAGTTTTGTTCACCAGATCTGGTCCTCAGCGACCTTTTTCTGTTTCCTAGGCTCAAAATTTCGCTGGGGGCATGGAGGCAGGAGACCGACACGTTCGAAAACGCCTATTTTGCAAAATAAGATGCCGGATGGACGACAGACTCACATGTTAAGAAATAAAACTGAATTTGTTAAAAAAACAAATACTCGTTTCTCCTCTGTTAGTTCGGACGCTATTCAGATCAGCCTCGTGCGTAGGTACTTTTCTTTCCTTGTTACATGTTTTCTTCAATTACTTCTTAAATTCCTCTAATCAGAATCCTTACATAATTGTTACAAACTCTGCGATTTATTTAGGAATACTTAATTTGAATTTAAAAAGCATTCGGTGTCATTCGCACATGTCTAACAATTATTGCTTTCTTTGAAGTACCTGCACAAACTTTATCCACTCCCACAAGTTGTACAATCCATTCTAATTCCACCACCAGAATATTACGGAATCTCGAAAAGCGCAAGCAAATATGTCACCACTAGAAAGCGTCGCGACCAACACAATATTCTGTGAATTTTTCATCATTCGCTTTCGTTTCTTACCTCTCCACAGCGTAATGGAAGCGGCCACCGCGTCTTCGAGAGCGGGAAATCTTTATATTGCACGCCGGCTCTTATCCATTCCTTTACACGGTGATACGGTGCTATGTTTGCTCGGTGCCACGACCTCAAGAACATTCCTTCTAATTTCAAGTATTACTTCAACGTCAGCCCCTTTCGTCGTCGCCTTTAGTACCGCCGTTTTTTATATCAGGAGGAGAGATACGCGACAACTTTAATTATGTATCTAGTGGTTCTTGACTCTGCTATACGGGTTGTTCCACATAGTGCATATATCATTGGGATTTAGCAAACGGTATGAGATGTTGCGTAACGTGTTATATATTACTGGGTCTCAACGTCAAAGTTACATCTAAAATATGGAAATTTGTATAAAAATCTCCAAGCCTGTAAAAGCTATGGTATATGAGATACCATATTTGAATTTCGGACAAAAAAATATAAACAGCTTCGGACTTTGTGAAGAATTTATATTTTGTCAAATATTTGTAGCCAATTATGTAGCATTGACAAATTATCATCCAACTTCGCAAAAGTCAGCTTAAGGCTGTCCAATCGCGGAATATTGGCTTTTTGCGGCCACCCAATTAGATCGTCTTGCTTCTGCCTAGCTTGAAGCCGCTGCAGTATAGATAAAACTATGAAATTTAAAAAATTAATTAATTTTAGTTCAACCTTCAAACACGACTCCATCTTGTTTAATTTAAGAAACTACCTTCTTGAAGTCTTGTATGTACGGGATAACATCGAAGAAATAGAAAGATACGACTTGTTTACCTTTGCGGAAAAAACGAAAGAACGCAAGCAAACTCGCAGAGAAATAGCGACAGCGGATCTCAAACATCCGTAGGCTATTCATCTTCATATCTCGGTAGCTATTATAAAGGCGAACGGCGGTCTTACGCTGAAATGATTAAATTTCTTCCAGTTTTATCGTGCGAAGCAACACATGCGTTCCAGTTCTTTGCGATTACAAGTGAAGAGCGCGTATTTTTCAATTTTTCACTTGACAAATTTCGCGTTTGATAACTCGGAAGTCGGCAAGGAAGGATTCAAATAAATCATGTATCTGCGTAGAGAAAAAGAATAACACTTGCTCTTTTGACGTCTTCGCGATAAACGTCTTGGAAATTAGTTTTTTCTTGATTATACTAAGTTCCAAATCAAAACGTGGTTAAATGGTTAAACAAGAAATCGGAGTTACCTATCAAAGAAGTGGAGATATGACCGTACTTTTTATTTTAAATGATTTTCTTCTGGAAAATCCACCAAAGTGTAGCAATATTTTCATCATATTCCTACAATGGATTAATGATCTTATTTCACCCGCAGTTTACTCTAAAATTCCAAACACATCTTTTGCTCACTTTTTCTTTTACTTTCTTTCAACCTACTCCGGAACACCATTCATACTTTCTCCATTAATCAAATGTCTAAACGGCAGCTTGATACTATATTATAAAGACGTCCACAATCCCCTGTAGTACTCCTCAACTTGCTTATCTAACGTTTTATATCCCGACGAAGAATATTCGAAGGTGTGAGCGGGGTGACATTTATTAACGTCATTCTCTATAAAAGCACTCGCTGAACGTGTTCTTCCGCTTGTCTCGCTGAACGCTGGATCAGCGTCTGATGGGATTTCTTGAGTAGCTTAACAAATTATCGTTTTTGCTCGTTTGGAACTCGACGTGTATAAAGCTTTTTGAAATGAACTCGTTAAAAGTAATCGCGAAGGTTCCATAGATTTAGGCTCGTTCTAGTTCAGGGCATCCAACTTAAATCTTTATATTTTAAATATAATTGGAATTGATTTCGTTACTTTATTAAAATGGTTTGTAAATGTACGTATACTTTTTAATAACGACAGCAAAATGTACTTAGCACAGCTAGTTAATAGCTACAAATTAAGGTATATAGTTATAGTTAATGAACACTAATATTAGCAACACGATTCCATTTCACGATTTTTCTCAATGTAGCTACGAGACTATCTTGTACAGATATAAAATGAACCAAAAACAAACGACTTTCTCTGAAACTTATATATAAACATGTCTTTCTTACTTCCACGTCAAATCTAAAGTTCTTTCCTCTTTCTCCTCTCGTTGCTTTGCTTGTTAAATAACAATGGTTTTCCGTATATCTCTAGAGCCCGTGTGAAGAGCGGCATACGCCTGCTGAAAGCTGTGGAATCGGACCCAGCCTGGAACATTACCCAAGAGATAAACACCCGCCATACGGGGGCGACGCTCAACATCCTAAGAAGGATACCGCCCGAGAGCGAGACCGCCACAGCTTCGCCATCTTCGTCTTCCACGTCCGGATCTTCCACCTCTTCGTCGTCTTCCAGTCTTGACGGAGAGTAAGTCGTTTAGCTTTGCGTTATTCCGGCGAATTCTCGGTGATTTTTTCGCGATAATGTAACGTTAATAGGTCCCGGTTATCGCGGGATAATGCGGATCTTTTAATGGCCGTAAAGAACGGTTTATAGTGGCAATTCCTCATTATTTTCTTTTTGCTTATCTAATCCGAGAGTGGGATTATACTGCTTGGGGGAGGAATAATTTACAAACGGGATGGGATTAGATTGAGATAAAAAGGGTGAATGTAAGCAATTAGATGATTTTCTTGAAATCGTTATCTCTTCTCAACGTGATCCTCTTTATATGTCGCATATTTTTTATACAAAGTTGACTAAGAAAAAATACCAAAGTGCAGTATCTTGTAGTCGACGAGCGAGTCAATTTTTCTTAAGCAAATTGCATTTAAACTCACTGCGGCGATCGCGTGTGACTCCCATTCAAAAACGGACCTGATTAAAAAAAAATCCCTTGTAGAAACAGATACTGACTTCTCCGGGCAAAATCTAATATCATTCCAAATAATCCACATTTGATATCGGTCATTACGTCGTTACTATTTTTGATATACAATTTCCACTTTGGGCTTTCTTCTCTCTTACTACTTGCAGATACAACGTGCCAGGCGGGCTTTAAGATCGCTGTGTCTGGTTTTCTTCGACCGACAACCTTGAAATATGTCTATAAGTTTACTTTTCCCAATCGTCGCGCGTATACAGGCACATGACGCGATTATACGACCGTTCAATTATCGTTTGGTATAGGTACACCTGCGCTTTAGCGTAGTACCAAGAAGTGAAGGAGATTTTTCGTTGTCAGTAAGATAAACGGACGTATACACAGGCCTTAAGACCTGTTTACACTTTTCCAGCTTTCTCCTCGTAATTCCGTCGAACGCGACTGTCGTATTAGATTGTGGTTTAACGTGTTGACATCTTCACCGAGTACCTACATAGATTTTCTCGATTCTAATTTAGATTTTAATTCTGTGTTGCATAGGCAACGACAACATAAGCCTTGTAATATCGGTCAAATTAATAAGTACTTACGTAATTTTTATTTCAGTGAATTTGGGTTACAGGTCGTTTATTAGAACGATGAAAACAATTTTTTGCGCTTCTTTTTTGTTTCTTTATTGCAAACGTTTTATTAGTCCTTTTGTCAACTTTTTCAAGCAATTATCTTCTTTTTGTTTCTAACATACTTATGTCACTAGGATCATTTGATTTAAATTACAAATTAATTTAATATAATAAATAACATTTTTATCAACACAACGTACAAGAGATTGTTTGTTTGAGTTTGTTGTCGGGTTGATGGATATAACGCAAGGTTAAGAATACAGCTTGCATATTGCAATTAGGATTAATAGAAACCTTGTCACTAGCAAAAACACCTTTCAAATCTTCCTCTTAAAATTACCAAAAATTACCTCGTATCAGTATGCCTTTCACATTTTAATCCCTAAAAATACAATGAAAAAAAAAAGCAGGCATTTGTGCAGACACGCTTTGAATAAGATTAAATTGCTCAATTCAAATTCAGGTAGGACGTTGTAGGCTAATACCTGCTCGTATAACTTGTAACAACGACTTGCCAGGTTAGAATTTCGCACCCACCCATGCTAGATAATGGTAAACAGATGGCCGTACCACACGTGAACCTTTTAACCGCGTAACCCACGGCTTGTAGACGGTCCTAAAAAAGGAGTATTGTAAAAAAAGGCGATAGTTTGAAAAGAAGCAGATGGATTATGTTTAATATCCTCGGAAGCTTTTTGTAGCAGATAATATATTTATGCGTACATATAAAACGTGCATGCGAATACAGGGCGATGCCTCGAATATTTTGTGGGATGATGCGAAATATCAGATTGTATCGTGTTAAATCCAAGAAATGCAAATAGAAATGCAGCAAGATATCGATTTCATAATCGCAGCGTTAAAACAAATTTGATGCCTTTGGCTTGATATTAGCATTGAGCCAGTACCCAAAGTGCGGTTATCTTTATTTTAGCCACGGCCTTTGTTATCCTTTGAAGATTTGGACTTCATCTCGAGGGGCCTTTAGATTTAAAATGGCGTTATGAAACCGACTTTCATTTATAAAATTAGTAAACCGTCTTATAACTTCCACATAAATATGTGAAATTCATCTACCTCCAATGTTGGTCATTGGTGATGTTGCAATTTCAATAACCAGCAGTGTCTGAAGTAAAACGTGTACATGTACATCATAGTATTGTAGTCCAACAAGCATCTAAATAATTAAATTGGGGCGTTATTTCAATTATTTAGAGGGTAAAATTTGCAGGTAGAGTTAATCAGAGGATCAATGTCAAGCGAATTTCAAAATAACGGCACTTTTCCCAAACAAGGATTAAACCCCCAATGACACGGTCCGTTTAGTGGGTATTAAATAATCGAAAGGGTTCCAGTTTTAGTATCTTTGACTGCTTCACACTAGCTCTACCGGTTTACCTACCTTTTTTCTTGTAAATCTTTGACCTTCACTTTAATAAGGTTAACTGTGTTGTTTCTCGACTTACGTTGCAGTATCTATGATGAAATCCGCTAAACTAGATAATTTTCGGTAGAATAATCGTGCTCACTAGGCACTCGTAATATCGTGTTTTACCATCTAGCATGTGCTGCCCGTTCAATATCTCGACGCTAGCCATACGCGGCGAAGACATCCTGAAGTGGATAAATAGAATAGAGTGCTTGGTGCTTGAAGGCGAGCGTTAAAAGCGAAAAAGCCCGCAACAAGGGTCGCTGCCACTATCTCCTAACTTTGTCGCTGGGAATATCCAGCTGAATAGAATGGGAATCTATAAAAACCATCTTACGGTATTCGCAGAGTTTGATGTTTAATAGGGTGCTGTATTATACGGCGTCTTATCGATAATGGACGTTTTCTTGGAATTTGATCGGGGTGTAGAGTATTGTATGTTTTTTGTGCAGGAGTTAATGCTTGAAGCAAGCTCTTTAAGCTCTTTAATATTTGCTTCATTTAGGATATTTTTAATGAAAAATGGGTCAACACTGTATTGAAAGCATCATAGCTCTTCATCGAATACTGTTTAATTTGAAGTCTTCGGTGGAAACAGCCGGGATGCTAGACAATTTTAGACGGCATTAACGACTGCTTTATTGAGTTTTGTGAATGTATCGAGGACGACAGAGAAGCGTTAGTAGAACCAGAATGAGTAAAATGCATGCCGGACTTGCTTGCGTTGTATTTGGCTGATCAGCATGGGGTAGTAAGCGTAATAGTTTGAGCAACACCAAAGCGACTGGAAGAAACGGTATTCCAGTTTGTTTGCCACGGCCACCTTTTAATTAAAGCAATAAATTCAAATCAAATACAAGTTCTCACTACTTTTAGGTACAAGGCAAGCCAATCCGACCAAAATAAATAGATCCTCTGGCAAGATGGTCTTCGATCTGAAGTAATCACACTCAATTCCGAACTTGTCTCTTGCCTCACCTTAATTAGCTAGTAGTCGTCATTCGTGCTACTGTAGCTCGAGGGTTAGAATTCGAGGGTATTTTGCCCTTTTGTTCGATAACCGATTTCCCTTCTGCCAATTTTCTTTCGTACTTCAAACGGAAATTTTCTCCCCTTCTAGGGTGATTAACTTTACTGCCGTAAGGGCCTTAATTGCAAACTTTTCTTAAAAGCCTGACGAACTGATATTGATCAAGAGAAGGAAAGAAATGTTGTCTTAGAAACGCTTCGATATAATTAATGAATTTGGAAATCAAATTTTCGGGTATTAGGAGGATACCGTATTGACTTATTCCATTTATTTCGACATTACACAAAATATTGGCATTATGTTTTCATTATCAACGACAAACTTTAAGCTACACATTTTTCAGAATGTAAGCCAGCGAATTGTAAATTTTGAAACGTACAATAGCGTCTTTATCATGTTTAAGGAGACGTATAATAAAGGAAACTGTATCCTCCCCATTGATTGTTGATTGTAGATGGAAGCCCAAAATATAATGAACATTGTAGATTGTTGCAAAGTAAATCGTCAACAGCACAATAGCAACACACAAACTGCTTAAATGGTGATCGATTCTCGCGTTCTATCTATACTTCAAACGAATTACATGAATTAATGATCTTCATCATATCTTTCATGTGTTATACACCGACACCATCCAGTTCAAATTCAATTTGAACGACGACAATAAACCATTTATCATCATTATACTATTTATTAAGCGAGACTAAATATCGTATAACAACAAACGTCTACAAATGCGGCTTAACATAGCAAGTTTGTACGACTAACTTCGTTACATAACAACTGACTCGGGACAATTGTGCTCCATCTTTGCGATCCTTCATCTCGACTGTCGCTCAGAGAGCGCTCCAATTTTAATATCTTCGCGTCTCGTAAGATGTCCTCCTCCGTGAACAAGTTGCAAATTCTTCTCCCATAGAAAACGGAAGAGCGTGGTAAATTAGGTCGACGTTTTAGAGAGTTTCAGATTAACTCCTGATGAAATTAACCTACGTCTTGTCGCCCTTCGTGCGGCTCCGTGTTGGTACGAACCGTGCGGAGCCGCCAGCTAATTCCAGCTTAATTGGAAACGTTCGCGGCCGTAATTTTATGAGCTCATGATTGCTGGTCGTAATTTATCGAATTGTTTTGGATAATTGTTTTTTTTCCGATGCTCTGACTGGGTCTCGTAGTCAATCGTTCGATTTTTTAATTTGGTGATTGGAGGTAATGGATTCAGGAACCATGTTTCCAATCGATACGTCATTAATAAAATGTACGATGGGGTCATTAGAACCATTAGGGACGACCATAAACCACAAAAATAAAAGGAAGTGAATGTTGTACCGTCTTGTCCATATGCATTAGGCCAGCGTTAGTTAAACTTTTTTACTTTACGACACACGTATTAGTATGATTAATATTTAATGATAAATTCTTATTTCGTGAATTGGTTTGAACGCATGCAAAGTATCAAAATCTTAATGGAAGATATGATATGATGAATCCGGCCGACTATTGGTTTACCTCCAAGAAAGGGTATTTCTTAGTAATATTCTCGCAGTATTTAAATTTCCTCGTTTCTCCTTTTACAAATATTTCTTTAAGAACAAATCTGGCGTTTGTATTTTTGCAGAATCTCAAGTAAAGCTACAGCCGTTTCAAATTGAGAATTTATTTTTGAGGTTTTGATTAAATTTTTCCGTATGCCCTTGTCGATCTAATTAACAGAAGCCGCAGAAAGATTAAGAAACCATTTCATAAGAAAAATTAAATTACGCTATAAAGGAATCAAACAAATTAACGATGTTACATCAGGGTACAAAGTAAACCGTCTTAATTAATCCTTTGCCATACAATCTCAAGGAACTTCCCTCTAACCGACTAGTGTTTCCACGTTCCCTCATTATTTCCTTCACCAATCTCGCAGGATCATCAAGCGCGAGCAACTAAACAACCCACCAACATAAATAGAGTAAGTTTTCTCTTACGTAGCAAAGGGCCCTCTATTTTATACTCTCTACGTCTCACCCAACAGCAAACTCCTATGGTGTACGTCTAATTATTTCAGGCTGTTCGAGCTGTTTACGTGGTTAGTGGAGATCTCCGAAGATGCACCGGAACCGTACGAAGACGCTAAGGTCGTGTGGACGGCGAAATTCGAGCCGCCGCAGGATGAAGCGTCGGGGACCGGAGTCATCGTAGGCGGCGCGATTGAATCGCACAAGTCGGAAGGAAGGAAATCGACGACCAAGTTGGACATACAGAAGGATGATATACAGGCGGTGGTGCCTATTAGTAAGGTATGTTAAGTTTGATGATGAAAATTATACTCTTTTTTTCTTATTAGATAATGAACAAGTGCAAGTAGAAAATGAAAATATTTTTTCGTGCTGCCCTGATTGGAAGCACGTAAGTGCGATTTACGCGGGATGAGTTAGATATATCTTTTGAAATTTAATTTGAAAAGATGCTTGTTTTAATCAATTTAATTATTATAAATTTTGTGCAAATTATTTAGGAAATTCATTTGTCTGGGTTATTATAAAAAATACTAATTTTTGACAACATTTTTACCTGGGGTACCAAAAGCTTGCGAACCAATCTCGTTAAGTGGAAAATCTTGGAGCAACTTAAATAATAATCATTTCTTTAAATCTGCTGCAACAGTGGAAACATTTCTATTGCAGTTTCTCCTCTTTCACGACAAAACTCCGCATAAATACGATCAGCACACTCTATAGGGGAACTAGCAATTTACACTCTAAAGAAGGTGCTTATTTTCCAACGTCTCTTAAAATCCAAGCTTCAACGGAATCAAATTAGAAAATATTTCCTTTAGTACTTCCCAGAAAATGTCTCCACAACGTTCTCAGTACTCCGTAGACGACAGAGACGCAGATTTCCTTCCTTAATTGATTCCCGAACCAACACCCTCTCCCCTCGCAATTAAGGACGGATTAAATTCTATTTCTCAGTTATAAATTCCGCGAAACGCTTGATGCGCTTCGGAACATTCTCTGTCACATTTAACGCTGCGAATCGCTTAAACCTCTTTCCCAGCATCCTGCTGACTGCGCCTAACCCTCGTCCGAGCGCTTCTATCATCGTCGTCGTCATCCTATCGCGTAATTCGTTGAATATGCAATCGCATCGTAACGAAATTTCGCGATGATGAACTTTGACTTTCGTAAATTCTCTAATTTTCGAGAAGCGGTTAAGGGAACTAGCGATCGTAGCTTCTCATCGAATTTCGTGAAATCGACATGATTACTTTGAGAGCAGTGAATATAAGGTAATACGATGCTTGTTTGTATTTCATCTTCCATAGTAATAGGTTAGATTATTTATTTTTTCTACACTTGTAGCTTGAAGTAAGATTAACTTAGTGGACACAATAAAACAGAGACAAAAGCAAAAAACAAGAGACTGAAGATTAATGTAAAAAAAATGAAGTACATGTAATCGGCAGCTCTAAATTTAACATTTTACTTGAAATATCAATTCTATGTTTTGGAGAAGGGAGAAAATGTTTCGTGAATTTTTGAACGCATGCAAAAAAAATAAAGAAAGATATAATTCTAAACAAAAACACTCTCTACAGTACTCGTGATTCTAACCTCTCTCATTTCTCATTTCGATCGTTTCAATTGCTAGAATATTGCAACGCATTGCCCGCAGATCCTATAAAATCTGTAGGAAAATTACCGCTTTACCAGGTTCAATTTCATCCCCTGATTTGCATTTTTATTAAAGCGCTAACCGCCGAACCTTATCGATAGCCCGTAATCAATATAGCAGCGGCTGCTATTTTTCCTCCTTTCTTTTTTATTTTTCAAAGTTCGCGTGACCTAAAACGGCGACTAATCATATTATTCCGGACGTATTACGAACGCAAACGTTAAGGAACTCCAATGGCAACGTCGATTTTGCGGTTAAATTGGCGACATTTCGGCTCCTTTTTTAATTTTTATTTGTCATTTGCCGTTTAGAATTAGCCTTGCTAGAATAACGCGAATAGTTGATGGTCCGTAAAATTGTTATTTATTGACGTTGAGATACTGGTAGCCCGAAAATGCTTCATTTTAATTATTCACACCCGCATTCATGTAAAATTTAATCCTTAATTGTGACTAAATACCCAATTGTTTTGCCGAAACGGGGATCGCAAATAGACATCCTAACACCTTATTATTTAAAGCAAGCTGATATGAAATGCATTTTATACACAACTTATATACAATAGCACTTGAGGATATACGCCGCAATGAGAACCTAATCGTCGTACGAGCTGATAAAGGCAACGCAACAGTAGTGATGGATCGCACAGATTACAACATGAAGTTACAAATGCTGCTGGACCCGGATCACTACAAGAAACTAAACAGGGACCCAACCACGAAGGTAGAAAAACAAACCAGAAACGCTATTAAGGAATCATCAATTCCAAAGGAAGAACAAAGAAGGCTATTACCATCAGAAAGCCGACCACCAAGACTGTACGGACTACCAAAGATACACAAACCTGGCAACCCTCTCAGACCGATCGTCAGTACATGTGGCTCACCTACCTACGAATTAGCCAAATATGTCGCAAAACAACTAGCACAATACTCCGGGAACACCGAAAGCTTTGTGAAGAACTCCGAACATTTCATCGAGATACTACAACAACACGAAATAACAAAAGAAGATTTATTGGTATCTTTCGACGTCGAATCACTCTTCACCAATGTACCAGTGGAAGAAACACTAGAGATCATCAGGCAACAACTAATACCAAAAGGACTACAACCGGATCTGATTAATTTGGCGAGACTCTGCCTTACTTCGACCTACTTCCTGTGGAACGGAGAATTCTACGAACAAGCGAGTGGCGCTGCAATGGGATCTCCTTTGTCACCTGTAATCGCCAATATCTTTATGGAAGCGTTCGAACAAGAAGCCATCGAATCCAGCAGGTTGAAACCTAAATGCTGGTACAGATATGTAGATGACACTTTTGTCATATGGCCACACGGACCAAAAACTCTAGAGGAATTCCTGCAACACATCAACAGACAACACGCAAACATTAACTTCACCAGGGAAATCGAAGAAGACGGCACCTTACCATTCCTAGATGTCCTAGTGGAGCGCAATGACAGCATCAAACTAGGCCACAGTGTATACCGCAAGAAGACCCACACAGACCGATACCTGCATGCAACATCCCACCACCATCCTCAACAGAAAAGATCCCTCATCAACACTTTATTAAGAAGAGCGGAAAAAATCAGCGACAAACATCACAGGAATAACGAAATACAACACGTCAAAAACGCCCTGCAGAAAAACGGCTACAGTACAAGACATATAAGGAAGCCACGAGAGCAGAGAAAAGACGAAGACCAACAACAACCAGCAGGATACGCGTACCTTCCATACATAGCCGGAGTCACCGACAGGCTAAAAAAGACCCTAGGGGAGAAAAACATCGCCACACGTTTCAACACGGTGACCAAAATCGACCAGCTACTCCCTCCAAATAAGGACGTGTTACCAAAACTAAGAGCAAAAGGCATATACGAACTGAAATGCCAATGTGGAAAAAGCTACATCGGTCAAACAGGTCGGAGTATTCAGTGCAGAGTAAAAGAGCACGAGAGAGACGCACGTCTTAGGCATACTGAAAAATCTGCAGTAGCAGAACACCTGCACCAGCAAGGAGACCACCGCATAAGCTACAGCGACGTCAAGGTATTAGCCAGGACCAGCCACTACTACCCGAGGATAATACGCGAATCCATAGAAATAATGAAGAACACCAACAACTTCAATCGCGAAGATGGATACAGGATCAGCAACACGTGGAGGTTGGCACTGCGAGGTCGTCATGCAGCGAACGACGCAACTCAGCGGAACGGAACGGTTATGGATCAGCAGGGCAGAACGGTTATGGATCAGCAAAGCGGAACAGAAATGGGATATATAACGAGCAGCAAAAGACAACAACAGCAGTCTTTAGAAATCTTCTGAAGAAGCTGACAGGATAGTCAGCGAAACGTCAAGTTAAAAATCAACTACACGACATCACCCGAAAGACATTTCTACAATGGATTGCGGTCGTGAAAGCCTACACTCAACTATGTATACCGAAGTTGGAGCAATACTGTCATAAAGCTCACATTAATTAATGGTTGAAAATCATACCGCACCCAATATCTTTCCAACTGTGCAATGACGATATAAAATCAATATAACCAATATAAAACGATATAAAAACTAAATCGCTTAACGTCGGGCCAATGTCCAGATACCAATCGCAATTTACAGTAAATGTTGCTATATTGGTCCAATGTGTCGCCGTCCTGTAGCCAACCTTGGATTTTACTTGGGTTTAGAATGTAAGCTCAAGACCGTTGATGGTATTATGAAGGCCATAATTATCTACAGACAAAGGTCTTATCTAAAGTAATTCCTACGGATGAACTTTGAATTTGTAGAAATTCCGATCATTTCTTTTATTTGTTTTTGAACGTTTACGCGATACAAAATTACTTTTTTACTTTAGTTCGATTCTGAATTTAAGGAAATCGACGAACATTACTCGCTCCCTCGCCAACGAAAAGGCTAACGAGTACTCTTAATGAAAGTATTACTATTCCTCTGAATCCGCATTCGATTTAGGGATTAAAGGGAATAGAAGCGGACGTATTCCTGTTTTTCGCTGGTATCATTACGGTATTTTAATTATTTCCTTTTTTGTGGTGGTCGTGTTAAGCGCTAAAGACGTAATCGTGTTTTTGGAAATTAATGACTCAAGCTGGGAGGGAAATAAAGGTGTGAGGTAGGAAAGTACTCGAAGTAACACCGATAGCTGAAACATGTCTGCTAGTGTTTTCCTCCGCTAGTTTGTAATTTGGAATATAGAACATATTTTCGATTGTGGCAATTCAAATAATCCGAGGCGCTCAAATTTTGCAAATATTATCCTGTACGTACAATTTGTTTCGAGAAAAAGCTCTTCCATTAGATAATTGTTTAATTCCACAGGTTGGTATAATTTATTATATGAAGTAATGGTCCAAATTTTATTTTATTCCAGTCAGTAGGAAGCAAACTAACAGAAAATGCATCAACAGAATCGTGGCATACATTGTGCAATTGCTTTTACTCCTACTAATTCGTATAGCGAATAGTCCCCCTCCCCTTTCTCCCTTAACCCTTTCGTACTGAAACGAGGCTCGAATTGTACCAACTAAACTAATACCACCACCGCAACACGATGAACCCGATAACATTGCATGGTACATCCGTCACCAAATCCGCCTAAAGTGGAAATTGCACTCGCCCAGCAATAGAGGGTGCCGTCGTCACGTAATAAAGCGTTCCGGCGGTACATACATATATACGTATTACGTATGTAGCACATACAGACGTATGTACGAACTACACACATAACTAGGCTTCCCATATATTCGGAATTGATATGAGGAGATAATTCGCGGTCTGGCGGAACCGAATAAGCCTTTTCCGACCGAGTTGCTCTATCGGCGTAATGTAGTACTTCTGCTTACGTCAGCTTCATCATTGTTATCCTGGAATTGCCGTTGTGAGCGTTTGCTGGAACGGTTGGATGAATTTGGCGTGGAATTCCTTGCGTACAGACAATTGCAAAAATAATGTTATAAGTTATTAATTGTCTTCGAGCTGACTGTCGAATCGAAATGTTTATTATTTTATTTATTATTATTTTATTATATTCACCAGGTAATTAAACACAGCTTCAAATGAGTTACAAACTTTTTTAGAAACTGAATAAAAAGTTTCTATTGATTCTTGCCGTTGGCTTAATTTGTTGAAGTTGTATAATAGGTTGAAATATATTCCTTACTTTATAATAACCTTGTATATCGAATTTATACGATAAAAAAATTTTCCTAATCAACGACTGAATGCACCTTTCCTAATTTTCTAAACGTTGTATACGCATACAGATATTCGATTTGGCTGCGTTCCAATTTCCAAGCAATCATATATCGTGGGCTACAACATGCATCCACGACTTCACGAAACTCGTATTCAACAGTGTTCGGATAGAGCCGAGGCTGAAATTAATTGCTCTCATTCGAGCTTGAGTTATCTCTTCTTTTGCAGACTCGATATACAATTCGGACGGCTCGCCGACGCTTTTATGTGTGAAACATCATTGGTACATCGGTCTTGGTCGAGTTTTTAAAAACAGAACCGTCGAACGGGTGCTTCATGTGTCGCGTAGAGAAGGACGGACTTTTCGCTTTGGGGATCGATTAGGAGTTGACAAATTAAGTGTTTGAGTAACGACATGGCGTTTTAAAGCTTTCGTAATAAATTGGGAAGGAGTTTAGTGTGTTTGTTGCTGATGAGCTAGTCAGCCAATAGGTGTTCGAATGATGTTTATGTACAACTATTACGGCAAAGGCAATGGGCGAATTGGTTCTTTTAATTTTAGTTGTGTATATATATTATTATTGGTTATTCCCAAGTACATGATATGAAATGAGATAATGTATCTTACAATAATTGTAACCTCTATATATATAGAGTTGGCATTGTTTTTTGAAGTGACAGTGTGCAGTGGTCGACAAAAAAATAGGTACGATGTCAATATTTAAGAAAATATTATATAATGAAATAACAGAATGAAAACGAAGATAGTCTTTATTTAGTAATAAAGGGCATAAATATAAATTGCTAGAATGCTAAGTAAAGATTTAACAAAAATAAAAAGAAAACGACAAATTCTGCTTGGACAAAGTAATAGGTAAAAGTTACGTACGTAAGGCATAAAAGTGTTGCAATAACATACTGACCAATCAATTTGGAAGTACCTGCTATTACTTCCAAATTGATTGGTCAGTATGTGTATGCTTAATACTTTATCGCATGGCCATTATTACGTATTATATCACGGCACCTGTTAGGCAGAGAATTTACTAACCGCTGGCATGTTGCAAGTGGTCTGGCGTATCAACTTTCTTTAACTGGTTGCCATAATTCGTTCTGATTTTTAATTTTTTTTGTGCTGCAAATCAACACATTAACACACTTCCACAGGTTCTCTATCAGAATGATATCCGGCGATTGAGCCGCCCACCCGAAAATTCGAATGTTATTTTCGGTAAACCACTGTTTGACACACTTGGAAGTATGTTTAGGATCGTTATCTTGCTGATATATCCAAATCCAGGCATATTATCCTCGGCATACGGAAGCATAACATTTTGCAAACTATCTCTACCAATTTATTTGGTCATAGTGTCCTTAATCCAATGAATTGGACCAATCCCATACCGCGAGAAACAGCCCCACACCATGATGCGGCCACCACCATGCTTTATTGTTGTTATTGTATACTTTGGAGCCAGTTCTTTATTTACTGGCCGATAAACGTAAACTCTGCCGTCATATCCGAGTAAATTAATTTTCGTTTCGTCACTCTATAGTATATTTCTCCATCTTTCAAGTTTCCATTCCGTACAAGTTCTTGCACAACATCAGTCTGGCTGCAACTTTTTCTTTGACTTAATAGTGGAACTTTCCTCCCGGCTCTACAGTGCAAGTTATTCGCTACCAATCGGCAACGTATTGTACGGGCACTAATATCCACATCCGTTTCTTTTATAATTGATATGGAGGTCGCAAGTGGATTCTATTTTGCTAGTCTAGATTAATAGTTTCGCAATTTCCCTAATCGTAACATTCCGCACAAGAAAAAATTGTCAATGTAAGAATTTGACAAATGTTCAAATACCAACTAATCTAGGCGTTTCCCTACACCTCAGTAAAAAAAAAAAAAAATAGAACAACATTAATATAATATAAACACGTAAATACTATACGTCCTTCGTGTACATAAAAGCTGTCAGGAGATACACCACGTTTTCAGTGCTACATTCAACCAGGAATAGCTCGGATGTTTACGCTTATTTACCGCAAATTACGTCGATATTTTTAGATCAAAACGGCGGTTCTTGCTGTCCGTGTAATAACCTGCCAACTTGTGTTTGAGATTCCCTTCTGGAAATTGCACGACGTTAATGAGTAGAATGTTATGATCGTTTCCTTTTTGGAAGGCTTTGCTCGTTTTCTAGATGGTTTTGACGAAGTCAATTTGTATTAAGTCGTATATTTATTTTGATGCCGGATAATCGTTTCCCGAAATCAAGAAGTTGTACTGTACAAATTTTTTTTTGCTTCTAAAAACGCTCTAAGATATCACGAAGATAACATTTAAAAGTGTATTAATAAATTGTTTGCTGTGAATTTCCGGGACTCCTAGACAATTAGAAGGCTTTCAAAAGGAACTAATTTGTCATACGCTATTTGTTAGCATATTCATAGGAAGAATCTCGAAAGTTTTTGCGCGTTGTTGCGCAAGAAATCAAGTCCATGGATCAAGCAGTGGAAGTGCAAGTAGTTTGAGGATTAAATACTTAAAGATAACCATAAATAAAGGCTATGAAAGTGGACTTAATTGTGAAATAAAATACAAAATTAATTAAAATCACTTATAGTAAAACGTAATATGCAAATTTGGTGGAGGTGTCGGTGTATTGTTGTTATTATAATTTTTATCGCTGTCACTTATTGAAAAATAGATAAATTTCACGCTATTGTAACTTAGATTAATCGAAGCAATTGCATCCTATATTTAAGAATAGGCGTGGACAACCTAATTTAATCGAAGACTATAATACCATAGATAGGACTAGACTCCGAAAATAATTAAAACGCTCTCTACTTATCTAACAACAGAATAAACGTCTTCATAAATCGATACGACGAGCGCAGTGGAAAAATGCATTCAAACAATGTTAATACCCTCATAAACGTCCGGTGCAAACCCCATGCGATGTAGACAAGTCGCAAGAATGGCCGCGCTATTATAACTTCATAAATAATTTATAAAACGTCATAAAGAATGCCATGAGCGTAGGAAACTTTTAACGGATATTAAATTTTGACGACCGCGACTGTAGTAAAAGAGACGGCCAAATAATTGCTGCGTTATTGTATAGGTATAGTGATCGTAAAGTTTTAAGTTCAAATAAAGTTACTTCTACCAACTAGTCTAGTACAGACGTTATATTGTGACGTTAGAGCGAAATGGGTGTTTCTTTCGATTAGCTGTTCGAAGAAATCGATTTAATTAAATTTCTATATATAAATAAATAATCAGCAAGAGGAAACATTCGACATTTTTTTATTTTTATTTTTATTTTTTTTTTTACTTTACGATCTTTCAAACTTACAGCAATATAAGACTTATTCCGGTAGAAATTGCAAAGTAGTTAGACATGATTTGATTAGAAAAAGTGAGTAGTTCGTCGTTTCTGCGGTATAATTTGTCGAATTAGTTCTTATTTAATTTTTTGATTCGGTCCAGCTCACAGCCATTCCGTCTAATATTAAGGGTGATTGTTGTTTTCTGATAAAACATTTTCTGGCAGTAGTAGAATTATAGGCATGGTGGCTTTTTGTTTTGGGCCTTTTCTGAAAGAATTTATTATTGATTTCATAATCTCTATTGTTTGAGGATTTAAATGTACAACGGACGTACGTAACGTTTGGATATATTTGTTTAATGTGAGTTTGAACACGATTCACTTTTCCTGGGATACTAGCAAAGCTATGTCACCGTTGTCCGAGTAATTTATTCATATCCAATCCATATCGAAGAAAAGAACAACACATTTTTTATTAAATTTTCCATACTATGTACTTTTTTATTTCGTACTTTGTTAGAAACTTTCTCAACCAGTAAGCATTTTGTTACCAATCTCTTTATCATTTTAAAAATAAAAAACTGTTGAACTTTAAAGTTCCTAATATAAAAAAAAATCCCAAAATACATTTACTTCTTCTGTCTTGAAGACATTCTTTATGTATAAAAACATTGAGAATTTACATCAAGTCGTATCCCTAACCTACGTTATACGATTACCGTTTTTTTCCCGGTATTTTATTGGAATTATAGCCGTTCATGGGCGAGCATGATGAATCGTAGGTTCCGTGGGCTATGAATTATTCCCGAAACGGCGAGTGAATTACGACCGTCCGACGTGCTAGATTCAGGCAGCTCGGTCCGGTCAGGATTTAGTGGATTCGACAGTACACCGCGACGCTGTACGCGTTAAAAATTTCATGTAATGGTGAAAAGATGGCGCTTGGTTATACATATGCATGACTCCGAAACCGTGATTCACGTTTTTCCCCATCCTCTTATCTCGAAACCCTTTTTCTAAAAGCTCCGCTGGTGAGAATAAAGTGTGATACTTCTATGGATTAATTAATTATTCATGCAGTGTTTTTCTTGTCGTTCTCGTTATTTTCTTCTCGATATGCAGCCTTTATTTAATATTTCCCGGAAATTCTCCAAATGACATTGTTTTTTTCCCCGTTATAAAAAGAGAACATCGTATAACTGCACACAACCAACAAATGGGGAAGGAAGGCATTCGCATTATGTAATTTTATGGTAATCTTCGGACGTAACGATTTGATGTATTACGATTTATGTCCTTTGCGTGGTAGACTTTTCTTGCTGACGGCTGATGCTCCTTCACAACGCAATAAGGCGAAACAAAGTATTATTCGCGAACATAAAATCCCACTTTATCGCGTTTTTGGTGGCTTGTCGGGCGTCCGAAGATATTACCACCGTGTGCTCGCAATAAGAGCGGTAAAAATTCGCCTTCTTGTTCGTGCGAGGCATTCCGGAGATGTAGCAGTACTTACATTATCGTATACCTTGCCGTCTATGGGCAATAAAATGTTACGGCGTTATTTGCATTATTAAAGTAATATTGAGCATTACAATATTCTCCCCGAATGCAGTTGTTTTCCAAAGTCTGCCGGCGCTCCCGCCAATATTTCTTTTAATCATAAACTACCCAATACTTTCTTTAACGCAAATAAAACAATTTCAACGTCACTTTTTGTCTGATTTATCGTTTCAGAACTGGGAGGTCCTCAATACGGCTGTTCTAACCGGGAGACAGGTCTCGCAAGCGATGAAAATCTTCATCGTATCTCAAGCTGGCAAAGCAGCTGACGTCACATTCCAAGCATCCTGCCATTCGGAAGATGACAGCGTCCTTAAGGTAAGATGCGCTTTATTACCGGGTATAAAACAGAGGGGGATGTTCTCCGGCTGACGTTTCAGATAAAATGGAATTTGAAATGTGGAAAAACGGAGAAAGATGTAAGCAAGGCGGGTTATCTTTGCGTTTTACACCCTGGTAGAATAAAAGATATGGAAAGAGCCAGTGATCTTTTTCTTTCAGAATCTGTTAAACATTAAACAATTACAATTAGTTAGAATTAGTGCTACTGCTTTCGTTTTGTTGCTAATAGAGTTAAAAAATTTTTTTCTTGGACACACGTGATAAAATCGGGATAAATAAGTATAAGAGACAATTGTTCCGTTTACAAAGTCTTAGGTGCTAAACCTTTCAAGAAGAACCTATAACGATGCGAAACGTTACGAACAGTAAATAGATAACTTTAATGATTTCTCTTTGTTGTTCAATCTGTTTTTGCATCTTTAAGCTTCCAGAGTGCTTTCGTAAGATTTCCTTATCGAATCAGTATCATTTCCAATGTCAACAGAATCCATCCCCGATCTCAATCCGTCCAAACCGCTTCGACACTTGCTAATCCTAAACGACAATATAAGAGCACGCAGACCCTCGTCCTTCGACGCCCAAACTAATCTCAACCATAGTAAAACAAACCTCCTCCTCATCTTTCTCCATCTTCTCTACATCTTCACTTCAGAACTCGCGTAGGCTCCTAACGCTTTTATTTATCGCCTCCAATCAAGCCAAATCGGAATGCGGGATCACCACCATCGCCCTACGCCCTTGAAGTACAATCTATACCCATATATCTGCGTATATACAGAAACGCAATAGGAGCGGAGTATACGTGACGAGATCGAAAAATAAAAGATAAATTCGCATTCCGCAAGAGGTCCCGGATCTATAAAAAAATCACAGGCGCCGGATCCCATTACAGTGAGGAGATCGAAGCAGCAGAAGAAAAATAGGAAGGATTGAGTGGGTGGACTTCGGGAAAAGAGGTGGGGGTGTATAAAGCATCGCGTGCGTCAAAATAAAGGTAAGAAAAAGAGGAAAGAAGGAGGAGAAAACGAAAAGGATGAGCGAACGCGAGGAAAACAAATGCAAGCGCGTCGTTTGTCAGATCTCTTTTTTATTACGCGATAAAATTTACGACGAATACAACCGGGGACGTCATCGGATATGGTTCGGCCTTTCATCTCGATACGTGACACAAAATGGATTTGTAGATGGCAGAGTATGGCTGGAAGTTTGATGAATACGGAATAAGTTAACTTATCTTTATTTAATAAACTTGTAAATGTCATAATTAACGTTCGCTAATCACTAACCATTGAACCAAACCAAACTATATCCAAATTTTGTCCAATTCAGAGTTGTTAAATTTAAATTAAATTAAAACAACGTTTGTGGAGACATTAATTTCTTGTTCCCAGTTTCTCGCCACTTGAATAAAAATGCACATAATACGATTACAAACATCTACGCAATAATTCATAATGCCATTAATAAGCGGAATGTGAAGTAGATAGCGATAAATTTCATTCCAACGTTGTCTTCAATAGAGAATTTCTGTTATATACAGGGCTTAAATTATACATTCTCGATAATCTACTTAATCAATTAGGAACGCAGAATGAACGCTATTATACCCAATGTACCGACGATGCGAACGCACGCCCGAATAGGTATGAAAATCGCTAAGAGGATTATATATGTAATTGCGAAGGCTTGAATTTCACTCTGTTAGGAAATTAATACCGGCGAAATGGATTTTGTTATATTGTACATGTGTGTCTGTTTTTGGATTGTAACAAATCGGATGCTCAGTTGGAACACGTTACACTGAGCTTAGGATATAATGAAATCCCGCCCCGCCTTGAAAGTAATGCTTTGAAATTTCTGTTTGATGGTCTCTACTTCAGTGTTGTGGAGTACATCCACTTTCTTCTCTTGAATGGCGTATTTAAAGCCAGAACCTGTAGTGGTTTGCTCCCGTGGAATTTTAATCCTATTTGAAGTTTGATCACTATCAGCTGTCCTTCACTTCTTGTCCGCTTCTTCCGGTGTGGAGCCTGTGGAAAGATAGCAAAAAAAGGCGTAGATCCCATTTTTTGCCATCTTTCCTCGTCCTTCATAGGCTGTAGGGCTCCCTGCCGGGCTTCCTCAGGTCTGGACCCTTCCTTTATCAGCCACTTCATTCTTTTCCTTGCGATGACTGGCATAACTGCTTTAGTAGTCGTATTGCGAAGATGAAGAAGTATAGCCACCTTTATGGAGAATACTTTGAAAAGTATATGCAAAACCAAAAAGGCAATCCCTATATACAGATGGACACTTGCAGAGTTTATGTTACATATTTATGTATGCGTCTACATTCTCGTTGTAACACGTAACACCTCTTTAAAATACAGGTGCGGTCGGTTGAACTCACATGTCGTAAACAGTGACCGCTAATCCGCATGGTGAAAACAAATGATGCTGCATGCTTGGACCACAACGCGATTACAGTTACCGGGGATTGGTACGATCCGCGCCATTATATTTAAATGAAATATTCGCTACGGAAGACCTATTTCCTAAAACGGCGCTTCTGCACGAGTTCATGAATCGCGCAAATACGGTACTTCTAATGAATGGGGTTCAAACGGATAAGAGAATTACCCTCATTTTTTTGCGTTAGCTTGTAATAGACATATGGGAAATGGCGTTCGGTGTCTATTCTATTCGGTGATCTCGTTAATTTAAGTTAAAGCGTTTCAATTGTAGCTAATTTAAATAGATTTGCTGGACGTTAATGTTTTCGAAGTGACGTGTACGTATGTACGCACCCAATTCTCCATTCACATTATACCTGGTGTGCGGGCGGAAAGTGGGAAAGGAAATGAAGATAATTCTCTATTTGGAGTAATTTTATATCAGAAAATTAATTTTTTTATCTTTATCATGCGACTTAGTACTTTAGGAATTACTTGGAATTTAAAAGATGTCGGTGAGACTAGCCATACAACCTGTTTAAACGCAACTATATTACGTATAAGAACCAAGATCAATTCTACACAAGTATTCCCAGGAAACAGGAAGAAGAAGAGAAACTAATTTCGTAGAAATTGAATTACTTTGCGCATTCTCGCACATTAATACTTAACGCGGACTGGGAAGGCAATCGCTGCCCGATACCCGGGACAGGACGTTATTTATTACGAGTATGGCGGCGATCTTTATCACACATCCACTATTAAAAATGAATACGGCAATTTCCGTTCCGATTTCTTCCCTGAATTATAATTTATTTCGTTGGCAGGTAATAATGTTACTGTCGCAGAAAGTTGGCCGCGACGAGAAAATAGGCTGATGTAAATGAGAATTTATTATAATAAATGGACGAAGGAAAAGAAGAAAATGGAGAAGAAAATAAATGCTTCTCGTAGCAAATTTGTTATCTCTCTTCAAGGTTACTTAAACTTTAAGAGTGACCCCAATTGTAAGAGTTTTTGCAGGTTTATAAAATTTCAAAGGAACATTTATCACACTCTAAAGTAAATAAAAAATATGTTATCAAGCTTAGATATTAAAACAGGATCTAGGTAAAATTGCGTACCTCTTACATATGCAATTATTAGAGATGACCAAGTCAGATGAAATTATTACTTTTTTGCAGCGTGACTAGACAGTCTCGTGTCTATTCGTCTCATGAGAATAGGTTCGTGTTCGTGTTTCCGACAGTGTGGATCACGGGATTTTGATCAATAAATTGTATGCGTGTGAAAAGAAACATATCGTTCTAATTAAAATTTTTGTGAAAAAACGCTTTATTTGTGATTACTACTAGCTAGCTGCCATTCTTATTTGGCCAACCGGTACAGCAAAGGCAACCCATCCAATTTAAATGACATCCGTAAGCGCCAAAAGAGATGCATAGTCACCGGCGGCAAGGTCCGGACATAACCTACACAACTACCGCCGTCACCCCCTCGGAGCGCTCAGAGCAGCTTGCCTTGCTCCGACGCTAGTAATTTATTGTCTAACCGCTTTTTCTCATTTCGCCCGTATCTTTCGACCATCCTTTTCCTTTCCATTAACGTTCGTATTCTCCCATTCCGACTCGCAATTCCAAACCTCCAGCTGTAACTTTCTTGCGGCGTTAGGCATTACATGGTTTCTCTGTGTTGTAGGTGTCTTCCTCGTGCAGCAGCGTTTATGTGGACGGAAGCGAGGCCAGAGGTTCGGTGAATGGTTCGGTGCTGGTGAAATACGGCACCTACACGGGACTGGCCCGATTCACCGTTTGGATGCCCGAATTCCCATTGGATCTTCAAGTTCCCGACACGCGCCTATCTCAGCTGAAATCTTGGAAGGTTCCGGATTATCAACCGAGGTGAGAAATTAACGTTAATTTCCGGTGGGGTCACGTCTCTCACGCGCACGGTGTACGAATGTAAAGGCATTCCTATCATCGTCGAAATTCGAGGTAGCAACTCTGGTGTTCGTCAGAGGCGAGGTGAAAAGTCTATAAACGCTCGATGTGGATAGGTTGAGGGTGGGTTCTGGGGATAAGTTGGGAGGAGTCACGGCGAATTTTCAGCTTCGTTACGAGCTAGGTTGTCACCTTATACCGCCGTAGGTTGTACAATACGGCATATAACGTTTGTAAATATGATGGCGTTTGTATCTTTCACCGGTCCTTCGTGTGATATAAATGATATGAGGAAGAGACAAGTATGCCTCTGTATATTTGGCGTTTTCGTAATGGGGAAGGTTGATGTTTATTTAAGGCGTGTTTCATATTACGAATTATTTGGTTTGCTGTTGTTCAAGGCTTATTGGTTGGTTTTTTCCATATATTTACTTACCTCTGAAAATACCAAAAATGTAAGTTCAAAAGCAAAGAAGAAAATGAAAGTGAAAGCAAAGCTGCAAGATATCAACTTGAAAATATGCTAATTGGTATATCGCTAGGTCTATGATTTCGAATAAGAATAATACGAAGTTGACGAATAGTATTCGTAACAGAATTCGAAATAAGTTTGGATAATTTTTATGCGTTTCTCAATACCTTGTGGTATTAGATTATTCATTTCAGAGAATTATTCGGAAGATGACTTTTGGGCAGAATTGTAGACGGCATTATTGCCTGACTTATTGTTAGTAACCTCTTCTTTGTTTTAATCATCATATTTATAGCTCTCCGGCATTTTCCCATTAGCAGATGCGCTGCTACGATGGCAAATCGCACCGCATTTGCATAGAGATACCGCGAGCCCATGTTCCCATACGTCACGTCAATTTGCATGCATTTATTAATGCGGAAGCGACTATTTTGAGTTCTGGCGAGCGCCTCGCAACGCTCTCTTCCCCGTATCCACATTAATATGCATATTGTTGCATGCATATGTGTCATGGGAGACCTATCTACGGGAAAGTTCATTGCAGGATCGAGGAGGGAACCCGCCAAAAATTAATTACGTAAAATTGAATAACTCCTGCATAAATTATCTTTCGTACAATCCTTTTCGCCGGATTTCCGGAGGAAAAAGAAGCGGTAGCAGCTTGGCGGAATCCCGTATTAATAATTCGGAACTTGTTTAATAAGGCAGGAGTTTGCTGGGAAGGGAAATAAGATTGAAAAGCGCTTCTACGTGGTAGCCAACATTATTCGTCCAAAATATTCTGGTAACATAATTGCGCGTACGTTGAAAGATTCTTTTGAAAGTTCAAGCCATGTTGGACGTTCAGCTGTTTTACAGTTGTTTCTGTAGAAGTAGAAATGAATTGAAAAAATCAAATATCGAACCTACTTAAATTAAAGCCGAAATGCTCTGCATCATTATTTGCCACAGTTTGGTTGACGATGAAGGTTCGGAATACGCAAAAAGTTAACATCGAAAAAGTTCACCAAATAGTGACACACGCAACTGCAGTGCTTGCTTATTCCGGGGGAGTAAACCTGATTATTTTCAATAAATTTACGTTTATTGGTAGCAAATGAATTCTTCGTAAATGAACGGGAAAGCGGTTCATTTGGTCAATACTTTTTGGTTTCTGTTTCTTAATAAAGAATTTTTTTAAATAAGAAAACAACTTCGGATGCAACACGCATATTTGTTATCCCTTTTTCTGTCTATCAGTCCAATCTAATCTACTTGTGGTTTCATCTTGAAGCTGTGAATTGTTGAGCGAGGTACCTACCTGAAATAAATATACTTATAGAAAACACATCAAAGAACTTATATGAAAATACTATTAATCGAAGAATACTCTCGTTAGAATCCGGGCGAAATATTATAAAATAGAACTTGTTTAGCATAAAGCGAAGTTTCTCGCTAGTTTAGTATGCACTAGAACGTATTTGTCGAAGTTTGCTAGTCTAAAATCCTGTTGCCGCTCTGGTTGCAGTCCTCCTTGCTCGCTTGTAAACTTTTCCGATCCCTTCAAAACTTGTTAAGGAGTAAAAGATCTTTTCCGGCTAGGGAATACGTTAGAGTTAGAGGAAACTCTCGGTATGAAGGGAGAAAACGATAAATTTCATGTCTTTCTTTCTGTTATACTTGCCGTGGTTTTATGAGAATTTTATTTTTATGAAGTTTCATATTATATTAAATTGAAATAGATCTCATCTCGCACGATGATAAATCGTAATTTTTAATTTGACTTGAAATTGCTCTTCTGCAAACAGCAAGCGTAGAATCTAAATTTTATTTCGCATTGTTTCTGGTAACAAATCTTGTATCTTCAAATAACAAAATCTGTATCAATTTTCAGTATCAAAACGCGTCGGAAAAAACGCTCGTACGGCAGCAGTTGGCGAGGTTCGAGCATGATCACCGACGATATGGGCAACATCGTCGAACGTCCCGCCTGTCGGCTCCGTTACCAGCAGACAACGGTCGATGTGTACGCTCATTTCATGGCAACGGATCACGATTCTGGACGGGTGACCTACCTGATTAACAGGCGAACCTGGTTACGCGTCACTGATCTAGTCCTGCCTTTACTGCGAGTCAGCGATCCGCGAATTGCGAGCCTGCACGGGAGAATCCTGCAGGGTAGGAGTATGGGAAGGACCGACGTACAGGTAAACCTTAACAAACCGCCTCGGGCATTACTTGAAACATGGGCGATTTACTACTGACATCTTTAAATACATCAAATTATACAGGATGTTCCTCGTGTTATGCAATTAATGTACAAAAAATATATATCGACGGTTTTTAAACATACCATTGTGTTTAGCAAAGTATCGGAGGAAACGTAACATCGATCGCCTTCCGGTTCTCGGATCTCCATTCCTCGACCGTTAGAAACCGGTCAAATCCGGAATAATCCGCCGGTGACCACCGTCGAAGTAATAAATTACGATTTGTGCCGATTTCGATATCAATTCAGGTGAAAATTTCGACGGAATTAATTCCGATTATTATTAACCTTAGTCACGAATTAATTCCGTAATGCGTCTTGTGACCTCAATCGGAATATATTTTGATAGCATTTCGTTCCGGTATCGGATTTAGGGTAGGCCAATAAGAAATGAACATTAATTGCCATTCCCAATTAAAATTTGAACAAATGAAATGGTATATTTTCAGTTGCTGGTAATGTTTATAACCAAAAAATATTGCTAAAGTAGCTTCCTCGTGGTACGGTAAAAGTAATGCAAGGAGAGAAAAAACAAACTACGCACATACATGTTTCTGCGTACCCAACGAATGAGAATCCAATGAAACTTTATAACAGGTGTGTAATGTTAAAATTTTTAGAGAATACCTCAAGCATGCGGTTCTAGAGATTTTTAAGCAGTTAGATTAGAGATGTTAGTAATTAAATTGGTAAAATACATTAATATATCTAGTCAGTTAGTACTTACTGAATACGTATATCAAAATTTAACAAAACAATTAAGCTTTCGCTAAAATAAACCGCTCAAATACCGCATCACATTCGCTGCTGTTAAACAAACAACGGAATTCAATAAAACTATCAACATTTTATTAGTCCCATCTCCACCATTATACATATAAATTCAATTATAGATAACGTCACGTTTGCGGCCGATGGCGTCGAACCGAAACAACTTGGTCCGACGATTCACCAAGCTTTTGTTTCATCATCGACTCTCTCTCGCCCATCCCCAACCCAATATCCATCCTTGCCCGAGAGTAACATCGTTCGAACTTGCTTCTTCCCAATACCACCCACCGCCTCCTCCTTTTTCGTTTCATTCTCTGATGATGATTCGTTCTGTTGTTTAGGTGTTATCGCCGATGACCGGTCGCGTTATAGGAGCAAAGGAGGTGCGGGTCGGGAACGATAAGGTCGGGTTGACGAGGTTGTCTGTTCAGGTCGTTTCCGGACTGCAGCTAAACATCTCGCCGGACAGCTCGATCGAAAACGGTTATGTTGCGGAGACCAGCGTTACGAGGAAGCTGACGGCCCAATATCAGGTAAGGACACAATTTGAAACAGCGAGAGAATTTTGTATCTATTTTGCGATTATCGTTAGGGTAAAACAACGCGATAATTTTTTTTAGAAATTAAATAAATAAATATTATGGCGTAGTATTTGTTTTATTTATATTTATCCGTAGATGCAATTTGTTGCAAATCGATTTTTTTAACAGTTCTTCTTCCAAAGTAGTATTTGCTCGTTTAGCCAACGTGTAGGAGTAGCGCAAATATATCCCCGAACCCCTGAAAAAAAATCCATTACAATTCTACCATTCCTCCCTATCGATTCGATTTGATATCGGCCTAAACATCGGAGAGAAAGTTCGAAAAGCATCCGGTATTAAACAGCAAATAATATATTCATCGACGCAAAAACTTTCCCATTTTGCGCGGACGAAAAAAAAACCCATCGGGAGAGAGGCAGAGGTATTTGCCGGAATTCTTCGATCGGATTGAGCAGAGTGGTTCGGCAATATCTGGAATTGATGGTCGACATTTATTTCCTCCTGTTCATCGTCTCCTGGTGTGGGAACGAGTCGAATAAGAGAAAAATTTTGGTAGTTAGAAAAGGAGATCGATTGCACGCATGAAATTGCGAGAAATTGATATGACTTTCAATTACTAAGACGCATTTTCTAAAGAAAAAGAGGTTTAAAATAACTCATTTTGTCTTCTAACCGAAAAAACAAATTTCACGACTTAAAACGTAGTAACCAAGCACACGTCTTTCGAACGCAATTTCAACGGTGTTCCGACGACAGAAAGTCACAGACCAATTTGCTTCTCCAAATTCTAATCGATAAGTCGTACACCTGTAATACACCGGCTTTCGGGCGTTTTAATGGATCGTTTCGTTGCAACGTGTCGGATAAGTTATTAGCCACTTCTGAGGAGGAGTGCCTAGCCTTGCCGTAATGTAATATCGTTGTGATAGCTTCGATTTGCGACATGAAAAATGCTGCGATCGCTAGTAGCGCCAGCAATGTCGCTATTCCTCGTATTACATGCATCCGTTACTATCTTCACTATGACCGGCGTTACCGTTCCAGTGGTTTTTACATTTATTGAATTCGCTTCTTGTCTTTTTTTTCTAAGGCAATAACATCGGTTTGGGGAATCAGACATTTTATATGAACCGTGACGTTCTGGGCGTTCATGTTATAGGCGTTTGAGAAGTCGTTTTCCTTCTTCTAGTTTGTTTCAATGCTTATTACGTAGGGCAGTACCCTTTCAAACCCGTTTTTACCTTATCTTCAAAATACTTAGCAATTATTCGAAAATTATTTCAACGCAACTTAAAATTTAATATATCTTCAGCAGTTTCTCATAACATCATCAACATAAAGCATCTCACTCACGCACCGAACACAAGATCGAAATTGGCGTGATAGAGTAGAGTTCAAAGCTTTTAGGTCAATTGCAAATTTGATATTTTGCTTTATATGTACGCTATACCCATATATTGGAGGATCGTGTCAATATCCAGCCGCTAGGCGCTTGCGTTGCGTTACTAAATTAGAATCAATTTCCTTGCAATTGTATGTTGCAATTATAACACAAAAATAAAATGGAAAATATACACTGTTTTGCCGGATAGAACAGGAGAAACATTTCTTATTATTAATAATAATGGAAGAGAACCAGTGAAGAAGTACTCGACCGTACAGCGTTGAGAAGTAAAACAAAATTGCGAAAAATCGGGTATGAGGTTCCCACCACCACCCAGAAAAGCTGTTAACTTTATTATTATGGATTTGAAATTTTATTTATTTATTTACGCTTTGAACCGAAGCTTATTTATTTGCATAATTATTGCCAAATATGTTAAACGTAATTTGCAGTTTACAAATTATTATTAACAAATAAGAAAAATATATCCCTCTCAATTACTATTTTGCAATTATATTGTTTAACAAAAATAAAAACAAAAAGAACGGATTATTACCGAAGCTTTTACGCGTAAATTAGGCTCACTTCATCGCATTACAAGACTTGAAAGCGTACCATCATGGATTTTTTCGCTCGGTTGGTTCAGGAAATAGGAAACTATCCTGGAATTGACGTTGAACTAGGCTAGGTTATCGCCAATGCACGGTTTTTTATTCCGCCAGGAAGGGAAACAGGAAAGATAAAAGGTGTTAGTTACAGCTTGGGATGGACTTTTATTTTTCGCGCTTCCGCGTTTTTCCCGCCTGAAATTTTGTTCACGTTTCCGACTTTTATGCCCAATGTGCGCGTATTTTTTTTAACTTCGTCATACGGACTTATCGAATGGCTACGATGTACACATGCAGTATTGATTCCCTTCGATGTTCGACCGCAGGATTTCTACGTATTTGAATTTGTTTCGTGCTGTGTTGGTCGAAACGAGCGTAAAATAAGGGATTTTGTTGGTTCATTGAACTTAAGGGTTGTTATTTAGTTATTGAGCTGTTAGTTTCCCGTCGTTTTATTATTTTCTTTATTCCGGCAGAAACCCTCGACAAGAAATTTGTGAGACTTTGTAGGGGACAAGATGCGAACGTGTGTTTCAGTTCGCAAAATACATTCTGAACTTCCTCAATTGTCAGAAAAAAAGCGTATTATGAACCATCGAAACATAATTGTATTGTATAACTGTTGCCCTACGAAGCTATTGATGGATGCTTTTGTCTTGTCAACTTGCTTGAAGGAACTAATACATTTCAGAGAAGCGCCGTAAATCATTTGCTTTCTCTCGTAGAATAGCCAGCTCATGCTAATAATTATTACTGCACTCACATTAGGATGTTAAAAAAACTGATTCGCATAAAAATAGAATACAAAATCAACACTCCTAGTTTTAAAGAAGGATATAAGATCCAGTGTGCCCAATACTTCGATCTCAACGTGAGAGAACGAATTTTCTAAAAATACTTCATCATCCGCATATTGGATGATACTTCCACGGAATGTAAAATAAATGTTACGATAATATAGAAAATATTCAAATTACATAAGAATTTTTGCGGACACGGAAAAACATCTTCCGAATACGAGTTATACAAGCATCATTATAAGAATTTCGAATTCCCAACACTAGAAATATTCAAGGCAATATAAGCAATGAAGTAGCATTATTGCATTCATGCAAAAAATGCGACAGAACGCTATTACGTTTTATATTTCTCTGCAGGTAAATAATTTAAAACTCGGAATTCTAGATCCTCACGTTATGTGCGAAATAAATTAAACAAGAATCATAAAAACCTATTTCGCCACTGCTTTTTTCGTTTTACCCCTTTTTAGGAGGAAAAAATGCAAACGTAGAGAATAATTTTGTCCGACCCATTAACACGAGAATTATTTATTTCTACGAATGTTATTTGTTTTCCGGTTTTATAAATATTAAAGCGCTGTGCTTTAATTACGTAAAACCCCTAACAAAAATATATTTACGGTGTGTCACTTTTTTGCGTAAATTTAATTAGATGTGTATATGCTATATATGAAAAAAAATATATAAAAATAAAAATATATTAAAAGCATCGTCTAGCTGGCTCTAGCTAGTACAAAATATCTCGTGTTTAACTTGGAATATTGAAGTTTTACCCTTCAGGTAAAAAAAAGAAACGTCAGGAAAAACCTATTTCATTCCAACAATCCTTTCACAGGAAGGACTTTTAGACATCGAACTTGAATTCTCTGACGGAAGCAGAACGCCACTTCGAGAAGTTGCTGATTCGGACTATCACCTTCTGGTCGAAAGCATAGACCCAGAAATTGTGGCCTTCGCTCCGATGGTAGCCTCGCATCATCCTCGAGTGATAGCGGTTGGGGAAGGCAGCGGAGATCTGCTTCAGGTCACTCTGCTTCTGGCGGAAGAGTGCCGAGGTCCAACGCGAGGTAAAAACAAGGGATCTGGACCTTTGGGAACGGCAGCTGCTTCGGTGGTGGTCGATTTTAGCAGTAGCGACTTGCAACATCGTCCCGACATCTTGCAGAACGATGGTGGCTCTTACGGGAGCTCTAAGGGCTCGAGGGATTTCCACGACCTCACAGATATTTTGAAAGGTAGAGTATCGCCATTTTTATTTGGAAATTAGATCCTAGATTATCGTAGAAGTGTTATATTCAGGTTCTTCGTCAACAGATGATGATAGTGAGCCTAATGTTCAAGCTAGACAGTACCAAGGTAACAAAGGAGTTACCCGACACCAAGCACCTATGTTAATGACCCCTCTTGAGATCAGCATGTACGTTCTGTTGGCGACCTTTTGTTTTGCTATCGTGGTAAGTTGGAATTTAGTTTTTGGGATAATTTGAAATTTCCAAGACATTTTTTTTAACAAATTACATCTCTTCGTTTATTCTTCGCAGGTATTCGTAGTATCTTGTGTCGTATACGCATCTAAATTTAAACCATCCGAAGTGGGTATCGATGGTATGAGAGCAGCACCAGTAAGTTCTTCTAATTCCGTTACTCATAGAGACAGCAGAAAACCAAGGGAGACCACGACGAATGTCCACGATTGGGTGTGGTTAGGTAAATGTCGTAATCTTATTTAGCTGTGTTTCTGTATTGTTGCAACGTATATTAAGTACATCCTGTGAATTTTCAGGCCGTGCAACTCTGGATCATTCAAATCGGAATTCAACCGTGAATAACAACACCACGGAAATGAGAATCACAACGAATCCGCTGAATATGAACTATTGCGAGCCGGAAGATTGTGTGGTGACCAGTTTTAGCAACCCGACGCACATCGAATTGCCTAGCAGGCCGGCGGAGAATCCACCGCCGAAACCGGTTATAGATTCTAGTACTTATTGCAAGAGTAAAAGCGGTAGAAATCCTAGCTCCTCAAATACGTCGACCGATGAATTAGAGATATGGTAAGTTGTTTCAGTAGTAAAGAAGGACGGTGTTAGCGTAAACTGTTATTTTTATTGGTTGCACCACTGAAACATAGGGAATTGTTTTTCTTCTTCTGCCTTTGAAGAAAAAAAAATTGGGATTACGGAAAATCTTATTGCTTTGCAAGTAGTGCCTCCATTAGTTTTATCTTCTATTCTCCATTCTACCTATTTATGTTGAACAATACGAAATACTACTGCTACTATTTCTTAGGAACAAGCCAACACCACCTCCTCCATTACCACCGCACGGCATCCCACAGATCGAAAAGCAAAAAGAGATCAAGAAACAAGACGTCATCGAAGAGTACAAACCTCCAGTTCCTCCCCATCGAAATATAGGAATCACCACGCAAGCTAGCTCAGTGGAAGCCTCGCCAACGCGCAAACATCACCATCACCACCACCATCGAAACGCTCGCCCTCAATTGGAGCCCGGCAAGAGTAAATACGAGAGCAGGCCGCAACCGGAGTACGGCAACCGATATTCGACGCGAAACGATGAGATCGTGGTCGAATGCGAACCTCAGGAGCCGAAACGTAGCGTGTTCGAGTTCGATGATGACCTCCCGGTGGCGCCTGTCTCGGTAGCGGCGGCCAATACGGCGGCGGAACGTCAATCACCGCCTCCGGCAGTTATTGCGATAGCGAAATCTAGTAATAATAATGAGCAGGACGCGCAGTTCGTGCAATATTCCAAATCGCCTACGAGAAGCAGTTTGAATCGTAAGTATTTTTAACGGAAGCATGCGGGAAAATTGAAATTTTTGATGGGCAACTGCTGGGATGGAATGCTATTTTTTTTTACCAGTAATGCGGTATGTTAAAGTAATTACCTCAAGTCCTGGGGCATTCTATATAGATATCTGTAATTTTGTATGGCTTGGTATTCTTTTGAAAATACCCTGTACATTGCACAGAGGATATGGATTTTTCCACATATTTACTCTGGAATATATCGGATGTTTGAAAAAGGAAAACGCAATGCCAACCTTTTTCGATTTCTTTAACACGATTAAAAGCACCAAACTCATTGTTGCAGCACGTAACAGCGGCGAAATAAAGAAAGCTACAATCATAGGCAATCCCATGTACAGTACGGAGGATCAGCCTCAAGAAGAGAACACTGCTGAACTATCCGGTTTAGACGGTCTACAATTAGATATGGATTACGACCAAATTATGCATTACTTTGAAAATCTAAAGGTAAAAGAACTTTTGAAATAAATTCCAAACAAATGCAACCAATTTCCCATTTATCTTGCTAAACTACCACTTGAAATATTCGCAGGAATCAAATGCCTGAGTAGAAGAGATCATTGCAAAGATCCGAAGCATTCTGTTGTCGTTCAGCAAGCAGTACCGGATGAATGCGCTGAACGGCAACGTTTCTTCACATCCGCAGTTCGACGATAACATCAACGAGCATTTCGATTACATCTTCGATCATCTCAGCGAATCGTACGCTTAGGAAAATCAGCAAGGAAGAAGGAAACAACAACAACAACAAAATATACACAAAAACTTTGCTTGTTCTGTCAATTAAAACGCTAGATGAAACAAATAGTTGCGAAGGGCGAATAGTAGAGAGGAAGGGTAGAAGAATGAGAGTAAATCGATGAGTACCTATGCCTTGTATTCGTAATATCGTCTATTATTAATTAGCCTTCATATTCTTAAATCTTGAGACGTTGATGCGCATAAAACGTTTATTTTTTCAAAGCAATGGACATTTTGTAAACAAACGTAAATAACAAATAAAATCACGTTTTAAAGATAAAATTTAATCGTTTCAATTGGGTTCTAAATTGACAAGTTTCAATTTTTTTTTATTATTAACTAAAGATAAAAAAAAAGCGCTACTGCAAGAAAAAGAAGTATACTTCTTTCATATCATAATTTTGACTACTTCAAACGTTAGAATACAATAAGAAATAAACGTTTTATGTATGCAAATCTGCTCACAAAGACTGATGATATTCTTCGTATCTTTGTTTTATCCATCATTACTTATTACAAACATTATTTGCATGCATTTGGATAAACACTAAGCAATAAATTGTAAAAAAATTTCGCAAATGTAGACTTCTCGAGGTTTTAAGTTGACGATAGGAATTCCGTCGATATAAAAGGACCTTTTTATAACATAATTTTTTTTATGTAAAAATGCGAATAGTATTTGTAATATAAAACAATATTATCATGTTATATATAAATAAACAAATGTTATTTTCGATCCGTGTCCTAAAGAATGCTTGCCATAATATTGTCTTATACAGTTAAAAAGTACGATAAACATACAAACAAAAACAGAACTAAAGCTCTCGAACAGAAACGGGTATAGAATCAAATGGATGTAAGGATGTTTGCAGTGATCTAAAAAATAATGAAACAAATAATACTAATCGTAAGAATAAATTATATCGATAATCTAGTCAAAACGAAAACAAACTGAAGTAACACAAAGAAGGTAAAGATTTCTTTTTTAGCTATAACGACTGAATTTTACATTGAAAAAAACAAACGTTTTCATAAAAAAAATATTCGAAATTATATACGTACCGTTACGATGCTCTTTTATAACAGTGTAAACAAGCATTATAACAAGAACAAATAAAACGTCAAATTACCTACATTTAGGAATATTTCATAACAAACCGACACGTAGGACAAGAAAATAAGCACAAAAAGTATCGTTCCTGTCTTATATCGTGTATATTGTTATACATACGATTAAAACTTATACTGTATCTCTTTTTAAGTGAAATTAATGTAATTGTAATAGATATATTTAATTTATTTTTGTATTTAATTCTGTATATCTGTGTTTTGTAATTTTTTATTTAAGGATCTTTAAATAGATCTTCGTTTTGATGACGATGATGATGCCATTATTTTTCTTTGTTTTAGCATATTTTGTTACAATAAGAGAATAGAAGGTGCTCGTGAAATTTCCAATTTTATTTTTTTTTCCATATTTATCGTCCGTTGCAGAATTTTTCAAAGATAGTAAATACAGCGTGACGAGTGTACATTTTTGTGCATTAATTAACAGAGAATTATTTTCACTTTTTGATTTAAAACTAATGATTTGTAATCTTCGGTGCCGTGGTCAATTTGTCGAGCAGTCCCGGCTTCTTTCTTCACATCATAAATTCCCGTTTAGAGTATATTGGTATATCCTCAAAAACCAGCATTCGATGGAGATATCCCTAAACATCCTAGAACAGAGCTAGCCATATTCACAGATGATACAACCACATTCACCACTGCGCGTAACGAAAACTTGCTCAAGCTTGCACAAACATCATCGGAGCTCCTTAGTTCATCCCAGACGTTCGAATCGAAAATGATCTTAACATACCTATCATCATTAATTGTGATGAGCTGGCCCGCCTTGCTGGAACTATGTTGTTCGAACAGCTGAAAGAGTTACTCTTGGGGAAAAAGTTGTCTTTTTTAACGATTCGGGCTTTCTCCATGTTAACCAATTGATGACTAAACTAAGTGTTAGCAATAAGTGACAAACGAGCTAATAGGTCTAGGGTAAAAGGGGTCAGATCACAGAAATACCGAGCCCTGCCAAATCTACGAGTTGTCCCCGTGACATTATAATTTGGCCCTTCCCAAAATTTGGTTGATGAATGGTTGCGAAATGGCTTATCTACCAGTAATTTTGACTTTTCCTCTAGTTCATCTTGAGGAATTGATGGATACTTCCAATAATGTTCACTGCAGGATTCAACCATCGGTTCAGTCACAACATTATTCAATAGTACTTGGAAGACGGGCTTTCTCGGATATTTTAAACCTCAAAAAAGTAAAAAAGTCATTGACATTTTTTTTCTTTGAACCGTAACAACACACGCCTTCTATAATCTATTGGCCATATTAGTCCTTGTACATATACATATTATTATTATTGTGGTGTATATTTTCTGACTGATATTGTAATATTTTAATTTATATTTTAGACGCAGAAAGAGAACAAAATATAAAAACGGGAAATTCGAAAAAAACCTATTGAATTATAGAAGAAAAAAATTGAATGCTTGAATTGGGAATCATTCAGCGTATCCCCTAGCATTTTATATCGAATAAAATTAGATTATTCGGTGAAAATTTTTTTATATATTGATAACATGTACATTCTAATAAGGTAAAATCTTGCTTCGTGAATTTTAAAATAAAAAAATCAATTCAAGCAATCAACAGGTGATAATATCTTGTATAATATAATGTGTGCTATTTATGTAATACAAACAACGCACTTGGAGGAATTTGATTGTGGTGCCGCGTAAATTGAATTTGAAAACACAAATAAGAAAGAGAAAAATTATGCTTTAGATTTAATAATAATTAATAATAATAATACTTGTAAAACTAATCTAGTCCATAGTATTTTGTGACTGTCGATGAAAAAAAAAACTATGATTAATAACGATTGTAGCTGAATATTTGTAATGATAATAATAATAATAATAAATCCACATGAATTAGTGGCACTGAGCTTACAAGAGACTGCAGATGGTAGCACTTCTGCAAAGTTGAATCTCCATTTTTATTACGGGTGTTGCACCAGTTTTACCAAATAAAAAAAATAAAAATAATTACTAATTGTTCGTATCGTATAAGGAATTGTTTTCCATTTCTTGTAATTTCATTTAGCAGGGACAACATCCAGAATCGGCCGCGAAATAACCACAGATGTCGCCGTTCATCGTTTTATCGATCGTTCCCATGCCACTTGTTTGATACGAATATAGATGTTGCGCGGCTGATTCGGAACGTTGGCCCTCCTATAAAACAAGAATGCCCAAAGTCTCATACTTACTACCTTATTACCTGTTTACTTACTTCCAATTTCGTTTTTATTGAAATGATTCTCTTACTACTTAATAATTAAATAATAAGAAGTAAAACTGTCTGGATAACTTAATCGAATTACGTAAGAAGATTGTGTTAATGGTTGTATATTTCCCATGCTTATATATGTATATATCAAAGTAATAGCGATTATTATATATTGTTAAATGTATAAATCGATGATGATATTGATGATAATGAGGAATAATAATGATATAATTTGGAAAAAGTATTAGAGCTCAAAAATGCATTAACTTAACAATAAATGTGCTACAACAAAGACTGATGGGTTTTATTTTTTTCCTTAGCCATTATTATCAATTGTTGCTGATATCACGATGCATTTAACGAGAAAAACTTGATTTCAATATGCAACATTTTATTTCTTGAAGCTATGCGTAGTTTTTCTTTATACAAACAATCCTCGGGCCCTTTAAGAAATTTTGCTTCAGCAATGTCTCGAAGTATAATGCAGAATCCGCTAAGATTGTTTTCTAGGGAATTATGTCGTTCCTTTGTGTCGGGTGCATTGATACGTCAACTTACCAGTCTACGTCTTATTTTGTTTATTATGACAAGGAAAAATTATTACACATAGGAAGGGTGGTGAAACGGATTAAGCCAATGAAATATACTTCTATGCACAAGGGAGACACGAATAAGAGGAATTGTCCGTAGTGACATTCTGGATTGCCTGTAGTAGCCTTACATCCGTTAATTTGAATGAGGTATTCTTAGTTGCCACTTCATTTTTTATTTAGGCCCACACTAACTCAATTGGGTTGAGTTCGCAGTCATGGGTTGGTAACCTCGACACAACTTTCTTTCTCGTCTTTATTATGGCGAATTTAAATTATTAAATGAAGAAGTTCGAACCATCTCTTCATGGTACTCGATATTTCTTGATTTCAATCAAGCCTGCATATTGAGTTTTCTAGTTGTTGTTGTGGGAATTTTTCCAATGTTACGACTATGATATGCAGCATTATCCATAACAATAACAGCATCGTCTGGAAGTACAGTCAATAATTGAAGAAAGCATCTTTCAATTATCTAGGCCTTCATTTCTTCGTGATAATTGGTTGTTTTTCTTCACCTTCGAAAAAGCACATTTTATCAAGTATAGGAAGTTGATTTTTATAAAAGAACTTATGCTATATACTACTTGCTTTATAGAATTCTTGACAGTTTCATCGTAATCAGCAATTAAAGAATGTCTCCCGGAAGTCTGCCTAGGCAGGGTAACTTGTCTTTTCTCCTTGTATTCTTTTATGGTACGATAGATAGACAAAGATAAATGTCGTAAGCTCAGAAATTTTCGCCTTCTCGGCGGGGATATTTGAGCTCCAAAAGTAGTTGCTACTTCCTCGATATCCACGAAAACGTTTTACAAGCATTTTTAACTTTGGCAAGTTCTTTTATCTGAGAATCATCTATCACTTAATGGTCCTCTATATTAAGAGATGTAGATGTGTTTGCAGGAGCTTTGGAACCTCCAGACTTTCGTAAAAGTTTATAATAATACTGAGAACAATTATCAGTTGGTAATGCTTTAATTATTTGTCCTACATTAGTATTTCTTTTTTCTTATCTTTCTTTGAATCCGCGTTTATCGGGAACTCCACTACAACACTTGTTTTCTGTGTTTACGCTGTATGTTGTAACTGTTGCAAGCGAACATATATTATAGATAAAATAAGGCATATGCTTTTATACAGCAAATAAAGTTATTTGCCTCCATTTTTGCCTCGCGCTGTAAATCCTCCACCTTATAGTTGCTGTGTTACAAATAAACGTATTTTTTTTTAAAGAAGTAAATCCGTAAAAATAATTATTAAACCAGCTCTATAATACAATTGTTATTGTCGTAAACGTTATGTAGAAACTAGCCTCTCTCAATACTAAGAAATTTACATCGTATAAATAAGAAATTACGTATTATTTTTGTTCCAATCTTCCGAAAAATGAAATGGAATACTCAATTTCATTTTTACCGAATCCAGCAGTCAACGAACTTGATTGAATAAGACCCAACCCGAAATACAGACTCGTCTTCGCTTGTTATCCTAAGTACGTCGAATCACTTTCGTATTTTCTTCGCGGTGGATGGAAAAAAATACTCCGGAAATATGGAGAGGTGCAGACTCTAATTTCCGTTCGAGAACATCGTCAAGTGCGGCAATTCAATTTCGTGATATTGAAACCGGTTTTTTATCGTCGCTGTGCTAGAGACGATGACTCTTGTAAAGATAATTTCGCAACTCATTATCGGTACTCATTTCCCTCTTTATGTGTTGTTTGCTTCGCGAAAGGTACGTTCACCCATCGTCCGGATCAACATTCATATCCAGCACCGAGAAGATTATTAAAATTGTATATTTTATTTTTGTATATAATGGTTCATTTCCCGAAAGGAGAAGTCGTTCTTAGTGTCATGCTTATTATATAGTAGATTTTTCATTGATTATTACAACGAATTAATTGTAGGTAATTGAACGTAATTAGTAGACTGCGAAGCACTACTTTCATTATCGATTAGGATCTTGGAATTTGTGTTATGCGTATATGTGTAAGTGCAAGTACCTTTTGACTTGAGATATTTTACATCATTACATAAAATTGCAAGATAAGCAGAACGCAGCGAAGTTGGGTTTGGGAGTTGTTAGGTTGCATGTTTTCCGGAGTTCAAATCTTTCTGTAAGGTAATGTTGCAAATAAAACTGAATTACCACAAAAAGACTCTCCTATTTTGACTTGGAAATTGAAAGAAGATATATACATACTCATATCTTTATATTATAACCACCCTCCCCCTAAATAAATAAGGAACGCCTGGAAAATATTGCTCCGCATTTGAATATCGATATCATAAGTTCGGGCGGATTTTAAATTTTTCCACGCGGAAAAAGGCGAGAAAGCAAAAAACAACAGCATGCTGTTTTTTCTCATCGAAACTTTGCGCAAAATTCAATTAAGCTAGGAAGCAAAGTTTTTGGGGTCGCAAAAACCATCATCCTGATTTCGCTGTTGGCGCTGTTTCGACGTTCACAACCTCGAGAGGACGTTCGAAAGAAAAGTAGGACAACGGAAGGTTTAATTCGATTCGCGGATGTACGAAGACAAAATTTTAACCATTAGTAGTAGAACGAATTCAAGTTGTCAAAGAGGGGTAATTGCGATTTGTGAAACAGATCTGCTCGAGAAAAATCCATTGAATGTCTGGATAGTTTACAGCTTAATCAGTAGCTTGAGTTGCCTGATAGCTTCATGTAGGTCTCAGTATTTGGTAAGGCGTCTATATTAACTAAAATAAAAGTCGTAAACAAAATTAAAAGCGATGTAGGAGATAATTACTACTGCTTGAGCGCAGACGACGCATTAGAGCGAAGCATAACTCACGTCAATTGTTGGTGTTTTGTATATAGATCGTTCAACAAAGTCATATTTAATAGCCAGCAAAATAATAGAACGGGTAAATGCTGATGCAATAACGGGAAATGTTGACAAAATTTTCGACGATGTGAAGAAACGGTAGAAAGCTTAACTCTTTGCGGGTGACGCTGCAGCTTAAATGCTTAAAGCAGGAAAATTACTTCTTTAAAAAAATTACATCTTTAAAAATACGCTGCATATTACATGCACTGCCCACGCCCTGCATAGAGTTACGGAATTTATTAGATAGCAATTTCCGAAAGTTAATAAATGAATTGATCACACCCAAAAAGTTTTCTTGAATGCAGCGCTTTCCTTACCTTCGTCTCCATTTTACGCAGACAATTTGTGGAAAGTTACTGATGTAATAAACAATTTAAATAAGAATGCACAAAGCATAATCAAATGTAAAACTATCATCTTTACAAACTAATTTGCATTTTCGTGACATACCTCAAGAAATAAAATACTTTAAATCACAAACGATACAAATAAAAGATGGAATTGAAATATTAGATTTCACATCGATGCACCTCTACCGCTTTTAAAACCAGAAACTAAATCAATTTGCGCAATATCCCTAAACTATTCCGCAACTATATAACTTGTAATTAGTTTAATTGCGATAGCAATCCGCAGATAACCAATCGGACACGTCTGGTTTGGCGATAATCCGGCGGATTTAATATATTTGTGATCTATTGCGTGCAAGGCGACGATGGTGCCGTATTAATTGCTAGGAAGAGGGTGATGAAGCATGCGATTAACGTCGAGAGGGTTGTTGACGGTTCTCACTCAAGAACAGCGGTTTCTGATGGTGATAGTTCGCCTAAGAACATATAGAAACGATTAAGATAAGATAGAGGAATTATCGTCAAGGCATATGGTACCTAAATCGATTTGAAGTTTGGTCTAGACAATGATGTAAATTGGTGACGAATACAGAATTAATTTTATAGGATAAGGAAAGAGAATTTCTCTTGAACTGACAACATTTCATTTCAAGCGGTAGGTTCGTACTCCCACACAAGAATTCTTAAATAAACGTGGTAATTGTGAAATATAGTGAATTTATTGATAATATCGTCCGTATTCAGTTCAATTACATGAATGTTCGGCGTCGCTTAGATTTATTAAATCAGTATTTGATGGTAGGCATCGAAGGTGCACGCTCCTGATAAACTGCAACCAATTTCTGCACGTTGAAATTGAATCAGTGACCAGTACTGTTCTTTTTCCATGATCCCACAAATACATAAACTTAATCACTTCCAACAACTCTGAAAACGAACACTATACTTGATGGATATCTCCCTAACTTTAACAGACGCTGACTCAAGAGTGAAACAGTTGGTAATGCAGATTTTAACGTAATGCGGCATCTATCTCCAAACATGCGTGCTTTTGATACCATTCTCCTAAACTCAAAGTCAAGAATTTGCTTCGTACAAAAAACAGTCTCGAAATAAAAGACAAATCCATTACGTTGTTTGTTATCTGTTTCGGCATTACCAACTTATGGCCAGCTGTGTTATATCGCCCGGGATATCTACGCCATCTGCTTTTCGTGCTATTTCAAGCAAATAACAGGCGATTAAACGAAGCAAACATATTAAGAATGATGGATTAAATTCTCAATAAAAACTGTAACATTCAAAACAACCGTTATATTTGTTATACGAAATTAGATATAAACAGGAGAATTTGTACTTGCTCATAGCACAGTTGGAATCAAAAGACAACGAGAAAATGAACGATCCATTACAAGGTCTCCCGATTTGGGTAGAAAAAGAATCTCAAATAATGACGAAGATTTAAAATTAATAAATTATATAAATGAAAATCTGTTTGACGCTAAATTGTATTAACAACAGCTCAAATTTCCCGATAACTTTTAGACAACGCCAAAGAATTTGCCAATGATTTTATTGCGCATAATTGTAGAATTCTGGGGAAATATTATATTTTCAAATAAGTCCTCTAATAATAATAATGGTACGAAAAGATACACAAAACAAACAAATTGCAGCTAATTCCATTGATTTGCTAACTTCTTGTAAACTTGAAAGGTTATCTGAAATACCGCAAGCGTGATGTTTTAATACTTCGATTTAAATCGCCATAAACTAAAGAAGATAATCATAATTTTTAAGCCTTCTGTCTGCCATTGCGTCGGCTTGTACGCTTTTAACGAAGTGGAAGCAATTTCCTTACAAAACATGCGGGACGGCATGTAATCCGCCGTAATCCCCTTCGCACACGCTAACAAAAGCATGTTTTCGCATGTTAAATATAATCCGTTCGTGTTTCGTACCGGTTGGATCTTGCGGAATTATCGGTTGATTTGGCAAATGGGCTAATTGACATCGTTGGAACGGGTTCGGAAAGCATAAATAGACGGAAGTCTTTCCGAGCAACGTAGAATGTTTCGTCAGAATTTTGGCGGTTTAATTTGACGAAGAGTTGAAGATTGAAAGCCACTTTTATACCCACAGACCCTTTCTTATAGCCAGAATGCCCCGACGTTACTCACGCACTCCTAAATCCATTTTAATTTGCCACAAATCCCCGCAGCGGTTACAAGGAATCATTTCGCGAACCACTGCTCTGTAAGAAGTTACCTCATGGGAAGGGATGTCAAATGGACAGAGGTGAATTCTTGAGAATTGAAATCGTTATCATCGCTGGAATAATTGCGGATGTTAACGGCCGAACTGTATTTGTAGCAATTTGTAGGTGTTTCATAATACTCATTGACTATAATTAAGCCTGTAGAAACGAGTGCACTTTCCGTGCGCTTTACGAAATTGGCAGGGACTAGACAGATTCGTGTTTTGTCCACTCTCGTACAACACGAACACATTCTCATGAGAAGAAAAAACACGAGTCTGTGTACTCTCTGCTAATTTCTTGAAGCGCTGTAAAGTACCGTAATAGGTGTTTGAGAGAGAACTGCAGTTTAGATCAAAAATGGCTATTACGATGGTCAATGACAGGGACAATTCCTGTTGTTGTATTAATGGAAATATATTAATAAAATATCTTAATCACTTAATCACTTTAAACACACTGAAGCAGTGGCATTGCTCCCCAAATCAGGAGAACACAATACCAACAAATACTGATAAATACCAATGTAAAAACTAAAACCTACATATGCTCCGACAGCAAGAGATAAAAAAGTTTTTTGTACGTGAAATTGTAACATACGAAACAATAATATGTGCCGTTCAGAAACTTCATTAGATATATAATATTTTTACTTGATATTGTAAATTTAATAAACTAAATAAATCTAGAAATATAATAGCATATCGCTTTATTTGTTCTGGTAGATAAAGCAAAAGTTAAATTGCTAAAAATGTAATAAAGGCACTGAAAGAACCTCCGAGTAATGAAGTATTATTACTCCACCTCTGCAAAATTAAGAAGAATGCTCACGCTTTTAAACTCTGAGTAATCGAATAAATGAAAGTCTTACCATTTTTTAATGGTGATTTAAAAATTTATGTAAATATTCGTAAAATCTAACTGTTAGTACGTTGAGACGGTCATCATAACTATTCAATTCATGACTACAATGGTACCTTTCGTTGATCATAAAGTTAATTTTCTGGTATATTTGCTCGTACGTTGTAGTAATTAATCCTTCTATTATTTAGTACTTCCCTCCCTTCCTCCCTCCTATCGGTTGTTTTCCATAAAATTAACCCGTAAAGGTAATTTTCGACGCCAATTAGTCTATCTCGTCGTCCATCATTCCGTTCCCAAAATGGTTTTATTTATAGCCCCACATCACCGATTCGATTAATGTGCCAATATACACCGTCCATGGTTCGATTTACATACTGAGATAGGTGTATTTGCATCGCGCATTTCGCATAGCAACGCTTTGAATAGACCGCCAGTTACATGTTGAATATTGACAGGAAGGAACAATGGCTAATGGTAGTCGGGCTTTGAGCCGATGGTTCGGGGAGAATACGAGGCTTTGGATGCTGATTACATCTGGGCGTCTGCATACTTCCACGGATTCACAACGGTTGCTTAAGATCTAAAACCTTTATGAACTATGCCTTATACCTACCTCAATTGATTTTTCTTTCCGACGGACCTCTTGTTAAAATATTTTTATTTTCGTATTTTTTTGAATGAAACATTAAAAACTTGTATTTAAGTAAATTACAAAATCTAATTTGAAAATCTGTAGGTTTAAATTGTATAATTTTTATTACATACGAGAGCATCGTTCGACTGCAGTATGAGAAAGCCGTGTTGCCTTTTTGTAAATAGATCATTAGTTTCGAAGGAATTATAAATTCTGTTGCACATAACCCTTTCAAATATCCATGAAAAAACGCTTATCTAACTAACAGGTGTATAACTGCCGATTAGTTTTTTTTATAAAAAATAGAGTCACCATCGCCAAATTCAATAAAAAAAAATTTCTTCGGTGAAAGAGCTATTAATAACAACATCGCCCAAAACATTTTTTCCAATTTCTCTGTGTTATGCGCAATAAATTATGCATAGGGCTTTAATTTAAAATCTTCCAAGGACTAGACGGAATGAAATTATATATTAATGTCGACCGGATCTAATAAGTTACGCAGGTTATATAGTTTTCGTCATAAAGAGAACCTATCGCCTATTCAATTTAAGGAATTATTAAATTCATTATTAAAAATGTCGTCATAGCATAAAGTAATGAAATAATTTCCGCCATTTTAAGGAAGCGATGAGATCTTGCGCTCTCATGGATTGGACTGAACAATTACTTACAATAAAGTTGAATGCTGCAAGAATTGCATATACTTCATCTTCAATTTAGTTGTAATCGTACCGTTATTACCCTAGAGAATCCTCTCGATTACTTCATTAAATTCTATAAAAGGACGGCTAGATTACTCTCAAGGTTATCGAATTTCAATCTGTGTTATTTATTACGTTGCTTCTGATGTGGAAGAGCTTCCAGATACTAATTATACAGACGACAAAGCGATTTACCTTCAGGATCTCCTTCTGCATCATCTGCTATATCGAAAAAGGCATTCTAAATGGAGCAAAATCCCCAAGCGAATGCTTCGGCAGGAAATTAAATATAGCTAGCGTTTTATATGTTGTAGACAAAATTGGAAGTGAACGGTAGCACTATAATGGAGTTTCACAGGAAATTACCAGGGGTGGAAGCGCTTTTACAAACTTCCATCGTCGTCTAACCTTCAATTATTTTAAAACAATACTTAATAAACTAGATGAGCTGAAAATAGCTTTGTTGGCGTTGTTGTTTTTTTAAGGGTGCGTTCTCAATAGTGATGGTTGTTGTCAAATTTGTCATTTACAAGATACTTAGGAGATGTCGTAGACAGCAAACTCGGTCGGTCTAAACATCTGCGGCCTTGTTGGTAGGGCTGGTAGGTAACGTACAGGGTGTGCTGTTTAAGAAAAATGTAGTTGATTACGCTAGAAATAAGAAAATAACGACAACTGTCGTACATTAGTACACGTCTATTATTCCTATTAAAAAACCCTATTAAAGTTTGAAACTTCATTCACAGCTACAAACGTACTAATAATATTTATTACGAAACTCCATTAATGTAGCATTACGAAACATTTCTGTTTATGATATATAGATGTCAACTAATTTACCATTCCTCCCGAGAACATTTCGGCGAAAATCTAATATAATACGGTAATATTTAATAATAAAACACATGTACTTCGGTTAATTCCGCTCTGCTGGCATCACTGCCTCAATTCCGTTATCTGCTTGTATTTGTTTTACCCGTCGGATTTTGAATTAACACATTAACTATTTACGATTCGGCTTGCGTTAATAATAAATTACATCTATACAGCGCCTTATACAATCCACAGGTTTAACGAGCGAGGGATCTTATTTCCAGGAAACGTATAATATAGATATGGGTATACATATGGAGAATCGGCATTGGTCAGTACAAATCTCCCAGGATCTAACATGAATATCTGACGGGGATCAGCGCGAGGATCGAATTTAAAGTTTATTAAAACTGCTTGTAAAACATCTGCATTACGTCTACATATGCAGCGGATAATCCGTGGAAATGGAGAAATTCACTTGTTTTTCTGGCCGGGTCGAGCTTTACGATGCGTATAAAGTCTCCCATGCGAGCAATGCATTGCTTTTTTTTAATGCAGTGGGAGCGAAAGCATTGAAATGTAAAATTGTAAAATGTAAACAACATTTCAGCGTATATTTCGCAATATAGATATGGGAGAATCAATAATAGAGACACGATTCCATGTATTGAACAAGATATCAAAGATAACAGAGATACACCCGTGGATAATTTTAAAAGGAAATTGGAGGATAATAGAAAGTGCAGTATTGTCGTTGTGCTTCGTCAGCTTCAAACGAAGGTAGTAAAACGGATCTTGAGGCATTATTTCGAATAAGGTGGGGAATTGCAAAATCTCGATGAGCACATAGCACATGCAGTGGCGTACACACACTAGCTGCAATGAAAAATGCACCACCTTCTTGGAGTATTTCGCTAGAATTTTAAACGATTACTTATCATATTGCATTGGTCTAGGTTGTTTTCCAGCTTTTACGTGAGCTACCACGATGTTCTTTGATGTGAAAATGAACGTACGTAGCAGAAGAATAAACAAAAAATAAATACAAGAAAGTTTTTTTCTCTTCCGTTGACCTAAATACAAAAAAAGTAGTTAACTTCGAGTGTTCGTCTATAAATGTTTTATGAAAAGTTGGTAAAGTTCCTAAGTTTCAAACAATCCAATTTTTTTGATTTATTTACTAGTACTGAAAACTACAAGTGGTAGGGATTCGAAAACTTTTTCCGGTACTAAGAAAGGGTTGCTACCCTAACGTATGGTAAATGATGCTTAATTACGGCGTTCACTTGCATACATACTACGATCATTTGATCTCCAGTGCAGAAAATTAAGTTGTTAACATGCAAAAGTTACTAACGAACAAGGTACACATGAAACTCTTGTATTAAGTACGCTCACAAAATCGTCAATAGTTCGTGCATGTCCGCTAGAATAAACAACATATAACAGTGCAAACATCAAGCGTGGATATTCGTTCCTACTTTATCGCGAGGAATGTCGAAGAGACACGCTGCTGCTAACTCTAAGGATTTACCGCGAACTGTACATCGCGAACTCCTTCTTTTCTCTCGGGAAACGAGAACATTCCTCGCATAGTTACTGCATGCAATGAGAAACGGCTGGAAATAAGTGGAGCGTGCTCGATCCGACGTGAAAAGATTGACAGGAATAAAGACGAAGCGAATACTTCGAAGTTGTAATCGAGCTTTGGGCGAGGAAACTCCAACGTGATTCATTTAATTGCCTGCACGAAAAAAACAAAACGGGTAGAACCGAGTTTCTTTTTCTCTAAGTTTGTCCCTGAATGCCATGATGTGAATGCGGTGATTGATGTATGCACATACTTTAGAGTTTGCGGTAGTTTTCACTTGGTAATGAGATAAGGGAATTAACAGCATGGTTGTGTGATTTTTAGCACTGACTGCAATTAAAAAAATACACCACCCGTAAATTGTTGGAGTATTTTCGAAATGCCCACAGCTTCTGCTGACTCTGATGCTGACTTTTGATCTTAAGGTAAGGTAATATAGTATGGTTAGCTTTGCTTTTAAATTTAAATGTTACTCACTTGCAGATATAATTAATATTAATTCATTTATATTTTCTCTTTTATTCTATGTATTTCTTGTACTTGTAATTTTACGTTCCTTTCTCATTTATTTATGCACCGTGCCTTCAACCACCATTCCTTCTGCACCCTTCAAAGCATCTCGACATCTAGCCGTACAAAATCCTTTCCATCGTAAACTTATACCACTGTTCCTTTTTATAAAAATCCGCTCTCGTAGTTTGCTAGATTGTGTTATACATCCAAGTTTCTACCCGCATAGCAAGCAAATACATCATCGCACGATGCTAGTGTAATTTAACGAAAAGAAAAGTAGAAGAGGGATGCTGCCGAGGTTCCCTTGCGAATGGTGAAACAAATAAAGAACGGGTCGCGTTTCTGTGAAGATATTAAAGTGAGGTGAGATAGTGTGCCCACGTAGTTAAAGCTACTGTAAGATTCTGAAGTGTCTCGAGGTTAGTTGAAAGTAATACCGATGTGTTTCGAATGACGATTTTGATGTTCAGTGTGAATGTATGTTTATATCCTTTTATTTTGTATTTTATAAGTATTAATAAATCAGTTAAAAAATAAGGTTCGTTTAGCGTGTTTATGTTCACCAGTGTTACACAACCTTCAAAAGAAAATCTTTGATCCTTCTGGGTGCGGCGAACTTGCTCTACATGCTTTACTTTAATCCACAGTTTTCGTCTGTGAGGCATCACTCACGATTGGTTGAAACTGCACGCATTTTACTCCTTTTGTACGCTCGGATTGCAACTATAGGAGCATCACTGTTAGTACAGCTTAAAAATCTCCGTGTTCTTTTATAAATGATTAACACTAGATACAACGTAAGATTTTTCCACTAGAACGAACAGCAAAACAATTTCGTGCAAGTCTGCAAAGTTGAAGGGGTTATTTCTCTTTTAAGACAAAAAAGATCATCTTGAAGATTGATGTACACATCGCCTTACACATGAACAAATTCCTCTGTTTACTCAACTCATCTTCTGGACGTCAACAAATACGGACGCGCCGTTTTGTAAATTGCACATAAAGAGACCTCTACCCTTACGTTATTACAGCCACGTCATTATAAATTTATTCAGGGTTCCACGGCTATCTCGCTTTAGTTACTTTAGCTTTACATCCTCGTGAAACACGTATCGCCTAAATTAGGTATGTTATTTTATGATTGTGATAAATATTTGAGGATGCGGTACGCGTATTTATAAGAGCATTAAATTCGGGACGAAGCGCATATTTACTATGGTCAAATCCTCTTATGCAAAACCGAAGTTGAAGCTCACCATACTGAAACATTCTTTGAAATGAAAGTTTAATTTGCGGATTTAATTTTCCTTTATTGTTTCTTTTGCTTTATAATTTGTTGGAATCCCTTTATCCCTTACTAAATTGCAATCAGTTGAGCTTTTACCACATCTTTACGAAAATTGTAGCCAGCAAAATAAAATAATAGATGAAACATGCATTTTATGCCAACCATAGCCGTCTGGACGATATTCGTGACGTACATCGAGAGATTAATACCATTAATCCATATTATAGCTGCTTTCTCGTACAATCACCTTAGCGTACCTTGACACTCTAGACAGGTAGCGCGGCGCTAAGAACGCAAACCATTATAACGCCTCCGTATATACAGGAACGAAATATGCACACGTACACATAGAGATACAGGACTATCACTAGCACTGGTTTGCGACTACCTAAAGCTCGCTTAAGGTTTCTCAAAAGCTCGTATCCCTCCGAGATTCCGTTAAATGTTGAGGCGTGGCGAGAATGAATGCTTACTTATACCGTTACCTTCGTCGGACTTTTCCCCAGCGGTAGAATTAATTCGAAATAAAACGAAGGTACCGCTGAAGGCTATTGAACTTCAGCAGTAGATGCAACCCATTATAGCTGTTAGGCGGTCGAGTTCGTTATATCGGCGGTAGGTGGCGTTACGGCTCACGAGAGTCCGATGAATACGCTAGCCGTCGCCTGTTCTATTTTTCTCTGTTTGTTAGGGCTGATATTTTGTCGCTGCCCTCTAATACGATGGCATGGGGAATAGAATGAGTTATATGCCATTCCCGTAACGTATTTCAGTGGGAAAAATATCATAAAACCAGATTACTTTATCAGCTGCGTCTGTCGTCCCATTATACTTAGCTTGAGTTATACAACAGATCGGAGCTATCAATTGCAAAATATCCTTCACAACATAGAAAATTGCAGAAAAAAAAAGTGGAGGACATATTCATCATTGCTTTACTTAAAAAGATCTTTTTTATTCCCATATTTTTTATCTATCGTAGCGTATTTCTGTAAATATTTATCCAATAACGATTGTCCTAGTTAGTACGTTAGTACAGAGGCCAACAGGCCTCCATAAATTATCATTGACATGCTCTGGTTACGCAGACATTTTAGTCACGTAAACTGTGCTGTCCGTGATTTAGTAAGTGAGAAAGACCGAGCTGTAAAAAACGTACCACCTACGGTAAACATTTTTTCACAATTTGCGTTGGTTTCATTCATATTTCTTTTTATTCTGGTGCAAAACAAAATGTATCCCCAACACTGGGAACTTGACATTTTGCTCGTTTTGAATTTTTTTTTTTTATACAGGGGATTTATTAGACAGTGTTTATATTTTTTGTTTACGTCAGATAAATGAAGAAACTTCGAACACAAATGTACCTTGTTTTTTGATCTTTTAGTTTAAACCTAAAAAATAATTTGCAATACAACAAAAACTTCTTAACCTTCCACCCTAGCACACTTGCCATGGACCTACACACTACATTGAATTAGCTTTCTTTTGGTTTTGATAAACAAAGCCGATTAAACAAGTGAGAAATCATCAACTGCTACTTTCCATGTATTGGTCCTCAATTCAAACACCAGCTCAGAAAATTTAAAACCCCCGACATCATTATATCGAGCAATACATTATTTATTTACATTATTATCTGCGAAGTACAAATTGAGCACGAATTAGAAAAAAAATTATGACGATCGCTACTGCGTTAAATGCCACACATGAATTGGCTCTGCAAATTGTTGCTAGATAGTTCTACGCTTGGACAGAGATTTCAATAGGAAGGAAGGTTGATACTAATGTTTGCATCTATAGTTCCAGAATGCTCACACGCCTAACTGAACAAAATTGTAAACGGCGTTCAGTTGACCACAAACACATACAGCTGGTTCAGTACATCGCAGAAAATTGTGTTTTGTGATAGACATAAAACCTTGTGTTAATAACCCTAAGGCTTAGGAATAAAGCATTGTTATAATTAAACCCTTTGCTAGAACGGTGGATGTAAATAATATCATCTTCAGTTCTATCTATTTGGAGTGGATAAATTAAGATTTAGACGTCACCATTTACGAAGGTATATACACAAACTACATAATACCTAACTCTCTTCCTACTTTCCGATACCTCCAATAATAACGAGACGTACATATATAGATCCCTACGGCACATGCCGCAAATTATCTAATTACCACTCGATTCCACCACGAGACCTTAATTACCAATCAAACGACAACATCGCAACCTACTAAAAGAACCGGTTTTAGAAGCCAATTAAGAGAAAACGACTAACAAGGATGTCTACAGTGGATAACGGTCAGGAGATGATGAATCGGCAAAATATTAGCTTCTCGTTTTACCATTAACGTTTCGCTAATTGTTCATCCATCGACCCGCTCTCCCGGCCATTAGGAGAGATCTCATAAGCAGAAAAGAGAACCCTTAAAACACAGGGAAAGCTTGAGTAGGCCATTATCGTTATTTAATTTTCTTCTTTCCTTTTTTTCTGATCGCATACGATGAGGTTGCGTTGATGGAACATTTAAAGATCCGCTAGTTGATTTAATGCCAAAAGAGGAAATGTGAAAACGAGCACTGCTTAGACTTTCTTTGTTTAATCCAAAAGTATTGTTCGCAAATTTGTTATGATACAGTCGTGTTATATTTGTTTTAGAATGTTTTTTTTTTGTTTTAAACAAATATTGTTTATTCTTTGTACCTACTTAAAATCGTATATTCATTTCCGGCTATACAGAGTGTTTCAGAAGTAAATACTACCAAACAAGATACAGAGTGATTGATTTGAATACCTCTACAACAAACAACTTGGCAAAATGTTTTAAATAATGATTGTTTTCTGTTTCTGTTTGCTGATTTACATATGACGCTAACAGCATGGTATACTTTGATCTTACGTAACTACCACTATGTATATGGTTCGTGAAGAACTTACAAAATCGCCGTTATAATAAGTCTTCTCAAAGGGAGGTACATACATTAATTCAAATTTTTTGGGGTTACGTGCTAAAAGAAAAGAATAAATTTTTGTTACGGAAAGTCCTTTAATCATCGCGCCACACGGTTACGTATTTAAATTTCTAACGGTTTTTCTAATAACAAGGGAAAGCCGCTTCAGCCTCCTATATAGCTTTTCTCGCCCTTTTTCCCTTATACCGCGTAGAACGCACATACGTACATTGTGAGACCATTTTCAACCGCTTATTTACGCAAGAGCTCTGATGGGGTTCCATGGGAGGCGCCACATCCAACCATCGATCCTCATTAATTAACGCGACGCTTTAACTCGGAATACAACGCGGGAATTACGTTGATTATGTTTGTAGGAAACTGGGTGAGCTTTTAAGAATTAAAATTTAGCTTCGAGTGTCGAGAATTAAGTGCACGTAATGTGATTTGGCAAACGGGAGATGTAGGTTCGAATCTCATCGGTGTGTTGAGATTTTCGTTTGATTAAATTTAATTGCATCGTCAAAATCAAGGAAATATCCAAACCAATAGTTTCATTGCCTCAAATTAGATATATAAATAAAAGCATGTGCTATTTCTCATATATAAAAAGAAAGCAAATCGCAAATTCATATACCGGGTGATTCATTTATTTCCAAACGACTGAATAACTCAGAAAGTACTTATCGTCGTCTCAATATGAGTGATTATATATATATAAATATATTTTAATTACATAATTCGGTTTCCTTAATTCTGTGTAAGCATTTATATATACTGTAACATTCTGAACGACTGGTCAGTAGCAAATAGCGGATCCTTGGAGCAATAATAACTCCCACCTATCTAGACGTTCCCATGTATTTACTTAATGTATCACATCTTAGTACGTGCTGCTCCGTGGTGGTATCCCTTACAGAAGCGACAAAGATGGAAATTGCGTGTAACTTTGCATTACGCATAGGCGAAGGAGCAGCGGATGGCAATCGTTTGTTTCTCGCCGGTAGCTCCTTATCTAGCGCTCGTCCGCGAGATTTCCAACATAAAAGCTACGGGTAGCTCCTTCGTACAGATAATTTAAATGACTATTCAGCAGCTTTTAATTTAGGATTTTCAAATATTCGCGTGGATCATAGGTTCCAGTTTCAATTAATATAAAAGTGAAATATATGAATTTATAAGAAAATAAAGGAAATATTTGACAAAATAAAACAAATAATATACGAATTTGCAGAATAAACTAAATAAAATGCTAAGTGCCTACTTGAACTGATAACATCCCACGTAGAATTCTTTAGGGAAGCAATTTTTTTCTTTTAGCGGTAAAAAATTCTTCGTCATTCGTAATGTTTAATATAACATTATACGTTTACTCTTACTGATAACACATCTAAAAACTTAGATAAACAACACATTCAGAAACTAAACAGTCGAAAGATTAACAGCGACATGTCCATTAAATAAAATGATATAATAAAAACTCAAATTACACTATACGACACTATCACCTGATTTTCCTTTATTTTTTTTTCCACCAACATTCGCCTAATATCGTATAGGAACACATCGCGGTTGTCTGGACGCACACAAAGTTTTAGTTCATGCGCGTCAGTTCCACAAGACTTCATCAACAGATCGCAACATTCAAAACCCATCTTTCGCGCTTCCAACACGCGGTGGAACGGACCTGCGTTGCCTGCTATACTTCGCCTAAATTTTCACGAGAATATCCAAAGAAAAAAGAATAAAAATACGCTGCGATTTTCCATTGGAAATAGACGATTTTCTTTGTTTTTGAGTTGGTTATTGGTTTGTTATAAAAGGATTTTTTTATTTGTTTTAAATTTAAGCATCTGAATTGTGTTTTGATCTTGTTAAATTCAAAATAAAATATTTTAATTTTGTTTGTTATTGATAAACAATTGGTGATTGAATGGAGAATGGAAAAAGTTGAAATGGTAAGTTTAATTTCTTGTTTTATCTGTAGGTACATGATGTGAGTATTTTTACAAAAAAAAATCGAATATACATAAATAAATGCAGGGTAGCACTTTTAAACTGCCGCTGATTAGTAGAGCATATGGTTGGTGACGTTTTAGATGCTAAGGTAAGCATTACAAGTCCATAGAAATATGGATTCTAAAATGCCCCAGTTATTACGGACGGAATTTTATTTATTTTGGCAATTTATTCAGAGTAGCATACCTTCAGGTCTTATATTCGAAAAAATGATGTCAAATATATAATTTTTTTAAAATTCTGTTATCATATGTAAATTATTCATTATTACAATGTACACCTATTTATGTATATACAAATATATTAGTCTAGCAATACTAAATACGATCAAGGTTAATAGTTTGGTGTTATTGCGATACCATATACAGTAGACAGTTCGAAATTTCGACCGTCGTTTAAGCTTTTAATTAGTATTTTAATGTTAAACATTTGAATAGTGGCCAAACTGCTCGATATTATTTGCAAAATTATGTCATACCTATGCACACTATATTGTGTATTGATAAAGTAACCCGCGATATTAAAATATTTTTTATATGTATTTATATTTATTATATATTTTATTTATATTTTTACACCTTTCATTTTTATTAAATGAAAGAAGTGAAGTATAGCTGCGGTATTAGTGTTGATTAACTTTTATTAAAATTATTTTTATTAAAAGTAACTTTTTTTCAAAACAACCTTGTACACCTTGTAAACGGTAATAAGGTATTCCACGGTACAGCATATCATTTCACTCTAAGAAAAATAAACAATTAGAAAAATAAGCAATTACGTCAAACCTATAAAACAGGGCAAAAAAACATATTTTTTACGTCAACTGATGCCTTTTATAAAAATAAAAAAGATACGAGTGTTGTACGTTACTTTGTCGTAATACATCATGTAGATAACTTGAATTGCATGTATATATGTTACTTCTGTTTAGTTAAAATCTTGCTTACGTTAATTAAATTTACGCTTTAATTTTTAAATTTTGCCTCGTTTAGGTATTTCTTCATTAGTATTTCTACTTCAAAATTACCTGTCGGGAATAATTATGGTGATACATGCGTTTTTTTTTTTTTTTTAAAGTAAATATGCTAGTTGTTGACCATGGAGTTTAATTGACGTTACAATATAGGAAAATTATTTTTTACATTTTTTACTTTTATTTACCAAATTGATGAACAGCGTTTCCTGTTATTGATTTTAAATAATCAAACATACAAAAGTTACACCACCGATTTTACCCCCTGATTCTCCAAAAACAATAAAATGGTATTTTTTTTATTCCTAACCAGAAGCTTAAATAACAATTTCCATGTTATAACTTCGAAAATTGGCGGAACTCTCACAATAACTTTCATCCATCCTGTATTACAACCTCTTAGAGGATGAATGTCCAAAAAACGTTTCTTTAAAATTTACGGCATGAATTTCAAAGGGTTCATCAAGTTGAACACCTCTTAACCTGTACATTTGCTGTATCATGAAATTCTTTTATAATCATTAAAACCATTAGGCTTAAAGACGATGAAATAATTTCATATTTATGTTTTTTAACAAATTTGAAATGTTACAGATTTTAAGGACAAGTTTCAGCTTGTTAACACTATCGTAGTCTTCGCCTTTTTCGGAGCCGATTCATTGTGTTTTGGCCTCAGCAGCGTACTGGTCTATCCAAGTTTCATCTACAGTTATTAATCGATATCATAACTTATTTCGCTTGAACTACCTCAACAAGGATTATAAAATATTCGTTGGAATGTGTTTTTGGTCCTGAGTGGACAAGCGCGGTACACGATGCTCCAAGTTCAAATCTTCAGTCAAAAAATAACGAACATGTTCTTTCGAGATGCCCCCAGTATTTGTTATCTCTCTAATCTTAGTTCGAGGGTCGCTTAACACGATTTGGTGAACTTTACCAATGTTATCGGTAATTGTCGCAGTTTTTGGCCATCTAGAACGTTCATCGTCGACAAGGTGGTACGATCTTGCTTAAATATAGTTTTTCCAAAATTTCACTGTGGCAAATTATGAAGCGAGATCCTCGTAAACAGCGTTTTGCCTTCCAAATGCAAAAACTTAATGATAGCTCGGTATTCGTTTTTTTTTCATTTTGATCGAAACATCGACTGAAATTTTCAAGATTATTTTTGCCGCTAGAAACTTTTCAAACTACCCTTCGTACGTCAAGTTCTAACTTTATCTTTTTTTTTTAAAGAATACAAGAGTTGCTCGCGATTATTCCCATTCCAAAGCCGATATTTTTTTCGCTATCCTATTTTCTGCACGTTCAAACATAGATTTTTCCATCGATGATAAAAATATCTGGGAAAAATTTCGGTCTCCTCCTAAGTGGAAACCCAATTTTCCGCAAGAGCGTTGTCAAGTGCTTACCCTTCCAACAAATTGACTACATGCGCTCATCTCAGAAAATATGACGGGCGGTTATAACGTTAGAATGAATCATTTTCCTTCAAGGGCGTCTTTATGGGAAGCGAAAATAAGACGAAACACGCATTTTTTTATGTATTTTTCTCTCATTTAGAGAAGATATTTAATTACGTTTCAGAATGGTTTCTGTAGCACATTTATGTAACAGAAATAAAAGAAATACGTAATTTCGAGTTTGTTATGGACTTGAGTGGATTTAGGAAAGGTTAACCGAATCGCGCGCTGTTTCTACCTGCTCGGGACGGATTAATTTCCCTCCATTTATAAGAGTATCTGTTACGCCAGAATTGTTTCTTAATAGCGCGAAAAGTCGATGTTGTTTCTGGAAACTTTCAATGAAATAGAAAGTGATCGATTATCTCGATTGCCAGAGGAACGCTGCTGTAAATACAATAAAATAGAACCCTCGCTCTTGTGAGATAAAACCAAAATGAAATAAATATAACTCCTAAACAACGCCAAAGTATGGGCACACTCCGCACCACATAAATTTAATTAACTAATCCGCAGCACATTCACAGAGCTAACAACATGGCGTTTATACACTTCAAGGGTATAAAGTTCGAAACACAAAGATCAAAATCGTTGTCAGGGGTTGTATAATATAATACGTACCGGCGTATTGGTCCGTAAAAACTAAGACTGGTTTTATAATCTGCACAAAAAAGCCAACTTGAAGCTGGAATTTTAGTACCTTCACGTAAGTCCCATATTTGGAATGCGTCCTGTGTTAATAATTAGCATATGCGGACGGATATTAGCTAAGTCCAAATTCCAAACAGCGCACGTAACTCGTAAACGATGACGAAAACATGGAATAAAACCGGCAAAATAAACACGAGACGTAAATACCGAAATGACAAACGACTCATAACGTATGTATGTTGGTCGTCGCAAACAAAGGGCATATATCTAGGTGTATAAATACGACTGCTGTAATTTCTTTTTTTTTGCGATATTGCACTGCCAGTTAATTCGGTTGGGAGCTTCGATTCTTTGATCGTTCTTTATTCCGCTAACGTGGAATATATAGGACCATTTGAGCATGATACAGTTACACACATAGTGAAATCGAACAAATGGAATATGTGCTGTTCGAGTTCTCTTTGATACAGTTTTAACGAATGGAACTGTTCTATTTGTAGGGATGGCAATCAGGCTTCGTCTGACTGCTTAACTGGTACTGTTGACGGTAGCTGAAAATTTTAACTTCTACGATTATTCCCTGCTTCATACTTTCTTCCATAAAGAATTTAATCATTTTAGAACTGGACGTAGGTCAGGCAATAATATTTTTCTATATATTTTTAATATATTTTTGTAATATGAGATTATAACATCGAGTGTCGTAGTATAATTTTCAACGTAAGAAATATAGCTTAATAAAACCAACAAAAATGTGAACAATGTGAAGTCTTGTGGAGGAGCTGTAGGGAAAATCCAAAACCATGGAAAAAATAGAAATTTGTTGTAATAATGTAAAGATTCCTGCGAAGGAGGTCGCTAGTAAATGAAATCGGTATTTTGCGATTGTTAGTAACGAGAGCTTAAATTCAGGCGAGAGTTTTTTCATCCGGATAGACTTTTTTTATAAAAATGTATCGTTAAGTAGTAACTTCTTCCTTACGGCTATCACACTTAAAAATGTTTTAGCAGTTATCGCCGACTTAAAAATCTCTACTTCGTGGAGCTTTGATAACATCCCAAATAAACTGTTGAAAAAAATTAAATTTCAGATCTGCCATGAATTTGCACTTAAGCTTCGAGAAAGGGGATTTTTCCCAAAGAGCTTAAAAAACCATTGTTCGATCTTCGTTTAAGAACGATGACCGTAATTGTTGCACGAACTATCGCGGCGTTAGTTTATTATCTAGTTTCTCGAAAATTATCTAAAGTCTATTGCGTCAATTTCTGTTATTTTTGCGAGAATAATTTTTTGTCGGATCACCACCATGGTTACGTTCAATTAATTTAAGAAATAACTATGTTTTTGTGTTAGACCGGAAACGTTTCAAGCCACCCTCGTATCATATATGCAAATAATAAGCTCGTAGAGATGGCGAGGCAAATTTGAATGTAATTACCGCTGTAAACACGTTACGAAAGGGAGTTAGATACGTGTTTATCGGATTTACTAGATTTAGGGTATGTACCGATGCAGCTGCTGTGCGACTAATGTCAATCATATTACAATTACCATCATCTAGATAATTCAATTTGATAAGTCTGATTTGTACATATGCAATATCTAGATTATTGCGATGGGATTGTGTGTATGTTTATAATTAATAGCTAATAATGCTAAACGGCTATCATATAATTAGATGTTCCTTTCTTTTCCCTTCAAAGGTTGCAATTTTGAACATGTAAATTATACTGCTATAACTATACACCAGTATACGCCAGTGTACGAGAAGATCGCGGAAAGGAAGGGAACCGTCCAATTCGATCTTCATGGTGAAGCGTATGGAATCATGTTGGGAACTCAGAAACGATAGGACATTGTTTGAAAGATTCATGTCCATGAGGCCAGATGACGAAGGTACAATCATCAACGTAGCATTCTGGCTTAAGTTTGTGAGATAATATGGCTGGTTGTTCGAATACTTCCAGGACGAAACAAGAAAAAAAACCTACAACAATGGCGCGGTACGGATCCGAAAACCAAGAGAATAGCGCTATTGAGGAGTATTATTACTCTCATTGCCCTTCTTGCATGTAATAGAGTTCATAAAATAGAAAGCCGTTTACCACCAGTTTCCTAAGCACTAACAAACAAAATTTGTTCGTAACTCGCTCAACTAAAATATATTAACTTTACCGCAACGCCAATCGCAGTTATAACGATTCGCTTCAAGTAATATTACGTTACGTATTTCGCTCGGTAAATCCCTCCGGTGGCGCTGAACATTCAAACTCCTGCCTCCGTATTTATTCCGAAATATGAAGGACGTTTGCCGCTGACAGATTTCAAATGAAGTAACGCGTACGAAACGAAACTTGCATCCGCAAATCCGGATGTCGCGGACGATCGCAGAAGACGCCGTAACTTCAACTCGGAAACTATCATAAATTATTATGGCTAATGTTATTGTAATTTGTGCTGTTGGGCATATTGCATCTGGATACTATGTAAGCGTGAAGTTTAGGTAGATACTGAAGGTTGGTTTGGAAGGATATAAATTGGTACTTATAAAACGCCTGAAATTTTGGGTAAAAGACGTTTTAATCTAAAAATTATTCAAGAAGCACTTCCTTGTGCAAATTTACCTTTTCATTTGTTTCATTCTTTTCACGTACAAAATATTAGAAATGGCAAAAAACAAAACAACTTTGAAATAGAAATAAACAAATTCTGAAACGTTACGAAATAAGAGTTTTATTCAAACAATACAACCGACATACCCTAAAAGGACGAAGATTTTAAAATATCTGAACAAAAAACAGGTAAAAGGAAAAAAACAATAAAAATGCGAAAATATGAGGTAGGTCTTAACAAAAACTACAATACTCTTTATGTGTATGTTTATATTTTGGTCGCAGCGTAGATTGAGGCTATTCACATGTTTCTTTGTTGATTTTGCGTCGTACTCATCAATTCGCCCGTTCATTTCTATTCGTTAATACCGATGTCCATAATCGAAATATTGATAGTCGATTATTAATTCATCATTATTGCAATATCAGTTCCCGAAAATAGCCAAACTCCCATTAGTGTTAAATACTCTGTGTTTTTACCTTTCAGCAATTTGAACACGTACTTTTTTTTATTACACGAACCTATTTGGCATTACTTTTAGTTCCGATGGTGAATTTTATTCGTGTTACATGCTGTTGGATAGGGTCGAAATGAACGTATTGACGTTCCCTAAGGCGTTGTATTCGTCTTTTTGTTCAATTTATATTTAAAATCTCAATTACATAGATGTCACATACGTAAATACACATTTGTTTTATGATAAATGGTATTTTTATTATAAATGATTTTGCCATTTGTTCGTGATATGAAGCGATATACAGGCGGATAATCAAAATTCACGTTTCTTTCAGAAAATTACCAAATATGCTTTTTTAATGGTTTAGGAAGTGCCATAGGAAAAAATTGAATGTATTTGTATTCTTTTTCCAATTTTCAACACAAGATTTTAATTGCAACATACCTTGTTCTATTCCTACTCTAAAAGATATTTAGAACTACCTACTTTTGCCACCTACAACTAAAAGGAAAGTTTGCCAACTCTAGCACAAAACGTAAACTTGTTTCAATCGATCAATAAATTAACAGATTTGCTTTCTTTTTTGTCTAACTGGTTAGTACTTTTTGTGCGATCTTGTATATGGAAAATTTTTTACTTTAGCGCTTATTATTATAAGCACAAATCATAAAGAAAGCACCATCCATTCTTCATATCTTTTTCTCCCGCTAATTACCTCGTATTCGCAGAAATTTACGGGTAAAACGTCAGATGTAAATTACGAATGAAATTTATCTCCCTTTGTTCTTTAATAAAAATTGACGCGGGCTGCGTTGGAGATATGCCATTGCCATTGCACGGAAAAATAACCACAGAAAATGAAGTAGCGATAATAGGATTTACTATTTACGATAGGCAACTTTTCCTTTAACCATCCCTGCTCCGTGGAAGATAACTTACCGTATTGAACGCCGGATGAAATATTGAAATGGAAGTAGCGGAATATTTGCATACATGTCAAATAGAGATTATAAAACTCTTGGGAGAGAAGAGCGAACCTTCCATTATACGTTGGGGGTGTTGGGATGGTAGGAAGAATCCACTTATTTATTGAATGGTGACAGATGGCCCTCATATCGTTTATTGGAATTGCTTGAACGCCTATAGCAAATATTTTTCTGTTAAATTCAGTTGTATTTTTACCATAAATCTGTACACTTCCTTTCTGCAAAATAGACGTTTGCAAATGTGACGGCTTCCTCGTTCGATGAAAACCTTTGTCCTTTGAGCGAACCTTTGAACTTAAAAAAGTAAAAAAAAAAACCGCCGAGAGTTAGATTCGGTGAATAGGATGTGAATTCGAACCCCAATTCCTGAATTTTTGCCATGAAATGTAAAATAGTGCGTTGCCTTGGTAGAACAAAATTTTCTTTTTTTTTTGTAATTTCTGCCTTCAGCTTGTTAAGTAATGAAATACTTCATTTACTCGATTTCCAATGTTTTCCAATTTCACAGAGACCCTAATATCGATTGACGTAAACGACTGTAAAGCAATAACTGAGCTCCAACGTGGCTGAAATTTTCAAGTCTTCCACCGTTATTATATTACCAGAATATTAACGAGAACGAGTAATGTTCAGACCTTCCAGACTATCCTCGTAGTTTGAATACTCTGAACTAAAGTTAGTTAGACTTGTAATAATATTTTGTATGATAATACGGCGCTCCCGGCTTTTAGTATAATCATCAAAAGCGAGGGCATTGTTTACTCCTTCAATTTTTATCTTACTAAATCACTTGTAAATTATTCTTTGTTCTAGTATAGGTTAAATTTCATATCCATCCGAAAACTGCACAATACTTAAAGTTGTATATATCGTGTCATATTTACAATTTAAACAACTGTTCAAGCAAAACGTGCGTTTTCTCTCCGTCTACAAATACTTGATTTACATTCTAGATGTGCCCAAAGATGTGTACTTTGGAGTTAATTTCGCAATAGGGCCTGTTTTGAGAACGAACAAAGTTCTCGAGGGTAACACAAGAGATCTTACAGGTTTGAAAGTTTGAATTATTCCGAAGGAATTGTATATGTATACTTTAGTTTAAGTATTCAATTCCGTTATTCCCTCAGTTAACGCAATATCGTAGATATCTAATTAAAATATCAACGCATAGAAAGATATAAACCTCCATTTACTACTTTCAATCCTGTACAGATTAAAATCATCCCCAGCGTATAATTTTAAATCATACAGATGCAATTGCAACGTATTATCCGCCGGAATTATATCGTTTACGTATTCGACAAAATTAAACCGCGGAGAACATAAGTGCTGCGGCAAAGAGGGATTTGTATGGTTGATTTGTATGGTTTTCTTTTGTCTCAACAACAGCAAAAATTTCTTTTTAGTTGTTTATTTCGTAGTAAAGTAAGTTCACGAAATGCATCAAAACTTAAAAAAAAAAACATTCCTTATTGTTATCGCTTTCTTTCCCAAAGAACTTGAAGTCATAAACAATATAGCTATTGCAACGGTTTCTCTTCTATAGATGTTGATCGCGTTCTTAAGAAACTCCAATATAGGCATTTATGAGAAATTCCACGGCCTTTTAGGGGACAAGATATGAACTCGCGAAATACTCTCAAAAAACCTTCTGGGCAATCCGAAAAGATAAACCGGACATGAAGGAATGTCAGGAATTTATAAAATTTCATGTAGTGACTGTAACAAAGCCTCTATTGGTCTTTTCCGTTTTCTCCTTTTCTCTCTTCTTATTTTTCTTTCTCGTACTGTACTATTCATCGGCTAATTCTTCTCTGCATCATTCATGTGCTTCATCTACGTCTTCTACCTCTTTCTATTTTCCTTCTTCCAGTTCCTATCCTTCTCCTACTTCAATTTTGCCTATTAATACTGAGCAGGAAGCATATTTTTAGCAACAGATTTTAAACTCATTCTTTTGAAATAAAGAAGCCTTGGGTTTTAAATACATTCCTAATTGATATACAAATCTCGCTTCTATCAATTGATCAAGTTATTCTACTGTAACGTTGATTATTGAATATACCTATTACAGAAGGAGCTAATTGATGAAACAACAAAGCGACTTTCTAAGTGATCTACTGCCAACCATTGGCATTCGCTATGCATGTAGGTACATAGATTTCGAACCTTTACCTTCAAAACAAACATTCAGTATAAGTAAGAGTGCCTCAGGAAAAAAAAAATCTCTTGAGAAAAACGGTAGTGGCATAACACAATGCAAATTGCCTGCAAACTCTGTATTTGACAAAGCACGCCATGAATACAAAGCTCGCTTCGGGGCGTTATTAAATGCGGCTTACTTGTTTCTTGCGACGTGGTTATATAAACACCTGCCATTCTTGTGTTGATATTCGCCTGGCAATTGTTATATTTTAGTTGGAATGATGGATATTCTTTGTGAAGGTTTTCTTCGTTTCAATTGCAGTATACAAAACGTTCAATGGTAACATTGTAACAAATGAAACAATTGCATACATAGGGTGCATTAAAATGTTACCGACAAATTTTTAGGGATGGTAGAGAATTATAAATTATGGTTATGAAATGTATAACTTTAATGGAGAGCCAGTTAATCTTGGGTAACTGCTCATCTGGAATAATAAGAACATTGGAAACCTTTTCGCGATTGCAGCTTCAGATCCCCGTGCTCGTTTAGAAGTTGCCAAGTTTTTAATTAAATTCGTTGAACTAGTTTGGCAAATTTTTCCTCGTGCACTTGCGCGATTGTTTTATTAATGAAAATCGTGCAGCGTTCAGCGAAAATGCAGCTGCTTTTACGGTATAATGTGACAGGCAATATACCAGGTGTAATCTTGCAAGCAATGTAGTGACGATACTGTGTTGGTGTTTAATTTATAATGTATACATCTGCTACAGGGAGTCCCCCTAGTGTGTTGGCAAAAGATAATTACTTGCTTTTTAAACGCAAAAATTTATCGACGGCTTTATATTCGACTTTTTCATTTTTACTTTAGTGTAAAATGTGTTTTTGATGAACTCGCTGAACTAAAAGCTCCCAAACTCTATTTACTCCCAACTACTTATTAACTAATATAGGTAATAGGTATTAGCAAACGTTTATAGAAAAATTCTGGAAGAACTCTATGTTATAGGAAATGTTGAAGCAAGTCGACATGATTAAATTTCTCAGCGTAAGTAATTATCTAGGAAAGTCACGAACGAATATAGTTTAACATGAAAGTTGGACAGTCTAATTTCCGATATTGCACTATTTACTTGCAACTATAATATAGATAAAACTCCAAAAATACCAATAGCTATAAATTCACAAATAAAGTTTGTTAACGATAGTTTTCTAACTGTACTTCACTAAAGGTATACACTGGAAGAACCAATTTTAAGTTTTTTCAATTACCATTCGTGTGGGTACTACGTACAGTTTCAGATATCGATGAAATACGTAACATATAACATTGCGAAAAAGCATTCGCTTCGTACGGGTTGTTTTGTGCGCATTTTTCAAATTAGACAGCTCACCAGACAGCAAGTAAAACAAATGTACTCGAAAAATGTTAATGATTGCAACGAGAGGTAGATTCCTGCAACTATTAAAAGACCACGGACCACCTGGTTCCATTAGAAGCTTGAAGTATTCTAGTTTTATCTGAAGGTTTCGAGGTTTGTCTTTAATACTATCGAAGATTCCAGTACCTAGATAAGCCCAATAAAAAAGTTCAACGGAATCAAATCTGGACTTCTAGCTAGCTATTTTAGAGGTCCAATGAGGAATGTGAAACGGTGTTCGTCTGTAGTATACAATTTGGAGCTAACACTCAAATAACTACGTATTCTTGTATTACCTACCTAATTTGAGGTTATGCCTACTTAAAGAAAATTACAAGCCATATTTTCCCGACTTAATTTCCGTTATTCGTCCTACGAAGCTTCTCATTTCTAAGTACCGATTTAATTATTCTTCAGATATGAAATTCCGAAAGAATTACGCATTTTAATATTACGAAATAACCGTCAAACCTCATTCAAAAATAAAGTTTTCTACGGGTTTATAAGGCCGCAAACAAGCTTGTTAGTGTTCTGCCCACATCGACATTTCCCGTGAAAAACAACTTCGACTTATATCAGCGCAGCGGTGCGTCGTCGTCGACATTGACATCGGCGTGTAACGACAACACGATCTCCTATTAGGGAAGCTTATGATTTACGATGTCGTGTATATCTAAAGGGTGTAATCTGTCCGTTTCGTGAGCTTCACAGTCTTTTGGTTGAAGATTTCCATTCTGAATGGTTCATATACAGGGATGGGCAAGTGTTCCTAAGAGGGGTTTAATTAATATTTAAATACTGTTGGAAATAGGAACATAGCTGGTTCTTCAAACAAACCTTAAAACTGTAATGACACACAGGTGTTCTATTTAAAGTAACAAAGTTGAAATCTTCAATAATTGAAAATATTGTAAATGTAGACTTCAGTATATTAGGAAGTTTTTAAAATTTTCCAACGTATTATATATCGATCGATGCAGTTCCTTGTAAGACACCTATATATCTACCCACCACAACGAATCCGTTCTTGATGCGCCGCTGGGAGTTACAATAAAACGTAAAACTGGTGAAATATTTGAAGTAAAGTATCCTTTGTGCACTGCTTAAAACAACTTTATACTTACTTGAATCAAACATGAAAGAACTAAAACCCTTTCGAAACTCTAGTCGATAGACAAACACGAACCAAACAAGTTAAAAGAAGCAAAAGCCACATCACAAACTCTGGACCCGCTTCTCGAACTCCTCAACAAAGCGTATGCATAGATTCTTTCTACATAATGTAACATTCGATTTTATGTTTGTTCCGTGATGCTATTCATCCTGAAAACAAACACGGATATAATTGAATTTGCCACAATAATGAACATTACAATTGCGGCAGTACAAGTATTTAAATGAAACTGCCCGCATCGAAATGCGATTGAAATCGATATAATGTGAAAGAAAATTAAATTCGTGGTACAAACGTTGGAATTTGCAATATGTTGGTAACGACTACTATGTGTGTATAAAATGTAAATAAGGGTTTGGGTAACTATTAATTTACATAAGTTCGTTTGTATTAGTTGATGTAACGTGCGGGATATACCAACAACAAAAAAATCTAAATAAAAGAGCCATTGTCTCTACGTATAAAATGTGATTTGTTTCTCAATATTTGTTATTTGGAAGCAGTAAATTAATATCAGTTTATCATATATCAAAATTCCTCATCGTTTATATAGTTTGTAATAACATGACATTGAAAAACGAGCAAATTCTCAATTATTATACATTAATGGAGAAATCCCAAATAAATCTGTCGATCACCGCAATTAGCCATAGATAAGTCTCGATCGAAATTACGTCGGATATCGAATTCAACGTCCTATAAACGCGAAAGGAAGGCTTCATTAATCCCAACAAAACGATAGGCAGAGGAACAAATCTCCGTAATTACGTTTCCGACATCCTTTCAATGTTACTCTGTCTTTTTTGTCGACATCGGTCCAGATTAGAACAGACATCGGATTCTCTTTCCGATAGGAAGCGGCACTATTCTAGAAAGCAATTTACTACGGTTTTCAAAGGTGTTTCGATGGATATAGAATACGAATTATATGTAGCTACTTCTGTATTTCTTATTTCAAAGATACTATTTGTATGTATTGTATTCTAGTGTTAAAATTCGTAACATTGAGGTTAGTCGTGCGTACATTACGCTTTATGAGTTCTAAGTTAAGAGCCCTTTGGTGGCTGTGAGTTTGTTTTCAGAAGCTGCATCTGTTTTTATCACCTACTATTTAGGGAGGGTGGGAGAATATCATAAAACCAGCCAACGGCGGTAGTGTGGTGGAATGGAATAACTTCCTCACACCCTAAAACATCCAATTCGATGTCAAACTGCCATGCAATGAACTTCAGAATAACATTAGGCATATCTCGGTGTAATTTTGTAACTTAATTATCGTCCTTTAAAGAGATGTCTTATTTTACAGTAAAATTTAATTTTGTACAGTTGCTCGTGGTATCAAATTGTTCTATATATTCTTATTTTGGTGTTCCTTGGTCGACAGTGAATAGCCACAACCGAATTAGGAAAAGTTATATAGCTGGTTGGTTATTTTAATTATTTGCTATTACATAGCCCAAAATTGCTAGTAATAACGTACCTCGCCCGCTATGGTAATTGACCTAAATATACCACCATTCATCGTTTAATACTAATAATTTGAATAGAATCGCGGATTCACGTACCCACGTCTCGAATTCTCAATAACCCACATAAAGCCTCTTCGCTATCGGTCAAACTTGCCCCATCTGGTTTCGCTAATACATTCGCCAATATAACAAATAAAATTATTATCGCTATGATATTCTATACGCAGATACGCGTGAATTCAATATGAAATTAACGTACCGCGGCGGTTTCGCCAGACGTGTTTTACAAGAGCCGGACAACCAAACGCACGCAAGCTGATTATTTATCGGTAGCGTCGTAACCCGTCAACCATCATTGACGTAATTAATAGGACCCAGTATTACAATTTAAGCGTTAACTTCGCCCTGGATCCGATATCACGTCGAAATTAACGTATATTCGAAAGGATTAGAGACCCGTCTAGCTCTTAAACATTGATCTGGAAATTGACGTCCATTCATCAAAATTAAAACGGAACGGGTGCTTCGAACAGACAGCGCATATTCATTTCGAAGCTCTAGATTTAATTTATTAATTTCTGCTGACGATCTCTGTTTGAAACGAATAATGATATCGAAAGATCTATTACGACAGATCTTTATTTATATACGTAATTAGCAACAATTTATATATATGTATATATATATATATATATAGACATTGATGATGTCTTACATTTAAGATAAATAGTAAGGGTAGTCTGAAGAGTTTGCATTCTTATTAATAGAGAAATTGTTAGAGTTGCTGAATGCTTTGATTCGAACAGAATTTATCTTAATTTGAGGAAGACTAAGCTTTTTTAATCTTCAAGCAAAACATGCTAAACTTAAATGTTAGTATTAATAATGTGCAGATAACACCACACAGTTGTGTGAAGTTTTTAGGTCTTACGGTGGACAGGTGTTTTGGGTGTTCGAAGCAGATCTGTTTCCTCTTGAAAAAGTTGGCGTCGCTAGTGGGACTATTAAGAAGGATCTTAGCGAGGACGTTGCTAAAATAGTATACTTTGCATTGATTTATACCAGTTACAAATTTGGATATTGTTTTCAAAATTCTAAAAAGGGCGGTGCCCTGGGCTATGGATTCAATAAATTATTATTACTTTAAAAACACGCATGTCCAATTATATTACCAGTAACGCCACCTTCACGTTGAGGATTCAAGGTTTTCAGACTACCCTCGTATATAAAAAATTGAAAAGCAAATATTTCGAAATTCCACAACATTTATTATTTTTGTACCTCCTCCCAATGAAGGAAACCGTCTGTAAGTAATTTGACATGTGTCTACTGTAGTACATAGTACATTTGTAAGTTTCAAATTTATTACTTCCGACGGAGTGTCTCCTCCGTTCGGAACCCCGATATTGTACGGTGTTTGTTTCGCATAACTGAATTTAGGTACAACATCAGAATGTTATTCCCACGCCGGGAAAATTTCTGACATCCCTAACTCGATCTGCATATCTTACGGGGCCCATTTCGCGGACTGAAAATTGACAATTTTCTTATTTGTAAAAGCAAATATTAAATAAATAATTAGATGATGTAGCGACTGGCTCGAAAGTGGAAATCCGTAATTAAATTACTCTGTAATTCGTGTGTACCTGTGGAATTGCAAAAGTCGAGCAAACACAATTAATGACTCCGTTCCTAAGCAATCAAAAATGTTTTGGAAGGTAGAAAGTTGAAGTCGATTATGAAATACGGGGGTCTTACATAATTTGACGGGTGCATCCTTAGAATATCTCACCAATTCGTTATCACATTAAAATGTATATTTTGCATACAATAGAAGCCATCAGTCTTGTTACTTAGCAGATTATAGAAAAGAGCGAACACTAAAAATAACCTTTTATTAATTAGCAAGAGACGTTATCCCCATTCAGGCAACGCTCGTACAAGGAGTTGCTATTGCAATAAAATTTAACGATAAAATACATGTGTTAAGGAATCCAAATAATAGGATTTGTCGATCTCGGCAAAATAGGCCTCTGTTTCGCCATTTGAGGAGAACTATTTTCCGCCAAGTTTGGGAAAAGAAAGAAGTCACCGGGACGGTAAAGATTTTTTTTCTTCGCTAGAAGGGGTCTTTTTCTAATTAGTTCTTACGTGATTGCCCTTCCTTTCTCAAAAAAAAAAGAAAACTTTTCAGAAAGGCCAAGAAGTTTTACAAGAATCATTAGTAGCTAAAGAAATGGGAAGAAATATCAAGTATCAAGATATTTTTAAACATAAACTAACAGCTTATCAAATATCTCTTGCAATAGACGAACCCTTAAATCCATTAAACTGTAGTCGTCCAAGGTGTATGATCCTTATAAAATTGCATTCAACTTCTCTTTGATTTCTGCACACGTTTTCTCATAAAAAAAAATAAATCGACTCACTGATTTGATTAGGATTTAATTGAAAACCAACATAGATATTGACTTACGATATTAAGAAAATGACTCCTTCGAGATCGTTCCAAACACAGAATGACCGAATTCTTTAAGGTTCATATTATCATTGATTTTCACCGCCTAAATTCCGTAGAGATTTACCCACTTAATATGTCTTGCTTCGTACAATATTTCTCCACGACCAACAGCGATCATCCCATCGTAAGCTAGAGGACTTGCTCCTCGTATCAAACAGCGTATAAGGGATTGTAATACTGTCACGAGACTATGGATATTAATTCTCGATAGCGGCATATACATTTCCATCGACATTTATGAATCTCGTCACGGCTTACGTAGGCGAGACGCACGAGACCGGAAAGACGCTTTTTCCAGATATTCCCCAGCGACGGAAGGGCACATAAACCAGTTACGACGACGCATTGTTATTTTATATTCTATCGATGGCGATATTTTATTAGTCTGTACGTAAAATATAGATGGCGCGCGAGAGCTACGAACAGTGACGGGACGTTTATTGAAAAAAGCCTTTTCACGCAGATGATGCGATGTCACGATGCTGTTAGACTTTGTTAAGGCGACGCTTTTTACAACCGTGTTGGCTGGATTGCCATCAATTTTATCAGGGAGGATGGGCAATGGAAGGTTTATATGTACACATGTCGTTGTCTCGCTTGTTTTAATGATTGCAGGAAAAGGGAAGAAAGAACGCGGGGTGAATTCAAATACATGAAAAGTTGCGCTAATTTTGTATGTAATTGTAAAGACGATAATCACCGGTGTAGAATAGGACGTAAATAGATTTGAATTTTTAAATTAGCTCCTTGCTTATATGCGCTTGTAACCAAAGCCAAATAGTCGCTCTCCAATCCAATAGTTTGATCTAATGCCAATTTATTCTGATGTTCAATAAAAACAAATTTTATTATCAGTAAAGCATCTAACATACGTCGCAATACGTGTCTTACATTGTAAACAGAATCCCTTGTCTCTTCTACCAACTTTTCTCCTTTCCCTCGCGAACGTAACGCTGTACTCGAGCAACCCCATGTGTCTCTTAGCTTTCCACGAACTTCCGGCACGACGAAAACTGGCGTTTAACAATTTACGAAACGAGAAAGGTTTTCTTGACACAGAAATTTGCACTTGCCCGCTTCGTCGATATAAGCAAAGGCACGCGGGGAATCTCGTTTGCATATTTTGCGTATTTCTTACTTATTCGCTTGAAATTATTCATAAATCTCGCATACCATTCTCATCATCATCTTTGCTTAGCGTTCTAAAAACGGGTACAAGGGTGAAGTACTACTGTAGAGAAATAGTTCCGGAAAAGTGACTAATTGCAAGAGTGGGAATCTGTGAAGTATTTCTCTTTTGTTTTATTTCAGAAGTTATTCCGTGTTACGCTCGAGGGTTGAAGATGGAATAGCAAATGAAAACTGGTTGAGATTTTTACTGTTTCTGCATCGAATATTGGATAGATGGTAAGTAGTAAATGATTTAGAAGAGATTCTAAAATTTCACACACGGTATAACTGAGCCTATATTGCTAAATTAAATTTTACCTTTTTTTCCCTTTTTGGTTAATTCTTTCTTTTACAACTGATATTACAAAGGTTAGAAATTCATTTCCCCCGTTTTTTTCGTGCGGAAATAGCAAAAAATAAATTGGTTATTTATTCTCTCCTAAAAAAAAAGAGGAAAAATAATACGGTTTAGTAACGATCAAACATTTGCGCACTTTGTCTCAGTCTATACGTACTTTTTACATGTTTTTACCTGTTTAGTATTTTCCATGTAAATTTTTGTTTTTGTTTGGTTTCATGTCACAATTTTGTTTGTGAGAGCTTGGGGAGTGTTAGTTTTGTCTTTCATGGTTGGGTAATCATGGAAAGTATCAATTGTAAGGTACAGGATATATGTTAGCAAACCCGAGTTGAACCTCCGACTGCGGCACTGAAATGCTTTCAAACTTCGATTTCAATTGGACTCGTTTGAATTTATATCGGATTCAGTCGAACCGAGTTGGACTAATTTCAAATTGAATCAAACTTGCAATTCGCTCTAATTTATGCTAGGTTTAATTGGGCCGAGTCGTAAGGAATCGAACTCATTTGTTACCATAGAAAAAGGCCAATTCGCAGACTTTGAAAAAGGGTTTTGTGTTTCTCTTTGCCTCATTTAACAGACGAAAAATCTCTGTCTTTCGAGAGAAACTTTGATCGTAGAAAACAGAAAACCCTGGCGCGGGGCCAGATTTGGTAAATAAGGTGGGTGGCACACCAATTCAAACTCCAGTTCGTGAATTTTCGCCATATCGACCACTGAAACATTAAATATTTCAAAAAGGGAAATAAGCCCAAATTTTATTTTTGGGTGTGGACTTCAATGTAGTTACCAAACATGTCGCTATTGCGTAGGTATTCAAAAAATATTTTTTTATGTTCATGTTTCTCGGGAAAAAGAACAAGCTTCTTTAACGGAAAGTAATTACACGTCGTGTAAGTAAAATAAATGGCAGGCTTATTAAAACTGGGAATGAAGATTATCCGCCCTTTTCAGAGTCTATATCCATAGACTTCACCCAACTTCGGATATATTCATGAAGTGCAAAATTGCAAAAAAGTGTCGGTTTAATGATCGCTAATGTAGCCTCAACAATATGCGGCATATTTCGAGTAGAAGAAGAGAAAGAAAAAATTAAAATTACGACCGCAGAGTCTTTGAGATATGTGTATTCGGATGCGCGTTCATTCTCGTAAATTTAATTGGATAATACCCGGATCTGCTTTATTAAATTTAACATGGACCGAAAACTTCTTCTTGCGGAGCTTAATGCTGTAATTACTTTCCCTTACGCAAAGTTTCTGTTTTCCTAAGGGACCGGGATTTCTTCTTGATATGTTTAGCGAAGATTTACCTTTACTTCGAGGGAAAATATTTGGAAAACTCGAATTGATTGTTTGTTCAGTTGAACGTAATCAGATTCAATTTGATAAATACAATCAAGGTCTGCTGAAGCGTTTTTTCTTTTTTATAAATAACTGCATCCATTCTAATATCGTCTTAAAACTTTTTCTTTACGACTTACAATTTAGTTCACCCACTTTTTCTCGCAGAAAAAAAAACATAGTACATATCTAGATGTGATCTACGTGTTCTTAAAGTTCCATAATTTTTTGAATTTCTGCATTATGAATATGCATTAAAATAAAGACATAACGCACTTTAAAAATTCCACTGAATTAGTATTAAAATCCTTAAAAATATACATAGTCGCTTTCGGTTACATCGTAAGTTTGATCTGGATAGAAGTATGCCCACAGGAGTGTATCAACTTACATCCACAAAATGTTATTAAAATCCGACCAGCCTTTATCAAAGATATAGGAATGGATTCAAACCTTGGCCTGACCTGCTGTAATTAAATCTAGAGAATTTGCCAGAAATATATTTCTCGAAAGACCTCTTCAAACGAGCTTTACGATGAAAAAAGCAACGATTTCTGTCCTTTTTCCTGTTTGCTTTGTGGCAGACCGCCCAATTCCGCAATCATAAATCTTGAATGCAGCAGAAAGCAGCTCGATGCATTAACTCGATAAACTCATCTTCAAAGGTATCTGTGGCGTAGATATCTACGTTGCGCGAATATCCGACGAAAGGATACGATGGGAAAAATGTGTTCTTTGATGTTTCCTCCTCGTTTCGTTTAAGAACCGATGTATAATTGTAGGACAATCAATCAGGACAAGATACATTTTTATACTGTTGGGTTTCTTTTTTCAAATATTTTAGTAGCGTCGCCAATATCTTTTTCTCTTTTGATCCTTTTTCTATTCATTGATTAATCAATCAGGATAGAAGTGTTTGGGCTTGAATGAAATTAAAGATTTACATAAATTTAAGATTTTAGAAGATGAGAATTGAATTATTGCAAAATTTGAAACATATCACTTTACCAACATTAACTTACGGGCGTGAGACTTGGACTATGAATCAGAGAAACCATGGGAGAGAGGAATTTTAAAAAGACTTGGCGGGAAAAAAACAGTAGTACGTTGGGAAAGAAGAACGAATACAGAATTGTATGAACTCTATAGAGATCAGTCAGTGAGGGAATTCGTTGAAAATACAAGACTACAATGGCTAGGTCATCTGGAAAGAATGGAAAACGGAAGAAATGTGAAAGAAGCGGCCTGGAGGATGCCAGCGCAGAGATTTAACATGTTATAAAGCAATTAAATAATACTCCAGCCACAGGAAAGGAAAAGCAGCACGTATTGTCAGTTTTCCCCTGCAAAACACAATTAATAGCTTTATTGAAATAGATTCATTTCCCGACATAGACTTCAATTTATTTGTTTTTTTTTTTTAATAACGGTTTAAATGGTGAAATCAAAATAGCTAACGTATCTTTTATTAGATAGTTTCTTTCCCCGTTTTAAAAGACCAAATTCTTCCGTAAGACTTCCCCAGAACTTTCGTAACTAAATTCGAAGATAAGAGCCTAACAACCGTCCGTCATAGAAATTGCGTGATTCACCTTTGGATCGAACTTCTAAAAACTAAATTAGAGACAACCCCTCGCTTTTAGTTAGTGAAAAGATACTTAGAGAGGCTTTCTTGGATCGCCATAGTTATCGCAAACAATAAATACTTTGGCGAGGAAACTCGCCGCTTAACAGGGTTTGTATTCTGCTCAGAGTGGAATGGCAGAAGGATATTGCTGTAGAAGTTTTCAAAGCGATGAAAGTTGAAAAGTGTAAAGGATTAGTCGGAATGTATCAGCAAAAATTTTTTATACATTTTGTTGTTGGTATAATTGTTAATATCCGAATATATTGCAGTGCCTTTGAAACAACACAACTAAACTTCCCTAATTAACTCAATTTCCAAAATTCTAACTTCCGAAGAACTTCTAATTGGGGAACTTAACCCGAGTAAGCGGATTGCTTCCCGGTATACCCGATACTTGCCGACTGCTAGACGCCAAATAATTCGAATCTATCCTCTATACAGCTTAATTAACAGATTAATCAAAGATATTGGATTCTACCTCGGAGGATTGTGTTTAGATTTAAATTCTAGGTAGTGCCGAAGCGCATAGATGAATATTCGCTAATTTGCTTAAGTGAATTGCAATTCTGAGGAGTCATTGATTACGCGTACATTGCATATCGCTAGAGCGGTATCACACCTATCAATTAATCAGTTAAGAAATTGGTCTCTTATTATGAATTTTATAGACGAAGAGTCTAACATTAACCCATTAAAGTAAAAGCAAAAGTCGAAAAAGATTTTCAGAAAATGTTGTGATTCAGGTTATCGTTATACACTAGATATAGATATCTTTTTATTTGTAAAAACAATACGCGATATGGACTTTGAAGCTATTTCAGCACCTAAATCTTCGTTTAAAGACCAATACTGTCTTTACAGTTCTCCGAAAATTTTGTAAGATCGCAGCCTAGCAAATGTTCTTTCATATTGTCACGGACTACCGTGATAGGGGCAGCTCGGGGTAGATACTCGCTTAAATAACGTACGTAAACATCCACCTACCAGTTAGGTGCGCAGCTTAGGGTACCACTGTAAACCAATGAAACTCCTGACTTCACCTTGACACCTTTATTAATTTAATATTGTAAAAAATAGACAAGTTCGAGTTTATAATCTATCCAATCCCTACTACTAATTGCCCATCCGGTGTTTGATCTGGAGCAATCTTACACAGCGATTATCCAGACGCTCATTCAGCTCGAGAACACCGGTCACCGATCGAAGAATAATTACGTAACAATAACATAGACAATCCAAAACCAACCAGCGACTTTTCTAAACGTAAAAGTAACAGCAAAGCGACAATATCCTCCAGACGTTCAGTGTCCACGTAAGTATTCTACGTTCGGAAAGTAGTTGCTTGGAAACAAAGCTTGACAATAGGGGCTCATCATCGCTATCAATTTACATCTGTTGTAATACTGTCTTTATCCGATTCTTCTTCGTCCACTTCATCTTCGCCACGATTTTCTATAACTTCTGCGACTCCCTCTAGTCCGTGAAAACTTTTTCAACGGCAAAAATGTATGGTATATCGTATGAAAAAGAAATGCAATTTACTTTCCATTTTGCTCCTGCTATATTAAAAAAAAGCACGGTATGGCAAGGTAGTAGAGTAATTATTTAATGATAAGGAATTTACGCACACTACAAACAAGCCGCCTGCGTACTAGATTGGACGCAAACATATAATATTTACATTAATCGTGCAAATATATATTACAAGTTAAAATAGAGCATGGATAATTTAGGTAGATTCCTAGTAGATTAAATTAATAAATATCGGGCGAATAAATAAACGGTTTTCATATTTAAAAATAACGTATCCCCCATTCAATATCATGAATCGCGGTGTTATTTTTTCTGTACATTTCCGACGTGTAATTTATATTTAAGCAGAACCGTTTTCATAGTATACATACACAGATATTTGATAGAAAATCAACACTTCTGTCATCGAAACGTAGTATTTATTACCTTACATACCGAACGGTTTGAAGATCGCAACTTACCGTCATCGTGGAGGATATACGGACGTAAACAATATGAGATGTGTAGGCTCTAGAGTAAATACGAAGTAAAATACATATTCTATATTTCTATATTGGCGATCCGCTAATAATTTACAGGTTATATTTCGACGGAATTTGCTAAATATTTTGCCTAATGGTCGGATAAATTCGGATGCGTTTATATTAACGTTTTATTGGTGTGTTCTTCTTGTACAAAATGTTTCGAAACAAGGTAAATCGGAATCACAAAAGAAGAGCCCTACGTACAGTACTTCCGGTAGTGTTTTGAAAAAGTTATAGCCAGTTAAAATGCAAACGAACTGTCAAATCTACAAGATTAAATGAAATTTTATAATACATACATGAACGTATAAAAAGTAGAAACAGCTCACTTTTGACATGATTCAAATAAATTGAGATGAGATATCAACGAAACTCTGGCTCGTGCAATGTGATTCGTGTTATTTCAATTTCATAAATAAAACACTCTGTACATTTTCCCGGAACAATATGTACACTATTCTGTGATAACAAATAAATTTTTCAGAATTCGTTAAATATGAAAATGCATATTGAAATATGCTAAAAAGACAATTGCAATCCTCCATTCGATGAATTAGTTCATTAAATCGTGATTTTTTAATTAATTTTTAACGAATCGAATGTAGAAAGACCATCCCAACATATCGACTATATCTATCTACTCTTTTATCGACTGAAAATCGGATAAATTTCGGGCAATTCTGTCTATAAAATAGCGCCTGGTAGGTCGTCGGAACTAGTCGTACCAATTGCCAATATTCCGAATTTGAATTGCAAATGCGCGCCGCATTACGAACACTAACCGAAATTCTCATTTACCAATTTTGGAGCAAGGTGAAATTATTTCGCGTATATAGAGAAACGATAGAATCGGGTTAACGGATTTACACGGACAGTGGGCGCCTCGGCATGGAATACTCTTCGGATGTCAAACATCACTCCGGATGCGCGTTGTTGCACCCTACTTCGCATGTTGCTGTTTGTAATTCAGCTTTACTGGAAATTTGGGAAGTGTAGATTGTGCAGGGGGCTCGGATTAAATAGCATAACTCGACCGTGTAGGTTTTAAGGGCGAGATTCGACTGATTTAACGCAAATGATGAAGCGGGGATCGAGACTGAATGTTTCGATCCAGGCTAATTCATTTGTGATACCAAGAATGGTAAATATGTGGTAATAATAATCGCAAAATAATAGATAGAATCATTTAGGGCACAAGCAATTCCGTGCCATTAATTGGAGATGTAAAAATTAAAACCAAAAGAAATCATTTAAAAAGATACCCAACACAATTTCTTAAAGGTAAACTTATACAGACACATACATAATGTCATTTAGATTAGGTTATCGAAATTATGTAAAGCAACCAACGGGAAGGATACTGGATGCTGATAAATAGTTTAAGTATCAGTATAAGTATCAGTGAATTTGCTCACAAAGAAGATGCGTCAAAATTATTCGGTGACATACCAAAATTATTAATAGAAAGAAAATTTTACACGATTGTTTTTGTTAAAAAAGATTTCATTATCACCAATTAAAGACCGAGATAATATGTTTGTATTTCTATGTAATCCATCTAGCTTGGAGTACACAGGTACGCGTTACTTTACATACATGTGTTTATAATTTAAAACTAAAAAGAAATATACCCTAAAGAAATAGTTACATTAAGCGATAACCTTCAAATAAAGAATTTTATTTCGGTCACAAAAGATCAACTTCATTTCAAATAGTTTTATTAATCTAAGTAAGGTTATTCTCGGATCTTAGGCGTTCGGAAACATTACGTAAAGTTTAGAATATCTTTCTTTTTTTAATTTAATACTCTTATACGTCAGCACCAACTGCAAAATATTTAAAAGTATCACTCCGGTACGCACTACCTACGCTGTTATCACAATCGCTTGACTTTGATTCATCTTTTCTAATCCGTAAAATTACTCCAGTGTTTTACGAGCGTCGAATTCTTTAGATTGGCGAAATGTTAACAGGATTTATTTGTACTCTGAAACGCGTCATAAACTTATCGAAACGAAACACTTTCTTTTATTTTCGGAACGGTAATAAAAAAAAGATCTAAGGTGGAATACCGATACAACATCATCATCCAGGACACTATTATAGATATTTGTAAATATTTGAATCTCACGCTCTATGCCGATGAGATGATTCAAATGGCAAAGTAGAAAGGCGATACGTTATGGAAGCGATTAAAAATTTGGCACGGCGTAAACAATAGCGCTATTAGGTACTCTCCTCTAATGCTTTACTGACGGAGGCCGAGTATGAATGAAATTTTGATATCGATGATACATTACATTAAGGCGCTTGTAGCTGGTTTATTCCCAAGAGAAGGTCTGCCACGCGTGAAACGAAACTTTTTCATTTAAATTTAAAATATGTAGGGCGGGGTGGACGGGACCGTTCCGAGATTAATTTGAAAGTTTGGGACGAGTTTGCAAGGAATGCTTTAATATATTACGTTCTATGAACACATGAATGTTATCTGTTGGAATTTCAGGACTTTGATGTTGTCATCATAATTATGTTTTACGAAGAATGTTCAACAAACTCGATTTGTTTTCTAATAATAATAATGAATTCTCTTAGCTACAAAATTAAGATGAAGATGTGAAATGTCAGATAATGAACAATATATAAAAATAATACGCTATAAAAGTAACCAAGATCATTTCATTAAAAATAGTTTAATGTTCGGAATTGATCGCTCGATGGCGCAACCAATGTGAGAAAGTGGAAAAAGCATAATTTTCCGTAATGTTGCATAAATTTATCTTATTACTTATTGTCGAACTTTCATGAGGTTGCGCTATAACTTCGGTTTGTCTTAATGGACTCTTAAGAACTTGGATTCATTTTAAAGAAAAGATAAAAACGTAGGCTTCCACGGCCAGAGTCAGTTGAAACTGAACGTATTCTGGGTATATTTCCGGGTGTCATGTCATTTTAACCAAAACGACATGACACGGTTCAAAGGCGTAACACGTTTAGTTTCAAGATTAAGAGATGTTATTCGATTGGATCATGTCTTTCTCTAATCAAGAGCAAAGGGACGGCATTTAACATTTTCAATAGGAACTCGAAAGATTAACATGATATCGAAATTGCTTTGGTCTTCCCACAAGAACCGGAGATTACATAAAGAAGCTTTATATAATTAGAAACGTTTAAAATCTCGAAATTCTGACATCCCCATAGCTCAAAATTTATGATTGAGGTATCTCTCGTTCTATTTAATTTCCTCGTTGTACTTCCAAATCTCCAACTTTCTATGTCCCCTTTCAGATCTTCGCGAGATCGTTTCGCGTACTAGCTTTTCGATAATCTCCTTTAGATTGAAGCGACGTTCCAGATTGTAGTCTACAATTGTACGTAATTGAGTGCGCTGTGTTTCAACGTCAAAAACTTTAATTTACGATATTCTCCGTAATTGTGAGACGTGAATCGAATAATTCGACATAAACACTTCTGTTGCTCACTATTTTAAATGCGGAACGCGAGAAATTACATAAGAAGGGTGGCCGATAATACGACTGTGACTCTTAGGAATGCTTCGCCTTCCAGACTAGCGAATGGCGAATTGGAATCTAGTAGACGGTTGAAAGTCCGAATTCCGGTTGAAAACAATGAAGTGGTGGAGCCTAATTAACGTTGGCTTTTGAGTTTAATTGTCAAAGCGATATTTGGTAGAATTTGCTTCTTTAACTTTTAATCAAGAATTTTTTTACCATTACAATTACAACAATCATTAGGAATACCTTTCAATATGTTGATGTGTACACAATTTGCTCCAAAACTTTAAGAAAAAGTTTTATCTAACCATCGCTGCTTTCACGCTAAATTGGTTTATGAACCTAAAAAACTGTTTAAATCGGCGAGTGCGATGCCTTTTTTATCTTTTGGGTGGAATTACATTATTTTATGGTTTCACCTTTACTTTAGATTACCTATGTACATCATTCATCTTTTAGTTACCTCGAATCTAGGACATGTAAGAGACAAATTTTGTTCTTAGCGCAGCCCTCCTCATCACTAATTTATAAAACGAGCGCTTCCGCTTACGCTAAAAGCCTCAACTACACTAAAAGAGATTAATCTTCCGTACATAGTCATGAAATATGAACGTGGGTGCATCATTTAATGACACGGGAAACCTATAGAATTATTTTATATAGATGGAAATTTTTAAATTAAAAATTTAAAGGTAATTTTTTATCTATTTTTTTTATGTTACGTCAAGGCTTTTACCTGATGATTATTTTAAAGCCCCTCAAGAATTTAATACATGTTTAAACATCACCTTTTCAAGATTAAAAATCTCTCACTGCAGAACGAAACGCGCAGAACAAAGAGGAAATATTATAGGTACCATCTGTCGGTCTAATGAAACGTCATTCCATGCACATTCTCGTCGATTGAAAATTTTTACAACCGGGAATGTTTGATTTTTTCTTGTTCCTGCTCAATTTTCATCCACATAGCAAACCTAACGGAACTTTACAATTTACACTGCAAACTGAATCAAAAAGGATACCAGGCGTTTATTATTGTTTTTCTGGCGGTGTTGTTAATTAAACCAGGGATCCCTTTTTATTGTACTAGATGGCGTAATTGAAATAGAGAGAGTAGAAGGTTTAATTGCAATGTGATGTTAATTTAATTATAAAAAAACATGGAAGAATTATATAGCAAGGTCTTAAATATTCTGTGAACAGGGAAAACAGTTTCTTTTCTTGTTACCAAGTCCATTTGGGGGAATGGTTCAGTATTATTCTGAAACCTAAAGGGCACCTCACAAGTTCATATAGGTATAGAAAGTTATATTTTCTTAAATTGATCCGGAATACGTGTAGGTTCTATCCTGCTAAAACGAAGTCCCAGACTTATCAATTTTTCTTTCTGAAAAGGTCAGTTAAAGGTCATCTGTGTTTTTCTAACAAAACAATCGGATCCTCGGAAAGACATCCTACAACCACTTAGATATAAATGGCCTAGATTTCCGGATGTACATCGCTTCATATTTCATTGTCTATCCCAATTTGACCATCGCCCAACCGAAATTAGTTACCGTAAGCTGCCTACGCACTAATTGTTTCAATTTCCATCCTCTGTCCGGACGGATGCGAGAGAAGTATCGCCGAACTAATAGCTTTTAGCCAAACTGAAAGTTGGCAGATGACCGGATATAGTGGAAATCTGAAACCGCTCTTCGTGAAGGATGCTCAAGATAAATTGGTTTGAGGCCGAATATTCGTCGTAGAAAGTTATGAAATAATATAATCGCGTGATTTTCGGTAATATTACATTTTGGAAAGCTTTTAAAGAGCCTAAGTAAGGTTTAATCATTCTAGAGTGTAAAAGCCTGACGTTATCATTCGATCTCTTTAAAGGTTAAAGGTTGAAAACAATGATTTCTTATTAAAACTGAAAAAAAGGAATGTTGAATAAAATGGGTCTATATCTCAAAAAAAATAATTTGCTTTTATTGGTCTTCAACCTTATCGTCTTTGGGTATCTTTTTAAATACCCTGAATGATGTGTTTTTTTATCACGAAAGCGATTTCCTAAATTTTGAAATACAAAAGAATTTTGTAAGATATTGCACCATTTTATTCAATTTTCCATTTTGTTAACTTGATCTCATGGATTTTTTGTTTTTTATTCTTCTTGGCAATCTATATTTGGCATATTCCTAACCATCTTTCTTTGCAAAAAATACAAACTTTTTAACAATATTTATGATATTCATTTCTGTTGCACCTAATACCATTAACAGCTCGATATTTTTGTTTCCAGGTAATCCCGACGACCTCCACGGCCTTAAATACCTAACCAATCGAAGCAAACGCCACCTCCACCATGAAAAAGAAACATGTACACGAACACTACGCACTATTCATCTAACTGTTGACCAATAGAAATGACTAATGTCACCGCTACAGTTAGGTATTGCGACTTGAAGGAGTTTGCCTCATCCTACAGGGAAATACACGGCCACCTGAGTATACTGGTATGCGTCTTCGGTTCTATCGCGAACATCCTCAACATCTGCGTATTGACCACGAAGGAAATGCGATGGCCGACTAATTTTATCCTTACCGGCTTGGCGATCGCCGATTTGTTGGTGATGTTGGAGTACATACCTTTCGCGAGTCATCTTTATCTGAATCCCAAGTCGCGAATGAGCGCAGATTACTTCACTTACACCTGGGCGGTTTATATGATATTTCATGCGTTATTCACGCAAGTCTTGCACTTCATCTCGTGTTGTTTGACGGTGATTTTAGCAATTTGGAGGTACATCGCGATCACGCATCCCCAGAACAACAAACTGTGGTATATCGTGAGTAATATAAGAAGTACTGTAATCTCGATTGTGCTAACCTACTTGATATGCCCGCTGATGTGTGTGCCATTATTTCTTTCGCTGAACGTCATTAAACGAACTCGCGTAATGGACGAAAGGAACATGCTAGTCAACCCGAAATTACAACACAATTTCACGGGCACCTTACGTAACGGTACGCTGTACACGGCAGAATTAAGTGGCGACTTCATCAACGTCAGCTTCTGGGTGTATAGTGTCGTTATTAAACTGGTGCCCTGCGTTTTATTAACAATTCTATCCATGCGTCTAATATCCGCGCTACTGGAGACCAAGAAACGGAGAAGGAACCTCCTGAACAGCACGGGTCTTCCGCTACGGGAAAAGAAGCCTAAAAAGAGCAAGAGACATCTAGAGAAGGAGCACCAAACCGATAGGACGACGCGTATGCTGCTCGCCGTGCTGCTGCTATTCTTAATTACCGAATTTCCGCAGGCTATCTTGGGATTGCTGAGCGTCGTGATTGGCAAGGAGTTTGTCGGGCAATGCTACACACCGCTGGGTATGTAAGATTTTCGATAAATTGAGTGTTAACATTTAATTTGCGAAATTGAAGGAGAGTTGAGAGTGATATCTGCATTACCGTTTTAATTGACAGATAACTGTCTTCAAGTTTTAAAAACTCTGTAGTATTATGTAATTTTCCCTGGAAAAACTCGAAATTCAATTATTTATTTATTATTAGAGATTCGAACATATCGCTCTTTACTACAGATGGTCTAGCTGAAGACTAAATTTTTAGTCCCTTCAACCGTTTTATAATTTTCCGTTGAGAGAATAAACCAACATGGAAATAAGTTTCCCCCTTAATCAATACATACCAAGTTCCCTGGCAAGTAATTCTTTTGTTCCGCAGTTTATAAACTTACCCAAGTATGACGTCAGTAAATTGCTAATTATCCAAAGAAAATTGTTTCTTCCTGGTACACTTTAATTTCCTTATGTTCAGTGTCATTCGATCAAACTGGCGTAAATTGGATTTACAATTTTAACTTCTAATCCCTCTATTGTTGCGGAAATTCAGTTACATCGAATGTAAGCAAGCAGGAAACCACAGCGACATACAAAGCACTGCTCAGTTCGTGGTGTAAAGTCAATTTGATGTGCTAGAAAGGGTATTGTGTTGCTGGCGAAGATAAAGCAGGGAATAAACTCGTATTGTTAGTAATAATAGTACATATTCGTTTGAAAAAAAGAATTGATTTTTTCAAAAACACCGAAACATGTCAATTTCTTTTATATAAAGCCAAAAGTTAACGTATTTCCTGGTTTGTGCTCATGATTTTTTTTTTAACTGTGATTTCACCACTTCTTCCGACAAAAATGAATTCTTTATTATTTTCCGACTACAATGAAGAAGCACGCTAAATGTAATACCTTCCTACTAGATGTTTTCCTAAACAAGTTACGTATTTCAGAGAAACCATAAATCCGGTGGGATAAAACGCACTCAATACACAATCATTGCGACAATACATACATCCAAAACGCAGGTAACAGGTTCAAAATAGTACAAAGCGTGATTAACAAAGAATAAGATCAATTCTCGCCTTCTTACTATTCTATCAGCGATGCAGATTTTCAAACAAGCAATTGCATTGAATATCCATTAATTTTGGGTTCTTTGTAATTAAAGGAACTTGGACATTTAATGAACTGACAAAGAATATTGTTTATTAATATTAAATGTGATTATTCTTTAATATATCAAAGTCTACATTAGCTCAAAGCTTGAGAATTCAAAGATTTAGAAATATATTTTGTGGCCATTTTGAAACATATTTTTCCACTCAAACGGAATTCTTTTTTTCTGCCTGTTGATACCTCTCGCTTTTATACAATCGATTCGCCAGTCACGCACCAAAAATGCGAAAAGAAGCACACATGCCAGATAAATTTCTCAAATATATTCGCGCGAGCTTTTTACTATATCGAATCGCGCCCGTGAAGCTTAAGTTTTAAGTTGCGATTTATCTCGGGTAATCTTCCGATACGCAAATAGAAATGCCGACCGACTGAATCCGACGCTCGATCCGAAAATCTATAAAAAGCGCCTTATCAAGTGTTACGGTTGGAAGCTTATCGTAAATATCCAGTTTGCGGAAATGAGAGCTATGAAGCTAATATGTTAGTTATTTGTTAGCTTCTGTCTTGATGTTATTTTTATATAGACGTAGTTGTATATATTTTTTTCCGATTCTAATGATTAATGACATTGCAAACAATTTAGTTTCTTTTTTACGTTTAATTTTGGACTATTTTTTGGTGTGTCGGTTTTCCGAGATATTTTTCGCAAAATCAAAGGTTTATATTTTTGAAAAAGAAATAAAAAAATTAATTCCGAAACGTAAATATTATTTTTAATTAAGATAAAATGAAAGGAAGACCGGCATACCTAAAAAGATTAAAAATTAAACTTAGAAGAAAATCGACCAAAGGGAAAAAAGAAGAAAAACTTTAAGTTTAGTCAAGTTGACAATGGTGAATCAGATAACTAGCCACACAGCACCTTCCTCATTATTGAAAACAAATCCAGATCTTTTATTACATTTCCTCGATCCAACGCACGAAGTCAGCAACCGACCAGACGAACATGTTTCTACTTGTTTACTCAAAAAAGTAATACAAACAACTTCCGCATTTAACGACGATTTCAGTAAACATTACAGTAATTAGACACTCGATGAGTATATGGTACACGTGTAACGAACATCCGACGTAAATATGCATAAGTAAAGCTGCAAACGTGGATGGTGCGAGTAGCCGAGGCTTTATACTGGAAGATGAAGCTACTAGCATAAAATTTTTAATATTTTCCATGGTTGCAACTTGTCCAACGATCTAAGAACAAATTAAATTCATACTACGCTTAATATTCATAATAGGTGTTTGCAGCCCGTTCTACAGCTTCCCTGTTCCAGTTATGATTTACAATTCCATCCGGCTTGAATGCATAATGGTACAGTGTAGTAGTCTGTGGCAATTGACAATTGAATTTCCTTTTGTATATGGTTTCTAGAAATGTATAACGTATAAAATCAATACAATGTATGCGACGGTAAAAAAACCCATTAAGCAAACAATATTAAGAATAGGAGCGAAGGTTTCTACGTTTATTTGTTGAGTGATGTAGTCGTGATGAAGACAATAGATTAAGAAATTAAATGATTAATATTTAACTTTTAATCCTTACACCGTATGAAAAATGTAGCCGAATGTATCCATGTATATGTCGCATTAAGGCAGGAATGTAAATGAGGGACGAATTTGCTGCGGAAATCGGCGTTACCCACTGCTATCTTTGTCAATTGCCACATATATTGCTTTTACTGTGATCGGACCTGGATCAGTAATTTATTAACACTTTTATCAATGATAGAAACACAGATAAGCATATCATAAAAATAATTCCAGGAACTTCATCATCTTCATGTACCCAGTCGACTCGAGTTTGTCAACGTCTGCACAGGCAAAAGCATAATCCTGAATAGTAAATAAGCTACGCAAAGCATTTATCTAAACTTCCTACGACATACCAAGGCTAATATTGCGTTCATATTTCGCTTAATTTCACGAACTTAAGTGTCAGATATCGTTCCTAACTTGCAAATTAGCATAAGCATCACCGTGACTTACCCAAACTTTCTTACATTAATATTTACATCGTTTTTGTTTACATAAGTTAGAATGGCGATAATAATTTAGGAAATTATATTCAGATGCGTGGGATACAATTTGTTATGAAATGGGAATTTACAAACAATTTCTGTATTTTTTTTTTGTAATCAACAAACTACAAATGATTTTTATTGTCTATTTCTTTGTTTATAAATGCCCGTAGAGCTTCTCTTGCGGATAAAATTGTTTTTATTTGTTACGATAATCACACCAGCGTCATTAGCTCGGCGTTCGGAAATGAAGTCGAGATACACACATAAAATAAAGGAACCACACTCTTCCCTCAAGCTGTAATCATTAAACGCTTTAACACAGATAATCGAGAAACAAGTATAAAACGTTACAGGTTCATTTACGTTCGCTAGTGTAATTAAATGTTGTTGCGGAGTGGTATTGCGTCTGTGGGAATGTTGTACAACAGCATCTGGACGTTTAAAAGCGTTAAATTCTTAGAGTGAAGCCCAACAACAAACGGGGAATTATTGAACGAGAATTAGATTAGAGTCTGCTGCTATATGAAACCCATACAAATTACTAAGTTGGCAATATGGCCACTGAGCTTGATGTAGGTACGTCAAAGTGTAGATAAAGCGCGTGTTATGTTGGTAGTACGAGTCTGACAAGACATAAAAGATGGAATCGACGAAATCAACCGTCTTCTTCGGAACTTGAGGATTCATTGCGATTGGCAATTATTATGGACTCGACGTCCATCTTCAGTACGTTTCTTTCTCGTTCGTTCCACTGCTTCATTCCACATGCTCCCCACCAATATTTTTATTATAATATCCTTTTGCCAAGACCCAGATCAATTCGATTGCATTAGAGCCACGGTGATATGGGGGAAATCTTAGTACTTCGTGACCAATTTGTAATACCTTGTTTCGTCAACAAGATTTTTGGGATTTTATTAATCACAACGCTATAGAAAGCTACCATTTCTTCGACGTAAGGTATAATGCTTCGAATGAATAGAACCTTTCCATCAGTGTATATAAATAAATATTTTGCGCTGAATAAATTATAATAACCTGCATAATACGAACCTGCTAACAAACAATTCAAAAAGAAGGAGTAACTGCTTAAAATAGACCGGAAAGTTTATATATTGAACTCGCCCATATTCGAGATACTAATGGGACACTTGAATTCGATGATAAGTTCTAGATAAATACAAATCGTAATACAGAGAAGAGAGAGTAGATTCGACAAGACATCTACGAATGTTGATATGAAAATATTCGTTGAATTATAAAGCGTTTTTTTCTACGTAGTATTACATGATGATACTGTGTATATAACAGAAAATTGATATATCTTGTTTATAGAAATTTAAATTCTATTTGAAAGGCAACACTGGCTAATTTAATCCTTAATCCTTATAGCAAAAGCTAAAGATTCTACGCGAATTCTACGTCAACGAGCAAGGTTTCAATCGATAGCAATTATCATTTAATGCTTTAATGCACCATGTTGCTGTAGTATTTCACTTGTACTACGTACGTAGAGGCCTGGATGAGCCGTACCTATATTGCGCACTAATGAATATTCATCCCAAGAGCATAGGTTAATCTCTGAGATCATTATCCGCTTAGGAGCTCTAAATTGCAAACATCTTCATTCAGCGTCAGATGTGGTATTTCGAAATTCGAACGAAACATAGTTTTCATTACATTGTATAATCAAACCAGCGTTCTGGAGCTTTTTCACATCCGCGGTTCGCCTGGATTCCGTAACGGTGATTTAGCGCAAAATCGCATGCTTTTGTCGACAAATTCTTTTACAAGTTTGCAGATTCTTTGCGAGCAACATCGGTGGGCGCAGACCATTAAACCACATCGTTCGAATTGGTGCTTGAAAACGTCGTTTTACGAAATCGTTAGGTGAAGGAAAGTTATACGTAGACCGCGTAAAACTCGTATTGTTATATTCAGGCCGGATAATGTTGCTTTTAACTCGGGATTTATGAAAGGAGTAAATTTTAGGGTTTGGGTACGTAACAGGCACAGTCGCCTTCTTTTCAACCCCATTTTATTAAGATCGCAGGTTCTGGACGTGGAAGCATCATTACCGGGTCTCCCATTAGAAACAACACATTTGTAACTTTACTGACATTTCTTTCAGATGGCAGCCATCTGCTTATCAATGTCTACCATTTCATAATCGAACGATACACGTAAAATTCTCTTTGAGTATAAGTAGGTACAATAAAAAACCTACATTCATAAAAAAAATGTAGCCATGACCACTCTGCTATAAATCTCGATCGCATTCTTACGAAGGTTCACTAGAGGCATTATGTAAGAAAGTCTAGGAACTTGCTGCTAATAGAAATGCGCGATAAGAAATTTGTGAAACTTCCCTTCTACAGCATATCGAAAGGTGAAAGATTTTAGGCGTCAAGATGTGCGACCAGGTATATGCGACAAGAGGAGAAATATTAGGAAAGGAAGAATAAGAAATGTAAGTTGCTTAATTATATAGAAGAATCTAATGAACCAGCCTTCGTAGCGTTTATTATATGTTGTATCTACCTTGACGACTGCACGACTTGGCATTGAAGTAAATTTCGTCGCTCTACGTGCCTAGGTTTCCTTCAGTGGCAGAAACGTCGGACTATTTTAACGAAGGTAATGTTTCTGTAATTACTGGTTACGTCTAGACAACGGTACGAACGATTTTTTTCTACGTAAACGATTCGTCTGGAAACTTGTAAAATGTAATATATGCCGAGTAGGCGCCGATTAGATAAAATTCAATGTAAAATAGGGTTTTGTTGTCGTTAAAATGCCAGCGTATCGTTGAAAATGTTCCACAAAAAACACTTATGTTTAAACTCTTTCAATTAACTACCAATTTCCATCAGATTCTAATCATGGGGTTAGGATCACGTAAGTTAAATAACATGTGGAATTATAACATGGCACATATCCGCGGATTTTATCGGAAGAATAGAACGCGAGGAAAATAGTAACAAAGTTCGTGCCACAACTGCTAACCCCCAGGGAACAGAAACAATTTCGTATGAAAGAACAGCTTTTAGCTGAACCAGGTTTTCTTCTAATATCGTCACAGATGAATAATCCCGAAACCAAACAACAATGATTACAACGGTAAATCTATTTTCACCGCGGTCAAAGAAAATCCGTCAACTCAGAAGCAAACCTTTGTTGATTTATATTTTTCGTTCTGATAAAATTGTCCACAAAGAGTTCGTAATTGTGACAATCGATGAATGAATTCTCAGGCGAGGTAAATCATAGTTTGTATTTACAATATAAAGACGAGTGCAACGTCTCTCTTTAAACACAAACTGATCAGAAGGCATCTTATGCCCTGTCTCTTCGCCAAGAGAAGCATAATATGTATAGAATTAAGTGTTTAAATTAACTAAAGTTCCTCCTCTTCCGCGTACATATATGATCGATGCCCTTTGCTCCGGTTTCTCCTCTAATAAAAGCGATGAAGCTTCTATTCAAGTTCTTTGCACCTAACCAAACGGAAATTCTAATTTATTTCGCAACACCTGAAACTCTAATTCACCTGACATTAATGGCTCCAAAACATCTCCGTGTGATCTCCAAGTAAGTGGATGTTAACACACCCTTTGATACATTCCTTTCCTCCATATACTTAAACAATCCTTTGCAAAGTTGCTATCGTAAAACTCGATTTCTAATTGAGAAGTCAGCGTCCTCTACTTTCGGATGGAAGTTGATTAAGAGTAATCATCAATGTTTCAATTCAGTTAGAAATTCGATTAGAAGAAGGGAGAACTTTCGATGTACCATTAAGAAAGGAGAAAGTTTCGCAATTAACGAATTTCGCAGGCGGTTATCTTTATTGCACACGACATAGGCTTTTGTTTTTATCATAAAGTTTTGTTGTGTTGCGCGATTGTTTTGAATAGTTAGGTAATCATGAAAATGGTGATTATTTTCTTCAATAGGATTGGTTTCATGTCGTACATTGGAAAACATTTAACTAGATAATTTTTCAAAAGTAATCAGATATTTCTGATGTAAGCCTTCTGATAGCCAACTTTTAGTTGTTTTTAGTTGTAGTAGTAGTGTATATTTTGAAAAACAAAAACGATTTGAAATTTTCTTTCATTCTTTTTTATAAAAACTTTCTATAAAATTATTATAAAAATCATAATTGTTTCGTTATAATTAATGAATTATTTTACGAAAAGTGTTTCCAAATGCAAGAACTGATATGAATGAAACAGAGTTCATGCACATCTCAGAAGTCGCTAATATCACGACAATAACTTGCTTTTATTATACCGACAAGCTGCAACTTGCTGCTAAAACAATAGCAAAGACGTTTTTTTTCCATTGGACGCACATAAACATTTCTATTGGACAATAAAATTTATCTACCTAATAAATTCTATTTTGCGAGTAAAATAACCCTCTTATGGAAAACGTTCCATCAATTTGACAAATTGAAATTCCAAATTAGTTTCAAAACAAAAAACCGTGGCCAGCGGAAAGAGAGATAATTTTCACCATTTATTCCAATTAAGCGATCAAGTTTACAGGGCAATTAATTAGCCTAATTGAAATCTTGTGTAACTGCGGCACTTCAAATGAAGCACACGGACGCCGAAAGCTTTCGACAATAACACTTGAAGTAGGCTAGCGGCTTTAGTTTAAAAAATCACTCGAATTTGTCGTAGTAATAATTTATTTAAACAAATCGAGCAATAAAAACCGAATAGAACGATTTTTATAATAGCATTTATGCCGATAAATCCTACGTATAAATTCCTCAACAACAGAATAGATTGTATAAAACATTTACAAATAATTTTAACTTTATTATTCAGGTTTTTCTTCATTTTAAGATATGTATTTATTTTATGTAGTTGTTATAAACTAAATTGCGCTGATTCATAACTGGCGGAAAATGGATTCATCGCAGCACTCCCGAGACCAGTACACCGCCCAAACAGAGGGCTTTTCGTGACCAACCATCGCCAAAAGAAGGCAAAAGGCACTTTATTGACTGACAAAGTTATAGACACAGTGTTTTGCGATGCACACGGCATAATCCACGTTGATTACATTGAAAAGGGCAAAACGATTAATGGCGTGTGTTAATCAAACTTATTGAAAAAAAAAACGTTCGCATTTCACGAAGAAAGGAATTCTGTTTCAAGACAACGCACGCGTGCATCATTATTTCCTCGCGATGGCAAAATTCCCTGAATTGCTTCCGCATCCATCATATTCGCCACATTTAGCCCTCAGCGATTATCTCTTGAAAAAAAAAATCGTCGGGAAAAGATTCGGCTAAAATGGATAAGAGAAATCGTATTTTTTAAATGGAATACAATAGAAAAACGTTGGACTCTGTGTATTGACGTTGAAAAATAAAATGAATTTTACATATAAAAAAGCTTTTCTCTTGCCAAGGCCAGGTGTTCATCGAACTTTCCTGGTATTATTTCAAACACTTTCAACTTTTCCGTAGGTGGAAATGAATAGAGAACATTAATTCGGGTTGATTATTAACTTGTTCATCCTGCTCAACTTCTAGTGTGGCGAAATCATTAGACGATATACTGTATTTCGTTATGCTTCCACGTCCTGTTCGACCAAAAGGCAAGTTTCAGAATAACAAACAAGCGGGCCTGACGGAGAGCTCACTGGGTTGAAAAGTTGAGCGACCGTCCGTCCGTCGTATTCTGCAACAAACGGCTAGCTAAGGGTATAGCACCCTGGCGTCTGTTTACTTTTGTATTACTTTTGTAAACGAAGCGGTCACGTCCGTTTGAATATTCAACGTTCAAGCAGGGGTTAAGTTACATAGACGTTACGTATATACATACATACGCCAGATCGTCCACATTATAAATTTGTATATGTACATGAATATGTTTCGAACGTATGATATTGCTTGGGTGTGGTTAAGTTAATAATACTAATAATCTAATTATGCTGCGTGTGGTTGAGAACAGAATAGCAAGTAATAATTCCGGAGTATAATTTACAGAAGCAAATCCCCATTGTTGAAAAGTACAGCATACAAGATAAAAACTTGTTTTTGATTCTATTCGAGGCAAAGTTTCCACAATTTTCATAACAACAATTAAGAGTCTCTTTTCGATCCACAGGTGACCTGATGGACATCCTAGCGCTGGTGAATTCGGCCATAAACTTCATCCTGTACTGCTCGATGTCGCGGCAATTCCGCTCGGCGTTCAGCGAGGTGTTCAGACCGAAACTGCTCAACAGATGGCTGCCTCTACCGGCTCGGACCACCGAGACCAACGGCGGAATGACGCAAGTCACCCAAGTGTAGCAGAATAGGACGGCGCTAGGAGATTGCTGGGAAGATTTAATGTGATAATATTTTCTTTTGTACATAGCTAATAAGTAAATGATAATAAACGGCCTGAAACAGGAGAAAATAGTAAATAGTATAGTTTTACTTTTATATTGTAATAATCGTAATGGTAATAAAGTTAAAAGATGTAAAGCTAATAAATACTAAGATGTATAATTGTTATACGTACTCATTAATGTAACGAATTTAGTCTAAAATGCAGTATGCCCTAGATTGTGTATGCTGCTACGGATATCTTTCTTATTATCAAGTATGGAGATTTGTTTAAATTGAGAAAATTGCGCGGCTTTCAGTGATAACTGTAAAAAATTTTAAATTGTAAACAATTGAAAAATTCTGGGTGAGAAACTGAAAAATCGTTATTTTCTTTCTAAAGTAAAATAACTTCCTTCTTATAAGAGACACGAAACAAGGTTTTACGTACAAACAATGTCAGTTGATGCAATCGGCTGCTCGAAATTATAGAATAAACACAAACAGGTAACGCCGAAATTAGTTTTTTCCTAAAAATCATTAAAAATCTCATTTTACTTGATTTAAAATTAAACTATTTTTTAATCAAACACAACGTGTAAAACTCATAGATGGCATCGGTAAAATTCACTTCAAGGAAATGTAAGCTCACAACACTTTATCAATTTAAACAAATCTTCATAATAACAAAGCAGCTCATGTTAACCCATTCAATCTAGGAGGTACTGTATAGGAATATTCAGCAAAGGTTTACGAAAGTTTCCTTTAAATACAGAATACCTAATTGAACAGAAATATTTTCTGTACAATAGCAGTTAACAAGAACATTTCTAACATGTTTTCGAGTTGTTATAACCTTCAACCTCTATAAAGTAAATATTTCATTATTCCGGGATATACTTTATTTTCTATTATTATTTTCTAAAGAAAACAAAGCCAGAGGCTTGAATTTTTCAGCGCACCACTCCGCTTCAGAATAATTTACCACGACGTGGAAGAAAATTAATTTGAATATAAACATGCATGTAAGATCGAATGTTGAAGGCCATGAAGTGGAATTTAAATATTGTGCAAAATTTAATCATGAATTCTTTAAGATGAAATATATATGTCAATGGTAGATATTTTGAGATGTAAAGATATATACGGTTGTTTTTTATTATTCAGCTAACACGTAGTAGTGTGGATCGAGGAATTTCTGCGAATATTCGGTATTCCCCAAACTTTCGCTATTTGGGATTTTATGTATGCTGCACTGTCGTCTGCATTTCCTGCTTTTTCTCTATGCGATAATGTAAATTGCTCAGTTTTTCTTTGTCGCAATATTTGATAAAAGCCTACGTCTACGTATTATTGGTATAATCGAGGGAAAACTGCTTTCTTTTACTATCACCACTAGAAAAACCTACAGAAAGCGTTAAGCAAAGACAAATGACATCGATTGTATTTATTGATTATTTACCCGCTATAAAACTCGCGAATAATTAAATTTAAATTTGATTTCCAGAAGTGTTACCACGTATAGCTCTTCTGTATTATCAAGAGAGCTCAAAGTGTGTTGAAAGTCGAAGACAGGATATACGAGAATCAACTTTTAAATTGAAAAACTTGAGATAACCTTTTGCTAATGTTTTAAAAATGTTATATGGCACCTGGGTTGTTTTGGTAAATATATTGTTTATTCAAAGCAACATAATTTCTACATTTTAGGAATCACAAACATCTACCCCGCTAACAAAATATATTGATGTATAATGTTAATACGATAACAAAGAGGAATTTCATCAAACCACGCCATCGACAGCTGATTAAAATGCCAGGCTATAAATCTGTATGATTACAGCGGCGGAATATTATCAATATGTCCATTCTCGTGTAGAATTATCAATATTACCAAACAGATGTTTTGGGTGAAATACGATCTGGTTATACACTCGTATGCAAAAGTTGCCAAATTTTGTGTTATGAAATAAATTACGTTCGAGATTAAAACAAAAAGAAACGGAAAAAGTTGATCTTCTTCACTTATTTCATATAGCATATTTATTTGGTCTTGTAGACGAAAACTAAAAACACATTCTCAATGCCACTTTCGATCTTCTATGGTGTACTCGAATTTGAAATCAGAAAAAAGAAGGTAACTTTCGTAAGCAATTACTTACAAATACCTCCGAATTTAGTTTCAGAAACGACATATCCCTATGCAAGAGCCCAGCATTGATAGCCACTATAAATGTTGTTTAATTTATTAAACGTATACCGCTAGTACTTAAGAAATAATCTATCACAACGTTTATTGTGGTTAAAGGATATGGACGAAAATATTTTTCTATAAGTACTTATAATATGTATAGATTTTACACACCGAATTAAAACTAATGTTTTTTATTTATTGTATATATATAATTGTTTATACAATAAGAATTTCTTATATAAATATGAATCGATGTACTTATACAATTGTAAAAATAAAGTAAATGTTATTGTGCAATGTCTTGTCGAAAATAAATTTTAAATTAACTCTTATCAAACTGGTAGGTTTATTCTTTAAACTCATTACGTCAGGCTTATGATGCCATAAAGTTGACACATTGCGTTAGTACCTTAATAATTAATCTCATCATCTCTCACCGGAATTAATTATCGATAACAAGTTTTTATTTGGAATTTTCGTATCACCTTTCATTTTCCTGCGGTTCGTAAAGCCAATTTACGATGTATTTCTGGAACAAATCCAGGGGATATTTGGCGAAATTTTATATCCACTTAGTGCTCCATGCTGATAAACCATAAAAAAAATTCAAATTGATTACCACCGTTGGCAGGATTAAAAGTAATTTTACGTAGAAAACTAGGAGAACAGCTCAGCAGATATGGTATGGGATTTAAATGACCACCACTTAGATTCTACTTGTTTATGTGTTTATGTTTACGTATTGTTATATTTTTATTAAAGCAAATGGGTAATTTTTAATTTTCGAAAACAAAAATAAAATTTCAAAGGGACGGACAGGAAACGACAAAATATTTGTTGATGTACTGTTACCACCTTACGAAATTTTATCTTATTCAGGGTGGTGCCATCTATGAACATATAAGTTAAAGGTTAAGTTGAACTTATGTTATAACGAATAGTTCAGAGGTGGCGATAATATCTCGGTTAAAGAAGCTTTTTTAAGATTACATCTCTAAAATATTTAACATGTTATTTCTAATAAATTTTGAAAGGTTTTCTGAAGTCATTCTAGTAATAAGAATTTTTTCGCGAAAACTGTATTTATGAACAACATTGATGAAATAGATTATGTTCATTTTAAAGGGAGACCAATTTGAAACCGTTGAAACATTAACAAGTATTTTTTTAAAACGCCATTTCGGGGCTACAGTAGAGATACATGCACCTATCCTTGCTAGATGGGGAACAAGGCTATAAAATGCTTTATTTTACCTCAAGGGGACTCTCATACCTTCGTAAGAGATGCTCCTGTATCCCCTTGACAATTGGGATTCTTTAGCTTTTTGGTTAAAATAAGTTATTTATGATCCATATTGCTCATACTTACTTTTCACCAAATATTAACCGCAAAAACTTAATACAACGATTTATGTTAAAACTTAAAAAAAAAAGGAAAAACATCCGGAGAATATTTTCCTGAAATAGAATATTTCTTGCGCACAGGAGGGACTTATTCCTGTCTATTTTCTTCGACAAGAAGTATATTTGAACAAAAGAAATGGAAGACAAAAAAAAAACATCTACCCCGGTCGTTTCATTTTATGGAGAGGAAATACGCTTTTTCTGACAAGCATATCCAATTTACGACGTTCGATTTATACGAAGAAATTTAATTAAAATAAATCCGTTGAAAGGTTACACGTATGTTAAACTGCAGTTGGGGCTGAGGCTAGCCAATACTGATAATCAGCAGTTTACGACAATAACGTTTATAATAAATAAAAGATTATTTTGATTATTGTAGATAGTTGCTGTAACATCTTTGTAAATAAATTGATCTATCTCAGATTTATCACATAAAGAATCTTATGTAAAACCTCCGGCGCAATAATAAAATGCCCCAAAAACTTAAACTTCCTTTCCACGTGTTGTATATAAATTATTCATGGTCCAAATAGTAACTCGCGATATAAAACATAATCTAACCAAACTTGTATGTCTGGAATATTACGTTACGTGTATACCACGAATTTTATATTCTTATATCGGACGTGACAATTCTAAAAGTAGATTTTTGCCAGGGATGTCGTGCGCAATGGTAGGTCTTATACAAGATTATTTTTGTCAGTATGCAGCACCTTCTTAGGAAATCTTGGGAACATTAGAACACCCTATTGCAGAATATAATATAAGCACTACATGTTCTTTAAATTGAAGCAAACATTACAATATATAAGCCGTAGCAGGCCGTAGTTTTTTTCCAAAGTTTCCTTTCCATATTCATGTATATTACGAACCATCAATGTAAAGCTTAAATAAGTACATTCATAGTAATTACAGAGGGCCTATATTCCAAAGTTTGTCCAAGTAAATAAGTGAGTGTAGCGCTATTAATTTGAAGTGAACGTTTCTGCAGAAAGTTAAATGGGATTTCTTGTGTTGCTTTCCCAAGTAGAAAGTTTGCCATTGTATGTATATTGTGCCGCGAAAGACAATAAGATTAATATTTGCGGTTATTAAAGTAAGGAAAGCTGTAACGGAAGTGGATAACTTTGCTGAACATGATTTTTAATACGATACGCCTATAACGAGAAATGTTGTTAATAATTTTTCTTAATTAATTTCGTTAAATTTGTCCGAACATATAAAGCAAGTTGCGGGAAATATCTGAGCTTTGTTAGAAAACGGCCAAACGGTTGCTTACAGTGACTGTTTAAAACGGCAATTGCCTTTGTAAACAGTTACAACATTTACCAAAATAAATGAAAATAATGAAATTCAAACTCAAGTTTCTCAAAAACCATTGACGATACCGGAAAATGGCCATAATACCTGTAATCAGCAGATCAAGGAACCATCATCAAAATAAATATTTTAAAACGTCTTTAAAATCGTCAAATCGTCCGAATTTCCAAAGAGGGCTTAGAGATTTTTTCCATCATTTTCTTAATTTTCCTATATCTATCCAACAGCTTCATTTATAGTCTTTTTCGGGGTGTAATTCGAAAAATAAACAATATAGGTAAACGAGGGTGGCGGGAATCGATTCTCCGAGTCCGAACTCCTGCTTGACGCTAATTCAAAATCAGATTTTTATCTGATTTAAAACATTGCCAATATTAATATTTGCATAAGCAACATCCCAAAAAGATGTGATAAATTACGTACGCACGTCCACACAAAGAGCGATGATAAAATAAAGATGAGATACAACAATAAATATTGGCTGTTAATTCAATAATCAGCGTTACATGCTATTGTTGAAATTCGATGTTTTCAGAAGAAATACAAATAAATCAATGAAATTTTACAGATTTATTCAGTGGAATTAAATTATATTTATTGTTATTATTATAAATTTCGTTACATAAAGAAAATTAAATGAAACATTTATTAAAATAATATTATTTATCGAGATTCGGTTGATTGTTGATTTGTTTCTGGCTCGTACGTATATATCCAAGTTTTGTCACCTGTTACGAGGCTGTGTATAGAATTTGAAGTTCCTCTGTTGTACTTTTCGATCATTTCCTTACACCAATTGACGCGAGCCTTTTTTTGTACTTGGGTCAAATTTTTCATCTTATTCACACCTAAATGTCCATGCAAAATCAAATGTACTGTAGGCTTCGATATGCATAAGGAACCTTTTGTATCCTATTGCGTACAGCATCGATGTTTCTTGGAACAACAACCAATTTTGGATGACCTTTACTACGAAATTCGTCACTAATAGAAGCACGATCGCGGCGAAATTCCTAGCAGTCCTTTCCGATGGTGTTTCATTACCAAAAGTTGAACCATTCGAGACATTATTGTTGCGTTAGACCTTGATAGTCCTAACCAACTAAGACGGCCTAGCACACTGTTACCCATAATCAAAGATTTTTTTTGTTTTGGCTTGCATGTTGGATAAACGGATATTTTGAAAAACCCGCGTTTTTCCTTCTTAGAATGCTGAACGTTAAATTCAGTTTTGTTAAACATTAAACCTAAAAGAAATGCCGCAAGCAACGAAGAAACAAATAGTCTCATCAAATTCACTAAAAACATTTTTCACTGATTAACATTTTCATCAACTAGATTTAATGGAACTCTCACTAAATGTAAGTTAGTAGTAAGTACTACTTGAAAAATCCAATTTTAAAAAATATGTTGAGTGTTGCTATAGATAAGTAAAATTAATGATCATTCGTAAGTGTAACCATTAATGAATCTTGAATATGTAAGCATGCACAAGGCAGAAGCGATTGTGGTAATTACTTCCTTGAACCCCACGTTGTTCCTTCGTTATTTTCGATTAGGCAAGGTGTCGAATGTCCGTTGCTGATAATTGGGTGCTTAGTGTACATAAAGGGATCGGGTATAGGTACACGTAAAAGTCCCTGAAGGGATTAAAAGGGCCTAATCGCGCAAAGCGAATTATAGCTTAGGTAACCATTACGTACAACATGCTACAGAACATCTATCTCGATCCGTTCCATCACAAGGATATGATTTTCGGCGTTTGAAAGGTTTAATAGGTAACATGAGAGGGCGCTTCAGAAATCGATGTTAATTAATTTTGTAACGCGTAATCGCGTATTTAATAGCAGCTAGATGATGTCCAACAATGAGAATTATGGATGAACGTTCTTCAATAGGCAATTATCAAAAATTCAAATTGCGATGAATATTACAAAAGGCAGCTTCTTTGGCTACATTATTTTGGAATAAATAACGTTATAACTAATCAAATCAGTATATTTATTTTCATGGGAATTGTTGTAACAAAAAGCTCGAACAACAAGGCGATAACATCTCTAGACCATTATATCAAAAAACATAAAAAGGAAGGACAGCATTTACCCACAATTTTTGGTGATAGCCGCTTCTTCGAAAACAAAACCAAAAATTTGTTTACTTATTATTTAGATTTCTTTTGTGCATCTGAAATATCCAATACCTGGACACTCCATGATGCCAGTTGACTGTTGCAGTGGACTGATTGAGAAGAAGAGGCCTCAACGTGAAAAGTTGGTCACCGCGATTCTTACATGACTCTCATACAGAATACGAGTTGTAAGGTTCCTTTTAAAAGAGTGATGCTGGAAGATAGCCTATTAATAAAATATAGCAACATTCCAAAGGAATTTGTGGTCCTTAAAATACTGGATTATAAAAAGCTTTATACACAGAAAAAATTCCACTCTCGAGAAACCTAAAGTAAGAGATACAATGACGGGGGACTACAGCAGCCTTATTTTATACCAAAGATCCCTGACTAACGTACTGCCGAATCCAGCATGTAAAATTTTCTTGGATATAAAGCCCAAATAGATTGGAAAATACTAATTATCTGGTTTGTCATATTTAGAAGATGGAGCAAAGAGAGTTCGTCATGCTTGATGAAGACTCCGAGACAAAGGAAAATAATCAAGAAGGGCAACGACAGTTGAGTGCAGAAGGATAGTATATAGAAAAACTCTTTATTTACTTATCTTATTCTAGGCCAACATCCGTAATAAATTATATAGAAAAACTTTGATCCTAGTCGCGTAATTTTCAATTTTAACAAGCGTGCTTTGAGCGGATATTGCAAGGGTTCGCAATTATCTGTTTCTCTCGCTTTTCCACCTAAAACTTCGAGTACATATTTTTTTTTGGAACATTAACTGTTCCATTGCTATTGCGATGTAGCAAAGGGTAACAAATCAATATGGAATACGTCTGTATTTTATTGTAGTTTGTAGATTGCATGCTGTACACTATGTCCTCAGTAAAAGACATTTGACATTTTTAATAATTTATGTGCATGACACTTCTCGAACTTGTCAAAAACAAGAATATAATTTGGCAGCATCAATTTAAATACTTTACGTTAACAATAGATTTCAAATTTTTAGTACGTAGGTAAGAAATGTTTGGTATTTATTTTGTTAATCACATATACACGATGTTCTCGAAGTTGAGGCATTTATGTTAGCAGGTTATAGCAAGTGTTGATATCACCGTCACGGATAGTAGCTTTCTTCCCGACAATCATTGAAAATCTTCCTGTACAACCTGACAAAATAACGCCTCCATTTCGAGAACATTGTGTGTGGTTGAAATTATTTAATTTCAGGATGTTAAATTATGAAATCCACAAAGAACCAGATAGACCGTAAGCAGAAGTCAATATGCCCAACATACGCTTGCCTTTAATTCTAGAACCGCTGGCTATTCTAGGGTTTATCGGGGCTGCTTTCATAGTAACCGTCTTCTGGTACATTCCGGATACTTTCCCTACGTGGTTTCGGGACATTAACGTTAACTAATATTCAGGCTATTTCTTGATTAATATGCTTCTAGTACAATTAGATAGGTACAGTGTAGAACGTGTGATATTGTACAATGTTTCGTTGAAATAAAAGGGAGAAGAGGTTAGGTTCTTATGTTACTCTGTAATAATCCAACCATATGAAGCAATTAGTGGAAAGCACAAACTATGCAATGAATTTAGTAAGTTGAGGGAATTGCTTTAACTTCTATAGGGAATCAGTTAATCGAAGTATAGATTAAGTTACGGCTGGTTCAATTAGTCATTTAGTAAATCCCATAGGATATACGAAGTACATACGTTTACGCAAACAAATATCTTTTTATAGATGCAGGTAACACAGGAATACTTTTATAAACTTCTTCTTAGAATTTTTGAACTTGGTATATTTATTGCATTTTAACAAAAGTGGGACGTCCATTCACTGGAAATAATATTACGCGAGTAAGTACTAAATGCACTTATAATTAGAGATAATGCAGTTTGAAATATGGGACGAACTCGCAGCGGTTGCTGTAAGTGATTTATCGTGTAGCTTAATGTGTTAATGGAATGCTTAGGGATGAGTTTCATTTATAGAACAAACGCATTTTCATCTGTATACGCGCATGTTATACAAAGGATCATGATAAAGCCCTTAATGCCTAGAGTTAGAACAGAGCTACGTTCGAAAACAATGGGGGTGGTTTAGCTTGTTTTACACGCTTCGATTTATTGGTTAACCAATTGATCAATAAATCGGTAGAAATCTGCTATTTTACATTCCACAATAAATTGGACAATTTTTTGACGATCGTGAATACTCATTTAGTTTCGTTAATAGTTGAACGGGGAAATTAATAAGAAGTGTTTATTTGCAGATGAAAATGAATTGGCAATCTGCCTTTGTCAAAATCGTACCGATTTTTACCGTTTTACCAGCTACGATAGAATCGAAGATCAACTTGTTCAATTAATTTGCCAATAAATCGCGGCGCGTAAAACAGGCTTTAGAAACCGTGTGCTCTCTTCCTCTCCATTTAGTAGATAGTATTCCGTGTATGGTTTAACTTTTGCATTTTGTCATAAAGGCATGATAAAGACAAAAAGCTATTGTAATACATAAACAACATCGCTGCGCGTGTCGGGTGATTTTTCACGTGCTTAGAGAGTAGGGTGTACGTTCGGAAACTTCACAGGACAAAGAGAATATTCAACCCACAAATTCGATCGCTACTTTAATCCCCAAGAGTAAAGTGTCGTTCACGTAGGATAGCGCGAAATTATATGAAAATATGTAATGCGATTATTTACAAAATTACCAACATAACACACCTAGTGCTTTTCTCGGAATCGAATTCACAGTTCATTGGCGATAGTTCACCAAATCTGGTTCGAATCTGGCCTACTGAATGGGGGCATTCAACAGCGGGAAATCGCGCACAATACCATCTAATTTAATAAACGTCGCCGTAGTTCATACCAGAGAATAAGGCCCAATTGCATTCACAAACTGCGTGTTGGAAGGGTCTTTTTGCGGATTGCCGAAGCGTAGCGCACGCCAGAGGAAAATTAGCAGCGAAAACAAGGCAGAGAGAGAGAGGACGAAGGAACTATGGAGATCGCGGACGATGCAATTTCCATAAACTACTTCGGTATTACCTCACGAGGCGTGATGATTTAACAAGCTCCCGCGAACACGCGGTAATAGCTTACCATAATAGTTTGTGAAGTTAATAAAGACTTTGACTGCGCCCCCAGCAACTAAGTAACTAGCGCCATAGTAACTGTGCATACTAAGGACAAGTGTATTAGAATAGTAATTAGCGCTTTTTTATTCTAATTAATCCAGCAGTTCGCTGGCAAAAAATAAATTTATTTAACAACACCCAAAAAGCTTCACACACAAAACATGACCAAACGTCCCGCGCTAACTTTTTCCCTTTCGTGCCGTTATTGACAACACACAAAAAAACTTTATTAAACTCTCCTATTCAAACCCTAACTCGATATTGAACTTGCTTGAAATCTCTTGGACGAAGTCAAATGCAAGCAAGAATAACACCTACATAATAGAATTTTTGTAAATATTTAATGGGAAATCGTTCTCATTCGTCTCTTTTAACGTTCCAATAAGTTCGACGGTAAGAAAAAAGTTCTCCCTACCCTATCGAACCTCCGACGAGGTGAACGAATTTTCAATCGTCCTTCAACTGATGCGGATTCGAGGGTTGAAACTCAAAAGCACCCTCTTCGAAGCGCGTGGAAATACGACTGTGAAAAAGTTTCGCTTCCTGAATCCATTCTTTAGGTAGAATTATTATTTACTTTCGCTTATATATCGATAAATTTGCTCCACGTAGGGAAGATTGTTTATATATTAAGGGTGAAATTTGAAGAAAAGTGTATATTTAAATGTTTATAAGATCGTCCCTTATAAATGAGTTCCAGAATTTAACGTTACTTTTTCATATTATATTGATTGATGCAGGTTCTTGTGCCTGTATCAGAAATGGGCAAGGTAGAATTACTTTTTTACAGTGATTAGGACACTCGTGTTGATTCGTCTCAGGAGAAGGGCTTAATGTTGCCTAGATAGTCACTTTCCCTACTTTGCTCATCTCTAGCCTGTATACACACAAATTTCTCCGCGTGTAGGTGAATTTCCAGCGAATTAAAAAAAAAACTAAAAACAGTCATAGTACTAAAATAAAATGGATGCCTAATTTAAACACATGCTTGATATTTCCGTCGTACTATTATTACTAGAAAAGAACCTAGCCTGTCAAAACAATGTGAATCAAAAGTATCAAAATCGAAACGCAACTTGCAACCACCTTGCACACATATCGTTCTTAACCTTCTTTCTTGGAACTCAGTATGTAGAGCTAATACCAGGAAACCGCCACGTGCCATATATCCGTTCGAAAAACGAGCATCATCCATCAAAGTTCGACCAAGAATCGCGTAATTTGAAATGAAAATTTCAATTTTACGCTTCGACTGCACCACAGAGCCTCAGGAGTCAATACGCCGGCATTTTGCGGATCACCTAATTCTATTTTGGTGCGCGGGTAACCGACCAACGAAACGGAGCCGAAATGTAATTATACGATGCGAAAAACTAAAATATGATATGGACGCGCACCCGTTAATTACATCTAAGCTATCTTTAAATCTAGTTGTATACGTTTCGCTAAGGTCCGTACGTAGAACGGGTTGTCTGCCCTGCGGCAGGTGGAATATAGGATTCTGATTGTTCGCGAAATAATGGATTTTAGACCAAATTTTGCAAATAATTACATGTAAAGACTGAGCACCACCAATTTTGGATCTATGTATGGATTTATTGAACCTCCTGAAATTTTAATTCTATATGATATGGTTGGATCATTTCTGCGTAGATCTACGCCCCTGTATGTTTCTTCTATTTATCGTTAATTTGTTCCTTAATTGTGCAATATACACGTTCCAAAGAGCTCGCTAAGGATATACAAAAGATACTTTGCGTACTTATTGGCACAGAATGGTACGTAAGGCATTAGAAACAGAAATAAATATTTTCGCAAAGTTCTCTAATGCCATTGTTTTATTTAGATTACAAGATCCATCGTTCTATCGATGAGAACATCACACGATAGAAACCGCTTAAACTTTAATAAATTATCTTCGTCTCACGTATCCGCGAACATTAATTTCCCCACCCCCAGCGAAAAAAAAGAGGCCGTAAAATCTCCGTTTGACGGTTTCGCTATTCTGGGAACTGATTATGCCTACTAACGTAAGATACTAACTCAAAAGTCGGTGCGTATCGTGTTATAAAAATTGCCGCTTAAATAAACCTTAGATCGAAATAATTTTTTCGACGCGCTCTTTATTCTGAGGCGGTCGCAAAGGATCCGTAAACACGGCGTTTGAGATTAATTAACGCGTGGTTGTACGGATATGCATCAATGTCTACTACGGTGTACAGTAACACTTAGAAGAAAATGTAGAAGGAGGCGCGAAGCTGGTGGGCTAAATATGGTTACACATGTAATTCCTTCGGCTAAATCTATGAGTGCGATACTTCTCATATGAGACCATTTAAAGTCAGTAAAACCGGGTCGTAAATTTAATAACATGTTTAAGCCATCTTCCTCTATCTAGCTTGATGGCATTCCGCAACTGATCTGGTTTGAATTGTTAACATCCACTCTGCCTTCATGTTTTTCCCGGAAAAAAAAATAATTGCAAGAGCATTGTAATGTTCAGCAAGTTTGTCGTGTCTACATAGTTGTTGGTTTTCCTCGTTGGATGTAAGAGTTACCACAATGCACCCTATTTTAGAAGTATTTTGCAAGTGCTGGGATGAAATGTGCTGCCTTTTTCTACAGAGCGTTTTGAAAACGAACAGCTCGTTGAAACAGCATCTTTTGAACATTGAACATCCAGGTTGGTTATATAATTCTAGTTATTCTAATTAGTCCAGATCAGACAAATTTCAGATTCTGTTCTAGCGGGCTTACTAGATATTTTTCGGCGATCAAAATTACTTACCCATCATCATATACAGGAAACCGTATTTTAAAGCTTATGATGTGATGATTTTTAGCCCGTTCGCGATCCTCTAAATCATCGTCATTCACCTCTGAATGATTACCTCCCGTTACGGCGCATCAATATGGATGTTACCGTTATCGGACAGGTGAGATTTCGGCCCGGGCAACATAGAAAGACGTCAAATGATGCGCGTACTGAAAAGCAACCAACCGAGCATGTTTCATCTCATATTCTACGTTGAAGCGAGTGTTTGTATTCAACGATATGTGTACAGACGCGTCTGTTGAATATCAAACCTCGGCCTATTCGCGGACGATAGTTTTATTTCTGGAAATTAAAAGAGAGTAGATATATAAACGATGTGGTGACGTAAGGTCTGATTTTGATCGGGATTTAGCAATAATAATCAACGATAAATATATATTTTCGTGGATTTGCTTTTGACATATTATTATACTTGAAATAAATTATCGATCCTTAAATAAATACTTTATGTGTTGATTCAAGAACTGGCTTCCATATGTCTTGTGTGTCTATTGAGCCACTAATATAAGATATAATGGTCCTGAACGTAATGGAATTTGGCCAAGAATCTCATACTAAATAGAATATCGCAATAATTCCTTGGATGGTTTTGGATAATTAAGTACTTGAAAGGTTAGCTTTGAAATGGCATCGATTGTACTTCTACCTCTTGCATCTTGAAACTAGTACCCCCCCATCTCTTTACTTTTGCATTTCGTCATCAATACTTTCTGATTTTTGTGGAAAAGGAACAACATTCACAGGTTCAAGTTCCTGGAAAACATAAATCGACACCTAAAGAAAAGAAAGACAGAAAGCGTATGAGAAGCAGTGAATGGATTTATGCAAAAGCGAAAAACTAAGTCAATCTGGGATATTTTTTAAACCCAGGAAGGACCAATGCAAGATCCGGGTAGCCCACGCAATTGCAAGTCCAGAAAATGAACTTAAAATGCAGGAAAGCTGTGATTTACACCGTTCCGATAAGGAAGTTGCTAGAAGAAATCTAAAATACTTTTGATAATTTTATGTAAATACGAATATGAAGATAAACAAAAGTGTATAGGTGACCGGGCGTGATTATGGGTGCAGTCCGTTACCACGAAATGAATAGCGTATTTTCGCCTGCGGGAAATGGGCACTGCCTTTTCGCCTCCTGCTGATAAAAGCGGCTTTGGGTAGCGACCTTCCTGGCGATCGTAACCAACTTTATATATTAATGTCACTTACTTAAACCGCTGTTCTGGCTGTGGTTTTCGTCTTAGCTTCGTGGGGCACCTAGGATACCCTATCTTGCATCTATACTATCAAACGGGAATTCCATTACGAGTACATCAACGAGTTAATTCGAATTAAAGGTATCTGATAACATAAATCGGCGATAAAAATTATTCATTTATTGTGAATTTGCCCAGCTAATAATCCAGAGCAAAACCTAGCTTTCCCCAATAATTTCCGAATTGTTCGGGATTTTAAACTTTCTTCAACAGAATCTGAATAACTTTACCAATTCAAATAAACTTCCATCCTTGATAATAAGAATGCCCATCATCGTAACATACTTAATCTAGAACATACTGTGTACGAATTTGAAATCGATATCGCATGCGCCAAATCTTCGTTAGTATTTGGAGCAAAAACCATCCCACGAGAAAGCTCAGCTACAATGCGCTCGCCTATCGGGCCAACAGCATCACGTTCAGCCCGTTCTAGCTGTACAGACGCTGTCTGTCGGAACGTGAAGATCCCGCAAAGTACACACGACCACCTAGCTGCTCGATTTTAAGCAAGAGGGTGTTTGAAAAAATTTAGCAAATAGACTCGATTACTTTTTCCCCCTTTTTAAGAATTTTTGGGAATAAAGAAGAATTTCGTTTAGTGTTGAAAAAGTGCAGTTGTTTTCGGTGAACTTTCTAGTAAACAATTCAAAAAGACAATAATAAAAAAAGTTCCCGCCAAATAATTTCAGGATAATACAAGGTAAAAAAATAATATTTATTATGGATGTTAAATTTCTGTCTGAAAAAATGAATTTTTTGCTCTGAATTTATCGGCGTCAAGTTGTTTGCTTAAAATAATGAAAAGAGGTAGATGATCTTTGTGCAAACAACCTTTATATATTTTTCTTCGCTGTGTATAACGAGCAATACACTCTAGATGGAATAAAATCAAATTTATCAATTTTAGGGAGTAAAACTTTTATTAGATATTTTTTCCTTGACGTTAATATTCTACAGCGGAGTTTCTTCTCAAAGAAAAACGGCAAGAAATAAAACCAGCTGGAAATATGCTCCATGTAATTGAAAATTTACATTTTAATTATTTCTAAGGGCACGTACTGATTAATTTTTAGAGTTACGGTTAATTAACTTTCGTAATTTAACCTATAAGTTTTAAATACCATTTTAATTAAAGATTACCCGATTTCTTTGTCAAATTAACTGATGTAATTAGAAAAATTTATTGGTTGATTTAAATATAACTTGCTATTAAATTCAATTTTTCTCTATAAAGCAGACACGTGTTCGATAAGTGCCCTTTATAAAACGAATACATGTATTTAAAAGCATTATTGCATGGAAATTTTTTTTATCGGTAAAGGAACTGCAACGTACCGATATTTTAAAAAATTACGTAACGTATTTAAATAGAAATGTTTATCAAAAAAAAAATCGATCCAAGTCCAGTTCTAATATATAGAATAAACATTAAACATTAATGTTGGAGGTGTAATTAAAGTACAACCAACTCTTAATATGTAGTTCAAATAGTGTAAAATTTGTGCACGTAGTTATAATGGTTCTTCGTTGAGAAATTTGTCTATTAATTGAGAGGAATTTTTCCTTTAGCCGGTTGATAAATATCTGTATATGTAATACATTAGTACATACGAATGATAATTATTTCCTAATGGTCCTGACTAACTTGGATATCTTCAAAGTTGGAACATATAAAAAAAAAGAAAAACTATACAAACTACATTCTCATTGCCGGCTAACTCTTTTTTTTTTTGGAAGAGCAATTTGATAAGAACGAGATAGTTGTATTAAAAAAAAAAACATCTAGAAGATTAATTTAATTATCGGACGCGCTGTATAATGTTTCCAAAAAGTTGCATCAAACATGACATAAAATTGAACTAAAATAATCTCAAATTTGAAATTATATCGTTAAATTTGAATTTTTGGACAACCCAATTTCTTGCTAAACATGCTTGCCACAGTTCGATGGAAGATTTTTATATTCTATTAAATTTGTACCGTTAAAAACGCTCACACGGTAGGCTTTGCTTCCACTTTACATACACGATTATTCGCATATTGACGTAACATGTATCTGGTCAATAGTTCAAGGTTCACATAAACCAAAAATTCTCTTTGTCTCCGTACACTAACGTATAAATATGTATACTTCACGTATTCTTTCGTATAAAAGCCTTCCTCTCAAATCCTCTTATTTGTAAAGCCTCTAAGGAAAATACGTGATCTGTTAGACGGGAGAGAGAAAAATTATACGGACTCTAATGCAGAGGGTAAAGATCTTCACGATTCTAAAGAAGCTACGAAAAAGCAAACATATCATTTTTCATTCCGCTCCCCCATTCCTTTTTGCATTTTTCTTTGAAGATTAACCCAAGTGAATATACGTATATGTTGTACGGTTATAAGTTGAAAAATATTATTTTTTTTATTAGTAAACCTAGCCCCAGGATATATTTAATTTTTTTCAGCTGATGACTTTGTAAAACGACAGGGAATTCTGTATTAATTTCCCTTGAAATTTGTTAGACAAACGCCCAATCTACGGCCTAAAAAAAGAGGATATTGCGTATGTATGTATATGCGAATGTAATTACTTTTTTGCAAAGTGCAAAATGTAATTATGGAACTTTAAAGTTAGTTAGTTACGTGACACCATTGACGTAGAATTTTTTTATGTACATATATGAAAACATTTCATATCAAGGTTAGGTTAGGATATTCTAGTAGCAATTGGTTGGCTGACGGTTCGTTTTCAGTTGGTACAATGTCATACGATCGGCGCAATATCCGTGACGGTTAGCCACGATCAGATATACAAAAAAAAATGGCACTTTGCGCATTGATTGGCGCTGGGTTAGCAGAACCGGTTAAGCGTTGGTTGACAATCGGGAAATGACGCTTGGCAGTAAACACGTAAGTGACGTAACCAAGTCGATGTTGAACCAATTCAGTCGATGCAGCGTCGGTTAAAGATCAGTTGTCAACTGTTGTAAACATGTGATATCACGGTCGTCAGACAACAGTGAGCCGATTTTCAGAGAATGTTTATTAAAGGTTAGTGTTCGCCAAAGTAGAGAGTTCGCCCAAAGATCAAGTACGTCTGCGAGCCAATGTTCGGCCGAAAGTACATTTTCACGTCGCTACAATGTCGAGCCAAGCTATTCGTGATCGGGAGCCAACGTTGCGCCTACCGTTTGTCCTACTAGAGTACTTAAAAAGAGTTAAATTAAGAATAACACAGGCAGTCTGAATTGCAATACTTAGTGTGCTAAGATATCGTTAAGAACTATAGGATTTTCATTCATCTTTAACACGCATTTTCCAAATATTGTTCTTAACCGTATAAAAGTCAATGTAGTATAATGGCCCTTTTAACTGTATATCGTACTCAATGGAAATTTGAGAAAATCATCAATTTTCAATTGGGATTTTCCTTTCGGAATAAACACAAACACTCAACATCACGTGGATACGCAAATGAAGCTAATAACATCTCCTCTTTCATAGAACTTCGTTCAAATATGCGGGTATTACAAATATTTACACGAATAGTTTTCTATCCAAATTTCAAAATAACCATCAATAAATAGAATTTTGGAAGTTTGTTTCTAGGAAACGAGTTTGTTCGTCAACAATTTCCATATTTCGACGTAACTATGAAATACACAAATTGTTTTCGAAATATTGAAACGGTTGTAGTAACTCTAGGTTTACCGATACAATAAGATTTTCCTGCTTTAAACATTGCATCCTACAGATACACAAGAACATATGTTTCCGATTGAAAACGTATCGTATATGCGAGAACTACTGGCGTTAATGTTAGTATTGCCAGCAATAAGAACACAAACCGAAATAAACATTTACTAACCAAGAGGATTAAGCAAACAAACTTTGTTCATATATCTAGACTTAACACGTACTTTGATCGTTATATTAGCGTTATTATAAAGTTTCAACGATGTTTATTGATGCTTCGGAATCTATTTTCAAAGCCGAGAATAACCAAAATATGAATAACACGTACACTAAAATAGTACACTGTCTGTAAACGAGAATGTCTTTCAATTGAAAAGGAAATACGTTTAGAAAAATATGATATAAAGGATATGTAAGTATACTGTTTATTTTGAAAATCTGGACTTCATCTACGGAAGCTAAATTATATTAAATAATATTTATTTTATTTAAATAAATTATTTACCACTAGCGGTATTGTTGGATGCTATTTTGGTGTCAAAACCCGCATAGATCAACTAAATATAGCTCGCTTCCCATAGTGTAAAAGTATTTAGATGTAATTCCAGATACTTGTCGAACCAGCAATCATTCTACATTGCAAAGTTTAACTTCCCCAAGGGCAATAGGGTGTAGACTCTTCTACGCTGACCATTCCCTATTCTGATTTATAACTCCGATCGTGCGTGGTATTATACATCCCTGCAAAAGATACATGTTCGGTACATATATCGAATTCGTATTCGGTACAGCTTCCGCGTGCCCAACTTGACACGCCGCAACCTCTCACGTGTCACCACTACAAAGGAATAACATCCTTTTCTTTACTGCTACTTGAAGTGAATGCTAAAAACACTTGGGATGATGGTTTCTTTTTGCGGGAATAGTTGCTTTTCTTTCGCTGGAAGTGAAAGCACACTTGATGTTTCTGTTTTGGTTGTTGCATTAAGATTTGACGTCTCGGAAGTTATCAATTTTGTTTTTTTTTGTCAATTTTCTTTTGTCACTACAGAATTTATTTTGTTTTCCTCTGTGGATTAAAATAGTGCAATATAAAAAAAACAATTGAATCTTCTTTTATTTCTCTAGTATGTATTTTTATCTAAAATAATTGTAAGCTTTGTAATAATTGTAAGTGTTAAACGTTCTGGACGACCATCGACCAGTACTAGATCAGAACATGCCGTTGCTAACAGAGGAAACAGATCAACAAGTACAGCAACATACGAAGTAATTACAGATATACTAGCTGGTATAAATAACAACGATTGTGTAGCGGCGCTCCTAATGAACTTGTCGATTCGGTAGGTAGTAGGCCACGGTAGTGAGCACGGTAGCGCAGTTGATTTTCGCCTTTGGCATAATTTATATGCTTCCCGTTCAGTTAGTTTCACCTCTGGCGTAGTTTGTACGTTGGTTGCCGTGCTAACTGTGGCTTACCACCACTTTCCATTTTCCGCAAGAAGCCCCATATGATAGTAGGCAAAAATTCGAGTTTTCGATTATATATCATGACACGGTCCAAACGTTTAGTTTTAAGTGACTCTGGCCATGGAAGCCTATTATTATTATTAACTTTGTTGTTAACTTTGCTGTCTATGGCAAGAAGATGTGTAGACGATAGGGTACCTACTACGTAAATTTACCGCCACTAGTTACAAATTACATCAATATCTCGCTACGCCACTCAGAAGGAGCACTAAGGTTCATGAAAAGCCCTTAATTATTTAAATGCCCATCAAGAGTATTACTACAATAAATCTATTCAATAGTAATACACACATTGGTTATAGCCAAAGTAAGAACACCATGGCGATCACAAGTAAACCCTTTTCTGAGAGAATAAAACTAAATAGTTCTTCGGCGCAGAGCAAACGTTTGTCTCCGTAACAAAAACATTACGTTATCAGTACTGTAACTTCGAGAACCGTCTCGAAGTAGCAGTGTGACACATAAAGCTGAATATCGATATCTCGAGTATAAATAAACGAATCTGGATTCCATGAGAGCTGCGACATAGTCGTAGCGGAATCAAGCAAGACGAACGTCATGCGCGACGTTTTTAACCATTTGAACTATCTTCCTCAATCTATGGAATGGGAACATCACGAACTCTAGAGGATGATAACAAAGACAAGATGATATCAACTATCAGGGAAAGATGTAGAAGTAAGATGTCTCGGGAAATAGCGGAAAAGGATTATGAAGACATCTACATATGCATCCTTTTTAGGGAAAAGCAATTTCATTTAGATATTATGTAGTATTGGTTTATGGCGGAAGTTTCAATAAACATCAGTGCATTTCGAGAGAAAAAAATGGATTGTAGAATTATTATTAACGATAACATTAATTCTTCCCTTTAAAAGCTGTTTAAGTTTGACTAGATATTTATGTAGAATCGCTAACAATGCCCACTTTGTAAGAAATTGAAGAAAACGCTAAAAAAAAAGAATTATTATTATTATTACACATTCCACATGTTTCACAAAAAAAAAGAGAAACTCTACATATGTCTATACATAAAACGGAAATGATTGATGTTTATTTTTGTTTTTGAAAACAAAATGTGGATACCCAAACAATATCCTACTTTGGTAGTTTTTTATCCTCTTGCCAACGATCATAATATTTATGCGTTTACGTAATTGTAATGTCGACAGCTAACACGAAATGTTAGAGAATGTATACTTGAAAAATAAATAGTTCAGGGATGTGTTATATCAAATCCGTAACTTGATATATTCATATTATGTATCGTGTTAATATATTTTATTTTGCAAATCCATTCTTCCGTACAATATACATAATTCGGTTGATTTTTGTTCGGCATTTACATGAAACGGAACCACGTGTGCGTTCGAATAGAATAATAAAAACACAGGTGTAGATTCAACTTTGCTGTTATTGAAAATAAGTAATAACGTCGAACACAAGATACAATGTGTACAAATTTTGTTTCGTATATCCAAAGCATCTGGTTATGATTAGAGTGAGGGCGTACGGTGCGAGTGTTAGTCAGCCAAGCGTCGATCGGGTATACGCAGTAGCCTAGATAAATTAAAAGTTATATTTTGTTAATCGTCAAGTACGTTTTCGATACGATGGCAATAGGAATTAACTATGACATATTTTTTAAATTGTTCGTTGTAAATTGGTTTCGTTGGCCAGTACTGCCGTCGCTCTCTGCCTATCTCCTACGTGGCGAGTTACACGCATGCGAGACTTAGCCTGCCACCGAACGTAACGCCAATGACAAACTGCACGCAACGTCGCCACTCTAATTATTACTGCTTGGCAGATTCTTCTCACTGCTGGGCTCTTTATGAAATGATCGTCAAAATAATGGATTTAATTTGAAGCATGGTTATTCTCCGAGTTTTCTTCCTTCGACTCCAAATCCACGACAAAACCGAAACATTTCGGTGGCGCCGTCGGACATCTGCTTGGGCGAACTAAATGACCACGTGAAGCTTTACGCCAATAAAAATCACGGAGAAAAAACCGTAGTAACGTTACGATGGTACATATAACATATATTCTCTCCACTCGGTTACTAACTGGCCGGTACTGCCGTCGCTCTCTGGCTATCTCCTAAGTGGCGAGTTACGCACATGCGAGACTTAGCCTGCCACCGAACGTAACGCCAACGACAAACTGCACGCAACGTCGCCACTCTAGTTATGATACTACATAGAACTGGACAGTATGGAACCATATGTATATGTAGTGAATCGTTTAATACTTGCAATAGAGAAATGTTAAAAGATGTGGCTTGAACTCGGCGGGATTTTGCAGAAATCTTCCACTTCCATGGAAAATCCGGTATAGAAATTAAAATTTGTAACTGAATATAGCTAACAGTAATTTAAATCAACGCTACCGCTACAATTTCAGATCAGTTCCAGTGGTTTATACATATAAAAAAAAAACAAAAAAAACCAGTAGGATATAAATAATACACGTAGGTATTCGAGAAGTATACTCGTGCAATCTCCAAATATTTAATACAATATTTTAGGAAAGTATATAATTTATAGCATGTCTGCACGTCGTAAAATTTCCTTACATACATAATAATTGATTATCATTACCCTGCATACGCGATAAATTATCTGAAAGAAGCGCTAAACAATCTTTGAGCACCCATTATTCCATACAAATTGTAGTAAAATAAACGGGAACTTCCGCTAGCCATATCTAACACCATACCAGACCTGTTTAACACTAGAACATATTGTTCTATCAGCATGAGATCTCTTTTAATCAAACCGTCACGTTTATACGTCTCTACGCTCTGGCGATGACGGTAAATATCGTCGCAGCGGCAGGTAGGTATGATTTATGACGACGCCGAATTCCCTTTGCTGTAAGGGCTATTATCCGCCGCGACGTAGAACGTAGTATTTTACAATAATATGAAATGAGAACGTGACGTGGTGGAAATTGGGCAATTTTCCGAATGCGGCGCTGACTTATCCGCGTTGACAGATGTAGTGGGTCTCGTTCAGAATGAAACGTTTCGAATATTATGAACGACTGATAAAAATATAATTTTTTTTGTGGTTTTAAAGTGCTCGAAACCGTGCGACAGTTATTAGTCGATTAATTGATAGTTTAAATGCGGTGCAATCAGTGTTTCCAACAAAAAGTTGTAGTTTATAGGACGAAGATTAATGGAGGCAAGCAGATCTAACATTATGGTTAAAATATATGAATGCTCTAAATCTCCATCTATAACAATATTTCGTAATACATTCCATGCCTTCGTTCCTAAAACATCAAACCATTATTCCTACGCCGTATTAAACGGCAAAAGCAAACACGGCCGTAACCTATAAAATAAAACAATTTCGCAGGGGTGAATGTTTTCGTATAGGGAAAGCATTTCCTAATCGAAAAATCGGGAAACGTAGAAGCTTCGACGTCCCGCCACGAACGAATACGAATTGGGCCAATTCATTTAGTAATTGATTCTGCCAACATGAATATTTAATACACTTTCTATGTGGTTTGTACTAGTATAACGAAGAGCGTCTCAACGGTATCGCGCCTTATCAAATGCATCGGTCCCATTAACGAACCATTTGTTCTAATTTAATAATGGCAATAATTGAAGGTAAGGTATTCTCGTTCGGTCGGCTTCAAAATAAACTCGATTTGATGGGTGAAAATTGAGTGAATGTATTAGGTAGTAGAACATGCCTCGTTATCGCGAGAAGTACTTCAAAACAATTAGCTTATTGCCGACTATTAGCTTCTATTGTTTCATTTGAAATTACATTTAGTAATTCCCTCCAACATCAATAATCTAACTTATTTGCTTTCCAGATGGTTGTTCGATAAATTTAAGCACTTATCTGTGTAGATTGCTGATTTCGATCGCCAATTGAAAAGCTTCACCAGATTATCTTAGATAACCCTTAAGTTAAAGTAGGGGTTTTGTAACTGTTGATGAAATTAATAAATATCAATAAATGTTTTCAACAGCAGCACAAGAAGTTGAAGAATAATCTTCCGAATGTCGTTTCGCTAATCGTCTTCTAAAGAGTCCTCTTTTATGTTTCTCATTATGCTGTAATTATTGTCTTCGACGTTTAACGGGTATTATGTATCGTTCAAATAGTGTGTAACAAAAAAGAATTAAAGATGGCAGAAGGACTCTAGCACCATTTCTGAAATCAATAGAAAGAGTACACATAGTAAATTGCTTTTGTTGCTCTGTGACAAAATGTGTGTCGATAAGCGTCACTAACAAAGAAGATTGAAAATCAGGTCGAAGATTGTTCATTAAACTGCCACCGTCGCCTCTAAAATCAAATCTCAAACTCGTCCATAATCCGACCGATGTCGTGTACTTTAGCGAGACGCGAATCGGGTTAAAACGTAAAACTACCAATTGCGGTTGTGTTAATTGACTTCATCGAAATGGAAAAGCGGCCGCGTATATTTGCTTCTCGGATTTTCGTGTATTTACTGGATCCTAACGATCAATTCTATACGCCAATAAAGGGCGTATAGAATTGATCACCAATCCGATATAATAACGCCGCTCTACGCCGGTGCGGCAGATAAAATTTCCTCTTGAAATACAGACTCGGTCAGCAAATTCCTACAATGCTGCTACAGCGATTAAAACTATGTAATTTAAGGGATGGAAATTTGAATAATCAATCACATCGCAATCCTCCATCCTATTAAATTGTGCAATTTCACCAGAATCGATAATCGGCAAAAAGAAAGAAATTGAAACTGCCGATGTTCAATAATAACTTTTTGACGAATCCCAAGCTCAACAGCCGCAGCAATTCGATGTGCTTATTTCGGCTTGTTCAGTTTAACCGCAATTTCGTTACATCGCTGAAATTTCTCGCTACAAATATGTACTTTATCTCGGTTACGGAACTAGTTGTTTCGAGCGGAGTATTTACGAAACCGTTTCCGTTTGATATATACTTGTACCGAAGAGAAATAAGAGAAATATACTCCATCGCTAACGTTTCAAGTTCCACCCCCGATACACCAAGGATTGGAAATAGTTGGAATTCTCAGAGGACAAATCAACATTTTAACCTGAATTTACAACGGATTAAATCTCAGGAAATCGCGGGAATTCGTAAAAGTAAAAACTGTCAGCGTATAATTAGACAAAATTAAGAAAATAACATTCTGTCCTTTTCCACTTAAATGACGTCAAAAAGCTCTTGCTTTTGCAGGGAATTTCTTCGAAGAGTGGAATCGTGTTAGATAATAAAGTTCACTTTTTGACAAATCTTGAAATTACTCTGTGAGATGACGCGCGTTCATAATTTTGTAAAAAAAAAACTTTCAAATAAAACAATCATCACAAACATCATCAATTTCATCACTTACGAGAGAATAATGTCTTCTCTTCGATTAACTAAGTCGGATTACAATGAGATACGGCAAGATAGGGACAGCTTCGGTGATTATGTATGTGTATACATAAAATGGCGCTTGAAGCAGGTCCTTTGCTGCTTCTGTATACACCGTAAATAAAATACTGTTCGAAAGGATTGCCTTAAAGGGAAGAGTTACTTTTCATAATCTAGATTTCCATATTTTAGTTGTTAGTGGAGTTGTTTCTTGTTTAAATACTTCCCATTGTTAAGGACTTTGCATTTGTCTTTATTTTTGTGCTATTTATGTGTGAGTGGTACTCACAAATGGGTAGTTAAGGTAGGTGGTTTTTTTGGTGAATATGTAACCGCAGACATTACACAATGCATTGTGCCGAGACACAGTTTCAAGGGTAAGTTCCTGTACAATGCTCCAGTACGGTCTGTGTAGATCCAACTAATTCTTTCACGTCTTTTTCACTTTCCTCACCGTTTTTGACGTTTTCCACACAGATCCAGTATATAAGACAGAGTCTCTTAGATTAATTACTTCCACATGAGCTCATGTCTTAATTAATTTTCCTAAATATTTCGCTTCTTTCGATATTTCGGGATCAAAACAAAAGCATATAGTTTATTATTGGAAAATTAATTAATTTATGATTTTATTACAACGTCTTCTCATGTCTGAAATATCTGTACACCTAGAGGAAAATCTTTCTTCCAACTATATTAACGATCTATTTATTTCTCGTACGTAACTTCTACGGTATAATTCATTTTGCTGCTGCATCACGGTAAAAGGAAGACTCCAATCTAGGCCACGTCTACTTACTTACTTTTCGGTAAAGTTTGCTTGATGAAGAGGAACGAAGGAAGTGCACCTATTCATAAGTTTCGCGTTCTTTGTCGGCAGTTTGACCGAGTTTGAAAAGACGGTCAGTATTCACGATGGTTTTCCTTTGATGCTTCAGTGTATTATTCTGCATTAAATTATTATGTTAAATGTCCAAAAAATTGCATTAAATTGGCGATATAATGTTAATTTCATAACTCTTTTCTCTAATATTTTTGAACCAAGTATGTATAGGGTAGGATGGTCCCGGGAGGATACCTTTTGGGACATCCTCTATTTCAGTTCAATATTGGAAAACGCTTTTACAATATTTTTTTTTATTTTAACACATTATTTAAGGGTCACTTCCAAGAATTCCTGCCGATAAAAGAGAATATTCCACGTGAGCGTAATGTTCTAAGTGTTCATTCTTCTTCAAAATAATTTACCTCAAATGCATATCGGGTATGTAGAATAATAATATTGCGAGATTTTTGTTGCATAAAATCGAATATTTGGGCCTTGATAGCGACTCTAAGATTTTACTCAAGTTAACTCAAAACATTCATTTACGCATATTTTAAACAAGAGAACCAGATGGGAGGGTACTCCCCAGAAATTTCAAGCCTAATTTATTGCGTTTTCAAAGATGAGGTATTTATTCTAACAGATAAACGGTAGCCGGGAGATACTCGTTGAATACGTTGAATTCGTACGTATTCCCATGATCAGCTTATTCATCTATTCAAAATCAATGTTAGACCTTGCCATCGTGAAAATATTATAAAAAACAAGCTACCAAAATGAACAAAGCCGAGTAAGTAGCAGATAAAAAAAGCAGAATTTTTCCAAATTGATGACATCCCACATATGGAAGCAAGCAATATAAAACTTGCTCGCTACGAAACGTGAAAACAGGAAAAGTAAAGCATGTGTGTTGCTGTGCATTTAACAATAACTCACGTTCATTGTTAATAGCGTAAAGCAACTCGCATATTTTAGAATTATGTATATTTTACGGCGAATATGTTGGAACGCTGCCCCAGCTTCGTAAATAAAAACATTGTTCATTGCTTAATTTCCATTTACACCGCCTCCAATTAAGATGAGAGCTGCCTCAATTATGTAAACTCAATAATTTCGTTGATGGCACACTCCGTGGGCTGCCGGGTATTTTTATAATATTTAATAAATGTTAAGCGTATATAATTATTTTTATCTTTATTATCGCAGATGTTTAACCTCAGGCTATCAATTTAAGGGCTCATCTAACGTTTTAATATTATAGTTAAATGATTCGAGGAAAGAAATAAGCAAGATCCTACTCAAACTGGAGAAAATACTTAAGAGAATAACCACCTTGCTTGAGAAAATTTAGATTAACAAATTATTTTCGGAAAAAATATACAACGGGGTACTCGAAAGCAGAGCATTCAAGAACCGAAAGACATCACTGCTTTGTATATGAAATTAAAAAAAAAAAACATCTAAGAACTAAAGCTCGCAGAAATTTGTCTCTGAATTAGTCTAGAAACATAGGCATATAGAATAAATAATTAACGAGACATAAGTAGTAACAAAGAACAAAGTACATTACATAAACGTATATGGTTATTTTATTTAAAACGTGAAAATGTTCCAACGCTGAAAGATGCGTATCCATTGCTAGAGATCGTCTAACGTAACAATAATATCCAAGAACGAAACATAACAGAAAAGATGAAAGCTAGCGGGGTAAACGTAATTAATTTGCTTTCAATCCTAAACGAAAACAAAGACTGGTTGTGTAGCAAACTGAATTAGAATTGAGGATCGTATTGCTGCCGGTGCTCGTTGTTTGTTTATTGTCTACAGGAAAGAAAGGAACGTAACCTGGGTGTGTCCCATTTTTTTTTTTTAAGATATGGAGGGTGTCGCCCCTTTTTAAATATCTCGCTTAAGAATCCGCACTAAAAAAACTCCAACATACTTCCTCGAATCCAACAAACAAATCAAATGAAGAAATCAATTGACAACATTGTGAACCTAGTGGAGATTGAAGATTTGCTTGAACTGACACAGATTCGCTTTAGGATCAATAATACGATAAATCTTGCGAATTTCCAGTTTCGAAAAGTCAATTTATCTCAGATCGTTTCCATTCGGAAAATTCGATGGTTTGGACATTTGGAGCAAACCCAATTTGACGCCTACAGGTTGAATGGGAGATGTGAAGTCTTAGGACATTTATTTCCTATTCAGGGATTACGTCGATGTAATAGAAAAGAATGATGAATTCGAAACCTTTTAATGTTCTTTTAAGTATTTTGTGTCTTCTTAGACGAAGAGGTATATTAGAGGCAATAAAACTGTTGTACATCATTGACACTAGTATACAGAGTGTTTCACCGGGAACTGTGTCGATATATGAAAAATGTTAAAAACCTGGCAGTACACTAATGCCGGCATGTGCTATTAAACTAAAATATTCTTTCTAATCTGATACTTCCGGTTATACTGGAAATAGCTGTCCACTTTATTATTTTTATATGGAACAGCTTATATATTATTACATTTTGAATTCCTAATTTAATTTTAAGGTTTGTTTGATAAAACGACTTTGTTGCTATTTTTTTTTTTTATATCATCAACCTTGGAGATATCCAATCTAACAATTAGGAAACAATCCACAATGGAAATTATTGCGACGAACAAACTCATAAATGTATAAAATAATCGTATATGCCTTCAAATTTCATTTCGAAAATCTTGAGATAGATAACAGATCTCCGGACTTAATTTCAAATTCGAAATACGACTGTTCCCGAAATCAGATCATTAAAACGCCAAACTGGCAAACATCTGCGTCCGTTTAAATCAAACATTTACTTCTACCGCTTAAATAAATAAACTTTATATTAGCGTGCCTAGCAGGCAAATTAGATATCTATATTCTACATAATCACAGAATGAAAAGAATCTGGAGATAGACTTACTTCAAGATTAATATCGTTGGCGTAATAAATTAGCGCGTTTTAGTTAGTTTCAAGTGTATTTATTTTAAGTTGGCAGCCATTGTTTATCCGATATAAATGATAATACGTTTAGAGTACGCATTGAGATGGTATCTGGGCTGTAAATATTTATGTATTGGGCGAGTTAGGCGCCGTAATGCGACGTCACTTGAATAACGTTTGCGCATGTAATAGGTTGTAAGTTGTGACAGTAATAAGGATGCGGTAGGGAAAATGTTGACTTCCCGATAAATACTTTGGGCTTCTCTCCTGAATATTTATTAAATACTTACTGGAAGCTTGATGTATTCAAGCAAAGAATGGCGAAATTTTACCGATATCTTTCCGTCTCAAATCTATAGTTAAGGAGCTGGTGGCAATTTCGGTATCTGAGTTCATCGTCGTTGATAGTAATATGTAATGTAGTTCACATCTATGTGGTTTAGAAAAATTGTGAGCTGAACTTAGGTAGCTCTGATTTTTTTAAATTAAATTTCAAGTTGCAAAAAAAAACTAATGTAGCGCTATACAGACGGAAAGCAAAAGTTCAGAAAAGGAGAAGACTGATTAAAAATATAATTCTAAAATTAAATATCCGGATTCTCTATTTTCTATTTTGAATTTATTCCATTATTTATTACAATAGAGAAACAATAGAATGTTAATCATCGCCTACACTAATTTTATAAAGAGAGCAGCGCTGATTGACTGACTCATCAACGCAGAGCCGAAAATGTTGAAATCACAAACACAAAGTTTGGCAAAGCAGACGCAACTACATTGTTTACGGCACTATTTTCTTTTTAACATCTTTTACGAGCTCTCATTTGATATTCCAATAATATATTAAAGACGAATACCGCTCATATCGTTTATTTTTCTCAATTCTTTACTTTCATCAACTTCTGCCAAACTACCAACTCCCTAATTACTAGGTCTGTTTGTAATACAGGAAGTCTTTTTGAACAATAATCCCTATTATGTGCCTAGCGATTGTTCACTTTGTCAGCCAATATTTGCATTATACTTGACACTATTTGTAGACCTTTTATACAGCATTCGCAAATTTCGACGCTAGCACTACATTTTCGTCTGAACTTATACCAAGTATTTTAGAATTTTAACTCGGTTCTCATTTGTTCCTTTATTGGTACCGCAATTATTTTGCTTAAGTAATTATCAAATAAATAAAAAGACGAAATTTACAATGATCTGCCTAAATCTGAAGCTACCGAAGTGAAGAAAAGACTAAATACCTTGAATAAATGAAACGAACGATGAATAGCGATTATCCAACACTTGGAAGAACGCACAAATGTAACAAAGCACTCAAGGTCGTTATGTGCATATAGCGCAAATAAAATATGACGACCCCACGCCTACGAGTAACATGTAGTCAACTCGAAACTACGACCAAAACAGAGAAGTTGTCTATCTCCATATTTATCAAATTTATCCTCAATTCTTCATTGTCTTCTAGTCCAGACACAATGCCATTATGTCCGTTGGTGTTTTCTTCCCATAATTGTTTCGTTGTTCCACGTAAAACAGGCAACAGATATATATAATAAAGTACGTAAATGTTACAGCCGCAAATTTTACAATTTATTACAATACCTTTATTGCCTTTAAAACTGAATAACTAAACTAATAAAATAAAAGTAAAAAAAGAGAAATAAATAAAACAAGTAAATTGTGTATGTTAAACATCTAAGATGAGTCGTTTGTATTAGTGGAATTTAACGTCCGCAACGTAAACAATAACAAACTGCCATATTGAGAAGCTGTTGTTTGAAGTTGGGCTTAGAAATGACTCATCGTTGTCTGTTCTGTTTATTCTGCGGTTTTATTTGCAAATTTATCAAAAAAAAATCATATTTCGAAGTCCATATTCCTAATTTTACAAAATATTTTTATTCTACTTTTAACTACGATAATACATTAAAATTTCACATTGTTAACATGGAAGTTATAAAATATTCTATATACAAATAGAATCCTTATTCAAGAAGTTGGACGTTGTACACTTTAATGTGTTAAAGCGATCTTTCTATCAATTTTATCCGAAGTTACTAACAGGGACACTTAGCTCAAGGTCTCTCTTGCCTCTCACCTTGTATTGTATTTCTTATGTGAACCAATTTAACCCCGTTTACTAAAGACACATTTTCTTTTCTTCCTCCGTCTCAATTTTTTTTAATATTTCGTCAAGATACGTTGGAAAAAGGATATGCTACTCCTTTAAGTATGCGGTGAAGAATCTTAGCGATTTATATATCTTAAAAAGGATCAAGGACTGAGTTCGGGAAGGATAAATTCGAGAAGAATGCGGTGATATATGGTAAAAGGTTCGCCCGAAATGTTTCATATATCATCTTCGTGTGGAAATTCTGAGCTTCCTCTCCGAAGGTAAACGAATAAAAGACCTTCTTTTAAAAAAGAAACTAAATGAGTTGACAAAATCGATAAAATGCGTGTGTTAAAAAAAATGTAAGATGAAAATGTGGAAATCAGATCACATGTAGACAACCACTAGGCAGTGTTATCAAAAAATGGAACGGCTACTTAGTTCAATTAGGCGAATGGTTAAAGAGCAATAATTTCATAATTAACCACGATAAAATACAGAAGTTATAAGCAATTTGGGTTTTCGGGTTGAAACCGCATGTACGAAGCTTCGTACAGCAGCGACTCATGCAATTACGATACGGTTTCAACCCGGAAACACAAATTTTTTAAAAGAAAACAACAACATATACAGAAGTTATACTCGATGGTTCGTCTATTGGGTCTCGTAGTCGATAAGAACATGGAATGGAATGCTCATATCGATAACTTCTCCAATAACTTAAGTAAATGCAGTTTTATGATGCGCCGAATGAGGGGTCTGGCAGACGAGTCTGTCCTATGGTTACTGCGTAAAACCATTACCACCACCCCAGACAATAGTAATAAGACCACGGCACACCTTACACACTAGGAAGGCTCATCACACTTCAATTCATAAACACCTTCATTTGCATAATAATACAATAAAGTTTCTCCCCATTACTTTAGATGGTGTACGTGCTATCTTGTACATCTATTTCCTTAAAAGGATTGCCACTCAAAATATGCATCACTCAAAGTCTTGCTAAGTTAATGAAGAACCGATTCTATACTGATTTATTTTTCTTCTCTCTATCCCGTCACTTAATCACTTAGTCGGTTAATGCTGCCAAAGTACCTGGCTGTAATCGCATTTTCTCCTCACAACTCCAGACATCGTTTTATATTTAACCAGGACGAGGTAAACGTCCCAGGAAATTACCGGAGTACCTTCTCGCGTAACTTTTCAACCCTTAAAATGTAAGAGCACTAATTAGAACGGATCAGCTTCATATTTCGACAAGGTAGAATGTAAATGTGGAGCTTCAGTTGTTCCCTGGCTTATATACATACACATATGAAATTTATGAATAATTTAACGGTTGCACATGTTTACTTGGAGATAATTTTGATTTGCATACATGAATAATCTTTCGGGGATAATTTGAATAATGGATGTTTATCTTCGGAATATTTCACGTTATGTGGATGTATTTCGAATTAAATTTAGATGAACTTCTTGTAACGGGCTTGAGATAGAGTAGAGTGGTTCCCGTGATGAAAAGTAGGTGGAGGTAAATAAAGTGTATTACTATGGTTACTATGGATTCTACTCCAGTGTTGCCAACCATTCTAACATAAAAATTCTGTATTAAATTTAAAGATATCCCTTTTTCATATTGAAAATCCCATTTTAATACTTCTTGTGTATTGTTTGGTTTGAACTGCGAACGCCCATCATACAATTGATAGCATTGTTTACAAAAAAAAGGATGGCATATTCATTATACATGCGAAACACATACTTTCCAAGGTGTACGAAGAACACAACAACATATAATCAACAAAATATGTTTGTACCTGGGATATCCATATTAAAAGTAATGTGATATATTTTCAAACAATTTTTTTTTATTTGAATATCAAATGAAAATGCCAAACACATCTATCTTTTTCTTCCTCAAAAACCATCACCTAAATAACTAAAGTGCGTAACTCTAACTGGAGTATATAAAGAAAAAAAAAAACATCTCGACATAATAAAAAATCTTCTGACGTCATTCTGCTCTATTTAAATTGCATATCGGCATAAACAATTGCCACAAAATGTATCTATAAGCTTCTAAATATACATGCGTATTTATCCAAAGATCTTATGTCTGATGTGAGTAACAATCCGGAGAGAAAAAGATTGCTAGCAATAAAATATGTACTCTAGATCGTTTTTGAGGGAAAAATTTCAAACATAAACAGCTCAAATGCCTTTTCGCACACTTCTATAACTGAAATTGTTTAGATTTGTTTGCTTTTACTTGTGATTTTTATTATTTTGCAAATTGGAAACGGTAATGTATACAAATAACATGTTATCTTTGATTAAATACGGTGGCCGCACGTAATAGGTGCATTGTAAATTATCTACAAGCTATCTGTACTAACTAATTAGAACTGCTGCGGTTTGTCATACACTTTAGATAGCATTTTTATTAACGTTTGATTGATCAAGTGGTAATATCGAACATTTCGGGTGTTGGATGATTTTTGTTTTTCTTTTTTCTTTGATTTTATTTTATAGCGGTGATGGCCGGTAGTCAAAGAATCTCTGTTGCAAATTTATCTTCTAGAATCCTTAAATAAACAGCAATTTATTTTGAGTTTTATTTACATGATTCGTTTCGAGATTCCAAGCTTCCAAGCGTAATATTTATAAAAAAAAAATACGGTTTTAGGATCAGTTATTCTAATTTAAGGATCGATTTAAAACAAAACCTAAATACGCGATAAAAATAGTTTCATTTAAATGACGTTATACATTACGCGGTTTCTCGAAACGGTAAAAGATAAACAATTGATATGATATTATTTATTATTTATCTCTAAAGATACGAGGAATGCAACAAGGCGATATCTCAAAAACCTCTCAAACGATATAATAATCAATCTTCATAAAATCCACATTGGATGAGAGAAACTAATTCCCAAAGAAGGTGGAGCATCTGATATGAAATATTGAGAGACCAGTTGATGGAACCATATTTTTTAACGGCACCTTAATAGTACCGCTGAACACGCTGTATACATACATGCTTGCTCAAATGATGAATTTGGCAAGCAACAGCCCTTCTAATTGAAAAAAAAAACTCCTAAGTTATAAAATTTATTTATAAAATTCCACTTATTTTCGGCATGCCATTTAATTCAAACAAGTTAGGAACTAATTTTAGTAATATGCGTCATTTCCAGATGACGCTGGCAAGTACAAGAGTAAGACTGAAAAACATCCAGTCCCCTAGCCAATGTAATTGTTTGGTTTTAATCCTTTCGAATTTTTTACGATTTCCTGCCTTTCAATTTCATTTCAATCGTAAACGATAAAAAAAGGAAACAATCCGTCTCTCCTTTTTTTTATACTAATCCGCATTAATAGAGGGCAACGTTGAAGATACCACGCGCTCACTTAATCCAAATACTCGAAATTAATTAGAAAACCTTTTTTGTTTTTGTTTGTTTCTCGCGTCGCGAAAACAAGGAAAAAAATTAAAACCGAAACAAAACAAACTGTTGTATTTACGTAAAAATTTCACCGTAGCGAAAAGTACAAAGAGAATATTTTGCCTTTGTTTACGTACGAATAAGTAAATTATTTTTGGTCGGGGCGTCGATGGGAATGGTTTCCGTCTTTGTTTTCGCTTATCTTCCATACAATTTTTATATTCGGCTACGGCTCTTTTGTTTTTTTGTGTATGAAATTTGTCATCTAATATCGAATGTTTAAAACGATTTCTATTTTCTTTCGTTGATTGCAGTAGGGTGTCAGCTTATTTTTTAGTACGGTGTTTATTGAAAATACCATGGTTGATAAGGTAGGCGGTACCCACCCAATAAATTAAAATAAAATATTGTTAAGGACATCAATTTTCTTTGAAATCATCAAAGTTTTGCTATCTATGAGTAGTGAACAAAATTTGGTTTCTAAAAAACTAACCAGCTAGTATTAAAAACATTGCTCCCGTTTTCGAAATAAAAGTTTTTCGGTGTGGATACAATAACTTGAAGTTGCTTTAAACAGCCGCCACCTACCAGCCCGTAGATATTCTCCCTATACTTAAACGAATTATTGCAAATGAGACTTAAATTTTTTTGTGTTAATAACCGCCTACTGCTATATCTTTGCCATCATTTACCGGTTTTCCAAAGAAATTTTTTGAGTAAAATTTGAGTGTCGCCCGCATACATTTGTATTTCGCAATGGTTAATAGCTTTAGGCAACAATGACGTATGTATTAGAGATAATAGTGGTCCCAAGATCAAACCCTGGGACACGCCTTACGATGATAAAATCGGATGTAACGTTATTAGGAGTTATTAGGAGTAACGTTATTTTGGGTAATTTTTAAAGGCACGTGAAGTTAAGTCGCGTGATTAAGCGAAAATGCAAATACGTAATTACGATCTCGTTCAAAAGTAAATATACTATTTAATTAACGGAAATTAAACGCACAAATTAAATAATTATATGAATAGGGTGAATTATGTGTGTTGTTTTAACTTTTCGCGAACTTCCATCGAATCCAAGCTTATTCCAACTACATAACGAAAATGTTAAAACGTAGCGTTGCCGTCCAATTTCATTCTGCTAATGGATGAATAAACGACTCTAATTTCGTAAATCGCAAAGTTCGAAAACATCATACGCCATACATCCTCATATATAAATGTTTGTTTACATGTATGTACTAAACTTCCACTTGTACATATTTTAAGGTTGGTAATACTGCATATTTCATGATTTTGGGATTAACCAAACCTAAGTGCACTATTTCATCCATTAAGGATGACATTTCTTCACCCAACCTTCCTCCCCCTTTCTTTCGATCTTCTTTTTCTCGTTAAACTTCCTAGAACTTTTTTAAAGCGAAAGAAAAAACGAAATGCTGGTCTATATTTTTCCAAAGACGTAATATGCATCCAATTTTTCTGTATGGAATTCAGTTCGTTTAGCTCATGGTCCCTCCTGCTGACCTTGCTGACGTTAATTGCTGAATATTTTTTACCTTTCTAGCGTCTTGTTTTTGCGTTAGAACAAAAAAAAAGGTGTAAGTTTGTGTTAGGAAATTATGAAAGTAAACAAAGAAAACTTCTAGGAAGTTTCCTAACTAAGCTTACATGCCGTGGAAAGATATTCGACGTAAATTGGATTGTTTGGGAATATATTTTCGCAATAACATGTAGGTAACCGACAAAAGATATGCGTCGGCTACGCAGTGTAATGTTATTAAGTGATTTCTTAAGGAACGATGAACAAATCAATTTAAGTCAAGCTCCTGTTATCGTCGGGATTCGATTTTAGAAAAAATTTTAGCGATCGCTGTATGTGAAGGTATACGTTACTAAACCTAATGCATCGCGTTTCTTGTTCCAATTTAACGTAAACCAAAGTAAGTAACGTGTATAGCCGTTTAAGTCTTATCAGTGCAAACATAAATTGAACCAATTCAGATATGACACGGATCCAAACGCTAATTGAATTTCTACACTGAATGAGCCTCTTAATGGCCTCGTGAAGGGTTTTAAATTATCTCCCCCATTCAACCTCGATAGGTACATCCTACGATTCAAGCGCCCAGTTCCAGGTATTCCCAGTCGTAATCTAGCAACGTTATATCGACTTGTTATGGTTGGTAATTTCCCAAGCTCTTCTGGGGTTCAATCGACTTCATTTCCGTTCGTTGATTTCAACGCGCCTTTCAGTTAAAACAACATACGTCTTTTTTTCTGCCTTCTCTTTAAATTTACGGCGTAAGTCCCTTAATATTTTCTTAAAATTTCGCCGAACTCAGTTATAATCCAGTACCGAGTTAATTCACTCCTTATCCTTCGTTTGTTTTAATTAGTTCGGCTAGAAGCAAGCCGAAAATTTAATCACGTTTTCACTAGTTTACGATGTCGCACGCTAATAATGCCACCATTAATATAATGTACAGGAGTTTGAGGTTTTGATGGCGTTCTCGTAGGATTTTGATGTCAAAAACATCCGCGGTATATGACTGTTATACTTTTTTTTTATATGGATGATCTATTAGATCGCTTGTTTCTTGCTGTTAATTCGTCATCAGTTTCATACAATACAAATCCAAGAATCAGAAAAAGAATGTTTATACACAAGAAAATGTACTGTTTTATTAGAAGAGAGTATTCTCTTGAATTTGAAATGTTGGCTTAATCCAAAGAGTTAACTTATTTTCCACAAGATATTTTCTCTCTTGTAAATCTGCTATATCAACAAATTGCCCTTCACGATATTAGCAAAGACTAGACAGATTCGTGTTTATTCATCTTATGAAAATAAGTTCGTGTTGCCTACTAGTTTCTCCGAGAGTCGAGAAAACACGAGTCTGTCAAGTCTGCGCTAACTTCGTGAAGCGCACGGAAAGTGTATCCGTTTCTACATGCTTAATACACGCTCCTGCAAGATCAAGAAAAACTAATGTAAAAGAGGAGCTCTTGAAACAAGTAGTAAACACCTTGTCAAGGGTTATATCTCGAGATATAAAAGATAACATTCGAGCGATGATGATTCTCTCATATTAGTACGTGATGGAGCAATAAAACAACAGGTCACTTCCTGCGGTATCGAGTACATAATATCCGAGTTCCGAAAACGGTAATATTGTTTCCGAACGCGGTAACTCGCATAAAAATTAAATTGTAACTTAAAGATATTAAGTAATAAAGAATTCTACATCATATAGAACCTTTGGTTGGAAAATAAATATTTTTTACAATAAAAACAGCAAAATCGATTACGTCTAGACATTACCGTTGTAAATAGTAGAAATTTTACAAGAAAAAAAGAAACTGCTACATTCATCGCTAGACAATGCACCGGGGTTGTTGAATGGAAATTCTCAGGATGGGTCGATACACTTCGGTGTTGTATGGACAGCAGACTTGTTTGTCATCTCTCATTCACAACGTTTGTAGACATGTACCCACGCTCTTTCTTATTATTGTTTGAATATTCAAAATTTGGAAATTATTATTTAAAAAATCACATATGTCCCAATCCTTGCAACCATCTGATTGATAATCAATCATAACTCGTGCAATGATTTATTCCACCTTTATCCATCCCGTCACAAAAGAATCAAATAAAGCTTTAAAAGGACCCAGTCTATCAGATAAACTATACAATTTAATAAAGCTATTGTTAAAAGAAAGTGAAAGCAGAGTAAAAGGATCGATAATATCAGACGAGAAAGATCAAGACACGGAGACCCTCTACTCTCTGTTCTGTTTAGCTACATACTTGAATATATCGTCAGAAAAATAAAATTAAACAGAAATGATCTCCTATGCAAGACTCCAATGCTTAGCTTCCGCTGGTGCTTTAGGCAAAAGAAAAAGAACTACAGGAAATAATCTTAAAAAAGCATGGACTGGAAATGCGTTTACTAATAGCCCAGGATATAATAAAATACATGAAATGCATACGAACACGGTCCTATTACCAGGAACCTCGCAGCTTTAGTAATAACCATAACCTCAAAGTTGGACAAAACTCAAAAGCAAGCTTTTCCAGTAACGATATTAGATAGTGGTTATTACCACACCGCATACTATCAATGTAAATAGTAATAGACTGCTCACTTCAAGGGAACAATATACGAACTAGCGTTTTGCATAATAACCGACATAGAAAACAATTATTGCCATATGTAGGTGTACAACTATCTAACAATAACAAGAACGAAAGTACGGACAAAGTACTAAACATCTAGTGCAGGTTGAATCGTCCATTTAAATGCATAGCAATTGTAACTCAGGTCATAGACTGCATAGCTATCTGAATGAAATCGTCATCATGAGCGGTAATAAAGCTTTATTACTTTATCCTCTAGCGTGGAAAATAACCTCATTTAGTTTTAAGAGGTTCTTCAGTAAGGATATTAAGTGGCAAATATGTTTTGGAAAATACTGTAAGGTTGGTACACTGCTGCGCGTCTATAATCTCGTAGAAGTTAGAAAAAGCTACATATCGCTTGTGCTTTGGTTAGCGTACGTATTCTTTGATATACCTACATATTTGCCCCGGGTGTTTCACTGGCGGGGAATTCTTTGTACAGACTGCTTCGTAAAATCAGTACAGTTTTCAATTTTGTTTTCTTAAATACAAAACACCGATATTTTTATTTTGATAGTTTAGCCAAAATATATTAATTAGTGAATTGACATATTTCTAAAAAAGAACAAAAATAAAGGAATTATTATTTTTATATCAAAAGAAGCTAGTTTTTTTTTTTCTCTTAACTACAAAACTGCTTTGCTTTATTTTATTTTTTAGTATTTAGTAAAAATTTATGTTACATAAGAGATAATATAGATTACCATAAGTATTACAAGCAGGCGGAGTCTATTTCTAACGTAGCGGCTGCGGCAGGAGGATCTTAGTACTACATGATTCGGGTTTGCGCCGCGCAAATGTTTCTCGATGAGCTCCATTAGCACGCCATACGGCACGACGGCACAATTCTTACCTGACCCGTACGTTATAAGAATGCCGTATATCAAGCCGTCGCAGAAAACTCCATCTGGAGTACCGCAATTCTCACATAAAGCCTCCTCGGGATCGGTCAAATTCACCGGAATCGGCGCGTGACTGATGGAAATAGCGTAGCATCTCGCCTTCCCCACGGGATTCTTATGGTAAACCATTTCGCCGTACCATTCGTTACTGTACGTGCTGATGGACGCTTTCAGGAACAAAATACCGTTATAGCTGGCGATCTTTATGATGCCTTCGGATGGTGTGCACTCCCGTTCCTTCTTGGAGCAAACGGACATCGTCATCGCGTTCACGATGCCGCTGTTGGTGACCACTACCTTACCGTTGATTGCGACCGCTGAATGTCTCTTACCGTCCGCTATGACTTCGTACAAGAATACGTCATAGGTTGGCGGCTCTTCCTTCGTCGTTTTCAACATCGAACGTGTGTCATTTAATTGAAAATCCTCGCTCCGGGATAGAGTAATCGAAACTAATAGAAGAAATAATCTCATTACAAATTTTTGAGGAGCGCCTTTTGTCAACGAAAAACGTCATTATTTTGACAGGAGAGTGGCTATATGCGTATTATGCTCCATGGGCGTCCGTAAAGGGGGAGAAGAGGATAAAAAACCGTTTCCCGAAAGTATGTCTTCGACCGGGGAAAGTCTGTCAAATCAAAAGTATCACCAATCCTCACTGATCTGTTTTCTTTTCGATATTGATGGAATTATCCACATCCAGACTATGCCTTAGCGGTTAAAAAATGTTATGACTGTGATTTTCTCACCTCTCTAAAGATGCAATCAAGTTGAAGAGGCAAAGAGAAGCTAATTCGCGGTCGATGTTGAACGCATTAACGAAACAAGACTTCCAGAATGCGGCGGAGGCCCTAAGATGTGTTTCCCTTCCCCAAGAGACTACGTTACTACTATCGCTACATTTTGATATTTTACCAACGCTATTCTAAAATTCGTATTCATAGTGGCGACTTTGCTACGACAGTCATCAACGACACTGAAGGAATTTCAATACAATGTACTTATACGAAAAACACTAATACATCCAACTACTAACACTACGGAAAAAGAAACGGAATACTTAATTCTACAATGGCTCGTTTCAATTCCGCCGATGCGATTGATGTTAGGGTAATCCTTCGAAATCGCAGAATCGTTGGCAACGTGGCTTTCTGCGTACTCCACCATCTGTTTGTACAGAAGCAGAAACTTGCCATTTTCTGTTTGTGCTACGACACCCACGTACAGCTCGTCGCAAAATATGCCATCCATATAAGCACATAAACTGCAATTCGCCACGTCAAAGTTTCTTCCTATGACAACATTCAAAGGTGCGTGGTTGTAGGCAACCGAAACGCAATTGGTTTCTCTTGTCATCCGCTGCTGATAAGTGAAAGGCATAAAATCGTTGTGGTAATAGGGTCCGATGAGGGCTTTAACGTAGATAATCCCAAATTCGGAGTAGGATCTGTAAATCTCCCCGTTTTCTTGGCAGGAATAGTCCCGATAGCACACGGCAATGTTTTTGGCGGTTATCACTTTGCGATCGGTCACTACTGCTCCGCCATTGACCACCAACCCTGGATAGGTGACTTGATCCGCTATCACCCTGCAAACGAAAGCTTGGTAATCCACATCCGTGTCTACGAAGTGCTCAGGTGGAGTATATGGCGCGCATTGATAGCCAAGGTTATAGCAGAAAGTGTAAAGCAGTATAGCAATATGTTTCATTGGTTATGTCTGTCATTTTATTTGAGAATTATCTGACAGCTGCCGTTGGAAAAACTTCAATTTTACTTATAAGTATTCCCACGTGTTCATGCGTTCATTTATTCAAACGAAATATTTGGCGCGGTTCTCCTAGCGTTCTGTATTAACTACTTTAAGAGCAAACGAAACATACTATACGTGTAGACCCGAATGATAATTGTATACAGCGTGGAACACCACATTCGCGTCGGTTTATAAACGAAAAGCGATAAAATGTTTTTGTTTAGAGCTATGTTGGTTTTGCCCTTGCAGTATCTGCTTCAGTTTTTTTACTATAACCCTGGGAGAGAGATCCCAGGGCATTCCCAGGATTCTGCAGACCCAAAGCAGTATCCTGTAATTGGCCCATAGGATATTACAGATCATTAATCCTTAATTGCTAAATTAAATTCGATACTAACCCATGCAAAATTCGTGACGTATAAAAAAAAAACATGAAATCACTTCATCGTAAACGCCATGGAGGTAAGTGATGCATATTTACCAATTCAAAAGTTCATGTTGATAACAACACTTAGAATTACGTCCGAAGTACACGCGATATTAATAATCCATGAATCAGAAATTTACGGAAAATAATCGCCCGAAAATAACAATTCGTAACGAATTGGGATTTTTGTTCACCTCCAATCTTCCCACTGCCTACCTCCTCCATCCAGGATGGTTCCACTTTGTTAATTTTCCGAGAGCCACGTTTATTTTCGATAGCCTCGCCTTGCCGGCAAAATATCAATAGCAGTTTATTATTGGTGTCATGTTAAGTTGACAATATGTTTGCTTTTATACGGACCGTCGGATACCAAGCGTTCATTCTATTTTTGAATTTCGCCTAGTTGATTCTAGCGAGGTGTTGTTCCAGTGTTCGCGATGATGAATGCGGTTTACTTTGATATGAAGCTGTTACATGTCGGCCACGCACGGTTTACGTATCAAGTGGCTGTAGGCATCATGATATGGGGTGTTTCAGATACCCTCTTGCAAACATTCGTTGCCCATTTTTAAAGATAGAGAAAGTAAATAATAAAGATACAAAGGAATAGTATGATTCGATAGTACGAAGGATGCTTTTTAAGTTTTTCGAAAAGCAATGAAAGGAAAAATTATTATTTAGAGCGCTACCACTTGAAGTAATCTTCTTCCTCTGTTTGTTACAGGAATGGTATATGTTATAATTCAACCAATACCATAGCAGGAAACGAAGAGATTTTACACATCATAAATATGTGAAGATCAAAAATAACGGATTTCTATTTTACTAAGATAATCTCAAATTGTTACCGATTGACTAATTTTTTCAATAGAAGCCTGCGAAATATTAATATATTTCAAAATGAGCAACATAACAGACAACGCATCCGCTTATTGCCACTTAGAGGACTTCCACAAGACCTACAGGGAAATGCACGGTTATTTTAGCATATTCGTCTGCATCTTCGGTTCAGTAACGAACGTCTTGAACATATGCGTTTTGACCACGAGGGAAATGCGATGGCCAACCAATTTCATACTGACCGGGCTTGCTGTAGCCGATTTATTGGTGATGTTGGACTACATTCCATTCGCGATTCACAACTATTTCGATCCTCTATCGCGATTGACCGCAAGTTATTTCATCTACCCGTGGGCGGAATACATGTTCTTCCACGCGTTGGCTTCCCAAGTCTGTCATTTTATCTCGTGCTGCTTGACTTTGATTCTAGCAGTGTGGAGGTATATAGCCATTAGACATCCGCAGAATAATAAAGCGTGGTGTAGTGCCGAAAGGACTAAAATAGCCATAATATTGACGTATACGATTTGTCCGATAATGTGCTTTCCTTTATACTTATCGCTGCAGATCAAGTCGGATTCTAGGATGGTCTACGATAACGGGACGTTAATCCAGAAGAAGGATATCGAATTACAAAGAATTAATTATACAAACGGTTACAACAACGAGACAATATATTACGTTGATTATACTAGCGATACTATCTACCCCAAGGTCAGTTTTTGGGTGTACGGGGTTGTGATCAAGTTATTTCCTTGTATCCTACTGACGATCCTTTCGCAGCAATTAATATCTGCGTTGATAGAAGCAAAGAAACGACGCTATAACCTTTTGAGTAACAAAGGAGTTCCTATGGATAAATTGAATGGTAAAGCGCCAGCTGCTAGTCAGAGATTGTTGGAGCAAGAGCAGCAAACGGATAGGACGACAAGGATGTTGTTAGCCGTACTTTTGCTATTTTTAATCACTGAATTTCCTCAAGCAATACTGGGATTATTATCGGCTACTGTTGGTGTGAAATTCGACAAGGAGTGTCATAGACCTTTAGGTAAGCATTTAGCGATCAATTGAATTCTTTTCTACAGAAGCATACCTTAAATTTATTTCGTATTTTTGATGTTAGGAAATAGATGTTTAAATGTTTAGTTGTTCTTTCGTTTATAGATCATAATAATATAAACTTCTTCACTATTTTCACAATTACGATAACACATTCCAAACGATATAAAGGGATTTCTGCAAAACGTTGCAATTTACAGAATATTTAGTTTTCAGCTTATTACCAAACAATTAGAATTATTATAATTCATCGTATTTTGTATGCGCATTGCCGTTTTGGCCAAGGGAGAAAAATTTAGAGTGCCGTAACTTAAGTTTTAACGCACTCAACGATGTGTTAAACACATATAACCAAAGTAATAGAAGCAAGAAATTTAATTACACATTTCATGGCCCGGAATACCCAATTGCATTTGCATCCAATTATCGTTGTGCGAACGGAGGACTACCGCCAAATATTAGGATCCCATGCCATTCCTTCCGAACGGCGAGTAATCGTCGAGAAATTCACTTTTACACGCCGTAAGGATCCGGCAATATTTTATAAATTATGACATGGCCACCGCAGAGTCCCGATCTCGACCCTATTGAATTATTCTGGGATGAGCATGATAGAAGAGTCCGAATTGTTCATCCTACTTCCAAGGAACGACTCTGGAATGTTCTCCAACAAGGATGGGACAACATTCCAGGCAATACGCTAAGAAGAGGATGCTGCGAGTTGTTCAAGTAGTTCTCAATGCAAAGGGTGAATTTCTTGACGAGAAAAATATTTCTTTAATGAGGAATAATAAAAAATCGATTTTACGTTAAATTTTCATAGTTGTTATACTTTAGCAAATTTATTTTTTTTTATATTAGTTGCCTTTTATTATTAACTAGACCAAACTTCAATGGACTGTAATCTATATGATACTCTCTTGTAACCAGGCAACAGTTATAAAGGGTAAAGGTAAAGGTAGGCAAAACGATGAACTAGCACACGCTAACAACCTAATGAATTCAGCAACTTGCAAACTAACTAGATATTACACGTATCTACACGTGTACAATGGAAAAGCCATTCGACAAAGTATGGGCGTAAACTGACGTGATGTTAATTGTTAAACGTTCAGTTGAAAGGGTCAGGATCGTTGGCGTAATGTTCTTTGACGCTTCGCATATATGATATAGGTTGTTATACCCTCGTTAAGGTGTCACTATCTAATATACTCTTCCATTTACCATTGTACCTATTGTACAATATTATTATTTTTTTTTAGTTTTTGATGTATTCATTATCATATACTGTGTATGCATGCGATTTGGCAAGGCATTAATAATGTAGATCCCAGTATAAGCATGTTACCAATACCTACATCAACAGCATTTTATTCCTAACACAAACGCGTCAGCTGCTATAATCCGCTTAAATTGATCGTATTCGCAGAAGAAATATTTCAAAAGCGTATCTGAAAAAAAAATGAAATATAAAAACATCAAACATCAATCAACGATAGACTGGTGCAATATAACCAAAGAAAGATGGGCGTAGATTAAAATGATGTAAAAAAATATGTAACCCGCAGATCATATCAACGACGCCCTTTTTCTCGTTATGTCCTCCGCGCCGTGAAATTGAATAAGCAGCTCGGGGTACCTCTTGATATATTTATTTTAATTCTTGGAAGATGATCGTGCGAGGGTGTAAATTTACATCATTTTGAGTTGAGGCTTGTTTTTCGAAAGAAAAAAGAATATCGTTAAAGCTGAAGCAGGAGTATGCTATTCAATACAAGTAAACAGTGCCTAGCCGAATATTGTGCTTTCTCTCAACGTATTCTGCGGAATGTATGTTAAAAAAAGTTATTTCAAAATCATAAATTCAGCGAGGGTAAAAGAAACAAAAGCGTAATTACGTGAATGCGATTAATTAATTCATTACTTTTGAAAAGAAAACTTTTAACTACGCATTTGTTAGACGTTTTTTGAGTACATGAGTGCTTGTAATCATAAAATTTAAACCTCGTAAAAAATATGTAGCAAAGCTTCTTCTTCCCAGAAAATTTAATTAACGCTTTTATGTAACTAGTTCATGGGAAATAAATGCTGGTAATATTTCATCACTCCTGCTTTCGTCCCTGCTCCTAGGTAGTAATAAACTGCCTGCACAGTTTATTGGGAAAAAGTTAATTAAAATGAGGAATTATTTTCTGAATGTATTTTTTTCTTTTGATCACATTCTAAACGTACCCAAGTTGAAAATCTGTTTGGAATCGAGATTTAGTTCAATTAAAAAAAAACATTCTTTGTTTTATAATTTGTTTATTTATGTCCTTAGAAACAATTGAAGTCCAAAATAAAAAAAAAGCTATCGAACCACACTATTTAACTTTTACATGTTTCTTTGCCCATTTAGTAAACAAAACTAACAATGCCACAAACATTACAGAGCCTGTACGAATATAAATGAAGGTTATTCTAATACGTTATTGCTTTAAAGAACTTAGTTTAAAGTAGATGTTAGATACTTTAAAGACTCTTTATGCTTCTTTGAGGATTTGTTATGGGTGATTACCAAAAATCGAACCAACTTCATGCATTAAAGCTCGTTTGTATGAAAATCTAAATCATCAAGGGCTACATTCAAATAAATTAGAACAATACAATGTCACAGCTGGCTACAATAATGTTGATTTCCACAGCTTTCCAGAAGTTTCGTTAATCATTTTCCAGAAAGCAAGTCGTATTTCGAGCTTTTCCGTCGAAGGGTTCAACGGACGCAGCATCCACAACGGCAAAAGCAGAAAAGGGAAATATGTAACTACCCTAAGTCTCTAATAACGAGAGGATTATTGTCAATAATTCGAATTAAGGTTGATCCTTGAGCGGAAACGGAAGGCTCGACGAACAACGGCTGAAAAGGAAGGAAAAATAATCTCCGGATCTAATACGGTGTCAATTTCAGATAGGCTTGAAGTTAGATATTGTTATGTCAAGCGGATATGGTTAAGAAGCAATAATACTTCGTAAATATACTCTACTAAAAAGAGGAACGTAGGTATATCCCATAAATGATCTTGCTACTGGTCGGTAGATTTATTAAAACAATTTTATTTCGATGAAAACGCCTATGAAAATGGAAATGCTTACAAGAACCAACGATGAAACAGTACAACGCAATTGAACAGCGACATTTCTACATAAAAATGTTTTCTAAATTCAGCACACAAAATTATCTCCCTCTGTGGAAAATGCTTTTAATTTAACTCCTAAATACGCAAGTATGTAGTTTCCGTTGTTCGAAGAAATTCGAGCTCTTGTTCTCGAGTCTTATTCCAATTTCGTAATTACGATTCTGTACGTTCTTTGCCCAATGTACAGCCCCCGGTGTAGTAGAGTGAAATCGTTGTAGGTAGACAAAGGAGCGTAGAAACTAGTCATTGTAAGACGTGCCAAGCATTACCGTAGGGCGCTTTAAACGGAAGGGTTCGTAATTGTATGGAAGCAACGAACTCAGGTATTTGTTGCTTGTTATTCTTGTGCTATATTATATACTGAAAAAAATTAGAGATCCCTAAACATCCTAAGCTTGTAAATAGAGATACAGGTTATCCCTTCGCATTGTAGTTTTTTCAATATCATCCTAGACACTTATATTAGTTGAGGGAGTTATAGAATAAAAAAAAAACTACAACAAACCATATGAAAATATCAATTTATTCAAATTTACTAATATAACAATAGTTTTGTACATCATCTACTACAAGCGAAACAACTAACATAATTTCTCTAGCTTAACTTTTTTCCTTTCTCCAACGAAGTAGTGTCATCTGTGTTAGCAACGCTAAGTTCTTTCACCGCGCCATTAATCGCCATTTCGCTTGTCTCAGGTTGTTCCTCTTGAAAATCCTGGTCCATTAAATCGCCTCCTTTCATGGGTTTACCTCTTAAGTAAGCGTTGATGTAAAAATTACCAAAAAGGTATGCGAAAAACATGGATTGGGCCAAGAAGTAGAGGACGATGAACAGCGGTACTCCACATGAAAGGTACCAAGCCACAATAGTATGGATGAAAGCAGTAAAAAACTGAATCTGGAATAAAATTAAAGGAAATTTTGGAATCGCGAAGTAGTATTGAGTTTATCAAGAAAAATCATAAAATAGCAATTAACAAGTACGCGGTGAAGTCGCGAATGTAAGGGAGAAAACCTCTAACATCGAGGTCAAAAATTATTATTCTCTCTTCCCCCGCAGAATTAAATAAATGTTATCAAAAAATTAATAATGTTTTAATGGTAAAGAAAGTAATATTTAACGACTTCGATGTTAGCACGGACATTTTTCACTTGCTTAACCGGCTAGACCTTTTGATAACTTACAATTTGCATTTCCGTTAGATGACGTTTCCACCACAAGTATTTTTGATATCTCGGCCCAAGTGACGCAAGATAATAATAAAAATACATGAAGATATGGACTACTACGTTTAAACCGAATGGGAAAACGGCATGTCCAGCTGGAAATAAACAAAATACTTCTTACATTTTACATCATTCCATTCATCAAAGATACATGTGCAGAAAGAATGCAAAAACTTAACACCTGTCTACAACCAAAACAGATCTGAAAGATATAGAAAAAACTTATACTCACTGGCATAAAAGTTCGTGGCAAAGATAAAAGGTCCCGCCATTATTATATGATGGTATAAATGCAGCGGTGACACTTGCTTGAATTTTTTCCGAAGCACAAAGAACACCTAAACATCAAAGATGAAATAAAATACTTTGTAGGAAATTTCAACTTACTGTGTCTAATAAATCATACAATTTCGTAGCGCAATAACACCAGCCCATGGTTGCAACCTAAAAAAAAAATCAATATACGAAGACTACCTCCCAAAGTGTGTCCTAAATCACTACGTTACTCTGATCTCTCTGGGATCCAAGCTATAATCTAAAGGTTGACATAACCAATTGTAGTGTAGAAGACAGAAGAAGCCCTACAAAAAATGTCCAAAGCGTGAAAATAAATAATAACAATTTAAAGTTGAACTTACGCAAACTGCTATAAGGGTGTTTATAATGACTTGGCTGATATTGTACACCTGTATGATCCTGGTTATTCTATAAGGGGGTCTGTTTTTCATATACTGCGGTCCTATTTCTGTGCAAAAGAGCCAGTATACGACTATGATTGGGATTAGGAATGTAGGCTTGTTTATTATCCAATCTCTAGTTTTGGGATCTGGAAAATTGTTAAAATTATCGTTGAATGTTTCGAAATAGCTTTATAGATTAGATAGAACTCAATGTTTATAACGCAAAATCTGTGTTTTACGATTATAAAACTACAAGAATGAAATGAAAGAAAATCTCAATATTTGGCTAGATCAGCGGTAAATCACACAATGCCTCTAAATTTAAACTTCATATGCTTATTCCCGTTGTATTTTAGCTATTATTTATTCCTATATGTTTTACGAGGTTTTCAATATCATGGCGTTTACATCTACGCATACAAAGAAACGTTTTTACAAGAACCTCAGTATGGTTTATGTAATAAAATTCTTACAGTAGAAATCATGAAATGTCGCAGATCAAAAGAACGTTATGAGAAGACGCACATACAAAACGTGGACAATATGATATAGTTTTTCTTGAAGAGAGAGACGTTAAAGGGTTGTTCTCGTATAGGTATAAGTTTGGTAGACAAAATAGTTACGTACGTCATACAACCAAAATAGCAAACAATACCACTTTAATACGTGGTTAAACCCACTCGTTTCGTAGTGTTACGTGTTGAGTTCGCTATTAAAAGCGGCAACAACATCTCCCAACTTATTAATTTTTTTCCAAGACCGTAATAAATTACTTTGCACTCGCACAGAAAACGAATGTCTATGTGCAAGAAAATGGGATTTGTTGAGTTTTTTTATTTTTTTTGAAATTTTTATTGAAACTTTTATTTGAAAGAGAGTATTTTCTTGGGTTTAGAATGTTAGCTTAATCCAAAAGAGATAAGTTAACTCTTTTGGATTAAGCCAAGACATTTTTCTCTAGTAACTCTGCTGTATCAAGCTGAGTAAAATATTATCTCAAAGCACTTATTGCTTTAAATAAAATGTCTGAATTGCTTAATTGAAACCACTAATTTAATTTGGGATTAAATAACTCAAAGCCCAAAGCTTCACGTGGGTTATTTAGTTCGCCCAAGTAGATGTTTGATGGCACCACTAAGGTGTTTCGTGCAATGGGCTTCGTTTTTATCGAAAAGTTTCCATGCTTTAACTCCAATTTGTGGTTTCATGTTTCATCGTTGGCCATTTTGCTTTATCAGTATCATCGGTAATGTTCTTCAATAGCTAACATTTTAGTTTTTCTTAGCTTACGATATGTATTTCAATAATAAAAAATAAATATTTTAATTTATTCTTTTTTCTTCGTAGTAACTTGCTAAATATAAAAAAGATATACGTACCGGTCCATTCTTTCATAATATGGTTATAAAACCGAATAAAATACATTGTTTCTTAATTATTTCTAAACGCTAGCTAACTGAATGTGCTGTCGAATACGAACCGGCAACAGTATAAGGACAGATGTCTACTTGAATACTAATTAAGCCCGTGAAATATTGGTCATTGTTTTACTGTTGTTGGACAATGTAACAATTGGCATATCGTAATTATCATTGTTAATGGGAGTAGAATTCAGAAATAATGATCAGACAGATGGAGTTGATGAATTTTACATTTTTTTAAATTTCACATGGTTTACTTTCTGATTATATCTTGCGAAAAAATGAAACTTGTTCAAGAAATACGTACTTATAATAAAAAAAAAACCATTTAAAATGTTCATAACTTGAAAAAATTTGCCAACTATTATTTTCGTACAATTCATTGCAAACATGGTTGGTGTATCTGAATTCGATTCTGACTTCGTGCAGCATACATCATAAACACCTATGACGTAACAACAAAGATTTGTGATTTTTATGTAAGGCGAGTCGAATTTTTATAAATATTCGAGAACTTCCAAATAAAAATAAATTGGAGATAACATCGGAAAATTCAGCAAATGGTGCTAGATGAAAGTTAGAAAGGTACCAGATTTTTTGTTTGTTTTTTTTTTTTCTAATTATTAAAACGTACAAAATATTTCAAATTCAACAAACTAAATAAAACCAAACGTTTGTTTATGTATTCTTATCGATCCACATTCTTTCCATTACCAACGAGTACCTTCACATCTTTATGTACAATATTTTACTTTTTAATTAATATTAAGCTAAAACACAACAAAATTTACTTTTATCAATTTTGAGCATTAAATACTACTGAAAAAAAAAAAACACTTATTCTGAGACGATTTCTCTTTTTTTTCTAGGCGATTTCTTGGACATACTAGCCTTGACCAATTCAGCCATCAACTTCATCCTATACTGCTCGATGTCCTGCCATTTTCGAACGGCCATTACCAAGTTATTTCAACGCACCATAATGAATCGACTGCGTCCAAAAAACATACTACAGAAAACGGAGGTGGTGAAAGACCCGATCACAGCAGTTACCAACGTATAAAATCAGTGCGATGTTACACATTCGCGATTACAATTAACAGACTTAACGGTTGTGGATTATAAGTGTTATAGATGTCGGTGTTTAGAGGAATATCTATGACTACTACGGCATGGGTGTAATATGTGACATATTGATGTTATATACTGCGAGAGGACTGACTTTGACAGGGTAGGCGTTCGAATGTAATTTATTGCGATTGTTAAACCGTGTAAAGTTTTATATTTAACAGTTTTGTGATTATTTACGTGAATTCATAGATAGAAACGTAAGACTAAAACATGTACAGGGTGTTTAGCATAGCTTTATTCAAATTTCACCACTTAGTTCCGTGGTAAAAACCCAAAAAAAATTCATTTATAATTTTTGTAATTTTCATGCGTAAAATTGGGGCTAAGAAGTTTGAATAGGACGACGCATGACGCCCAGTATACATGCTTATTTATTTCTCTCTCTCTCAAGGGTTTATTATTTATACATCATGTAGAATAATAATGTGAAACAGTAGAATAAATGATTTCTTGAACGAATAAATTCTGTTACTCCATGCCATTGTTTTATTTACCTTTTAATCAAATTTAAATAAAGTCTACGAACCAACAATGGATACCCTTTACCGTACTTGCGGTATACAGGTTATTATCGTTATTTCAGCATGTCATCTTATTATTAATAATGATGATTTTTATTGATTCTTTAGGTATAAATTATAGAATAATAAACAGAAACGAAGGGGAGATTATAGAATCAAATAGTCAATCATCAGCGAAAGCTACTCTTCCGAACTGAAACTGAACTGTAAACTAGAATCTAAATTTGTAAACAAGATATTTCATATAGTGGCCAGACTTCCTTTTTTTTACTGTTTACGTCTTTCAGTTAACATAATTTTTCCAAACAAACCATCAGAATTAGCCCATTTATCTGCGAAGTACTCACTCGGAAAAAGGTAAGCTATACTTATCAGCGCCGACAGCTAGAAAACAGACTTCAAAACCATCGATCGATAAAAATATACGCGAAAAAGAGATCAACATCTGTAACGTGTAGAACTAGTAAAGCTGCACATTCATCACGTTCTCGAGATCGCTAATATATTCCGGTACCGCCGATAAATCATTTCCAATATGACTAACTGCATAGACGTGTGTGCTATAAATACTGGAGATTGCCAACTTTGCCTAGGCAATGGAGCTGCGAGCGTTTCGATTATTAAAACAAACAATGCAAGTAACAATTTGGCGACATTAAATGAGGAGCCACATGTTCAGAAGTACATGCAGCTTGTATACTGTGTTTAAAGTTCTAGTAATATAATAGAATACCGATTCTACTGCAAAAAAAAAAAAACAATTGTCACCCACATATAGCACATACAAAAACGAACATAAATGTAAGTTCCAGAATCAATCGTTGCCGAGGTACAAACTATGTGCATTAAATTTACCTCGCAGTTAACTTGTTTTCAAGGCGAATTTCCCGAACACGGAGTTACTTTCTATTGTACAAGCATTTGCCGAAACAGCAGAAGGAACAAGTTCCCTTTCTTACGCCCATTCCAATCTATTTATCAATTCCACTTGCGTACAACGTCTGTACATTTAGGTTACATGGATTGCGTATTTACTTGAAGCTTAGATTGTGGACTCTGACCCAAATACCGTTCACGTACCGTGCGGTGCAAGACACAATGGGAAATCCTATTCTGAAGGAAACGTATCTGGAATAAAACGAATTTATTGCTGTTCCGTGGCACCGTTCGTATCAGGATCGTAACTTCTTGAAAATAAGCTTGTTGTGTTGATATAAATTGCATGTTTTATTCTATATGTCTATCTTGGACGAAGTGCTTACTTTGAAAAAATGCAATCAGCAGGTCAAGTTGCATAAGGGTAATTCGAAAAATAAACGGGGTAGGTAAATGAGGGTGGCGAGAATCGATTCTCGGTTTTACTCAGGAACATGTAACTGAAGCCTTTGTATTGTGCTAAAAAGTCCTCAAAGGAGTTTAGAATAAAACACAAGGAAGTCAAGTTGGTTTTATGTTGGAATTTATTAAAAATTCCAGTATTTTCAAATGCTTTTCTTTCACAGAATTGATTTAAATTACGTAATTTTAAAGATTCCCCGATAATATGCAAGCGAACGGATATCTGGTATGGAAAATATTTTTATTTCTTTCAACTCGTTAAGTTAATAAATCCATCTAAAAAAGTTTCATTCTGAAAGTGACTCTTTTAAGACACGCTTCAATATTTAATAAGTTCCTTAAGACCTCTCAAGGTTTTTTTTATGGAAGGAGGGAAAGCTATTACATCGCCTTAAAAAGACGGCGCAAAATTAAGTTTATTCGAAACAACGCTCCTTTGGTTAATTTAAGTTGGAAAACTTAATTCCGTACATACCAGTCGAACGTAAGCCGTATAAACATCTGGATTAATGAACGTACCACAAAACTTTTCACCCACCCACTATCCGACAGAAGTTTTTCCGTCACTTTGCAGCCACACATAGTGGAAATTTTCCGAATTAAATTTCCAGAAAATGCTGTAGCGTGTTTATCGTTGTTTTCGTTTTATTTGCTGTTATAGTTAATAAATCGGTAGGTTGCGGAAGTTGTAAACTTTCTCATAGTTTACCTAGTTACGTAAGTGGTTTGCCGACAACTTCTAGATAGAATAGGCAATAAGCTGCACTTTATATTCTGGAAGGAGTACGGCGATTTCCGGATTTATACGATAAGTTGATGAGTCTTTAAAATATGCAGATGTTTCCTTCTTAAAATCCCTTGTAGCAAATTACTCGGTGTTAATCACTTCGCCTTCGGGAATTTACGAAAACCTTGCCCCCAACTTTCATCTCAACGTGTGTATGCAACCTTATTAAGAGAAAAATCGATTGTACCATATACATTATATATCCTCGGTTCTAAATTATGAATTATGCAACTCTCTATTGGAGAACGGAGGGTCGGAAATGGGTCACTTTCTTAGGGTATAAACGAAGGCCGGGTCGACCATAGAGCTGTGTAGGAAATTGGACATTCGTATTCCAGGAGTGTCCAAACCAAGTTAAATTTCTTTTTGGTTTAGACGTGGAATTAATTTTCTGGTTTCATTAGTTCTTAATCTCGTTTAAGATGATTTATGAATCTTCATAAATGCCCGACAAAATATTTGATTGTTTTCGGCTTATTTACACGTTGTTTTTGTTTTTATTCTCTCCGTTTCTCTTTTACTATGTTTCTTTTTTATTATGGAAAAAAATTCTAAGGCTAACTATTGTTTGAAGTTGTTGAAAACTTACTTTGAAGCCATTTTCAAATTTTTTTCTTATAAAACAGATTGTATTTTTGATTCTATTGAGATGTTTTGGAGATACGTACCACCTTCACAGCAAAAAGAATGCTTCGAAAGTGGGTTTGAAAGCATGCAAAATCTTAATGGTGAAAATGTCGAAAAACAATAAAACAATTTGCTTATTGTTTTTGTAAACGCTTAAAGGGTATTAGTCAGAGTTACGAGATTTTTATATTTCTACGCCAATTAAAAAAAAAAAATAATTCTCAAACAACAAAATTTTAATAACCGCCCCCTGTATACAAAATTTTCCAATTTTGTCGTAACTAAGAAATATAGCGACAATAGAAAAGTAGAATGGAAATTTATCAACTATTACGGCCATTATAAAGGGGGAGAAGTTAACAGCGATAAGGGCAATTTCTTCAAGCTGCCTGTTTATTTACTGTCCATTTGGGACAGTATGGCATTACGCCGACGAATAGCCAATAAAAGGAGTTCTTTCGTATCGTTTTTTATACTGTAACCCAAATAAACGACCGAAAACAATATACATCAGCATCTCTTCGCTGTGCATGCTGCGAAAATCCATCGCAGAGTACTCACGCTCTGGTGAAACACAGCGTTACGTCAACAAAATATATTTACCCTTTTGTCATCGCAAGATCCAGTAACTTGGACAAACAAAGAAAAGTATTCTGATAACACATCGTCCTCATTTGTTTCCTATGCTAACAACGATAATTTGTTTTTACCTGGAAGCTCCACGCTATGGAGTTCAGACACGCAATACGAGCATTTCCCGGAAATAATATTTTATTTCTAATGAGATCATGAATTTTTATTAATAGGCTCGAAATTTTGAATCAATGATTTCAAGGAAGTTACATTTACTGTTGTTAGGGTATATGCTTGACATTATTTAAACTCTCCATTTCAGCCAAAAAATTATATTTAAAAATGTTGATATACTTAATCTTTTTTTTCTTGGCTGCTTAATAACGCTAATTCAAACAAACGATTTTTGTCTTAGAACTTTTTCTCTGCCTCTTACCGTTAGCGAGCCATACGCTTGGCCAGAATGGAAAATTTCCAATTTTGAAAAATACACTTCGCCTATATGTGCCATAAATGTTCCCAAAGTTTCATAATTTGTTGAATTTCCAGCTTCGGAACCGTCCCTTATAAGACGTCAATTTCCCTTGACGTTATTCAATCTCATTAATCCTGAACGTCTAATATTTACATACAAGGTTCTGTTAAAATCGTAAACCTTGACGAATTGAAAAAGTGAGGTAGAAGATGAGAACCAAATTGACGCTAGACAAAACGTAAACAACATAAATCCGAAAGCGCAACTTACGCACGCAATTACAAGAATAGGCACTCCGAAGCTAATTCCTTCACCTTTGTTTGCGAATCGAACGTGATGGAATATGGAACGACTCCCAAACTTCTGTACACAAATCTAAAAGACGCTCGTTGAGATAATAAGTTTGCCGGATGATATGTTTATTGCCGGGACCGAAGCGTCGTTAATCGAAAAATCGTACGTTTAGAGCGAACGCTTCGTATTTCCATTGTTGTTTCGAACGATAAATTGAGAGATATTTCAAATTGCCGAGAATCTCTTATTTTAAACATCGCGTGGGACCGTGTCGATTAATCATTTGCACGTCAATTTGTTATGGTTAAAAATGAAGAATTTTGTGGTTATGATATACTTTAACATTTTTCTGTCAGCGCGTTCAGGGATTATTTTTCTGCTTTACAAAAAAAGAAAATTTACAGATTTGATACTATAGGTAGCAGACCCATCCCAACTCTGCGGTGAGCGGAGGCTTAGGTTTACTAGAAATACCAATATTGTTTCCCTGAATAACGATGTAACGATGGTACTGTGAGTTTGGTATTAAAAATAATTATACAGGGTGTTTAACTGGCAAGAATTACCTCTATAATTCGTAAACAGTAACAGTTAGGAAAAAAAATTGTGCAAATTGTTATTTATGTAGATCATGATTGTGCGTGTGCGTTAAAAGATACTTTTTTTGTAAATTCCGGCCATGTTGGGAAAGTGATGGCACACTTCAATGGTCATCATGGGAAATAATCACGAATTTTGGATTCGAATGGATAGACCACCCACCCTACGCACTTTTTCAGGTTTTTATGTAGCAAACGTGGATTGTTTCTTAAAATCGCTTCACGTTGCATCTTCGAATTTCTAAAAACTGAAATTCAGCAATCCGCATACATCGAGAACACCGAAGAGTTTAGAATCTGTTATAATTTGAAAATTAAACGGAAGCAACGCCATCGCGCTGGTAGGATAGAAGGACTGAGGAATCTTCCAAATATTAATTAAACCACTGTGTGTGTGCCACTGTTCCGCGTTGCCTTTCCTTCTTCTTCAAAATAGAATTGAAATATTTCCCGCTCCATCATCGTCCTACTTGCTTTTTGTGTAAATGGATTATAATGTCGTGCTTGCCCGTAACCCTCCAATTATGCAAATATTTAAACAGAATTCTCCTGCCTCATCCGACTAAACCCTTGAGGAAATCCATATTTTCCATTCCAGATTAGGAGGGAAGATTAGATAAATAAACCTTAATGTCAAGGTCTATTTGGGAATTGTATTTTGCATATAGGACGTTTTGTATACTTCTGATGTACATTTTGGCGAATAGTTATGTATGGTATTAGTGCTTTATATAGAAAATAACACACGTGAGAAAAGAGTTAACCCTCGAGGGCAAAGCCCGGGAGAGTTCTGAAGCGTGTTATGGTTATAAAACATACTCAACATTTTCTCCTGTGAAATGTGTTCGCTCGTTTGTTAGAACATCTTTAAATATAGAAAAGGCTGTTTCCACATCACAATTTATGAGAGGAGTGTAGTGAAAATGGGACTTATAAGCGTTGGGTTTCGGTACTTTCATTGCACAACAGCTTTAATATTGACAAAATATCGATAATCGATTGCATTTTGTGATCGTGGCAGCCGATGGTGGTTTTCGCAGGAATTTATGATGGATGAAAAGGACTTACTCCCTGTTGTACGCCTTTATATGACCAGAGATATAGAGTACTTTGAGAATGCTAACGTATTTTGACGAAACTTTTTACGAATGTAAAAAGTTTCGTTAAATCCCTACTGACGCAAAGTTTCGAAAACCCATTTGAAATAGAAGTGGAAGTTTCCGAAACAATTAATTAGGGCGTCAAAAACATGTCCAGAATTCATCAAGAATGAGCTTCTCCACTTGTCTTACTATGCAAATGTAAGGGGACAAAGACAGAGTTTGTCGATACTGCTCAAGTTTTAAACTTACTTGTATAAAAAAACTTTTATCAAGGGTTTTCACATTTCATTCAGGTAAACGCGGAGGAGTTCACACGAAAAAGTTATTTAATTATATCGACTTGAAACATTTTATATCTGGGGAGACAGATTTAAAATAAATGTGACGTAAGCTTTTCTTGGCACTTTTATAAAATATTTCATATTATTCCCTGCTTTAAAATCTGAGCTTTTGTTGTGTTTAAATACATCACATATCAACCAATAACGTGTTTTGTACAAAATACATACCTGCATACTACCCTATGTATCGCGTATCTCCATAATCGATTACATATCGGACAGGTTTGTTTGCCAAATAACAACATCCAACTGTTGAAATTGAAAATTAAATAAATATTAGTTATCTGACGCTCATGTACTGGGTACGTTACATCAATACACAGGCCCCACTGTGAAGTTTTTATTATTTTATTATTTAAATGCACATCATGCCATATCACGTACTACCAGTGGCGTCTTATTCGGGGGTTGTACCCATCCAGAACGTTAATTTCATCTGAAATTACTCCTTCGAAACTACTACAACCCTACCATACCTATTTTTTTAAATTAAGTTGTCGAATAAGTAATTGTTGAAAAGAAAAATCGAAAAAAATTCTTTTTCGCTAACCTTTGTGTGTTATGTATTTTTTGAGTTTATTAATTGTTGTTTATACAGGATGTCTCGCCGGGAACTGCGTCGATCGATATATGAAAGAGTATACATGGAGAAGCTCTGAAAGCTTACCAGAACACTATACTATTGAACTAAAATATTTGTAATAATTTGGCACTTCCGGTTATACCGGAAATAGCTGTAAAATATTTTTTTATTATATCTAAATCTATTTCAATTGTTGTTTTTATACGATTGTTACGGGTATTTTCTTATATTTAAGGTAAGTAAGCCTGGTCACTTATGACAAGAAAAGCTGTAACACGCAAAAATTTATGTTGCTTTGGACACGCAAAGCAATTTCCCCGTATTTACTACTATTTTTCTCGGCGAATTTCAAAGTTTAATATTTTTGAATTTATTCTATTTGAACGTATCAATGGCATCGCAAATCCTGTACGTTATACTTCACCCAAATACACATGATTGTAGTTCACCTCCCATTTACGCCATAGAAACAAGGCATACAGTTACATGTTCCATGTAGACTTCGAAAATAAAAATGGGGAAACTTTCGCGTCATTTCGGATGAAATGAATCGCCTTTTTCTCTACCGAGCCGAATACAATTTCGACCCTTCTCTAATTACGCTTTTAGCCCAGACATACGTACATACACACATTTTATTCCCCACTTACAATTAGATACGTGGCGAGTCTGCTACCAGCATAATCACCTTCTCTTTTCCATCCGGGCTAATGTTTGCCGAAAACCTTTTTCCATTCACCACCCCCCCATCCGCAAAGCATGTCGGCGGGCACTATGCACAGGATTATGTTAAACATTCCACGCCAATTTTCGAACATTTTAGCGTTAATAATTCAAATCTTTAATTCGCATTATTAATGTTGGTAACGCTGTTATATAAAAATCTTCTTTGCCTTGCTTTATTTTATTTACTTATATTTATAGCTGTTGTCATTAGATCATTACTCTCTCGGAAATAAATTTCCATTGTTTTATTTTGTTCATCCTTTATGTACCATGGCATGTTATCTCTACTTTACCATGTTTATTTCTGGGGACTCCACAGTTTGTTAGATGGTTTTCCTCTACTATCTTTTCATACTCTGATTCTGTTGTGTCATCTGTCGATATATTACCGCTATCTATTTCTTATACAACTTTAAATAAGGGGAGAAATAAGCGCGACGTATTCTTGGCTTTGATCATTTTTAGACCCAAAAAATATACTTGAGATTTTTTTCAATTCGATGTGTGTGAATGACTCGCGAAAGTATTTTCCTGCGTTCTCTGTTTACAAATAATGGAGATTAAAAAAACCCAATAAAACGGAGGATATTGGAAAACCCCTACTCTGAGGTGCGTATTCATTGAGCACGTTTACTTTCGAACTTCATAGTTCTGACGTAATTTTAATTATATATCTAGAAATACGCTTCGTAAAAATACGTATCCAATACACAATATATCACCAAATAATGTTGATGTATACTGCTCACGCACAAAATGGATATAACTGAAGATATTGGTAATTAGCGTGAAAACTTGCTGCTATTAATAACCTTTTATATTAATAAAAAAAATCTTGCAGTACAATAAATACCTCGAATTACAGTTAATATCTGATAATAACACGTACCTTGTAATTTATTCATAAGTTATTGTTGAAGCGGTTTCTAGGGGGCACCAACTAAGTTTCGGGCAACTGTATACATTGGACATTTCCCAAACGACCCGTGAATTCATCCACACAATACAAACTTTCAACATTAACAATAAATTTCTTGCGTAACTTGGCATTTACCCCGAAGAATTGTTTTATGGTCCCGTCGTCGGGATTTTAGGACAATATTAAGTTACACCTAAGTAATTAAGCACGTTTGTAAATTTTACAAAGATAAAGTTGGCAACTCTAGCTGTGTTCACGGTTATGGTTGGTATGGGAATCCCTTATCAATTTCGACAGACAAAGTAAGATTAGAATATTTCTATATTACGATTTCGCTAGTTTTTATGTAGAAAATTTAAGAAAATCTGTTTCCTTTACAGTTGTATGTATAATTTTATGGATGTTACATTTTGGCAAGTTTACAAGTAACATGGTAGGTTATTTATACTTTATGGGTTTAGAAATTCCGAGTTATTGCCGCAGTGTTTATAGGTAATCTGTGTTGATACTTTGTGTACCGTGTGAGTAAGAGAAAATCATACATCGAAATTGCCCGAATTAAACAAATATCGAAGAACTCTCCCAGGTAAAATCATAGTTTAGACGGGGTCTTAATTTATCTAAAAATTTACCTACGCCATTATTTCAAATTAACGTGTTCCGGATTGGGACCGTGTCGACCGATGGTTAAACTCGACGTTTCACCCACAATCATATGGGGCTTCTTCAGGAGAGGAAAACGTGGTAGGCAACAGTTGGCATGGTAACTCAAAAGAGGTGACCTACCACTTTTCCCTCTCCTGAAGAAGCTCCATATGATGGGCGAAACGTCGACTTTTCGTTTAACCACGGCATGATACGAACCCGGAATACGTTTAGTTTTAACTGGCTCTGGCCGTGGAAGCTTATAAACTTGAAATTATCGGAATTGGAATATTTTTCATCTCTCCTTTTAGTCGAGAAATTATGTTAAACATTTTTAAAAATAAAATTTATATAATTGTTGAATTCTAAAGCTTGTGCTGCCATTCGATATTCACTTTACATATTAAAAGTAGAAGCTAGAATGAGGATTACAGGAAACTGTAATTACAGATTTCTATTACCATTTATGAATGTAAAGAAATCGACATTTATACATGTGTACTATGGCTTATTTCATTATTATTAAAGAATTTAATATATCTTTTTATTTGAATCTTATAAATACCAAGTTGATTTTCTTTTTTCTGTGTATATAAATCACCTATTAAAAATTATAATAAATATGTACACATAACCATCACTTTGACAATCCGTTTCGTCGACCAAACACTTTAGAGCGAATCGAGCTCCATCTAACGTTACATTTAATTACCAAACGATCGAAATTTACCTCCCATACCTCTGAATTTAATAAAATGTTTCCAGTTAATCTGGAATCGAATAGCCTTCCAAGGGCTATTCTCGGTGTTATCGGAAACTAAGATACACAAAACTTTGTCAGAATGGAGAAATCGTGTTGGAGCATTCGTCAATTTTTTGTTACAACCAAATGAAAGATCGTACTTTATACAACTCCAAAACAAGTGTGTGATGCGGAGTATGCCGGCAAAATATAGTAAACCACGTCCTTAAACCGGGTTAAAAACACGGTGTGGAATTGTCGCATCTGGACACGATTTTTGTATCGCGACATTGATTGTATGTAACCAATTCAAAGACTAAGTCAAATACAAAAATCGATTAGTTTAATTTGTATGTGATTTCTTTCATACTGGCAAAGAAATGTTATGTTAGAGCAATCGGAAAAAAGTCTCATGCTACAAGGCAATCCGTTGTATTCGGTAACAAAGAATAGTGTCGGCCGTGCCGTCAATATATCTTTTTGTGTTAAACTAATCTGCCACATGTAAAAAAAGATCCTTAAAAAAATTAATATCATTCTGTAGCCCGGAAGGATCCGTCTAAATTGATATTGAACATAAACGTTTCGTTTCCTAGGTTTTTAAGAAACTAGTTTAAAATTGCATTTAATTTTACAGAATTCTGCTTGAATTCTGGATAATAAAATAATGTATTAGAGCTATCGCTTTTGATTAGTTACTAAACAAAATAGCTCTTCTTATAGCTAAAAGCTAAGAATTTCAACGGGAAAAAGATGTTTTTCCTTGAACGTTTATTTATTTTTGAATAGAATATTTGATATATTTCCACTTCAAAGTAAGTTCTATTATAGACGAACTAGTTATGTTGTGAAAATGCGAGTTAAATAAGAAAGGTTAATAAAACAATACATCAAGAGATTACCAAGCACATCTTTTATTGTTGATTCTAACTTAGTGATTAATCATCCAACTTAATCATTCCTGACCATATCTTGGTCACTACAAAAATAACAAACGAACTAAAATACTGACACAATAAATATATTATTGCATTTTCTTACAAGCTAAATAAATAAATACTTAAAATATATCATATATCTACTACTATATTATGTATCGCTATAGTGTTATTAATTTAATCTTATTTATTGTTTAGGCATTATTAATCCGCTGATATCGTTGTCTAAGAAGAACTGTAGGAAGGTCACCTTCCCCCTGGCCACCTGCGGCCTATCCTTCTTATCTTTGGGATTACGTAGCATGATATTGCCAAAAATCGTCGCCAGCATTTTAACATCAGTGCCATTCTCCGTAGAATGTTTGAGTAACTCCTTCAGGAACATGCAGATGTAGAGAAATACGTTCCTGTGTAGATCGGGCAACTGGAGGACCATCTGTGGATAAAAATTTAATAAATAAGATCGTTGTTAGTTGCGGATTTGTCTTTGAGATGATCACCTTTAATTAGAGGCAAATAGTAATATTTATTGACATGTTTTTTAATTCCTCGCATCATTAATTTAGTACATACTTACTGACTGGCACATAGTAAAGTTTGCGCACATTGCACATTTATCCGTTTGATAGTAGGGTACGACAGGGTCTTTGGTGTGCTGTAAAAATAAAAGTAAGCATTCAGCTACCGCTGAAACATTGTCAACTGTAAGTGTTCATTAAGGAGGCAATATTTCCAAGATGAAAATCTTCTATTTCTCTCAAAAACTAAAGGATACGGATTGGATTCAGCGATCCATTGTCAAGCCAATCCCTAATCTTGATGATATCATCATGGAGAGCTGTAGATTCGAAGAGATCTTTGTTTTTCAATCCATTCCTATACAGATAATCAACCATTAACCAAAGTTCTCGAGGTACCGAATATAATACGAGACTTTGTTGACTTTCCTATAGGAAATTTTAAAATTACCAACGATGTCAGCACTCTAGATTATCTAAGGATCACTTACAGCTAATCTAAGTTGCTCCGGCGACATTAGCAATATCGGCAGAGAACATCTACATAAAACGGCTATAGATGTCGTGAAACAAGAACGTAAGCAGTCTCCGGAAACTGATATGAATATGTCCTTGCCGTTTTCTAAATGCAATACCAATATATCGTCAAATTTTCCGAGGTGTTGTTCGAGGTTTACTTCGAATCGTATGTCGCACTTTTCACCTATGAACAAGTTGAATATGAAATGTGTTGTTTTAAAAATCAAAGTTAACTAGATATATTATGGCTAATGCCATAGACGCCAGTGTCAATAGAAAACTAGATATTTTGAGAAAAATCTTTGATTTAGAGCATATATAATCCATGTTCTCAATTAACCCACCAGTGGTGCGTTAATTTTGAAGTTTATATTCGTTATTTTTAAAGAGAAAAAATCGAGGAAAAAGTTATCGATAATTATTGTCTTAATAAAATAGTCAAGTGGTTAATATGAGCTGCCTTGAGGCTCCATTTCGCGTTTTATTCTCTTTCCCACCCCAAATCATTGCTTGAAATCCAATTACCTGGTTCGATACTACCACAGTTCGGAGTAATTCTCAACCACTCCTTGCAGTAGCTCTCCTCATTGATTTTCTTTACAAAATTGAACTCCACAGGAACCTGTCCAGTATTAGCTACAATGATCTCTCTCGCAACAGGTTCCTTGAACTTAACCAGGCCGAATAGCACTTCCGTTTGGTCCACGGTTACTTGGGGTAAAATCTCATTCTCCAATTTGTCCATCAATTTAAACACCTCCTCTTGAACTTTCTTCTGTTTAGTTTCGTCTATTACCGCTATTTCCGATCGGAAGAGGGCGCTGACGGGTTTGTGATCGCTCATTCGGTATTCCATATGCGACCGGTACACCATCTGGTGCATACCTTTGCCTCTGTAGAGAATTCGATCGCACCAAGCTGGAGCTCTTGCCTTTTCGCTCGAATCGAATTTGTCGGTGTTTAAATCGTACTTGTAGGTAGGTTGGAAGGTGATCTCGTTTTCTGTATAACCCTAAAGATGTTTTTGATTAGATAACATCATTAAAAAATATATCAAAATTGACAGAAAGGATAAAAATATAACCTACCTCGAACACTCTGCCGGAAGATTGTTCCATACCTAATTGGTCATATCTTAAGATATTTGGCATCTCTTTAAGGATCAACAGTCGTTTAACTTCCTCGTGAGTCAACCTATCCAGCCTATAATTCAAATCTCCAAGCCAATAGACTTGACTGGAAACAAACATTCTATTTGAAAGGGAATTTTATTGTAAATCAATACGTACTCATGTTCCTTGATAGTTTGCGGCGGTTTTCGAAAATTTATCCTATCGGTTATATCCCTAAAATCTTGGTTTCTCCTTTGTACTTCATCTTGATGTGCTGCCAAGTGCGAATTTACGAAACACAAGGTGGTATCATATAATCTTATTCTAATAGCTACACCTCCTTTATTACCCTAGATAAAGTAATTTTGTTTACATTTACAATCAAATATTTTGTTAGTTACCATTTTTCCCAAAATTCCGGTTCCACATGTATCATATGCAACATCTTTTACAAATCCATAGTGATCAGTTTGTATTAAAACTATTAATTGTATTCCAACTAATCGTATTAGTGCTAGCGTTCTGTATTTTGCTCCTGGATGTGTAGAAGTTACCACGGCTCTCCTGGAAATTATGATTTAAATAACTAATTTGGTTTTATATACAAAGGCATCTTATACTAACTCCCATTCAGCTTCTCGAGGTGAGTCGCTAAATAAAAATGCTTCTTTACTTAAATCTAATTCTTGAAAACCTATCGCATATAAGATTGGTGGTTCGGGATCACAAGACAACCACGTTGATAACGATGGTGGTGGTGGTTGTCCATTTACGTTCCATGTACCAACAAAAATGCTGTAATCATACACCCGACCTTGTGACTCTAAATAAAATGAGAAGCAACACTAACCTGCATTCCCTTAGCCTTGTATATTGAGCTTTTCGTGATTCCATCTCGAATCGAAACATAGATTCCCTGCTGGAAGAACCACGAGTTCGTAGGATTTTCTGCCGAGAAACAGCAAGCCCGCAAGCCTAAATGTTAGAAATCAAATGTTAAACTATTCGTATTTCACACATACTTTTTTAGTTCCACAAGACATCCTATTATAAATTTATACAAACTAGCATGTCAACGTTGACACTGACATTATTACTTACGTCATCCCCAAATTCTGAAGAATTGTCTGTGTCCCATGAAAATTTCTCTAACCATCGAAAATCATTATCTTGGAATCGAAATGCTGCGGATAAATCGGAAAATAAAGCTTGTTACATGCGAATAATATTTACTTACAAATAGCGATACTAAGTGCTTCTTCGAAAAGTTTGCTATCTGTTCCAACCTCGATTATAAAAGGCAAGTTTAATGTTTTATACTTAATCGTAAGTCTAAAATGTGTAAAACAGCTTGGAATGGAATTTGTATCTGAAATGCAAATCGAATAATGTATTATTTTAAAATTGCTTAACAAGAATGCAAATTTACCACAGTCAAAGTGCTCATCTATCGGAATTATCCTATTAATCGTGAGGTCTGAAAACTTAGTGGGTACCTTCTGCTCGGATTCAAAAATAAATAAAGCATAGCTCGAATGGCATTCAACCAGCGCGAATATTTTGTAGCTGTAAGCGACTTCTTGAGATACTTGCACATCTAACAATACCTATTTATTGAATTAAGGACGTATAATTGCGTGAAATCGATTGAAGATACCACTTAAGGATACATTTTTTATTTTTAGTTCTACACTTGACAATTTCTCTAATATGACGTTAATAACCTCTTGGTTTATGTTAGACATCCTTCTATATTAGTTTCTACGTTACGGAACCGTCGTAAACTCATTCGTAATGCACGAAATATAGCATTTTTCATTTATAAAAGTTCTATATCCATTATTTACTCGATTAACCTAAAATAAGTAAAAATGCGATGTAGCACGCCACCAATCGATTGGCGGAAAAATTACGAACTAAGAAGCAAAAGTTAGTTGCGTTCAACCAAGAAAGAAGCGCTGTGAGAAGCCTTCAAAGAAATTATAATAATTTAAAAAATAATTATAGAAATAATTTGTTCATGGTAATAAACGAAATTATTTAATAGAATTAATCATGAAAGATTAAAGCGTATAATTGCTACATGAATAATAAATTAAAACTAGGTGAACGATATTTTTGAAATTTTTGAATTTTTCGAAATTCAGACGTACTTCATTTCCGTTCGCACCAGTTAACAACGTCAATTTGAACATTGTTACCCGTTCTAACAATTATTTTCAAATTTATGCGTCCTATTTACCGCAAACTAGCGAAGAATAGTTATTATTGGTAAAATTAACGAGAATAATACTAATAATTCACGAAATTACGCCAAGCCGACGCTAAGCAATGGCCGATTGGATACATTGTAACAGGTGCTTCCAAAAAATTAGGGCAGAAATCAAATTCTTTTTAAAGGAATGCGGCCGAATCGAATGCCAGAAATGCACTAAATATACTGGTACGTATGCAACACATTTCACTTTTTGCTATTATTAAAAAAAAGTAATCCCACATTCTCAAAATATTTTGTTTATCAATTAAAGTTTGCGTATACTTTTAATAAATGTGATTATTTTTCTTTCTTTTTCTTGTCTTTTAATAGGAGAAGGGCTCAGTAATTGCGTTAATTGCAACAAATCATGCAGAACTATTTTGTTATCAAGCAACATGAAACCAGAAGTCCAAAACTTTTTTCGACCATTACCATCGCTGTTGGAAACCGTTAAAAAAGTTGATTATTCGCCTCTACAATCTCTAATTATTCTATCCCACCGTTCTAATGTATATTTTCACAGGCGTACGAATTCCAAAATAAACAGCAGTTCGATGTATTAAATCATATGCGTCAAAAGTATGCCCACGCTAAGAACGAGATCATAAAATGTTACAAGATGATCGATACATACAAAAAGGAAAATGAGAAGATCAGAGCTTTATTAAAGGCAAGTCCCGTCCAAGATTTTTGACCTTATCTGCCTCATTCTTGGAATACTTTATTTAGGGTCGCCAACCAGAAACACCAGGAAGATTCTTCACGAGCACTCCGATTCAACCATCTACCAAGTCTCCTTCCCTTTTCGAAGTGTCGCTGTCCACCCTCGGGCTTACACCGAAAAAGATACGTGCTAAACCTGGGCATTCATTCAGGATTAGTTCTGAGGTATTTAACGTTTATTTTTGAAATGGTACGATTTTATTGGTAGAAAAAGACGGGTTATTTATACCTCCGAGAGCTGATACTGTTTCTTAAAATCAAGAAGAAGATTAAGACAAATTCAATGTTAAATTAAAAGACTTAGTTTCAAACTTTAGCGTCATATTCTAACCGGTTACTTGACTAATTTTTCCGAATTTCACAACTTGTTAATATAAATGCCGTTAATATTTAAAACACCCCGTATAGTATATTTTTCGGTTTTTTACTATTGAAAGGATATAACATTGTAGGATTCCCGAGAAGAAACAAAAAATAAGACGTTTATGGCTTCTTTTTATAAAATTGTACGATATAATCGGTAAAAAAACCAGAGTTCCTTGTCATCAAAATAAAAAAAATCTACAAATGTAAAAAGGACTATTTTTAACACGAACGATTCAATTAGGCGCTCTTTAAAAAAACAAACGGAAATTAAATATGAATACAAAAAAGAAAAGAAATATATAAAATATATGGTGGAATATTTTAAATTTTTTATGAACACGCTTTCTTTGTTTTTCTTTTTATATTGTTTTATTACAAGATTAAATAACTATGCGCTTTTACATACGCCTCTCCCAAAAAAAGTCATTCATGAAAACGCTTGTTTACCTAAATCTTTTTTTTCCAACACCCATTAGCGTAAAAAAAAAGTATCGTTTCGCCTGTCCTGTTATGCGGTTTTCCGCTAGCGCAAAAACTCCAGTTTTACATAAAATTAACCACGTTGATGTGTAAGCAAGATTTTAACCGTCGCCAACTCGGTATGCCGTGTATCGTTTCTTATTATTTTTTTAACGTATACCTCTTAATTCACACTCGCTTGCATATGGTTGCCATGCGACAGTGCTCGAGTGTGTAGCGATGTTTGAGACCGATGTCTGGAATTTAAACGTGTATACTTTTTGAGAGGTACAAATCTGTTTACACTTATGCTTTTGTTAATTTTTGGTGTTTGTTTTCCGAATGCTACTATTTCAAAGTTAAAAACATTTCTGTATTTTCTGGTACTTCTTTGAGTAAAAAAAATTCTCTCTTCCTTCCGTTCTAGATATACTAAAAAGTTTTTGTAACGAAAATGAAGTTAACTCGAAAAATCGAGAAGGCAAATTAATATTTAGCCACATATCATCACTAAAGACCATTGAGTGAATTTATTAATTACATATTGCGTATTTGTTCTTACTAAGCAGTGAAGTTATTATCATCAGCATAGATTACAAGGTTATTGTAATTAATTAAGTAAGGCTGGTCGTGGAGAAATAGTAAGAAGAAAAGTGGCCCCAAAATGGAGCCTTGTGGTACTCCAGATTTTATGGGAAGTTCATAAGAATGTTGATTATTAACTACGACCTTTTGTTTTCTATCGTATAAGTATGACTTCAGCCAGAAATATATTCGCCCACTTAAACCATATAGCTCAATTTTCCTTTTCTGTGATTTTAATTAAACAAAATTTCTGACATCAGACATATACGTAGCTATACAGATATGCATTTAAAAATAAATACGAATAAATTTTCCAATATATACAAACGTAATACGCCGCCGGCATGTTTCTAATAACCCATATTACCTGATGCATACATACATACATACATACATTGAAGCCGTCTGATGCGCGCTTATTTGAGGAAAACATTAATCGGGATCCGTGTCCAAGGACTACCAGATAGATCAATACATGATGCTTAATTGAAGTCACATGTTTACGTAATCTTTTCGGAACATATGCAAATACGCCAAAATAAATCTGGTTTCACACGAAGTGCAAATAGTTTAATGAATGTTAATGGACCGGTAAAGTAACAGGTTGTCGATGAGTTAATTTTCGATATTAACGTATTTTTCTTGGAAAATTTCCAAAGAAATGTCAGAGATAGATGATCAAACACTTGTGATAGGACGAAATGTGCAAAAAAAAAAATAGATCAAAAGTTGATCTTTTTCCTCATCTAATTGAATTTCGTAAATGGATACGTATTACGTCAGGTTCATCAAAAGACCTTATTGTGTTGATTGTTCAAACTTAGTCCTTGAATAATCCAGAATTACGGGAAAATCCTAGAAAGTTATAAAGGAAATTCAGTCAATTTACTAAAGAAAAATACTTAATATTTAACTAAAGATAAATTTGTCCCGGCAATCTTATTGAAAACTTCTGGTATTAAATATGCTCAGACCACACCGCAGAAGCGCTAAAATGGAAGCATCTTTAGTACCCGTAGCATTTGGAAAGGTATCCACACCATTTATATATGCAATTCGTTCTAATTCCGCAAAGTAACTTGATCACTCTAGACATATTGCCGTTTCATTTCATAAATATTCAGCTCCTCCACAGACGTATTTCATTTCATTTTCTGCGATTTCCATTCGCAGAACGAAGTTCGTGAATATTTATTTTCCTTTTACGCGGAAAAGAAAACTACGTAGGTATCTACTGCACACTATTTGTATAGGCGTCGTATTCATAAAACGGAAGGCCTTCGTTGCGTTCTCATATTTATTTATGAACGGCGAAACGAAATTTCCACCAAGTCCTTTGCGCATTATTTGAGAGGTTTAGGTGGTGTAAGATGGTCTTGTCTTCTCGTTTTTCTTATTGGCATGTCCCTATTTAGTAATGCAAAGGTGTCTACAGGGTTCTTTCGGAAGATTCTCTGTGTTGGGTTTCGTTATATCGATATACTATGCTTGACGTTTTTGGAAATGTGATTATTCGGGATTGATCTAAAATGAAGAATGTCAAGAGGAAGAAGTAAAATAGAGAGAAAAAAGAGAAAAAGAGTGAAAGAATGAAGGGTGAAAAGAAGTAGGAAGAAAAAAAGTTAAAGCAAGAAGAGAAAGAAGAAGGCGAAAAAGCGGAAGTCTGTTTTGAGACATGAAATTGTTCATGATATTTTAAATTCGCTTTTTTTTAGAGAGTACGTGAGTAGTAGTTTGTAAACGAGATCCTCACGTCACATATTCCCAAGTACCTTCTCGACGTTGCGTAATGTTAATGCTATTGCCACTAATACCGCTACTCTTTATGTTGCAAGTAAGATCAATTTTCTGAGCGTTTCTAAGTGGTATCTTGCTTCCATTTAGAAACAAAGACATGTGCAATTCTTTTTGTAAAGACAACATGACACAATCCGAAAAGTCATTCGTGCCATCAACAACAGCTCTATATAAGCCGGCACTATGATCTCACTTATTTACAATACTGTATATCTACTTCGCGAAATATAGGAATGTTACATATTCAGTCATTTAAAATTCCTATTTCAAACTCAACAAGGATTTCTTTGTATCTAACGCCGACAGGAAGTATGTATGTGTAATGGAGAATATACACTACGTATCATCTACATGGGAACGATCATGTAATAGCTTATAGTAACTAGAAAAACACTTCGCATCCTTTGAGAGTATAAATCATTTCGTCAAAAAGATGCTTTGTATCTATACATAATTGTAAGGATTATTCGGCAAATCACTCCGAATCCTATTTACGCCTCTATCGTGCTCATATGAACGCCTCACGGAGTACATATTGTACAAAAGAACGTCCTCACACCGCCAAGAATGAGCAGAGTACCGAGCTTCCACGGATTTACCCGTCTTACTGCAAATATATTATGCAAAAACCGCCTTGTCGGCAGTCGCATAAACACGCAGAAGGACACAAGTAGGTTTCTGGAACAAATGCGCATATACCCCCGATTCGTGTAAAGACTATTTATTTCGAGTGCAGACGTACTTGCCCGAAATGTACATGTACTGACGACATCTGCATATGAGAGATCAAAGAGAGCGCGGAATTTATTTGCATGTCAAATCGCGGCGTACGTTTGGGGTGGGCGTTCCGACGGAAAGCTTATACCGGGTGAACCGGTTGTGCACATGGCACACGATGTGTTCTATTAGGGAAAAGACTTTTTGTTAAGTTGTGTAAAGTTCGACTGGGCAATATAAACGCCATCACATGAGCAACACCAACACGGCCACTCCAAGCTCAGAAGACTTCTTGTTCGGTCCAATAGGTAATACGCATCTTGACAGCTGTCTTGTTTTCCCTTTCCTGAAATATGTGAAGATTCTGAAGAATTTTAAGAGCCAGTTCTGGTACTTAAAAGACCAACAATCATCATTCTCAACGGTCGAGGTCAACAAATATTCGCTCAACATCAAATAACTTCTATTCTTTAAATTTCTTTCTAACCAAGATCATCTTAAACATATTGCAGCTGTCTTGAGTTAAACGACTCACCCTGTACAGTACTTTGAAGTACCAAATTTTACCCGGGCGATGACGTGTTATCGATATAGCAGCACTTTTCCGGTCAATGAGAATGTATGCATATTCTCCAACAGAGACCTGCGATTTGTTCTAATTAGCAGCTAGCGCAAAATGTAAACTCGCAATGATTAATTGCAGGCGACGCGAGAGTCAAGTGCTGGCGAAATTAATCTGCGGATAGGGTTTTGGGTCGCGATAGAGCGTGCCACCTTTGAATTCGGACTGTTAGTTAAATAATTGTTTATTTGCGAGATGGTTTATCAATAAAAAGCGTTGCTTATAGTATGAATTTAATTAAAACCACTGTACAGAGGGTTAAATGTAGATGGGAGACTGATAGAATTTTAATTAGTAGAAGACCAATTGGAGGACCCAGGATTGCGACATAAGAAGAGGACAATATTCTTATGGAATATTTAGATACAATCCATTTTATATAATGCGAGTTGCTATTCAGCAATCAAATTTTCTTGAGTTAAGATCTATACCCTGCCGTAGAATAAAGGAATTACCTTTAAAAAATTATGTTGCGTCCAAGAAAATGATTTTATGGAACCAGCATAAACTGTCAAGAATCATCTTTGGTTTGAATAATATCTCACGAGAAAATTGGGAGAAGAAAAATCATTGCCGTCTCCAGTATGTCACCAAAATCTTCATACTTCCGTTTGAGAAACTAAATACTCGCACACCTTAGAAAATAATCGTCTCTTACATATCAATTAGCGCCTGAACCGTTTACCCGTAACCTTAATAGCAGCTCCTAACTGTTCGCAATTAATTCCACTTTTAAGAATGACGTTGGCGCGTTAACGCTTGCATTTCAATGGGGCTGTTATCGTCTCCGCGTCGTCGGTAAACTTATCGACTTTCAAATTCGTTCGGGAGCCGGACGTATTCGTCAACAAACAGAATGTATGTATGCAAAAGAGGGTCAAAGTGCGCGTTTTAGAATGACAATATATGCAAACCGGGTGCGTTTGTATGTATATGTAACTGTATGGATTTCTATGCCTGGCCCCCAGTCAGAGGGGTCGGTTGTCGCTTCACTATTTGACTAAGATGTGAATAATGAATTCTATTGAATAGACCGATACTAGAGGATGATTATCTTGGAGATTAGGATGTGTATATGAAGAAGTATTACGGTGTGTATGACCTTTGCACTTGACTAGGAACTAAATTTTCATTTGGGTTTTTAGGTCTATTTAAAGAGAAACTCTTTATTTTGGGTTTATATATTTTATTGCTCGTATTTGGCGACGTTTCGTTGATTTATCAACATTTTTAAGCCGTCGCATCCTTAAGATATGCGTACTCTAATAAATACTTGTATGTTGTTTTGTGCATGATGCCAGAAACAGAGATCTTGTCACTAATTAAAATTTCTGTATGTTTTGATTTAATTTTGGGAATAATATGTTGGGTATTTTTTTTAATAAAGCTGGTACTATAGTTACTTGTGAAAATAACGAATAAAAAAATCTCTTTAACCAAAAATTAAACGTAGTCAATTAACATTATATATTAATAGCAAAGCAATTCTCGCCTAATCAGTATTATCAATTGGCGCTTTCCTCAACGTAAAATCAATCAATCAATAGATTTTAATTCAATTCAATCTTGAAAAGAAATTTCGCGCAATTAAGGTCGATGATAATTGTTAAAATTAATTTCTCGTACGGCGTATACAGACATTATTACTAAACTTCAAATTAAGTGGAAAAATTCACTAAAACTAGTTTCGCAATTAAACTGGCGAGATACGAGATCTCACTTCGGCTAGATGCAATTACCGCAATTTGCGCTCGTGCCATCCGAAACTTTTCGCATTGGCGGCGAATTTTAACTAGAGAATCTATATCGTTATATTGTAGGAGTCTGCTCACGATGTTATTCAACGTAACGGAAACCAAATTAAATTGTTATGTTAGAACGCGAAAGGTGTCTAATTGAATGATATCGTCGCATCCGATCCCTTTAGCGTTTCGCGTAGACGAATATCGCATTGTAAATGTATAGGGCGAGTGAAAAACAAGAAAACAATTCGAGGTAATGGCTTCATCATTATCACTGGTGATTTTCAATATTTCCGCGACGACCTTTGATGAAGGATGTAAGAAACCGACCTGTTAGCGCAGCGTTTGTCAACCTTTCCATATTTACGAAACAATTTTCAATAACAATTCCATTCGCGCGTCCCGGAATGCTTCATAAGTTTCTTATCGCTGGTTTCTGTGGAGATTAAAGTCCTGGAATATCTTGTTCACATCTTTATGACCTATATTTCTAAGATTCTCTAACTAATTGTAAGTATTTTTGGTCACTAGTATTAGATTCAAATAATTCCTCAAGCAAATGCAAGATTGTATTAACTGTTTTATAATGCTTAAGTTAAGATGATCTTTTAGTTAAGAGAACGAAATGTTCTTTGTTTGGAGCATAAACGAACGTTGTTCAACCTTTCGCTCCCTCTATATATACCTTCTTAAGATTAACTTTTTGAACCTCGCCGTTTTAATTCGTTTTTTTGCTGGGAAGGCGTGCACCTATATGTTTGTGTATTATCCAGTTTAGAAAGTTTCGAACGAACTTTTACTTAGTCTGAACTTGAGGACGTCTAATAGGGCGGCCCGAAGTACGCTTCAGCGATGCATATTTCATGCAGCGTTGTGAAGATAAGAATTTTTAATATTTTGACGAAGTAACCGTAAGTAAAATGGCACTCCATTGGATCTCATAAAAATTTATTTTTGCGACGCTACGTCTAGCTCTACAAAGTTCGGTACTTTAAAGATAACTGAAATGCTATAAAAAGTAGATAATGTCTTCTAGAACAAGTATAAGAGGTAATTTTTAAGGTAATGTATTGGAAGTGCCATATATGTACTTTAAACCGACAATGCTTGTTAGTGGTTGGTATTAAACCATTATATTTTTTCTTGAATGAAATAACAAGTTCTAACAGTTTCCTCCGGATCTTTGTCATTGTAACGAAAATATCAACAATGCACCGCATAATAATAATAATAATAAGAATAAAACTCCCTATCTTTAGCCTTTCTCGGGTTGTAATTCGAAAAATAAACGAGATAGGTAAATGAGGAAATTTTTAGCACCGGTAAGAGTTGGACAAACTCTAAAACTCGCTAATATAAATTAATGGACCGTAACTATAACTTAAACTCCAGTGTCTATTTATCTTTTCTCATTCAATTTAACCGGCGTGCATAAAGTTTTTAAGACGGCAGATTGCGACGAAGCTAAGCTACCGCCGGCAAAACTTTTGCATATAACTTTCTATTGTCGGTTTATTTGGAAGGAAAGAAGTGAAAGAAAAAAGATCCGTCCTCGCAACGGTAACGGCTGCTAGATGGACAGTTTTAGAGAAACTAATTAGCTGAACAACGGTACTATTACTCAAGGCGTTTATTCTGACTAAAATGTTACGTGAAATAGTTTTTAAAGAAATTTTCTTGGTCGTGTATTTTTCACTTGCAGAAAATACACAATTTACAATATTTGTCAGATTCTAGTTTCCATTCGTGAAGTTATAAGTGCTGTAATTTACAACTGGATATAGAGTATGCAAAAATTTTTGTTGCAAGAAATAAAATCGTTGATTTGATTTCGTTTGATGAATAAATGCGTTAAAGTTAAATTTAAAATTGCTACCTAAAGTTGCTTTTAATTATCGTTACTCTCAATATAAAATTATAAAGTGTAAGGTATAACAAAGACAAAATTTACCACCAATTTGAAACCAACAAAATAAAATAATAAAATTGAAATAAAATCACTTCTCAAAATCAAAATAAAATTGCTTGAAACATGACAAAAAATAACATAAATAAATGTGTAAGTAAAAACAAATTGTAAATAAATACAATATTAAAGGAAAATAATAACTGGATAAATACTATTCCACACATTTATTTAGAATAGACCAAACTGCTTGGACGCGATGTTCAAATGCAAGATTTATGGTAAAGTATAAATATCTGGTTTACTTTCAATATTAGACATGTTCATCATGTTAGACATAGATCCACTATACGGTGGATACAGAAGAAATATACAGTGCGTTTCTTATAACTTATAACCAATAAATTACAGCCATTTCTTCTAGCTTGATAACTTCGATTTTCGATATGACGGAGGAACTTATATTGATCATGAATGCTTGTTTCCAATCAGAAAAAAAAAAAACTATTTGATATATTCCCAACGGTACTTCAAAATCCTTTTTTTTTTTATAAATCCTCATCTCATTGGTCCAAGAGGACAACAATTCATTTCTTGGCAGAAAGAAACGTTAAACGTAAAACTCAACTCACGTAATAAACAAAAGTCCAAAAGGCATTATTCAGCGCTACGTTTACGCGTTCAGAGGTCGCATACGCATGAATTATGTAATAGCGACTAAACGACCAGCCGACGTAGATCGTAAAATAGAAACGATGACAGACAACCAGCCTCGGATGAAGCGATCTTTTTTTGTGTTCTTTTTTTTACGCAGGCATTCGCTTTTTCTTTGTTTTCTTTTTTCTGATTCGTTCGTATGTAAGCCTATTTATAAAAATGGAACGAAAACGCGATGTTAAGCGCTCATTTTATCCCATCTGTATCTCACGTTCTCTTTCCCTGGCGATGTCCTTATTGTTTGGGCTTTGCTAGTGATTTTTTTAACGTCGTTCGCTTGTTTTGCAAAAATCGACACGTATGCCGCTACATTTTTGTTACTCGTTGTAGGAACGAGTGACATACATTCTTGAATGGCATGTTTAAGTGTAAGCCTGCACCAGTAGAATGCACAGTTATTGTTAGAAGTACAATGCACCGATCTGGTAAGCAAGGCAAGCAATAAAACTTGGCCAGTTTTTAGCCAACACCATAGACGTTTCAAATTGAAATGTTTTTACGTGTTGTTGCATATATACAAAATGATGGAATAAATTCATTAAATTTGTACTTTTCGATGTCTTCAATTTATTTTATTTATGTAAATGTTAAATTATATAATACAATTGAAATATTTTTAACTTTGGGACATATTTTCATCTGATGTAGTTCTGACCTGATGATGTGATTTTTCATGAAACGGGTCGCATTTATATTTTAAATAAAGAACTTACAAGAAAAGGGGCCCTCATTCAAATGTTTCCACATTAAATTTGAAGAAAGAAAAAATAATGCTAATACTTCAAATTTCATATTTTTCCACTCTTTAAATGGCTTTTTTGATGCTGCCATTTAGACAATTAAATGATCTATCAAAATAGAAGAAAATCAGGAGTTGTCATTTAAACAAGTTGTGGATGACGGCATTACTTGAAAATCATCCAGTTTCAAATATCATCAAATACATGAACAACAAATGCCAATAAGGGAGACATTTTTCTGTTTAAAAAACATTAAACATCAAAATAACAGCTTCCTGAAAAACATCATTTCTTTAAGTGGGCAGAAACAGTCAGCGCAAGAACTCTCCGTTCCAGGATAGATTGCTTCCTTCCGCTCGTTCGGAGCTTTCGAAAACAACTAGAAGACGTCGCGACGTCAACGACGTCTTGTTATGCGAATATATTCGGAAGAAAAAAACAAGAGACAGATTAAATCGGAGAGGTCCCCATCATTATATTCCCCCTACCGGTACTCCCGCTTCGTTAACGAAGCGTGTTTTTCTCAAAACAAACAAGGAAAGGAAGCCTGGTTATTCACAGGGTCTCTTTTCCTCCTGTCGACGTGTTTTTAATGATCGGATCATTAAATCTGGAATTGGGGCGGACTTTATAAATGTTGGGAGGTATATCGGAGCCAAGGACAATCTAGAATCGATTCGTTCGGAGTCTATAAACTCCGGGTTGCTGGAATAACATGTTTCCCTCTCCTGCTCTCTCCGAAAATAAATCTTTCCCATATATATACGGGATTATTCGCATTATAATGCGAAATCAAACAAACATTCTCATGATATTTGTGTACCTATCGGGTAAAGTATGCATGACGTTTACGTATTTAAAGTTGGTGAAAATCGAATGATCTGAATATTGTATTTGATTTGGCGTGAGTACTATTCTTTGGCTGACCGGAGGCTTACGGATTTGTGGGATCATGGAAAAAGAACAATACTACCATGACTATCATGGCAGTGTTAGCAGACCGCCGGGTGAAGACTAGAGAGAGCAAAACACCTTTCAAAAAAATCCCATTGTAAGGGCTAACGTAATATTATCTTACTTACCTTGATTTTACAACACAAAACATGAAAATCGCATTAGCAAACAGTTCTGATTAGTAACATTGATCTTCTCAAGAAGCTGGGAATTATATGCATACTACTAGATAAATAAAACACAAAAACATCTTTTATACATAACCAGACCTTTATTTCTCTATTGTAGAATATATTTATGTATAGTCAGTCTTCACATTTAAGCAAAACATAACAACGATAGGTAACAATTAGATAACAAACATAAAACATGTGCATTTTGGTAGTAGACGACCAGAAATTAACATTGACTTGTTCTTATTTTTTTCTCTACCTTTCTCATTCTTTATCATTCCGTTTTTTCTCCATTTCGTTTGCTTTGTACTCGTTCAGTTATATCACTATACCTGTTGCAGGAAAAAAAATGTCCATCAACGGTGAGCTCTCTAGAGCACGTCGTGCCTGGCTTCAAACACTCCATTTCGATGGTCCCAACGCATCGACCCCACTGCGTTCAGTCCGTCTCTCCAATGACGTCACTGATGTCGCAGATGATGCAGAACGGTTCCCAATTTAAAGCTAGAAGGCAGTAATATGGCAGCGAACCTGTTCAACAAGAAAACAGATGAAATAGATTAGTTCAATAAGTACAATAAGTTGTTAAAAAAATATGTTAAAATACGAAAGCTGTTGAAATTTATCGTTCGTTGTTTTTTATAAAGTTACACGTTTTATGATCAAGTTATTATGTAGGAAATTTGAAATTTTGTAAAATTGGAATAAAGCTTTATCTTTTTCTGTTCTAACTTTGAATTTGATTCCCAATTCATGGCAGCTGTTTGTTAATCAAAGATAAGTATTTTAATTGGTCTCGTAAATTATTTACTGAATAGTACCTAATTATAAGTCAGAAAAAAAAGATTATTATTTATTAGTCTTCGCTAAAGAATCAGTTTGAAGTAGACGATAGGTGGTATATCTTGTAATCCTATCTTTTAGTGATGTTTTTGAGAACTATGTCACACATGAACACATTTTTCCTTTTCAATTTCTAACTAGAACATTAAATTTTGTTAAGATCCCTCTTAGTACAGCAATTAGATCTTTGGAGATACATGTATAAACTCCCACTGTATTAAGAGGCACCTATAAGGAGGGTGTTCCATTAGGATGTACAACTATCGATGCCAGAAATATATCAAATAAATGGGCAGATTTACAGACACCGATAGTTGTAATTCTAGATAGGACCCCTATATACACCTACAATTTCGTTTTACATTAAACAACATTTTATATAAACCACAGAAAGTTTGACATAGAGTAAATATATCGTAACAGTTAGTATTTACAGATCGAAAAGACCACATTTAAATCTGACATCAAGTGGGTAAGTTCTAAAGATATTGACAATGAAGTGGCACAGAAGCTACACATTAAAAACACAATTATAAAATATGATTTGAGTTTCATTAGGTTATACATATTACAAAAAAAGGATTATACGCTTATATTTAAAGAAATTAATTATTCAAAGTCTACAAAAATATATGTACAATAATTTTTCAATTCATGCTATCCCGTTGGTAACCCCGTTTATCTTGCAAAATTTCAGCGAAATTTCGACGGAAATAATTTCAATTTGGAGAAGTATTGGATAATTATGAAAATAAAATGAAGCTAATTGGGGGAGTTTTAGACTTTCGCATTTGAACATACTTTTGAATTTGCTGGTGCGGGGGTAACTAAAAAAATAAGTCTCAAATAAATGAAAAGTTTCAATTTTGCTATTCGTGTTTAGAAAATGAAATTAAATAGAATGGAAGAAAATACTTTTGATTATAACTGTCACCGGATCTAGCAATGCGGGATCTTTATTAGTACTCCGTCTTTGAAAGCACTTGAAAAACAGTACAAGAGAAGGAACATATTTGGAATATCAGTTAGTTGCTTTCGTAGAATTAGATTCTGGATTTTTTTTCTTATACCTATTGGTTTCAATATAACAAAAAAAAGCTCGTAGAAAATCTTAATTTTCAAAGGAATAATTTTCCGAGTAATGTTTCCCCGTAATTATAAAATGACATTCCATGCTTCGAAACCTCCCCAACACTCCAATAACCTTCCTAATACTATAAATCGTCCTCTGTACATAAACTCGAAACTTTCCCAAGCTCGTAGATCATGCATTATGAACATCACGAACCGGTTCACACTCCCCAGCACGTACCTACATACATGGTATACCTGCTGCACTCCTGTCCTAAGCGCTAGACGTTAGGTACAGCGTACGAAGGCGCAGAGATAGAGATACCTATACACATGCACACAATGGCCATTCATATTCGACTGATTTATCGGGGGGAATTCGTAATCCTTGTGGAGAAATCAGAGGAGTTCGGTCTCTCCGAACTCTATGGGATTAATCAATCTTGTAATACTTGTGCACAAATTGCTTTTCAGAATTACGTGGTCTGGTAGCTCCGAACGCGGCCCCCTAGACAATGATGCTCGCAGGTTCTTGGCGTTCTGTGGGGAACGGAAATTTATCATATTTAGAATATAAATGCCGCTGAGCTTGACAAAACGAGCGAAACAGGTGAAAGATCCAAGGAGCTTGAATGAATGGCTGGAATTTGCGAAATTTGAAGTTTAGATTTGTATCAAGGGTAAAATTTATATCGATTTTGGGGGTTGCAGATGTTGTTTATACAGGAGGTCATCTCAAAAACATTGAACCGCGAAATTTTTCATCACAGTGGATTAATGAGGTAACTCCGTAGGTGTTTTCTGAGAATTAGAGGCTATATTGTACGCCCTAGGCAGTGAGGCCTAAAAAAAAACACGATAATTAGACTCAGTGGATGGCCATAACCTACTACAAGAACCGAGCATCACCTTCTTCTCTAAGAAGAAGCTCTCTCTTTACATCTTTGCGAAATTGTCGTCTTACTGCATCAGGACTGAATCACGGAGGAATTCAGTGGATTTCATCGTCGAGCAATAAACGTATCTACAGTAAAACGGCGCTTGATGGAAGCAGGTTTAAGAAGATACACAGCCGTTCCTTTAAATCTCACGAAAATTGCACACAAGGTTAAGGACAGCTTTGTACGTCAAATCAAATGTAAAACACACACATTGCCACTTGACTTATTTTAGATAATGAGAAAACAAGTTTTCTTAATATTTTCCTTTCAAACTACGAAAGTCGAAATCTACATTTGTCCAAATTCAAAACTCGAAACTGAAATCGGATATGTAGCCATAATCTACATGCACACATATGACATCTCTGTGATGTTTCTGATTCGCACGCACACAACAAGGTCGCCTTTCAACGCAACCACACACGTTTAGAAGCAATGTTTCCAAAGTATTCGGTTTACATGCAACATTAGATATGTTTCAAGGGTATAATTTATTCCCGTGTGCGATATTCGATCTCACGACGTATGTTTTAAATCAATATCCGCATATACACAATATTACAGTTCGTATTTCCCGTTTTGTTTTAATGTTCGCCTCATTTTGCGAACATCAAACGGAACGCGAATAATCTTCTGCCATTGCGAAACTTGCCGGGTATCACTTACGAAGCAGACTACCAGTTCTGCTTAATAGTTTCAAAGTTACGACATCGCGGCTGTTTTACTTAATGTCCGAATAGCCGAAAATAAACGGGATGTATCTGGAAATATTAACATATCCATCTTGTTGTGGAGAATCGATTTTAAAGTATGAGCGGGCTAATTTGGTTGTATAATTAGTTCGATGGGTTTACCTTTCCTAAATATTTAGATTGGTTTAATTGATTCGCGTTATCCCAGTTTAATGTGAGCTCATCTGAATCCTATTTGAATCAGCGAGTCAATTAGTTTAACGTGTATCTAGGTTATAGGCGTTTGAGGTGAAATATGTTTCGGAGATTAATTAAAAAACAGGTTAGCTCAATGAAAGGGGAATTATTGCTTTTATTTTTTGTATGTGGGTTCCAAATCATAGCTACTATACAGAGTGTTTCATTTAAATAAATTAAACAGCCTGTATACTTGAATATATTTTCCTAGTGCGCAGGAGTTGTCTCCAAATAGTTTTTATTTGATTATCCTTATAAGGGCAACATTACAACAACAAAAATTTCGAAATTCCTTTAACATTGACATGAAAATCGCAATTACGCGCATTATTTGCGTAATTCCAACGTAACATCGTAATCATTCTATCCTTGAAACCTAACACATAAATCACCAGGAGGTATACGACGTTTGTTGTACCTGCATTTTTTTTGCTTTAAAAGGAAAAAAATATCCAGGTATGTAGTTGTAAAATGACGGGTTATCAATGTTTCACGCGAACAAACACGAAGACAAAAAAACAGTATTATACGAAATGTGAAAAAATAAACGTAATTATTTAGTAGCAAGTAGGCACAGCTATAATCGCTTTTTTTTCGTGAATGTTCTATATGTGAATTTACAGATGATGTTGAAAGAGATAGATACAGATATATAGGAGATAGAGGCGATTGTAATATGCCATGCTAATTTGTTGCTCTTTCGAACCGTAAAATAGAAACATGTTAAAAATACAGAACGTAAAATTGAAACTTTTCGTTAGTCAGTCGCAATACAAATAATAAAAAAAAAAAAGAATAATACATTCGAGATGCAAGTCAACATACGTATATGTCACTTAGAATACTGTATATCATCCGAATATACCAATTAAATACATTAAAAAACGTACGAGAAATGGGATATACAGTGCCCGACACTTGATTACTCTCACTATATTTTTTAATTACATCTAGCTGGGGGGCTGTAAAATAAATGAAAACTACGTTGTTTAGCAACAAGTCAAGAATTGTTCCACAATAGTTATCAAGTTGTGATAGTACGTGGTTGTCAGTATGTTTAGAAGAAAGAGGAAAAATCCAAACTCTTCGACGAGAAGGCTACTTGAATCGAGAAATCGCCGAAGTAATCAATTATCGCTTTGAAAAATAGCATCAGAGTGAAAAAAATCCTCAAAAATTGGTTTTTGAAATTACTATGGCAAACCGATGTCTAGATTTGTACAGGGGATCTACTTTAACTATTTTTACAGTTATTCTAACTAAAACGTTATTGTTTCAACGAAATGACGTCAATTGTGGGATGAGAGTAATTAAATGTCGGGCACTGTATATTTCCAAATATAGCTGAGTTACTTTTACTAGTTACTTTAAATCGTAGCTGCATATTTCGAAGGAGAGATAGAATTATGTTACCTTAGGGAAGAAATAATATATACATAATAAACATATCTTTAAAAAAATACGAGATAATTATGCAAAATATAATATTTGTGTTAAGACATTTATGAGTTAGTATATTTACTAAATTCTGTTAGCACTATTAACTCGTTTCACTAAGGTACCGTTTTTATAGAGGCCCTCCCTGTATCTTAGATGGTTAAAATAACACCGAATTAATTTAGATTTTTTTATGGATTAATTATTAAACTTAAAACACAATATTCCATCTATCACCGTTAGTTAACATTTCTTTGTTAAATTGATTTAATTTTATTATAATATGTACTGTGCCCGACAAGATTAAAAAGAATTGAATATGAATGGGCCGAATCAGTTCCGACGTCGTCCACAGATTTGCTACAATATAAACGTGTTTTTCTGGACGATCTTCATTAAACAGAGGATCAAAATCATTATTGAGGTTTCCTTTAGATAATTTACAGTTTATGGAAATCGAGTTGATAATTTCGAACTATCGAACCATCCGCTTCCCCGACGGCCCGAAAAATAATGAGTGATGAAAGACTGGCTCGATTTATTTGTTTCTTTTAATTTTCCCGTAGCTGACAAGCGCGTCAAGCATCACTTTATTTTCTTCTTCTGTGGCGGTCAGTCTAATTTCGGATACTAGCACGTCCTCATAACTTATTAGTGTTTCGTCAGGATCGGTTTTCGTTATTATAAAGGTTCCGTGTTACGGACTTTAAATGACACTCGAAAATAAACCACGTCTATTTATATTTAACTGAGAAAACGTAGTTATCTATATACGTATATCTGTCAGGTGTGCGTTACTGTTGGTATGAATGCTTTCGCCCGTTGTCGTTAATATTTTTACGATTCAAAAGTGATATGGTAAAATATATATGTTGTGCTGCTTTATATAACGTAGTTAATAGGAATTTTAGGTTAAATAACGGTGTTAGGTGGATTTTCCAATTTTGTAAACGAAAAAAGTAGTTCTTGTCAATGAGTTTAAAAAACTATACTGAGATTCGATTCTTGGTTATGAAAAATCGTAAACTATCGTCATAAAAGAATTTTTACATTGAAATAGCTGTCAATATTGTACAGTGATGAAATTAAATACACCATCTTTTAGGATCGCCAGAGGTTCTGGTTTAACTGTACGGAGAGGGTTGAGGAAAGTAGCACTGTGTAGTAAAATGCTTGCAACTGGAGACCATTATTTATCGCACCACAAGGGGTACAACCTTCGAAATTTGTCAGAAATAATACAGAATGGACAGTTAGAGTTTTGTTGATATTTAAATCATAGACTGACTACCATGAAGCCCAGACATAATTAAATCGGATCGAGCATCTTTGAGATAAGGCCTCATCTGCTAGTTTCTTGTAATCTCCAAGAATTGGAGCAAGCGGTTCTTTCCGAATGCCAGGAATATTATTCAAGAAATAATGCAAAATTTGATCACCACGAATCACTACCCTTTAATTTTTAACAAGAGTTTACTTTAAGTAGCTTAAACTGATGACACAATTTTAAAACCTTGGCTAAACTAATAGTTTAGATCTGCTATATTTAAAATTTGCTCAATCGAAAACGTGATCGCATCAAATTGATTGACGAGGAAAATAGAGGAGCCTTTGAGAATTTGATCGAACTGTACCCGTGACACATCACAAGCTACAACCAGCTCTCCGACAAGAATTTAGAAACTATGAACTCAATTTGTTTGACTTTAAATCAGCTAAAGTTATTAAATTGCCAAGACTGACATGGAATCTTGAGTAAATGCATTAGATGTACAATATTTACATTAGCGTTAAGCTTCAAAGAAAGTAATGAGATTTTAGTACAATATTGGAAGTAAGAAAGATGCAGGGTGAACAGTGCCGCTGTTACAACGGAAATTATTTTTTTATCGTTTATAATGAGGTAGAAAAAAATGATTCAAATCTCTTTAATAAATAACTACTAGTTTCGAAAAAAAAAAAAAGAAAAAAAAAACATTAAAACCTTATTTAATATAGTCTTACATCAATTTTATTTTTATCAATGGCATAGTTCGAAACCGATAGCTGTTTATTCCTTTTTTCCATTATCTCATTGTGTCTACAATATTATTTGTTTTTTTTTTCGAAATTGAATCATGAAACTTATAGAAGAAAACCATCTTATATACAGGGAAGTTATGTTTGTATCGTTATTTTCTATGTAATGGTTTCTTACTAAGTGAATAAAAATAAATAAATAATAAATAGTTAGCGGTGTTAGTAGTTGAGGCACTTACTGGTAGATGAAGACATTACATTAGTAGACACAGACAGAAGCCACACACTGGACGTACTGGCGATGTTATTGCACTGTAAAAATGCTAGAGAGCCACTAGCACTTATATGTAGATATATATATAATATATGTAAAAATAGTAATAATAAACAATAATCACAATAAATTCATAATACTATAATAATTAAGATAAATGAAACAAAGAAAAGAAACACACGAAAAACAAACAAAAAAAAAGAAAATGATATAGTAATCGTACGTAATCATAGTAATAATAATAATAGTTATTATGTATAAATAATAATAAGAAACCCTGCAAGTAGTAGACACAAAAAAAATCATTTCAGCCAGATGTAGGTCTAAAACTTTGGTTTTAATTAATAACAATAGAAAATAAAGGTACAATTCAGTTACATTTTTTTGCTTTGTTTTCATCATCATGCTCTGATAAATTAACGATAATAGGTAATATTTATATATATTCAATATGTATATTATAATTAATTAATCAATAATAATAATAATCATAAAAGGTGACTTCAACTAAAAACATCTTCACTCAACATTGACTGTCTAACAGACAATTAAACAACAGAGGATGGCTACGCGATCACGCAACACAATTTAACAAATAATAATCATCATCATCGTTTAAAAAAAAGAACGTAAATAAAAATCTAAAAAGAAAGAAACCCAAAAGAATATATCTAATATGTATTAGGTATATATATAGTGTGTTTCCTGTGTGACAAATAGACAGAATAAAGAAAAGAGAAACAAAAGATTACAATCGATTTGGAAAAACATAACACTTGTTTTTTTCTGGTATTTTTGTTTGTGGTTACCGAAACATCCTCGTCCTTGTCATTTTTCAATTTTATATAATCAATAATATACAATGCGGACCAAAAAAATACCGCTATATCGTTATTATTTATGTTAACTAGTAAAAATATCTCACAGTTCTTTTAATTTCTTGTTTATCCTTGTTTATAATAGTACAAGAGCCGAGTTTTTTTTTTCTTGTGATCCTGAGAACTGTTTTTTTTTTAATTTTCTTTTTTACTCAAAAATGATTTTTCTATAATACATATAAATTCGCGATAAAAATTTTCCTATTTTTTTTCTGTTTAAATTTAACATTTTCCGCGCGCTGTTAATTTAATGTTTTTATTTTTTGTTTTAAGTACTTTAAATGTTGTTATCGCAACGCAGTTTTAGATGCACATACTCTGTGTTAAGCGTAGAGGTTGTAAGTTCGGTCTCTCTCTCTCGCAGAGTGTCTGTATAATTTGTAAAAAAAATTTTTGGTATCGATGCGTGTTTACGTTAGCTGCCGTCTTTTCTATGGCGCGCGTAATCGCGAGGTCCCTCGTCTGTAAAACGTTTAGCGTGTTTTTATATATATTTTTCCGTTATTCGATATTTGGTCTCCGGTATTTGGCGTTGTTTTCCGTAACATTACTGGTAGTATTGTATTTTGAGGCGGTAGTATTGGTTCTACGTTTGTATGTGGTACGCTTGCTTGTTTGCTCTCCTTTTTCTTCACGGTTACATTTGATATTAACTGTAATTTTTTAGTAGGGCCTTGACGCGTCCTTCGCCCTTTTCAGCTGCACCTTCAGCCGTTTGGTGCCGATCTGGAACCCGTTCATAGCGGAGATGGCGGCCTGGGCCGACGTCGGGTTATCGAACGATACGAAACCGAAGCACTTGGAGAGGTTCGTTTGTTTGTCTATAAACACCTTGGCCGAGATCACTTGCCCGAACGGCAGGAATGTTGAAGCAAGGTCCGTGTCCGTGAACTCCTGCGGCAGGTGGTAGATGAACAGGTTGCAACCTTCGGGACCTGGAACCAAATTGAGAGGAAAATTAATTTACATCACAAGAATCGGAAAACAAATTTTCATTTTAAACCTAAGCGGAAATTCCGCGCTTTCTTTATGACTTTAACCGGCAGAGAATGTCAGGATGTTGCCATGTAAAATGAATGTAACAGGCGGTGTTGTTGCAATGAAATATCTTTGATAATAAAACATCTACTGTATTTACGATTTATTATTTCTTTATTGTTTTATACTTCATTGTTTTATTATTAGATTTAAGGTTAACGTGTACATAAAACATGTATGTACGTATAAGTTGACAATTGTAGCTGTTGTAGCACAAAGGAATATAATACAATACCATCAAGAGTAGGAAAATAAAATGTACAAATGGTAAATCGTACACTCTTATGCCACAGGTGTACCTAAAAAATCAACTTACAACATTTGGAAGAGTGTCGACTCGAATGTAGACGTTGACAGAAAGACATGTTCAAGAACACCAGCAAGAAAAACAACTTTCAACAAGAAGGCAGCATTATACGCTCATGGCAGACTGGCAGTTTCTCTTGAAAAGCTTGGTCGCAAGTATCACATCAATAACAGATGCGCAAGTAACATTCTCAAAGAACATAATGTGTCGCTTGTTACGAGAAAATCAGTCCCAAAATATGCCGAAAAGCAGTTGCAAGACCAAAGACGTAAGCTAGGACAACTTGCCGAAAATGCATTTTCGCCTTGAAATTGTTATTATATGAGACGAATCATGTTTCATATCGATAGAAGTGATATTGCAAATAACAATTACAAGTCTATTATATAATCGAAATATTTTTTGTGGTAATTATCATTATCACGCGCGTGATTTGACAGACATCTGACTCAGAGCTCTGCCTTCGGTGCTCCTATTTGCGTAAAACCCGCAATTGTATAGGTATGTGTATTTATACTTGATTTTCGGAAAAAGAATCTTTGGCACTGGCCACGTGAAAACAAAGATGTTGTATATGTTCAAGTGGCTGTTGGCTGGTATTATATACGAAGTGATAGCAGTTTGAATTCGGCAATTCTGAATTTTTGTCTATTTACTGAGAGAACGTTAATAACGAAATAAACTCATCTTCAAAATGAACGTACCACTCAATAATTTTTGTGATTCTAAAAATGTCTACAAAACAGAATTATTTTCAAATTATCGTAAAAACTAAATTAATTACTAGAAAACCTTTTATTTAAGTTCGAGATTTAATGCAACGCCTGATTTTCTTTTTGAAGTCTCAAGTTTCATAATATATCTGTAATTATACCGCGTAAGATATAAATCCATTCGAATAGATTCTAAACGGGCGAGCACAAAGAGCGCCACCGTTCTACATACAATACATTACTATTTAAGCTCTCTCATAGCCAACCTCAGCCATAAATTCATTGGAAAACAAAGCGTTTTCCATTTTCGCTTATGCTGCTATAGCGATGGGGTCGTAAATCAGCTCCGCCGATAGCCCGAGCGGCAATATTGTAGAGCGCGAGTTAATTAATAAGGCAAATTAATATAAACTATTGTCTCGGTATAATTCACTTCTTCGCCGATAGAAGGAGTGCCATACGCGCTGGCGCTGGTATAATCCGCCGTGGAGTACGCTAAGGAAAGAATCAGCCGCGCTCCATGCGCTTGGAGGAACGGAGATGAGTGTAAAAGGTTGGATCTAAGCGTATAGGGATGCAATCTTGAGATTACCAAGTGTAATTTACGGTTCGCGTTAATTATGTATCAAACGTGCAGATATAGTTGCGAAATTCCTGCCTGTGATTGTATTTTGTTTATAAAAGGAAGGTCCTAAAGTCTTCGCCCTGTCTATTAACTCTTAAAATACGGTAGTTAGGGTTGCATGAAATATATGTATATAGCGTATCATCAATTACCAACCTATATACTTATAAAAATTCCCCAAAAGCAAGTACGAAATCACATATAGACGAGAATTTCTCCGACCCAGTCGCACCAAAGCGTCCCCGTTCATAAAAAAACTTGTCCATGTTCCATCAAACTTACACAAATTACACAACAAGCCGTGATACCGAATAGTTACGCGAATGAATGGTGACATATGAAAATCGACTTCAGGCGAAATAGCACATTTGACATTTAAAGACGAAAAAAAAAAATAAATAAATAAAAATTCAAATACCGAATAAATTTTCGCCGTACAGATTCAAGTCGGTCCGTGCGTATCTTGCAGTAGGAACTCCGTACTGAGCTGTGATATTCAAACCACGACAGGACCAAGGATCTATACAAAAGAATCACGTAATTAGGGTTAGTCAAATCATAACAACGTAACAAAAAAGAAGTTTATTAGCGTCCGATACAGTGGTCTCGAAACGGCAAAGAAATATCGTAAGTTACGCCCAGCTTACTCATCTGGGTTATCCTTCTTTAATGTTTCGCCAATCAAAATATAATTAAAAACGGAACAGACGACACTGTATCTATGTTCGAATACATTTTATTATTTTAAAGAAAAGACCACAAATCAAAAAATCAAGCGCTTTGCGACTAATTTCAGATAAATCGCAAATTACATTGACGTAATTTCAGTGTAGCCAACTATTGACAAGTGCAATCCGCCGGGTTAGAAAATAGCTCGCGGGAATATATTTTTACGAGTTTAAAATCGTCTCGTGCCAATAGAAAAGAAGACAAAAAAAACTGAAAAACTAGAACACCTCCATTCTACTAATGGTCTCTTGAAATTATCATTTCGCGTCCTTCAATCGATGCGTGTAATAAGTGACAAGCTAGGTTATTTGGCAAATTTATATGTTTAGCAATTCAAGGATATCATTTTTTCAACTGTTTTATAAATTAAGGAAAATTGGAAGATGTAGAAAATATATAAGTTCCTCATTTTTTAACAAAGGAAATCATTTATAATGCGAGAAATACGGCCGCTAAGCTTCGCCTAATTTTTAATTCGTGAAGAGAGTAAATTAAGTGAATCCGATTTATCCCGCGAAAATAAACAAAAGAGTCGTCGGATTTCATTTCGCCAGCGTCACAAGCGACGAGGGGAGTGAAAAAATATATGAAACTTTCGAAGCAAAGGCGAGAAACGACTGCCTCTGCCCCCTCGAAAAAGCACCGAAAATGACGCCGATGTAGTCGAAAGTTGAGAAACGAAAGTCGATTGTTGATACAGTCAATATTTATTGAATTATGAATAAGTAGAAGATTCTCGCTTCTTTCTTAGTCCTTTTCAGTCTTCGATTTCGAAGGGTGCCACATAGAAGCGAGGAAGTTATCCTCCCCGCTTCTCCGGCAGAGCGAAAAACTTTCTGACAATCTCTAACAAGCGATTCACTCGAGAAAGTTTAATAAGTCCGGCACTTGACTCTCCTACTGCTCCCGGATTACTCCGGCCTTTTCTCTTTTTTAATCTCGTCGATTTGTTGCCGAGACTAGTCGGCCCTACTCGGCGAAGTGGGTGCGAGAATTTAACGCGGTGTTCAAGCGGAAGAATTAATAACGGAATTAAAAATGAAACTTCACTAAATAAGTTATACTCTTCATGCTTCGCGTTTGGGGGAGAAAACCTAATAGATTCTCGCGGCAATTATAAACAAGTTGTTCGTCAATATTGACGATTTTTTTTGTTTATTGTTACAAACAATTTCGGAACTCCTCTGATAACGTGTTTATCCAAGTGCAATTGTTCAAAATGTCCGTTTATTGTTTTGGATTCGATGTCTGAGATTATTTAAATAATTTTTAATAACTCCGCAGAAAGAAATTCGGTGGATTCAGGTGCATGAGTTGTCCATTTAATTGTTTTATTAAGACATGCCCTAAACCATCAAGGTATTGAAAGAAATGAATAGGTAAAGAAGCAGCGACATGTCTTTCATTGGTCCTTTCGTGTTCTCCAAAAGAGCCACATAAAACAAACAATAGAGGCACTCATATTAGGCTCGCTAAAGACAGCAAAAATAGTGTAATCGTTTAACAAAGGGGCCAAGATTTTTGACAAGTCATATAGCCCCAAAATATCATTTACTTAAGCTGGGAAAAGCTGAGGATCAAATTTGTCGTGTTTATCAAGAAGATCGGCAGACGACAGAGCAAATAAGCTGTAGATTTTGCAGTAGGTGGCTATTTCATTATCGATTTGAAAAATAATTACGAAACATAAGTATTGATTATACGCAAAAACAAGAAATTTGCACATATTTGGATGTTTAAAGTCTTGACCAAAATTATTTAACGTCTAGTAAACTGTAGCAGCTAAACATTATTAGTTTCTCTTTCTCAAGTTTTCTTTCGCTTGCATTCGGAAAGTGTAATTAATCACGCATCGGTTTTGCAAAGCTTCAAATACCGCAGAACTCAAACTGGTCAAAGCTTCCGAACCAGAAACATCATGAAAAATCACTATGGTATCTTGCCGAAGAGAACCAGTCGGCGAAGATATAAAACGAAAAACTTTTCAGCTATCGGGTAAACATGCCGTGAAGAAAAAAGACCGGAAATGGATGGAGAGGGCGAGAAATCAATCGTCGAACGTGATAGACTGCTGGAACTGTTTGAGAAACTCTAACAAGTCTAAACCGAAAAAAAATAAAGAATGAAAGGAAGAAGTAAAGTAGGGTAGAAGGGGGATGGAGAATTTCGCCTGGTCGTTTTTTTGACTAATTAGAATGAATACTTTTTAAGCAGCTTTTCAGCTCCAATTTTTTTCGGCCGTCCGTCGAAGCGAAGCTAATCTTTCGCCTCCGTTTCTTTGCTTCTTTTAGAAGATCGAAAAAAGGAGAAGAAAAAGGAGAAAGGTAATTGCGACTCGAGTAATAAAAAGAGTGAAAGGTGGTGATGCTTTAATTAAGGTTTCGCGGTTTCTTTGCGATTTCCTTCCTAATAAGCCGAGCTCCGACAGAAAAAATTATATTAGGCATCCAATTTTCTCTTTTTTTCAGTCTTCCTTTTTGAAATAGCGAAAAAATGTTGAATTAATACGAGGAAAGTATTTAATAATTGCGGGATTATTTCGCCATTATTAAGACGTCGCAAATTTATTTATTGTATGTTATATATTAGAGGAAAAAAAGGTTTTTTACTTGATAATTTTGCCGAAGAAAATTTGAAGTTATGCTGGATGAAGGGATTCTCAATCATAACAATAATTCTTTGCTTTATCGTTGGTAATGATGCAAGGAGTCAGGTGCAGGACCAGGTGGAATATTGGCAGAATTGCCGTAGTATCAGACAGACCAATTACACACCTCCACCAAGAAATCTGTTTGAAAAATGCGCCATTCATAGGTAAATCTTTACTAGTAAAACTTTAATTTTGTGAGTATTATTGTTAATGATAAACTATTTTTGCAAAGTTTTTGCGAAAAACAAGATGCGAAATCCCGTAAACAACAGAAGCAAGTGAAAAATTAACATTACGAGCTGAGTTTTTTAATCCTTCTAGCATTTGGCTAAAAAATGCAATTTTTTTCCTAACCTTGACCCGGTGCAACCACATTTAAAATCCATTCAATACAGATGAACGACCATAAATTTCGAAAAGTTCACGTTTCTGGGGAGCCTTTGTTTTGACATAGATTCATCATCTAATATTATAGTTGCCAAGGTTATTTTAGTCATCTGCCCACTATTAATACATTGTAATATACGAACAAATATATATCGTACATATGTTTTACATGTTATTGCTTATCTATTTGCGACGTTTTCCACTATTCTAAGGAGGACATTTTTTTATGTAGAACTCGTGCTGTTGCTTGTTTGCTTATACGCGAGGATTTCGGTTTCGCGATATTTCTGAAGTAATTGCATAACAATTGCGATACAGGCGACAGCGTAGATATAGATAACTAGCATATCTATCGGGAAGTTATTTTGGTTTTAAATTTATTTACATGTTATTTATATGCTTGGTAAAAATGAACAATTACTTTATGAAGAGAACTACATGTATGTATGTATATGTACATGTAGTTCCCTTCAATTGATAGTGACACCTCAGTTGATTTTAACCATATGCGTAATATAATTTCTTTTGCGCTTAGCAAAGTGTTTCATTATAGGTTTGATGAAGCACTTTAAGACAAATGTTCCTGGCTACAGTCCGCTTCGTTAATAGACATAATGCTGCCCTAATTGTAAGCCTTAATGCTGTCGGATTTCGCAGAGATTCCCAAATTGGTGATAACTACGTGATACCATTCCAGTTCTGATTCATATAACTTATACCAACTTTTTCGGGACGAGTACCATATGACATATTAATTTCCTTTCTAAATGATTTTTTTTTAGGCGAATGATCTATTCTCCCCTACACATCCACCATAGTCTTACGTTTTTTTCGTAAGAAGTTTTTCAGCTGCTTGCTCCTTGTACAGTGTATACCCAACTACCGTGTCAATTTACTCGACACAACGTAAACGTGCGAATTTCAAACCCGTTCATTCCGACGGGCAGGATCTGTCATGTGCAAGGCGTTCAACAATAAGTCACACGCGAGAAAATGGCTTCGCCCGCTGTGTGTGAGTGCCCCTTTTGCGAACTCAAACACGGATCGGTACCGGATTGCGCCCGTTCGCTTTCTCGGCTGTCAGACACGGAAACAATTTCGACCATATCTTGGGAGAGAATGGAGAAAAATTAATAAGCCGATAAGAGAAATGGAAAACTCCGACCGCATTGACAGGAGACAGATGTGCTTTATCGGGGTGAAATGAAAGAGTTAGTCAGGTTAGAATTGGTTGGTCAATGAAATTATTGTTGGTTACGTTAATTAATTATATGTGTGCTAGATTAGAGGTGTCGGTAATCATTGGCACTTCCATCTAAAATATGCGGCTCTTCAACGCAACTGATGCTTATGAAACTGTCAGAAACAAGGATATGAATTGTCCGTATGTGTTCAGGATTTTAGAAATAAACACCATTTTAAGAATGTAAGAAAGTTACGAGAGACGGTAGACATACGGATAATTGAGTGTGGGGAAAAAGCAGGAAGTAGATAACAAAATTCCGAGAATTGGCAGGGAATTCCGAGAAATAAGCGTGGCATCGGACAGGTATTAAATATAGATGTGCTCCGTTCATTATCACGCTGCCCCTAACAACCTAAGCCGCTCCTTGAACAACTCTTCGAAAAGGCAAAACAGATAAATATGAAAATGAAAAAAACACACATGTAATTATTACCTGAGCTTAAGATTTAATTTAATTCTTGACGATATGAAACTATAACATTCTTTATCTTTTCTATATTCAAAAAATTCTTGAAGATACAAAACTAACATTTGCTAATTTTTCTAGATTTTATCAAATTAAGCATCTTAGTTGTGATCTCTTCCTTACAACTAGACAAGAAAACGTAGCGAAGGTTAGATGAAATCACGGGACATAGACCCCCACAACTTCAATGAATTTGCGTAATGGCACAGATCCAAAGTTTGTGGGTTTGAGCGAAGAATGGCACATAAATACTACCTGTTATATATATATTATTATTAAAACGCCACCTGTCTCTATTTCACGTAATCATAAAGGCGAGAACAGAAATATTCGCAACATTAGTATTATAGCTTAGATAACATAAAACTGCCAAGTTGACAATTTCGCACAGTTAAAATTTATCTAACGAGAGTCGTATTCACGTAGGTCTTATAACTGTTGGCTTCTTTTTGGACTTCGAATTCACCTTAACCCTGCTTTCGTGACATTCATGAATTTTAATTTTTATTTAACAGAGCTGCATAAGAATTAACATAATAAATACGTAACATAGTCATACCCATCGTATTTTTATGTTACATGCATTTCCGGCGAGTAGAATTGACTTTCAAATATATCACCTTGCATAACACTAGAAAAAAAATATATTGTGTGTAAATCTTTTTGTAATATACAGCGTGTCGAGAAAATAATGCACACGAAGAATAAGTGATATCTCTTGATGAAACAATATTACTTTTATAAAAGGCCCTGGTTGATGCAAAAAATAATTATTTTCATTTGGCTGTTCGCGTTCTTTTTGTTGAGTTGTAATCCCATCTTTTTTTTAGCAAAAAAGTACAATGATTAATCAGTTGAAATCTTCAGGTGCTTCGACCGCAACTGTCACTATTATTCGAGTAGAATCTACAGAAATCTTTAAACATCTCAGCAATTTAAATGGCGACGATGGTTACTCCTACATCATACCTGGAAATCCCAACTAATTAAACCTCCTAGCAACCGCTACGGTTCACTAATTCATAACTTTTCCGCTCAATTGATCCCTAACGAGCCCCATATAAACTCCTTCGCAACGAATTGTCCTCAGTCAGTCTAGTAACAGCCCCTGAACACGTCCCATAAGAGTGAGGACGAAACGTCGACAGAAGATGATATCGACGCGATGCCAACCCGGATACCAAGAATATAATATTATTGACGTCCGTGGAAGCTTACGTAATAGATTTTATCAAATTGAAACTTATTTATAATGCTTTTTGTAAAAGAAATGTATACAAACAATAAAATGGCCTACTTGACTGAAAAGGAGAGAATTAAAATGTTAATCGCGGTTGGATACTGTGACAGCCCAAGAATTTAGGAGGAAACTAATACTTTTTGATCTGGTCAAATAGCACTTTAATAAAATTAATGAATAACAACACAAAAGTATCGGCAAACTCCACACCGCACACAAGTTTAATGAGGAAATCCGGGACGGCCGTTTCAAGGATACGAGGATCCATATTGTCAACATCTTAATTAAATTTGTGTGCGGTGCGGAGTTTGCCGATACCTTTGTGTTGCTAGCCATACTACGCCACAGTCCTTGCTATCATTATTCATTACTAAAATTAATTAAATTTCGTTTTCCCGTTACCACAAAATTTGATTGGCATGTTGATACGCCCGTTAGGACATACTACCCAATAGCATATTAATTACGATGTCACCTCTAGTTTGATGTGCAGTTATATCTGCGACGATGCTTAAGCAGTTAGAATACAAAATTTAATGGTGAAATGTGATGCCTTATACAACAACTTCCTTCCTGTTAGCCATGAATCAAATGTGAAGCGAAAAACTATTTTTTGGCGATAAATCTGTTAGTCTCTCACAAAGTTTTATTCTAGGAGTGTTCTCGCCCAATCTATGCAACTAATTCATTTTTCCTTTTAATCTGTATCCCAAAATTGTTCCGTTGAATTTAAGGTTGATTAGCTTCAGTTTCTTAATACGATATTTAACTCATTCTTGTTTAAACACTGTCGGAGTTTCTATTTTTTTTATTAGACTTAAGGTTAACTAGTTTAATGTAGCAAAGATTATTTTTTTTAATTTGCAATCTATGGACAGGGAAATGTGTTAAGGTGGAAAATAAAGATGATTTTACTTGCATTACATTCACCAAACACCTGCGCTATAGATATATTAGATAAACTATTGACTTCTATAGAACGTACACTTCACCCACTAATTGATACAAAAATCAGATTACGTCTGTAATTTTCACAGCTCCTCAATTAGAAGAGATGTTTACGCCAAGAAAATTTACCAAAACCAAATAACGAATCCATTTATTTAGCCAACATAATCAACACGTTTCCTTCAACTACGGAGCGAAAAAAGGTTCTTTGGCCAACGCCATGTTTACCGCTTACATTCATTACGCCCAATACTAACCTCAATGTTTTAAACGTAAATCCTTAAATAAACAAATATAGGTAGCAAAAGGCTTTGACATAAAATCCAGTGTAAAAAGTATTTTCGTTCGCCAATTGCAGCGCGCTGTAGATTACATCACACCCGCACCAAGACCCTAATAACGCTGTCAATAGGAGAAAAAAATCGTGTTTACTTAATCGAAAATAAAATTAGAAGCATTAAAAGAAACACATGCCTACACTGGGCTGGTGTTAGAAAAAAAATTAAAAGCGTTTAAAATTGCGTTTAATTTTACAACTCAGAGCGTGCATATTGCGTTTTTAGCGAGGTCTTCTACAAAGGAATGGACACAAAACAGATTTTTTTGATGGTAATGCGTCAAATTTTACGCTCTTCAATCTCCTAACAATGTTGAGCGTTTTGGCATGCTCTATCATCTTTGGCGTACGCGAAACAATCGATTAATTCGCGGTAGGAATTAACGTGTAGTAACTTGGCGGAATTGCCTTTTGAAAGACAGAATGAGATAGTCCGAAATGTTTCTTTCCAGGATTCTTTTTTTGTGAAAAATTATTGCTTTCGACTCTTTCATCGTCAGGTGGGTGAGATGGGTCCTTAAAGTCTGTTATACGAGAAATTGTATTGTTCACGAAGTAAGGCTAATGTGCGTTTGTCGGTGTTACTTGCTGCACCTTTCGCTTGGATTCATTGCCTGTTCGCCTGTAAATTGCGCAGAAAATAATTCTTAAATCTCTCAGAAAAGATGTAATGATGAGGTTTGTCGTTGTCCTCAACGTGTAGTCCCTTCTAATCTCTCTTTAATCTTTCAAAGAGGTTTCTAGTCCGCGTTTGGATATTTTTGACCGTACATCCATAAAGCCAGCAAAAACGTTTTTGCCACATTTTATCATCTACATCTTAGAACAATTTGTATAAACTTTTTTCCTATCTATCACGGTTTGCGAGTTATAGAGAGGTTCCCTGCCAGTAAAACGCCCGGTATAATACCAGCAAAATATTTACACCAATCCGAATACTTCTGACAATGAGTACATTTTAGTTTTAAAATTAGACTTTCGCACCGCGATACGATTCGCTGTATATGCTCTCTTGAATTATAGACAAGTTTATGCTGCCGTATTATTATTTTGACGTATGTTTTTCATCGCCTGTACATTAAGTGCTGTCTATTTAAAACGCGTTACCAATGTGGCTAAATTCACTCTTCACTTCCGATGCAAATTTATGAGCCTTCTTCCTTAGCAATTTTTTACCAGCATTACCGACATCAATCGTTACGCAATCGTAATCATGTAAAACCACGCACATACGGGACAACGTTACGCAAATATTGCGATCGCATGTGTAAATCAAACACCAAGGTTAATACAACAGGTTATCTGTCTACCGCTTCGCGGGTAAATCGAACGAAAATTTAGGTCACGTGAGGCGATACGTTGCCGGGATCCTCCGATTTGTTGAATTAATCGCGGTGTAGTTGCGTACGTCTTCTATTTGCTCGGTTTTGTTATATCGAAGCTTAGGGAACACGTTGAGAAACAGATCTACGTGAGTGTGAACGTGTTGGGAGACAAATACCTACGTTTTCGAAGTCGATTTAGGGCTATAATTTTTTATGTTTTTCTGTGAATTTGTTTTTGTCTATCAGAAAATCCTGAAGGTATTTAACTTCACTAACAAACGTCAATATTCAATTGAAAATTAAATTTAACTAAACCTTAACAAGATCTACGGGGAGTACATTCTACAGATTCCTTTAAGATTTTGCCAGAACCGTAGTGTACACGTAACTCACCTATGCAACTTGATTATTAGCATCTAAAGTTATTCGTTGTAGTTACGAAACTTCCCGTTCGTTTGAACTATATACTTAAAGGTTGTATTTCCTTTAAAGAATAGGATATTGTAAGACCCGGCAAAGGACTTGTTAACACTTGTTCACACCGTTTCATTCCAAAAGAATGCGCCGTATTTATCGTAGAACAAAGTGAACTTGATTTTCTGTGACTCATGTCGTTAATAATTTAAATCTGCTGGAACAAGGTTGAACCAGGTTGTACCGCAATAAATGCGCAATCTTCTATTTTTACGTAATAAATAATTAGCAAAAAAAATAAATAAATAGCAACAGTTGATGTATTGGCAAAGCGTTATAAGTGTTCGCATGGTATTGTAGAAAAATGGAAATTAAACAATTGTGAAATTATTGCTGGAACAATAGATCGGACTCTCGCATAAGTATGCAAAGTCGCGACATTCTTTGCACACTTCACTCCTGCATACATCTAAATGCGCGCGGCAAACAATGCTCTTCCGTCGGACATAAAAGAAACCTTAATTAAATTCATACAGCATACGTCATACCGGCCGTCGCGTCGTCGTTCTCAATATTTAGAAAGAGCAAACAAAGTAAGATTCCAACGTAAACGAACAAACGTCATCGTCAGTAAAAAGCAAAACTCACCCTCTATTTGCTTTCCGGCGACGTTCATCGCCGCTGCGGACATCGTAGCGTTCGCCAGCAAGGAATTGTACGCCGTACTAAGGTCCGTCGTCGCCGTAAGTGTCGGTGGCAACCCGGCCGCCAACGTCCTATCCACGGCCGTGTTCTTCCCCAGCAAGCTGGCCACGCATAGCGGCGAAGCGGCCGGCTGCGACATCGCCGCCAAGGTAACTAGATTCTGCACGCCGATAGGCGCCAGCAAATTATCGGCGCCCATCAGCTGCTGTTGCAGAAGCGCCGTACCGCCGAGCGCTTGCAGCATCTGCAAAGACGCCGCGTCGTTCTGGATGGGGACGTGATTGAAGGGCGGCGACGGCTGTTGAAGTTGCGGATTGGCGGCGAGCGCGCTCCAGACGTTCGCCTGCATCTGCTGCTGTCGTTTCTGCTCCTTCTCCTTCTGGGTATCGGCGAATTTGACGACGAGCGGCGCCGAACACCCTTCCATCGTTTGGGACTGGTGTAGTCCCTTTATCGCGCTTACCGCTGATTGTTTCGTGGCAAAGGTGACAAAAGCGCAGCCTCTGGATTGGCCTGAGGGGTCCCTCAACACCGTACATTCTTCTATGCTGCCATAGCTTTGGAATAAACTTCGAACCTCGTTTTCACCGAGTTTTTTACTCAGCATGCCAACGAATAATTTTCTCTCTGGAAATTAACAAAGAGAACAATTAAATTTGATATATTATTGTACATCTGTAAGGATATGTCGTAAGAAACAAACAATAATAATGAAAATAATAGTTTACTATCCAACAGCACAGAGTTCCACTCAGCAAGGAGGCAGGGATATAGTGGTAGCGGTGGGCAAAAAAAGCTCATCCGGCTTAGTTTGATAGACTCATGGAAGGCATATTTAGAGATATATAATTTTATTTTCTTTTATTCGTAATAACGGTGTAAATTATGAAAATCCGAAAATCGTCGACATTTCACTCCTTAAACGTGAGGTTCCGCAGAAACGGAAAGCGGCGTTTTACAACACTCGGTGGGTCCTAAAGAATATTATTATTCCTTCAGCGTTAATTTTGAATAATTATTTTTACTTTTAGGATGATCGCCCATGATAACAGCACATTTATTTTTCGAACATTTATTTTAAGAATATTCTGTTCTTTGAAAGCTGGTCATGCTTACCATACGTGCATAATAAACTTGTATACCAGATCAATTATGCAATAAAACATCTGCAGCCAGTGCTATCCCCTATTTCATGTGCACAGAAGATCGTGGCGACAAATCTTACAAAATCGAGAAACAACAAGAATAATACGAACGTCGCGCATTTGTCGTCCAATAAAACCTCGCGTAAACATTAAAATCGAATCTACGGAATTGTATCGCCGTGGCGTTTGTATCTGCTGGTGCTGTTGCTGTTACTGCTCGGATCGGCGTTATTTCGCATTCAACGCCGCACCTTCAACATCCGATATTCTCGAAACTCGCTGCCTTGCCCCGATCCGAGCTTCGTTTCCCACAAGCGCGCTCTGGCTCTGGCTGTGCCCGGCTGGAATCTTTAATTCCGCATTAATTAGCAGTAAAGATGGGAACCGCGCGACGTGAGTGTGCAGTAAAGATGCATAAATTCCGACGATTATAATTGAAACTCGGTAGCAACTGCTCGAGGGGTAATTTTCGGTTTTACAATTCGATTAGGGAGGGGTTTAGTGCCGATGTTCGGGCGCTGCCGGGCTCCCGATATTCAAGCGGTGGCGGCGGAGATAGCGGCAGCCGCACCAGATATAATAAATTATAATGGAAAGGGAGGCACCGCGAAACGATTGCTGTAAATTACGCGGAATGTAAATTATTCCATTAGGGTCTTTTAGGAACACGTTGAAATGTTAAAGAGACACAATATATGAGCAATTGGAAGTCACATTTTTGAAGCTTTACTACCTATTGACTTTGTAAGACCTTATAGCACATATTTTTTTCAAGAATATGAAGAACATGGGTGATCGTTACGACACGCAGCTTGATATCAAATTTAAAAAAAAAAACTTTTAAATTTCAACCAATATTGCGCTTTATATCAAAGCTTTATCATACGTCCAATTAACAAATATTAGATTATTGACAAATATGATACACAAAAATACATATAAGACCAGTGTTTTAATCAACAAGAACTAAGTATATTATACCGTCATATTAATACCATACATCAATTTGTATAAGTTTCCATTAATCGATAAGCAAACGTCTTGCATTGTAAGAAGTTACCTTTTTATACACATATTTTTTTCTTTCCCATTAGAGCTAGCACGCAAGTCATACATTCGCCTAGTATTATTATTACGGAGCTATATCCATGTTTACCAAATATAGTATCATATTCTTCCATTAATATTTGAGGCATAGCGAGGAATACAAATGATCCATCCTACCGCACATACAGAGAACATAATATAATTTTAAATATTTATCATGTATCCTTACAAGAGCAACATATTTATTAGCTTACGTACATATAAAGTTTAGAACTACGATTTTTTTTTTATGATCACGTCATCGGTATTGTATGAAGCGTTCGATGAAATCAGCGAAAATGCCAAGTTCGTTGGAATTAATCCGTCGGATTTGCGGAATTCCGTGTTCTTACTTTGTTTTTGTTTTTTTTTTTTTAATTAGGGGAGCGACGAAGAGATAAGCATAGGATTCCAAAACCCTTTGGAAAGTCGCAGATGATTTATTGCCTTTTATGTCAAGTCGAAATGTTAAAATGCAATAGATATTCTTTTGGCTATTCGATTACGCTAACATTTAAATCTTAAATATATAATTATTACGACTAAAACAGCTTAACAACTCCATTTATTTCATTTTAATTTACTTTTTTTCATCGCGAAAAAAAACCTCGAACAAGCAAAAAGAAAGGATAATTAGCCCAATTACCTACCAACGTTCATAATCACAGCTTTATTAATTAAAAAAATCCAACACGAACGCCACAGCCAGCTCGGAATTTTTCCGTTGTGTCGAGCAATCCTACCCGTATCAGCGTTTTTCGATGAGTAAATGCAACCAGAGACTTGAGGTATGTAAGAAAAACGTATGCATGGTAAGCAGTTTTATACGGTTTTCCGCCCAATTCCGGAGAGCAAATTGTATGTAAATATTACAGCGGTATTTTTTTTAATGTAAACACAATCCGACGGCTACGCAAGAACGAGAATAAAACAGGCCAATTTGCATAATAAATGATTCTTTTTCAATTATTGTCCGTTGTTATTCTTATTTCTTTTTTTCTTGGGGCGTGCTGTTCTACTACTGTTGTTGTTACATATGGATTTTCTAAAAAAATATTTTGTGCGTACTATGGTACTTATATCGATATTCAAAGATAATTTGGCTGATGTTATTCAATTGTTGGAAGGACGTCAACTAAATTAAACTTATACAATAATGAAACCTGAATATAATGACTACAGCCACTTGTCCGTTTTAAAACATTGTTGTATGCTACTTTTTAGTTCACCCCTGTATGTTGAGTGCGCATTTTTTAAACATTTAATACGTGTTTGTTTCCTATATGACGTTGTGATTGGTGCTTGATAACGCCAATGTAGGGATAAGATGATGCCACCCACTTGAGCGTTACAAAAAGGTCTTCTTGTAGCGGTCAAGGCGATAGAATGTGTGACCAGTATCGATGGTTGATGTATGAAACCCCAACTACCCAAAAAATTGGGTAAAGAGTGAGAGATCCCCTTTATCTCGCGGCCAGAACAATCACGGACGAAGAATATAAAGAACTAGGTGGCATAGGTTAGGTGCACCACGAAGTAAAGGCGTTAAATACAGCCTAGATAATGGTTCAAGTGTTTCTTTTGTTGTAGATTTTAATCCTTCAATAAAATTAATATTCATTTTAATCTATTCTCAGAGGTAGCATTTTCAGTAATAAATTTTATTTTTGTGTATTGTGTGGTTGTTGTCATTAGCTGTAATATCATTCATACTTACAATAAAACATGTTATTTTTTGAATCAATTCTTTATTTCTTAGTGCATGACTACTTAATTATTCGAGAACCACACGACGTGAAAAGGCTGAGTATAAAAAGAGTTTCAATCATTTTCATTAGTTTGTCGTTTAGTTTGCAATCGTTATATTTATACAAACTTTTCAAAAACGAAAGTGAATTTTCAACTCATGATTATGAGACTGGAAAGAGAAACAAGATCTTACAGAATAAATCTAATGACACTCGAAGCTCACCAACTAGTGCAGCCTGAAGAACTTGTAATGGACTACCGCTCGATTTTATTATGTAAATTAACGATGTATGTTCGACATACCTCGTTTGTTTTTTAAACAGCTCAAGGGTCGATAAAACCGATTCTATTCTATTCTAATCTTGAATATAATCGGATATTTTCGACACGACAAACGAATATTACTGATTCTAAAAGTTTTTTTTTAATTTACATGTAGCTGCTTATCGTTCAAGTTGACCTTCAGAAATACATTTATAAAATTCTAACGAAATCCTCCAACAATTTAGGGGCGGTGCATTTTTAATTGCAGCCAGTATAGTTGTATGATTTGGACGTTATTCCAACAACCGCACACATTGAAGGTTAATAATGCCATCACTTGCTCAACAGAAATTACTCTACATATCGTATTCAACCACCTTAATCGAATTGACACATTTCTATATGGGACATGCTAAACAATAGTTAACGAGATGCTAATACTGTAGGTGTCATACTCCTCACGAGAAATACATATATTAATTCGCCTCTGCATTACTTGGCAGCTTACATTTGCTATGTTTACCTTTGTACTGAGTCGGATCGATTGGTATCCAATTATCACGGTTGACAAGTTAAAGAAATATGTTATCATTGCACAACTAATATCGCCCCAATAATGGAAGTGGGTAATTATTACGCAGACGATAATTTATTCATTGCCGATGTAGAAGTTGTAAATAAGTCACAAATCGCGTTTACGTTCCTCCGTTCAGAGCAGTAATGAACGACTTACGTAGCCGTTGAATTTTGAACTTGAATTTAACTTAGGGCACAAAGCAGAGTATTTTCGATATAAGGTGATATAAAATACATCTGACATGAAATACCCGCTGCATGTGTGTTTTGCAGTCAGGTAGTTTTATGGTAACATCACCTTTGTGTTCTACAAAATAGTATCCTTCCTTTAATATTTGCAGTACAATAAAATCTTTCTGTTGCTCCTCAAATTTATTAAAGCGAATAATATTGCAACTTAAGTACAATAATTTCATGGTAATTGTGCAACTTCATCGGCGCTTTTATGTACATATAAATTTTAATTCCTTCCGAGTTTTCGATATCTACTACACTCATAATTGTCGATTCTTCTAAATTAGTTTTAATTACTAAGTAAATAATGGTAAAACATCCATCTAGTCATTTATTTACCTACATCTGAATTACGTGAAACAGGTTAGAGCTATACTCACGCACATTGCCTTAACAAGCGGGCCCAATTTAAATAATGACGTGAAACATTTACGCGGTAATTGCGATTTATCACCAAGGGTGGTTCGACCTTTAATAGGGCTTCGATTTCTCCGTGCTTATATACCATCTACTTCGTAAATTTAAATATACATCTTCAGTTGTGCTTTATAGACCCGCCGCACAGTTTTAATAGCGGTTGTTTGTTAGTTTTATCGCTGTTTACAAACGTCGAAAGTAGAATAGTTCTTTTTTTTTTTACGACCGAATGGATTGCATTTACGACCAGGCTCTATTTTCGAAATACTTTGTTCCGTTCTATTCGACAACGGTGAATGAAGTTAAAAGCGAAATTATAGTGTTCGTATGATGTGGAGGATTTTTTCAGGTATTTCGTGATGTCATGCTGCTTTCTTACGCTATTCTTTCTAAGATAATGGTATTATTTAAACCAAGGAAGAAATTAAGTAACGTTTACTGTTTGCAAGTTTGATTAACATCGAACATCAGGGACTGGTTCAACAGAAGATCATCGTCAGGGAGTGCCCAATCAGAGTTCGAACTTGAATCCAATTGAACATTTCTGAGGAAAATTGCGGTGACAAGCAGCTTGACTCTATGACCCCTAGATGCCAAGCAGTAATTAATAAAAAGGGTTACAACATGTTAATTTAGTTGATATGGTTATTGTTATATTTTGTTTTTGTCAAAGATTTAGAAAAACAACAATTTTTGTTTTTCCAAAGATATCGTGAAGATTTTGTGTAATATCCAATTATCATAAATATTTCTATTTATCTAAATTGCAAACTTTTTTTAACAAATTTCGGTATGTCCTTATTATTTGTTTTTTACCGCTGAAAAAACTTAGTGCGCGATGTTTTAAATATACTCGTATTATGCTGCACTTTAATCTGCTTATTTTCACTATTTACTATTTATACGCGACAATGTACGAAGGAGAATGATGGTTACTTTGAATAAATGTTGGAATTGTCCCAAAAAAACATAGCGTCCACACATTTATTTCAAGGAATATCTTCTATCTAGCGAAACAGAAGTTTATGGTATTTGCAGTATTCTATTTTTAAACAAAAAACCTGTCTGCAAAGCATCATATCTAATGTAATAAAGGAGGACGAATTCTGTATATAGGGAAATGTTTGTAAAACATTCCTAAAGGAACTTTTCTATTAGATTCCCGAAATATCTACAGGCTCATCCATTTAAAAATATTGAAATAAGATGCGTTAAATTTGGATGTCGGTGGCCATCTTGTAGAATCTAATTGATATACCTAATTGTCTTTTTCAATGTAAAACTCCGAGAAATATACAATTGAATGGAACTTAACTCTTGCAATTAAAAGTGTGTAAATGGTGTAGATTTAACTTAGTTCTTTAGTACTGAAGACGATAGCTTCGCTATACGAAAACTCTTTAGTTTTCGTATAGCGTATATCGTCTGAAACACTTTTGTTTCAGCACGTATTTCATGTGCCACCTTAAAGCATAATTTACAGAGGTCGTAATAAAAGGAAAAACAAACCTTCTACGTCTAATTGTCTTTTTAGCAATAAATTACGTAAGTGATCATAAAAGCAATAGAAATCGTTCTATTTTGTTCGAGCTTCTAATTATGGGATACGATTGAACTGCAGCAACATACCTATTATACTTATACAACGTACATAATTACGCAATTAAAATAACACCGTCAATACTCGCTTTTAATGACTGGAGATGTAATATTGTATTCGGATAGTTTAATTTGTCGTAACGTAAATTATAGAAAACCTGTCCTCCTTAACGTCGTTTGTTTTCGCAACTTATTTCAGGCCGATTATTGTCTTTTTGTAATGCGTTGCATGCGTTTGCCACTGTTAAGTCTATCGATTCAAAAGTCATTTATTCTGGAATGGAGATACGGTTGTAAGCAAATAAAAATATCGTCTCTAAGAATACAAAAGAAAACATCTTCTGTACGAAAGATAACGCAAATAAAGATTGAGGCATTATTATGTACGAGGGTAGTCTGAAAAGTTTTAAGCTTTAACATGAAGATGCTGTTAGTCGTAAAAAATATTCTGGTAATATAATTACGCATACGGTCAAAGATACTATAAGTGAGCTTAATATCACTATTACTGATACGAACCTGACATCATTTCATCATCACTAACATTTCTTAGTTTTTCTGTAAATTCTGTTGTAGAAAAAAATTGAATTTTATACAATTTTCGTTTGTCCTGTATAAAAAATAACTACCGGTTCCACCAACATAACACACTGCCCACACTTTTTTACGAATTGGGGTTGAAATGAATGAACTACCCAGTCTATTCACCAGATCTATTCCTCCAGTAACATTCGTCTATTTCCTAGGCTAACCATTATTTCGACGTACATAAGAGACGGGGGAACATCGTTGGTAAAAGTGCATAGACCTATGACGAGACATAAAACTGAATTTGATAATGAGAATACTTGTTTCTGCGTTTCTGCTTTTTGGGCTATCCTCGTAGAGTACGTTCGCTTTCCAGCAACCAATAAAATACTTCCACCAATTTAACTTCGGGCCATATAAATATATTAGCGGGTGATTGATATCAGTGTATCGACGAATGTGTCCTTTTATTTGATTCCGATCGGTCGTTTTATCTGCAAATTGAGTTTTAAATAGGACCCAGATGCGTCGTTGTGAATTGCAAAATTCACGGAAGTGAACTGCTCCACGCTGTACGTACAGTTACATTCACAATACCAGCTTTTCGAAGAACTCCGTTTAATCTGTAAATCTAATTCGAACGGAAGCGAAAAAGAGGAATTAGATTACGGAGGTTACCAGTATAAATTGACAGTGTCGACAATTTCGTTCGGAATTTATGACCAGTACTGTATGCATTCGTATAACCTGTGCGCGATTTTGTTAGTGTAAAAGAAACGTTTTTAATGCTTACGAGCAATAATTACGCGCATTAGCCCAGATAACGCGCACTTAATTACCCATTTACCTTAACTAATGTTCACTGTACAAGTATTTACTTAAACGTTCCTCAGATATTTACAAAAAAATACAAAGAAAAAAGTACAACGGCTCTCATACACACACGTGCTTGCATAAAACAATCTGGACATAGACATTGTTGTTTGTTAGAATGAAATTAGCTACTTCACTTGGCCTTTATGCTTACGATTGTAATATACAGAATACCTCAATTTAAATAGAACATGTTCTATTGGATTCTTTTGGATTATCGTGTATATTTCAAAATAATCCTTTTAAATTGTAGAACTTGGGCATATCTATGATTTTTGTAAAAAGAGTTGGTTTTATATTATTTATAATGAAAGTGCTATCGAAGATTCTAGCAATATTCTTCAATAGTTTTTCTTGCTATAAGGTCCGATTGTAGCATTGCATGAAATTCTACTAAAACACACTGAGTCTCGTAGGTTCTTAGCTACTTAAAGTTGTATTTTCTTAAAATGGAACATGCTGTATATATTATATTTTTTTGAATCTTCGTCGAATTCTGAGGCTCGAAGGTGCTATTGTCTTAAATGGAACACTCTGCATATTATCTTTTTGAATTTTTTGCAAAATTGTAGACAACAAGTATACAGCGGAACTACTGTCAATGTTTATTTTGCAGCTTGCTGTGATAGAAACAAGTAGGTCACTGAAACATCATTGAATGCAACAATAATTGTTCCCACTCCAAACATGCAATAGATGTATAGCATGTTCAATTTAAAGCAACCCAACTTTGACTAGTTTCGAACTAAAGGTTTCAATATAAATCATGCCCTAAGTCAGACCTCATAACAAAAAAAAAAAACAATTTTTCGAATCAGATGATGACTCCACCCTATATACATTACATGTACATATTTGTTTGTACATATGTAAAATGCACAGTAATTCAATAGACGACAACGATGAAAATATAAACATTCTTGGGATGGTCTATCGTCCTTCGTTTGTTTGGAATACCAATTAACTCTTTAGAAATGTCCGTAGGTAAATCTCTCTTGTTAAGTTGTTGAAGATTTAACTTACGGTAACGAATAAACAGCTCTTTTACTGCTCTACTAATTTTTAATACAAACAGCCTAGATTAATATAAATTAAAACCAAAACTGTAAAAACACACATATTTATTTTTAGTATCGACAATAGCAAAGTAACAAATTCGCTGCAAAACTATCGCATCGAAAATATGAGACTATTAGAAAATCTGCAATACAGAAAGAATCAGAGATGTAGTAAAAATGTCGAAAATGTTGTTTCATTTTTTTTTTTGCATCTAGAGCAAAAATTAAACCCCAAGAAGGTCGGAGGAAGAAATATCCTTAGATTTTTTGTGCAAAAGGTAATATAAAAAAGAAATGTTAATTCTCTTGCAAGTTTATGGTCCAATATTTTCCAATTCTTCGTTAGAAAGCACCGAAGACGATTTAAAAATATATCAATTTTTAACATCGATTCTCCTCCTCTCTTCTCCATACAGCTTTCAATTTTCCCGTTTTCCAATTCCAAACGTCTCGATTTCAAATAAAAAATTCGCTTATTACGTCGGTACTTATCACGTCCACTTTTTATACTATGGAATTCTCGTATTTAAACCTATGTATATCTACGTATTCGAGGAATCCAAGCTGTAAGCGTAAAGGAGAGGAGAATGAGCGACTGGGGCTGATGGTGGGAGCGTCTTTTCGGAAAAATACAATCGCAGAATAAGGTATTTCAATTTCTTCCTTTCATTTTTCGCGATTCGCAGCGCGCACAATAAAAGAAAAACGTGTTTCGCGCAATAGGCATCCTTTTGATCGTCCGGGCGTATAGTAGAAGGGGAAGGGGAGAAAGGAGCTCCTTTTTCGATATGGAATTTTATATGGATTTAAATTTGAAAATCTACCGTTCGCTTGCTAGAGGTGGGCTTGTTTTAGATTTTGGATGTAACTCGGACTCCTTTAAATTATAGTAAAAGAAATAAGGACCATCCTCTGTGTATTTGTATGGAAGGAGGACACATTACATCAGGCATTTTCATTGCACAAAATTCAACTATTTCTAAATTTCACTTTCGTTATCGTATAGATTTGAATTGTCTAAAAGGAAGCAAAAGATAATTTGCAAAAATATCGGTTAATACTGTTATTAAGAAGTTAGTATTCTGCATTTCAGTTGTGTGAAAGCTTACCCGGCGAAAAGACGGTAATTGCATACAGATGAATATTATAAAATAAGATCGTGTGCAGTGGAAGCTGGACATCTAACTAAGGCAACTAGGTGATCTGCATCTTGAAAGCAAAAGGCTTACAGACATTAGTGTTTAGGACCTTTTTTCATTATTTCACGGTCCTCTCTCGCATGGTACGGTGTTTTGTAATTTACAGAGTATACTCAACATGTACGAAAAGATGCAATTTGATGAAAAATGAAAACGAAGGTTACTGCTGTTGAAAAAATAGAAGCAGTTACATATGCAAGATATCTGCAGGCATCGACGATGTAGGTATTTAAAGTTGATTCGATAATCCTGCGGTGTAGTGGTTAGCACGCCTGTACTCAGGCCGGGAGATGTTAGGCTCGGGTCCTTACCGGTATTGATCATTTTTTCATTAACTAAATTAATTACGCCGGAAAGACCGCGGAAGTATAGTTTTCTCCAAATTACTAAGGGTATTTTTACAATAATCCCAACAGAAAACGGTTTTTAATATGTAGATTGCATAGCAAACGATGTCTTACTAGTACTACACCTTCGTAAGAACGCACACAGACACAAGATGAGCATTGTCGGTTGTTATTGAATGCATGAATGTAGTCATTTTCAAGGTTCCCATCATCTATACAGAGTTCGATGCCGATCACACGCTAGCCAACAATAAAACGCCGGTTAACAAACTGTAGATAATCGTTATCGCATGTGCCGTGTAGAAAAATCTATGTGCTATCTGTTCACAAATAAATAAATAATAAACATATAGAAGTCCGGCCAGACATGTGTAATATGCAGAAGTTAATGGTCGATATCTCGATAATATTATGCCGAGGGGAATAATATGCACGTTGCTTTACTGTGTGGATCAAATTTATTACAGATACGCTCAAAATTGTTTATAGTTCGCTTTATAAAAGAGTCGTAAACACCGATAAAGCGAATTCGCTTTACATTAGAGGACTTTACGTAGCTATAACATACTACATATGTAATTGAATAATTTAGAAATTATTATTCGCTTGTGCTTCCAAATGGACAATATTTATTTGGAATTCGATTCTGCATTTGTATTTGCAAAACAAAATTCTTGTAATTTTATTCACACATATCGAGTGTATCTTCATTATGATGAGAATTTGAAATGTTAACATAATATTGCTAATTAACACAAAGTCATCTATGCCCCGCATTTGTTGACGACGTGGTACTGCTGGTGGTGCCGGGAAAACAAAAGAAAAAACCGTTTAAAAGTATTTGGATAATCAAAATCGCCAAAATATTCGACAGTATGCATGGCCAGGTGTATAAGCGTAACAATGTTCCACGCGTACAACAATTACTACCCATTCGAGTGAATTATTTAAAAAAAGAAGCTCTTAAATTCACTCCAAACGTACCAGTCATGAGTTTTTCGGGGCGGTATGATACGTTAGGCTCGTCATAATTTTGATGAAACGCATTAACGCGACAGAAAAGGTCCAACACTGCACCATAAAACGGTCCGTTTCGACAGCTGACTCGTTTGTCGGTAGTACCAGCGATGATTTTTCAAATTTATTAAGCGTACTCGGCCGCAGGCACGCCATACTGGCTGTCATTCGCGAAATGATTAACGAATTATGCCAGCCGCGCCAAGATGAGGCGCTATGTTTATGGATATATGGCTTGGGAATGTCAGTCGTGTCGTTCTCTGTACAAAATGAATATGCGGTTAGGTAATCCGTTCTTCTTTCGGTGGAAACACCGTTTTCTATCGGTTTGGCAATGTCGTTCGCTACTTTTACTGAATATTTAACGTAAATTCCTATGCCAAAAAAAAGAGATAAGCATATGTGCATCGCAGAGATAATATCGCGGAGACATACACACGTACATATACGCATGTATGCCAATTTGTTATATTCCTTTCAAGACTTGCATAGTAAGATTGCAACTATCTGGATTTCTTTGGTTTTACAAAAAGTCTTCGAAACAATCGACATAAAATTCTTGCAACTTCTGACGGAGAAGAAAAATTGTCAGATTTATGTTACATATTCTGTCCAGTTTAGTACATACCTAGGCGGAAAGAAAAAACAAAACGGAATGAAATTTTCCATTCCAATTCCCTTTCTTTTGCGTTATACGTACTTTGTCGTATCTTCTAAACTAAAGCGATGGGGAGACGTCAATTGCTTTTTTAAATAAATATTGCTAGGATTAATCGATTCAAACAATTTTAGTCTCGTTTAAAAGGGCTTTATTTCATCTATCAATTGCAATTTTGGTCTAGTTCTTATGAATTGTTACCTCACTACTAGAAGGCGCTATCTGACTTTATAACAAACAAAGCTCTACGATTACTAGTTTCTCAGATATAGCCAGATGCCACTCTTATTGGCCACCTCGTATATGTATTTATTGAATCAAACTTATTGTAACGTAGCGAAAACAACGTTTACTTGATTCAAACTAATTAAGTTATTAAAAAAAGTCGAATACCCAAATACGTTCTCGGTTCATACAGTCGCATCTTTGATGTTAAGTCCATAAGTTTATCACCCATCCTTTGATTAAAATCCCATACATTTCCTATTATTACCGACTCTAAAAGCGTTTCGAAAACCTTTCATCCTTTATACTTTTACAAGAAGATTCTTCGAAAACAAAAAAGCGACAGAGGAAACCCCAACCAGTAGCAGACGCGTTGCCATTAGACTATAAGGGACATAACACACCTTTGTACTCGAATTACTGCCTACTATAAACGATGTAGAACATGTTTCGGTTGTCCGTTTGTGGTCCCACTTGTCCTTTTTACGTTGCCAACCTTAACCACGTTTCACCTAACACGGCCCGCGTGTGCCACGCTGCGAGATGTGTAATACGACCGCCGAACACAACGCGGGTATCCTATACCTACCTATTTTCTTCGTTCCTAGGCACGATTTGCTCTTTTGAGGAAGGTCGTCAAAGAACCCTCGACCAGTTGGACACGTTCGCGTAAAAAGTATCAGATTTTCCTTCTCATGTTACGTAGCGTACGCTCAGAGGAAGCTGAATGAGGTTTTCTGGATTGCTTCTATATGCGAACGCGGTTTAGAAAGGAAAAATTGGATCTTTGATATGCTCGGATTTTTATTTTTTTCCATTTCACCAACGAACGGAAGGGACGATAATGGCCAGCAGGTTATCTTTTCCTGTGGCTAAACTCCTTATGGGTAAATTTGAAAATTATCTTGAGAATATTTTGGCATATTGTCTATGAACAACCTGCCAATGGTTCACTATTGATATGACATTGCTCCGTAGCCAACTCAGTGTGTCAAAGTGGCAAAATTTACACGGGCAACATCATTATAATGACAACTTATTCCTCTCACATTGATATTATGCTATTTTCAAAAAATTTCCTTAAGTTCTTAACCCGTAATCAACATTACAGCTTCCACAGTTGTGTAGACGTGTAAGTACATAAGATAAACACATAGGAATTTGGAAAAACTCCAGCATTTCAATCATTATTCATATTCTGAATGTGTCACTCGTTTTTGAGCGCTAATTATGTAAATGAAATTGTTTTGTAGAGAAAACACCAACTTTGAGGTACGAAAATAACTATGCGTACGTTTTTCAGTAGAAAGATAAAACGTGTTATTAGATGACTATACCTAAACGGAATGTATAACACGCAAATATCAGAATGGTAAGAAGTAGCATTTTTTATTTGAATATTAATGGTTATTTCTTTTGGGGTATTTTGTTAAAGGAGGGAAACGAAACAATTTTTTTTGCACTTTTTTAATTTCTTTTCTGTGACGTTTCGTTGGACGAGCAAGCAAATGTCACGAAGAGGTTTTTATACATAATTTATTTAATTAAACTAAACAAAAAAGTGACACGTGGATGTTAAAAAAAAAGTGTTTCTTTCGACGTCATAACCAATTTTGAAATATCTTAAAGTATCTTAAAAATATGCTGAACGTTTTTAAAAAATCATTAACCCTCCCAACATCTAGTTTTACCACCTACAGCTAAGAAGTAGTTGCTCACAATAAGTTAGAAGAAAAATGCATGCGATGTAAATGTCATCATTATCTCCACAGCGCCCATTTCTTACAGCTCGTGCATTGAATTCTCTGTTCTCCAAATTTATTTTCTGAATTAATATGACAAACATCTACGTCTAGCGATGATTTTTAGAAACTCTTTTTAACAATTTGCACTTTGTAACAATTAGGGCCGGTTGCCCCTACCCAAAATAACTGTTAATTGACAGTATGAATAATAATATATTGTCTCCTCAACACTAGATGCGAACGTGTGCTTCACTTCGCAAAATATATTCAGAAATCCTCTAGGTAATCCGAAAGATAAAAGCATGCGATACAAAGGACGGAAATTTTCCAAATCGGGTCGTTATGTCCGAACTTTGTCGTATCCGGACTTATTTTGCTTACAATAGAAAATAATAGAAACAGCAATATGGTTAAATTGTCTGATTAGAAAACTCTGTAAGAAAGTGTTCTTGACTGTTCAACAATCCAAGAAATTCTGACTTAGGAATTAAAAACATGCCATTACCACATACAACAAATTTCAACATTGAATTTCGTATATTTTTTTAAAAAACGTTTGATTTCGAAGCTCAGCTAAATTTCGTAAATCTTTCTACATGTGCAGTAATTACTTTTCGAAACATGCAAACAGTAAGCGGGTACCGACTTGTTAGTTTGCTCAAGCGAAAAACACATTTAAATTTAAAACGAAAGTTATCCAGTAGCCCCTTACGAAAGCATTAAGTAATCTTTTATACAAATATTATCGTACCAGATTAAACAAAGGATCTTGTCACTGATGGTCACCGTGTTTATTCTAGAGAAAGTAGACGAGAAGGGGGTCGTCTTTATTCCATGTCAATAATTCGAAACTGTTTAAAACCTAGCATTCGATTCGAATAAATATTTATTAGAACCGTTGGTCCGTATTTGTAAAGCTAATAATACCTACGTAACACAGGCGAAAGCCCGAAATAAATACATTATCTAAGTTTCGTTTTACGCTTATGCCCGCGAGTGCTTTCGGATGCGAAAATGCGAGAGTGTCTGTTACGTCTTACGTCATTTCGTTTCAAGAGGGAAGGTAATAGGTAATTTTAAAAATAGGCGCTAATTTCGTAACAAAAAAACCTACGAAAGAGTGAAAAAAATCACGCATGCTTAATTTATTTTTGAACCATTCGAATTCGAGTGTTGAAAAATAATGTTTGCTTTCTGCATTTTTTTTTTTGGGAAAACGTAAGTTCTGTAAAAAGAGAAGCCTGAAAACAAGAAGACCGGAAATATAAAATTAGAATCCTTCTTTACGTATATACAGGAATGCAACTCCTCGGATCGTTTCAATTGGAATCCTATTATCTTTTGCAACGTGTTTATAGACTTCTATAAACTATTGTTCTTTAAACGTTGTACGTCTGTCAGTTTTAATGATTTTCTTCCCGTTTTTTCACGTTTGTTTTGGATTAAATATTGGATCTCCGTGACAGGATCAATCAGTCAAAGAATCTGTTATAAGATCATGTATACAACACATTGAAAATATTTCATCGTTCATATACAACTGCATTCTTCATGTGTGGATAGTAGACAGAGGCACATTTTTATTGCAATTCGATAGCTGACCACATTTAGATTCTTGGACGAAGGTATTGACCAAAGTAGAGTTCTGCAGTAAGTAGCAAATTGCTGCTGGGTATTAGGAAGAAAACCTGTGGATGTTAATCATGAAAGACAAAAGTAATTATCTATTAATTTTCAGTCCTTACATGCATTGCAATGAAAATGTTATTCATGCATGACGCTCAGTGAAGTATACAAAAACATTTCAAGTTTTTCCTTTTCAATAGAGTATTTCTAATTTCCTTTCGGTCGTTATATTTGGCTGTTAGTAGTACTTTATATTGATGATTGACAAAATGTGGCAGGAGGAAAAAGCAAATATGATGACACAGGAGAAAGGAAAGGTAAAAATAAGTATAAAACTCGACGGAAATACTCTGGAGCAAGAAGGTTGTTTTAAGTACTTAGGAATAACAATTGAAAGCAACGAAGGAATGAATGAAGGAATAAATAAACGAAAAGGTAAACAGCGCAGCGAAAGTATACCATGCTCTGAAGCTCTGAAGCTCTGAAGCTACTGAAGTAGATTTCAGACGATGGAAATAGATCCGTGAAAGTTGCCTAGGAGACGAGACCTATGACGAAAAGAACCCAATAATGGAGTAATGCAATAAAGGATGCACTGGAAGAAAGACGCATGGGGTGGAACAAAGCAAACAACTGAATAATAATTACCATTACATCTAATGGTGGGAAGCGTTTTGATTATATGTATATCATCAATTTTTATCTAGTTTCTTTTGAATACATTACTTTACAGCTTTCTCTGCCGATCAAAATAGAATACTGGTGTAATAGATTCTATACCATTTTATCGCCATTATAGTCTTGATAATCATGTTAAAGTTATTTGGGTGAAATTTTCGCTAGCGTTTTCTTGACCCACCTAAATAAATTGAAACTTACCCACTTTCTAGCTACTCGCGTAGATCATCGACATGCCTTCACGTGCGTATGTATTATACGTGATTCACTGTTATTTACTTTCGTAGCAGACGTAAGCGTCGTAAAATTTTGTAATAAGCTTATACAGACGTATACTTCCATTCGTAACAGAACATTTTTGGCGCTTCAATATTGTGATCAAGCACTGTTGATCACCGTACAACGTTATGATAATAGTATATCGTGCAAGAAGCGCAAGCAATCAAACAACTTGCAGCATGTGAATTCAGTTCTACAGTCGCATGGCGTTAGTGCGGAGTCGAATTTTTATTTTTAAAGAACGACCTGCCTACCATTTCCACCAAAATTAAGAAATCGTCTTATTTTTAACTTCTCTCGAAATTAACTCAAAATCACCTAATTGATACCCTTCATACTTTTCAATAATTCCTAACGCCGCCGTTTTTAATTCGCCTAATTTTCCAAATTCCATCAACCATTCCATTTCGAATAAATTGCAAAGTGAAAAAAAAATGCAATCGGATGATTTTGATCAATTCCGTTTGCCACCGACATATTTAGGTTATGGATATCAACTGTTCGGCAAATCAATGCTTGCTACTCCCTGCAGATATTGAAATTTCAACTGGAACTATCTCTCCTCTGATTTTTCAAATAAACCAGACTGAATAAAGGAATCAAAGATGCTGTTTAAACTAACTACTTTTTTTTGTATGAGCAAAAATTGTAAATACATGTTAAATTGGATTTTCTGTTTGAGTTAGTTTGCTTCTATACAATGCGTAGATTTTAAAATATTTATACGTAAGGAAAATTAGTAGATCTTTGTTAGGATTATCGAGCATTTTATATGTTTGAGATAGTACAGAACTGCTATTACTTACTAGATTGAATTTCATTTAAAAAGATTTAATACCATACCATTATACCTATTACAAATTACCCGGTAAGTAGAATTATAAACATTTTAGTTCAATTAAGCCTAATTCTCAAGAATAAACTTACTTATACCCCGAGAATATATAGGAGAATGATGTACATTATCGTAACGTAAGATATATACTTTCTCAACAATAAACCGTTTCATTGTTTCTTCGATCGCACGAGTTAGAATTTGGACCGTTCGTAATGGATAAAGTAACTAAATATTTGCTTCTGTATTTATCGAAGATAAAAGTACCTACCATCGAACTTACAGCTAAAAGCCATTATCTTAAAGGCAGGCTTTTAGGGAGTGACGGCAACGTTTCTAGACTGTACTGGTTGTTGTTTTTCAAAACAAAATCTTCTGTTTGCCTTTAGTCTTGAATTTGAATTGAATGTGTGACATTTCAATTGTCAGAAATTAGAAAACTCTATGGAAAGTATTGAATCGAAAAAGTATCAAGATGTGAGAAATAATACTTAAGTCTTAAGAGTCTCAAGAAAATAATGGATTGTTCCCAATAATTGGAAAAATCTATCGAACATATTTTTGTTCAATAAACCCATTATTATTCAAAACACCGTAAATTAATAAGCCGACACATTTAGAATTAATTTTTAAAATGTCCTAGTTCCGAAATGCGCAAGAAGTCTGAACCTAATCGTAATCTGTTTAGAGCCGAAAGGCAAATTCTGTTTTTGCAAATGTTGTTGTTCAAAAAGTTGAAGCCCCCAATGAACTTCGTAGCTTAAGCTCGTTTGATACAATGACAATTTTTTTTATCAAATTTGATGTAAACTGATAAGGGTAGACTATGATCCTAAGTCTTTATTGGTGTTCGGCGGTTCTCTTTCATTTCACAATAAAAAGCCATTGTATTAAATGGGCTCTAAGAAGAAGAAAATTGTGATATAAAAATGCTCGATGAATCAGTTTTTCATTATAATTTAGCAAAAAAATGCTTGAACTTTGCTGTAGGTATCAGTTTCAACGTCTCGTCCAAATTGTGTTGTACGCATTGAATTTGTAATTTGCTCTCAACTGCATGTAACATCACAATAAACAATACGGTAATACCTGGGATCAGGTACGGACTGGGCGTAGCTGTCGGTTGCCAATACGCAGCCGATATGGCTGGATAAGAATTCTTCGAGGTTCGACTCTTCATGGCACCACCTTCCGATTGTTGATGTTGGAAATTACCCCCTGGGAATCTCATCGGAATGCCGAGTGTATTGTAAGCGTATTTATCCTTTTCCCAAGAGCTTTTTTCTATTGTTTTGTTATATTGTTTTATCACATACGATACTAAATTTATTTCCAGTTCTTTGAATTGTACCCCAACCGCACCAACGACAATGCGAATAAGAAGAATAAGAAACAAATCCGGAAAAACCGCACTAGAATTAGACAGTCCAACGCGTACACTCACGGACACTATAAAATCGAATGGGGTTCGTCAAGTTGTCAAAGTCCTTTTTTTTATATTATGCCTTTTTGTTTTTCTCTGTGCGAAAAGTAAACAACCGAAATGTACAATGTAAAAACCAAACGATTCGACGGGTTATTTGTTATGGCTTTTACGCCGTTCACCGGTCACGCTCAGCAGCGCAACTGACGGCTCATTTTAAGCGCCTTTGACCAGTCGCGAGTTTGTATTATCGAGAGGTGCGCTTTTTTTTCCCCGGCCCGCACGCACGCACACGAAGCGCATAAGTCGAGACGGCGATGTTCGGCCGCGCTTCATTCGACTTTCGCGCTGAAACTATTCGTATCGGGACGACGCAGTGTTGTTTTAAGGCGGCGGCGATCATCTGTCAATCGTATCTCGTCCGTCGCGTACGGGTCGCTTTGCTGTATAGGTGTATTTGTAGGATGAGTGTAGAGTTCGTCGGAAAATGGCAACTATATGCAGAACGTATGTTTACCGGTCACTGTTGCCCTGGTATATCACTGTCTGCTTATACAGCGTGTTCAAATTGTATGGAATAATATTTTCGGAACCGCTATAGTTTACGGATGTGGGGACACGAAATTGGCACAAATGGTGTGGACAGATAAATTTATTCCCTAACAAATTATTAGGCGGCTTAAAATATACAACTTAAATTAACGGCTGGCTTGTTGAATTTTTGTTTTTACACGGCGCATAAAATTGACAAATCTGGCGTTTGACTAGATTCTCTGTTTGAATTCGTCCAGATTTGACGCCTTCCAGCCGCCACTATACACGTCGCATTTTAAATTCTTGCAAAAACATTCAATTGGACGTAATTGAGGTACAGTGGGTGCATTTCTAGACTTCGTAACAGAGGGTATTTGCAACTCTTAAAGCGCGGCAAAACATTGCCAGCATAATGTGAAATTATATCTGGGCAGAATATATAATTCCCGTCGGAATGTACAGTATATAATAACAAAATTCGGTAATCAATTGTCGGCGTTGAGATTGATTTTATTTTCCGTCAGTTTTATGTCAGCCACAAAAGCCACAAAACACCGAAAGTTATTTAACAAGGAAAAAATTCCTTTCAATTTCATTAAAATCGCAGTCGACAAATTAAAAAGATCGTATCCTAATAAGCATATAACAAGATGCTTGCGGCAAAAGGCACACGCGAATTTCGCGTCGCGTGCCGACCGGTTTTTCTTTCTCTCTTACACGAGCGTCCGTGGTATGTCGGAAACGTTGCAGTGGATTTTTTTTTCGCTTCTTCGCTTACTTAGTTAATTAATACTCAAACTCATCGTGACAGCGCATATAATCACGTTTCATGTTCGCGTTTTCGAACGGCCGGCGACAACCGGCAACCGGCAAAGTGCCTAACATTGAGGAGCAACAGAGAAGGATCACGTCTCATGACCCGCCCAATTGCAGTCGCAGAAAAGCGAACGATTATTTATTAGTACAAAAAGGAGATTATTATTATAATTATTTACTGTACCCTGAGGACATAAAGTATGGAGTACATTCATTACTTAAGAAACGATTCACTCGGATATGTCAACTTCATTTTTACTTTCTACATAGTTTAAAAATGCTAGCTGAAGCTTCTCCAAACAGCTGGATCGGAAAGAGGGACTTTATTGAGTGGTTAGCGATACCTCCAGATCTGATCCCTTTATAACTTTAGACTTTCTGCTATGGGGTTATTTGAAGAGAGTATAGCCTATAAAATTCGCATAATAACCTCAAATATATTTTTTTATATCAAATGATTATTTTGAACGTTTATTACTGAATAAACATCATGCCCACTGGGTGTTGTTACACAACACGATCATTTTTAACATCCCGTGTGTATCACTATTACGTCAATATAGTTATTTATAAATTATGAAGCGCTGAATCAGCAGTTACGTCTGGCGATTTCAATTTGATGATAAGAGCGAAAACCACAGCTTCTTCTCAAACAATTTTAATCATAAAACGACAATTTATATTTCGTTGGGAACGCCTTCTATCGAAAATGTACAGATTTTACGGTGACTAAGGAAGGTGCCCAAGATATGTTAACAGTTACGGGCCGGATATTCGGGCACGTGACTTGTCGTGGCCGGCACCAACGATGGAAGACCGTCGCATGCATACAACACATCGCGAACATTATCCATTGCATACGCCCTCGGCCGTCCACTTTTCTCTCCGTAGCTATCTCTTTCTGGCGCACGTGTACGGTTTAATTCATTCCTATACTTTTACCTATGTAGAAGTGACACGATAGGATCTGGTTTGGTTAAGTATTCAGCGCTAGCAACCGTTCGTACCTTCGTGAGCTTCAGAGGAGTGACAAGACGTCAGCGATATTTCCATAGCACGTCTATACATATAAGCTGGTATATAGGATCTAAGCAAATAAAATTATGTACATATTTATTTATTTAAAATTCATAGTAATATATTTTTTTAAATTAAATTGGTCTCTTCCAGGTAGCACTACCTAACATAATTTTTGTTTTTGGTTTTAGTATTATTGTTTACAATTAATAATAGCGACACTAAAACGAACCGGAAAAACAAGGTCTACTACAATTTGAAAAAGTATACAGGCTGTTCCATTTAAATAAAGAAAGTTAGAGGTACTTAAACCGAAAATACGGTAATAACTGAAGATTCGAAACTGCAAAACTTCATCAGTATTATCGTTTCTGATTTAAAGATATTTGCTTGGTTCCATACTTTAATCAAACCTAGATACGGCCCTGCATAGTAATATTTAATCGTGCGTCGCTGCAGGTAATCCGATGCGCAACAAACGAAATGGTACATGCTCGCTCAAGGATATCACCTTCCGTACACAACATTGATCACCATAACGCTATCGCGCTTGCCCACAATGTATTACAATACATGTTTACCGATTTGCATGTAGTAAAGAAAACCATGATACGAACATATCTTCCTCTACAACACACAAAATCTATGTACGCCACAGCATAATCATATCTTAACGATATTGTTCCTCGTCCCTTGTTTACAGGCCAACTCTAATCGAATAAACAACAACAATGGATCATTACCACGATGTCCATTATTTGAACAAGGCGACATCTCCATTTAATATTTTTAATCACTGCTATCGCGACGGTGCTTAGATTTATTGCGGATACGGATCGTAATTCGATTATACGTGCGGTAAGTAAATGATAATTGCGTACATACAGAAATATTAAATTCGAAACCTTCGAATCGCTTTATGCGATTGTAAAACCTAGTTTAGCGCGATGTTTGCCCGGCTTACTACGATGTTCTATGACGCGGTTACATAACAGGTTCTAAAATAAACACTTATTTAATTCTGTTTGCGTTTTAATTACAACCGTGTCCGTAAAAAGTTAGCACCGATTGTCTATGAAAAGGTATGGTAACTGGATGGTTAAATATGTATTGTGAATAACGAAATATTTTTTTGAATAATTTGACCTTAATATTATTTAACATACATACTTCAATTTGATTTAATATATGAAAAAAGGAGGCCAAGTTTAACAAATATTTTTTGATCGGCTCAATAACTATCATTGTGATTGAATCCTTCAAGTATGCAATTTTAGTCTTTACTAAAGTATTCGTTATGTTACTATAAATTGCAAAATCTACGGGCTATTGAAATACCTGGAAGTAGTAATGAAGCGCATGGGAAATTCAGATGAAGAAGTTACAAGAAAGAACGACGGCAGCTGAAAATGCCTGAAAAGACAAGAACCGAAGTCGGCAATACTTTACGCTTACATAGGGGTCAGAATCCTGGATACGTATTAAAAAACGCAAACAGAAATGAGCTACTTACAAAAAATAGGATGCAAGAGAAGAGTGGACATTATTAAAAACGAAACATTCAGAAACAAACTAAAACCAATAAAACAGATAGTGGAGGAAAACCAACTTCAGTGGTTAGAGCACATTAAGAGAACGAGCGCGACGAAAGTAGTGACCAAAGAAAACATGATGGGATGAGCTAAGAGAAGCAACAGAATAAAATATGAAGACATTGCATTTAGCACAGGATAAGTAAGAAGAAGTGGAAAAAAAAATCTGAGAAGACCCACAGCAAAGCAACTGAATCCGTATCCCCCGTTTTACACTTCATATCGGTAAATAGACATAAGGAATAAGTAAGCCAGTACAAAAGCAAAATACATAAGACCAATTGTAAAAGTGCTTTAGGAGAATCTCACACCTTTGCCCCTATTTCCCCCCATATGAACATTTACGTAAAAATACACCAATGGTGGGGTCACAATTGTACCGTTTGAAATAATTTTACATTGGATACCTTGAAAAGGACACAAAACTGGAGCCATTGTTGTAACACGTCGAGTTTTGTATGTGTAGACATATAAGTATGACTACTATAGGAATTTCATAACGCTACCGACCACGCCATACTGAAAATCACCAACGTGTGCTAATTGACCTCACTAAATATAACTCGTTCCAATCATCCAAATGTGCGTAGTATGTTGTACGTCTGTACGTGCAGAAGCGATAACAACATGTATTTGTATGCTATACAGCTCACGAACATACTTGTGCAATTGAACTTGCGTATATTCCGCAAAATGGTAAATACAAAAATATGTAATACAGGTATACACGTTTGTTGGTAAGATGAAAACGATGTGATGTGATGTATTCAATCGATTTAGTATTGATTTCTAGTTGGTTTTCCACTGATTGTATAAGGGAACCTTGTGGTTCGCTTGTTTCTATGGACAACGATTTCGATCTGCCCATGAAACAAGATTTGATCGATTGTAATGCTCTGATACGTAACAATATGTCATGGTCAACTAGGTCAAATGCTATGCTGAGATCCATAAATATTCCAAGATACATCTTTCTCCGTTCTTTAGTTTTTCATATAAATCATTTATAAATTTCAGCATAGCAGTCTCGGTGGATCTCTTAATTCTAAACCCATGCTGGAATTTGCTGAATGTGTGGTACTTAAGAAAGATACAATTTTTTTCGACATTATTTTCTCCAGTCACTATCTAAAATAGTGACGAAATTAGTGAAAATGGTCTGTAGTTGTCGATATTTTTGTCTAAGATTATTTCCAACAACCACACTAAATGCGTATCCAATTGAGACCGAAACGAAATTTAATATGGCGAATAAAAAAATATACTTCCTTCGGCAGTTCCATTATACGCATTCCAAAATGGACGATATTAGAGAGACAAACCTTATCCTCTCGAAATTAACAAATTCTTCGGTCCCGATAACTTCCGAGCGGAAACCTAACCCTTTCTTGGAACGTATCAAATTGCTCCCGAATATATTGCACGCGTGTATAAGTGTCGACCGATGGAAGCTTCAGAAGCCCCAAGAAAGGGGTTAAAATTCCGCCGAACCATTAAATAAAAGTGGAACGCCGCTCAAAATCACTCAAGTTGGAGCTGCTTCTCCTTTCTCGTCTTTGCGTTGTATATTCAAAATTCCTCCTCATATAAAACCAATTCAATTAAAGATCCTCTACTTGCCGCTATTACAAAGATAGTCTCGTTTGAGCGGATAAGGAATTCGAAAACTTGATCCCTCTTTAGTAGAATTGTGTAACAAGTTGCATGAAGTTCTTTCGGAACTGAATACTCGACAATCGGAAACTGTATGTTAGCAGCACTATCTACGGAATGTTAATTAATATTACATTGACCAGTTCATTATTTTTTTTTTACAGCGACAGCTCAAAGGCTCTAGTGCAGTCTCGGGCTGTCAGCATAGTTTCTAACATAAGAAAAATAATAAACTCTGTGAACAAGAACAATGTGTTCGATTACGACATTATATAACCTTACAATTTAAGAAGAACGTGTTTGTTCAAATTTGAATTTGACAAAAAATACTTGCTTCCAAGTTGGACATTTTTCAGATTGCTCTCGCATATTTTACAACTGTTACAATTTCAAAACATTGTCTATACGGAAAACATTAAGAAATAGCATGGAATATGAAGAAACGCCAAGATCTTCAAGAATAATAATTTCTACAAGAAAATTCAAATTCATTAATTCGAATCAAAAGCGTAGAACTGTGAAGATGATATCCAGAGATAATTTAAAAAATTGATGATAATGATCAGTTTGATCTCTCTTTCACAATTTCTAATTTCCGAATTTTCATATTTTAATCGAATCGATGGTGAAATATGTTACGGACAATTCATAAAGGTCCATATCCTCCACTCCCATCAAATCATCCTCATACATCGATCATACACGTGAATTGGCAATATGATTTTTATAATTCGATATTGTTATTTAGATTATTTATCGGAATTTGAATTTTATAGTGCATTAAGTCCCCCGTGAGCCACTTAGTTGTTCATTATCATTAAACTAACCGAGCCGGAGGGTCGTAATTTATTTACGTCAATTTTATATATCTACGTGAGCGCATTTATTGCGAAATGAATAATAAATAATGCGTATATTAATTCGTATGTAGTAAATAAATGCGCTTACATCAGCGCATTAAACGAGTGCTTTCGAAAATTATTTTCGGAAAAGCGCTCCGCAGTACTAATTAAATAAATAATAATTAAATAAAAACGGATGAACAAACCCGATTGAATATTTCCCGTTGATTAAATAGTTGGTTATCGAGTATTTCGATTGCAGATACATAAGTGTCCTCTGTATCATTTCATTGAAACTTGTTGGATATATTATCATTTGACCTTGCAAAGAAAAACTAAAAACACATTCTCAAAGCTACTTTCGGTCATATTGGATTTTGACGCCGTCAAAATCAACGAGGTATTTTATAAACCGTACTATTAGCACGTCCAAATTTAAACAAGTGCGACTTATTGCGTACACGTAATACAAAAACCAAGGAATGAGAACAAGAAATGCTTTTTGGATAAATTAAGGTAAAGCCAAATTTCTCGTTGATCTAATTTGAGATCAGATTGTAATATTATAAAGTATCCTGTCATGAGGGGATTTAAAGAAAAAAATAAAAATAAACATAACCGCTATCATCGATTTTAATAAAATCCCGACCTAAAAACATACATTCCATTTGTCCAAATGTAAAATTTGTTCCGCAATACCATTTTAAACATCCATTGTCCGTTTCTTAATAAAAAGACAGCAGGGGATGCTATTCCGGTAGACAGCCGAGCCTTTTCCAATGTAATATCGCTCCCGAAAGTAACCTATTTTACATTTTTATTAAGATCGCGCGCACCCATGCAAGTTTACACGCGTTTCGAACAGTGGGAATACACCGACACGTACACATGGCGTATAACGTCAAGCTAAAAGGCTAGAGCAGACAACGTCGTTAAAATAAGATAAACTCCTTAGGACTTCAGAACCGGGCGGCTCTGTCTTTTCATTAGTGCTACACAGGAGACAGGGCATGTAATAACGATCGCTTTGCGGCAATTTATTCATGAAACTGCTACGTTAAAGAGGCATGTAACCGAGTTCTTATTGCGAATTTAGAGAGTTTTCTTCGAAGCAAGAATCGCAGTTAGAAAGAAGTTAAACGGTTAGTGCAAAATGTACGTAAGAAAGTAGGAATTTGCTTCTTGTGTAGTAGGACTAGGACCGATAAACGAGCTTTGACGAGATTTTGTTGTAGTAGGACGTTCAGTTGAATTGATATAGTAAATCTATTTTGCAATATCACTGTATCTTTCCCATAGACATTGTTACTGGAATTTAAAATTGAACTGAAATAATGCAAAAAACAAAACTTACCATTTCTATTTTCGCTATCTGCCGGTTTCATTTGAATGGGATGGTGCATCTGGAAAAATGCAAAAATAACAGCGTTAGAAATAATACTACTACTGCAGTATCGTTGAATAATGGTAGAAAATCGATTCCGGCATCGTCGAAAAATCACGAAAAATCGATCTGGCATCTTCGTAAAACATGAAAAATCGACGATGCCGGCATCTTTGAAAAACACAAAAAATCATAAAAAATCGACGATACCACCACCGTCGGAAAAACCCCAAAAATACGACGTCGGCATTCTCGCAGAATCAAATATTAAAATATTTAGTAACAATAAAGAAATTATGTATCTCGTGTATCGTATACTGTACGTATGTGTCATTTTGATCGTTCTACAAAAACGTGCGTTTCATTATACTCGATAAAATTCCCGATAACAACTTCACAATTATATTGCTCACAGGAATGCTTTCCTTTGACATCGCATATGACATCATTAATGCACCTGACTATACATATACAGATATACATGCAATTACATTCACAAGTGTGTGTTGTTGGCAACGATGAGTATCGTTTTGCAAGCGTTGCGGGTTACAAAACGCAAGTCTTACGGCAATCTTAACGTTGTTAACCAACGTTTTCCATATCTAAAAATCCTCCTCGTAACGGTAAAACGCGTAAAAAAATTTATGAGCCAACATGGTTACGTGTATATAGTTTTCAATGATGAATGAAGATGTTAAAACTTAGATCTTGTATTTCTCGCTTTTTTTGAAGTCTAGCCGTTATTTTCTCTCCTCAAAATAAAACTGAATTGTCTTGATGATTTGCCACTATAAGGTAGGATTCCACGGCCAGAGTCAGTTAAAACTAAACGTGTTCCGACCATGTGAACCATGTAGAGGCGAAAATCAACTGAACAGTTGCATATTGCTTAAAATAAAAATCATATCTAAAGATGAAATGGAAGCAGCACTAACAAGACTTAAATTTTGTGCGTGTAAACAGGTGAACTCAAATTTCTAGACCAATTTTCGCCTTAGATTTTATAAATTTATCCTATTCTTCTTACCCAAGATTCAATAAACTTAATATTATTTGATCGCCAGAATAAATATCAACATCTCGACGTATTTGCTCAATGAATAACACATTACCATCCCAGGATCAAGTCCTAACATTTCGTCGCTGTATAAATAATAAGTAAATTCTTTAAATTATTGCCCGCAAAGGCTTTTCTGAAGACCAGAATTCAATAAATTAACTCCCATTCACCTCTCCGACTCTATTCCCGATTCGCAGTACACAAATCTAAAAGGTTCCAATCCCGATTCTTCAACACTCTGAAAAAGGTACCCTCTTGTAGGTCCGTTGGAATCTCCGGCGCAGTATTGTTGATCGAAAGCGTGCCGGGGTCGATGTGGAGGCTAACGGGCGAAAAACGCCGGGAAGCAAAGGAGAGATTTATGGACAGAAGCGGAGAAATCCGTAAACAAGCGATCTACTCCGCTATCCGACGGCACGGGAGCTAATCCTTATCAGGTCCGACATTTATCTCCCTTCCGGGCGTTTGAATGAAAATGCCTCTCGCCGAGAAACGTTTGAATTTGTTTTTTTCGTTCGGCATCGGCACCGCATTCCCCGGCTTCCTTGAAATGTGCGTGTGAATCCGCCAGTAGCGGTTCGGTTTTGGGAGACGATTTCTGTTTGGCGAAATGTAAACCGTTTAAATTTAAAAAGTCCCTTAAGAGAAGATCGCCACTGATCGCCAGTCTTATTCCCCGTCTCCCTCTAAATACACGCGATACGACACCCTGTCATTTTTTTCTTTGGAGATATATAAAGGACACCCCACCTCTCCTAGCAGCAATCGTCTCCGAAATCTCGAAAGAACGAAAACTCTTAAGTAGTACATGCGGTAAATAAAACGCGCCATCATTTCAGCAAGTAGATTGAAAATCTAAGAAAGAAATGGCTGAGGAGAAAGCACAGCGAGTCCGTTTGATAAATAACCGTTTTTCTAAGCAGGGCGTGTGGTGTTGGGTGGGGATAAGCGCTTCGTATTTGTAACATGTACAATATATCTCTTTCCGTTTTCCTTCGGTTTCGCGTATTCAAGCGTGGAAGTGTGAGTACACGCGGATAATCGAGTTCTTCTTAGCGGAAAAAGGAAGATAATCTTGCTAAATGGTAAATGGACTGGGAAGTTAAAAGTCATTAGGGTATTGGTATCGGAAATTGATGGATGGTACATACAGAAAAAGAAAGTTCCTTTAAGCTTTAAGGATGTCAAGTGTCACGCTTGTCTTTTTAAAGTAGGAAGTGCCAAATTGTTCAATAAATTTACCTGCCCATTATCAGGGACAATATTGATTGATAGGGATTTAGAAAAAGACGTAGGCGACCACAAAAAATTGTGCAAAACTGGAAGTGAAAAGGACCAGTCAAAGTAATCCGTATAAAAAAAAATACCGAAGGATTAAATTTAGAAATATTTTTTTTCATGGCTGGGTACGTTACAATGAAAATCTCAAATGCCCCATTATTTGATATTTTATAAGGATTTTAGCATTACCCATTCGAGTTATAAATACATAAATAAATGATTTTATTGTAGAAGTAGAAATATATCACAATAATTGTAACTTTAATTTTGTGCCGACGACGTATGCCACTGAAGGTATATAATGAAACGAGCCAATGATTTCATTATTACCAATTAAAGACCAATATAATAAATAGGTTCATTTAACGAGAATTCTCTTATTGCAAGCTTAAAACTTCGCGATTTTATCGTCGAAGGAAGGGAATTGTATAATTTTATTCCCATATATTGAAGCGATCTTTCATAAACTGCGAGGCTATATCGAGAAATAACATATTTATATACTATTATCCAAAACTTTTAAATTGTATAACTTAGTTTCTTTTTGTAAATGTGTTATCTAAGGGAAGTTTACGTTTGTTGTTAGAGAATTGGTGGAATATTTACTCGATCGTCTTGAATTGTGTACGAAACTACTTTATACTTTAATAATTCATGGGCTCCATTTCCCTTTTGCATCGAGCACTACGAGCAATACGACAGTTTTCAGGCGAAAAACAGAAGGAGAAATTCAATTGAAGCATTTCGAATGTAGCCACACGAAAGATACACCGTCCGAAGGTACATATTGCCGACTCTTGGGCGAAGAAACAAGCGTCCATCAGTTCTAGCCGAGAGAACGGCAGCGGGAAAACAGACAATCGAACAATCCAATCGGAGAATATTATTTTCGAACCGAAAACTCTCCATTATAGTATACAAATATATAATTTAGTCCCTTTCGTCGATTGACTTCCCATATCGAGTGCAGCGTGCGGAATATAAATAGAAATACACTTGTCGATCTTCGGGCGAGTTCTCCGGCGCAGCGTGATTGATTTACGGAGAGGCACTCGAATCTCGTGCATTCCGAAGCAGCCGTTTTTGCCGGACTGGTGCGCTGCTATGTATCTCTCGCCATGTTATTTTCGTGAGTCTAAACGACGTTCCGGCGCATCGAGAGACTTCTTCGCTTCTCAAAACACTCGAATGAAGATTGCAGTTTGCTAGAGACGTCGTGATGCATTCCACTTGTACTAAATAACGTTCGGAATTCGCATTCTGAAATTGATCGACTCTTGTAATTTGAAAAAAAACGTCATCATTGATCAGTTGCGCGTGGTCCAGGACATTTATTTACGAGAGCAACAGTCTACGCTGTTGTAAATAGATTAAAAAATTAGAGAAGAATAAGTGTTAATTGTTAAGAAAAAAAGTGAAATATATACATCTTCGTAATTTCTCCTCCTTTTTACTTTAAATTTTTACGCCAAGAAAATATCAAAAAGAAGAAAGTAAATTATCATCTCCCAAAGCAAATACCTTCTCGTTTCGTCGATTCTACGAAATCCTCTGATTTAATTTTCCATTCGATCCATCCGAGGAAGATATCGCGAAAACGAACCTTCAAAAGAAAGTAGCGAGAAAAAAAAAAGGAAGGGGAAGAATACAATATGGAAAAAGACAGTCTCGTCGAATAAATGTAAATTTTGTCACGAACCGAAAGGAGTGATAAATTGACCAAACGAGTAATAAGGAGAGCAATACAATATCGTTTCGCGGAATCGTCGTAGGCATTAGCTGTGAAATTTAGTACCCATATCGAAAATGGAGAATGTGGAAAATAGGGGTAAAACAAGCAAAATGAGACTGGAATAGACTGTATTATAGTTGTCTATGTATTTGAATATTTCCTTTAAAATACTCAAAAATTTTTTTTGATGTACTGTGTCCTTGGACAGGTGAAACGACTCACCTGCAAAAGGTAAATAATTTTCGATTTAACTTTTGGGGTTTAGTTCTGCTTGGTTAAAGACTAAATTCTAAAAATTTGCATATGGCAATAGCTTTTCATTCTGAACAACTTGTAGTTAGCCAGATTAGTGTCTTTTGTTTTATCTGTTAATATGATAAATCAAAAGCTATATTGTGTGAAGATACATTAATACACATCAGTTGGTTCAACTTGCGTATGCCAATGTGATCGAACACGAAGGTTTAGGTTACAATTGATTAATCGAAAGAGTAACTTTACTAATTTTGGATGGATTTTAAACTTATATGTGGTAATTTTCACAAACTCTCAAATCTTGTTTTTATAGTACAGATTGTAAATATGTCCAATTTTACAATTTTAAAAGTTCGAGACACGTCTATATTAATTCTAAGCATCATTTCTACAAAGGACAAAATTAGATATCTTCACCACAAAAATAAATGGATACGTTTAATAAATGCGGATATCCATCACAATAACAAGAGAAAACGCAATAAAGAACGAAAGGAGGAAACGGAAATAAACCCCTTACGTTCCACTTCTTCCACCCAAAAAATAAGAAATGCGAGGAAAACTCTGAAGGTATTAATTTACCGCAGCGATATTAATTCCATCTAACAAACCCGCAGCTCTTTTTCCCCGAAAAAAAAGGAAATATCGCCATGGTCTCCGACGATATCGTGAATTAAAAAAATTCTTGCGTATTCCTTGCGTATGTGTGCGAGTTTTCACGTTAAACAGCCTCGTCGGTTATAAAAAAAAAGAACACATCAAACGAAATGCGCTTTTGGCTAGCGAGTTTGGCGCGCAGCAACTTTTAAAGCAGGTCTCGATTCGACGGGCTACCGCATGGAAAGCGTACAATGAATTACGTTAGATGTGGAGATGTGTAACTACAGTCATCTAGCGGGTATTTGCTCGACTACGATGTGGGCAACAAGTGTAGTGATTGTTCGACAGAAATTAGTTTTGGAGAGAATATATAACAATATGTATTTGTAAAGGATTTTCAAGAAAACGCGTTTCTTGTAATAGAAGAAGGAGGTGTTTATTATGGATTTATAAAAAAGATTTATTTTCTAAACGTTTTGCTTGCTTTAAAACTCTCAGTTCCATAAATCAATATACGGTGCATTTCAATTAACACTGGCCAATAAATAATAGCCATTCTGAATTACACATATCTGTTTGTAGTGAATTGCTTGAATCAAAACCTCAAAAAAACCGCTGTAGACAAAAAACAAACCATCAACATCACAAGCTGAGACGGTTGGTTTCTAACTACGGATAAAAGTCTTGTTCTCGGATAAAGAAGCAAAATCGTGGGCCAATACGATGTTTGACACGTTAAAAATCTTTTACCGGAGGTTGGCTAATGAATACAGCAATCGATACCTAGAAGTGAGAAGTGTATTCCACAACCTCGCGGTTCGTCCAATAATACAACAACAAGAACAAGTTCTATAGGATCTTTTTTGCCAAACTTGTAATAAAGATTTTCATAAATAGGGAATGTACATAGTTCTACGAATACTAAAATAGAGCATCTTCAACAAACAAAACTATAAGGAAACGTCTTGTAACTAGTTTAGAAATTTTGTAATGCCAACTGATTAGACTATGGTGACGCTTTTTAGCTAACTATGCTCAATATCATGTTGATGTTGATGTAATAATTTTTGAAAAGTTCATTTTCACTTATTGGAATCATAATATTAAAAGCTGTATCTCCAAACCGTTTATTCTAAATTTTCTCTGCGTACTTTCAAGCAACGATTAGATCTTCAGATCCAGGTTATACCAACATTTATTTCTGTTTAATTGATTCCATAACTAGTTGTAGATTAACTATGGACTTCGACTTCTGAATTGGATAATCTTACACATTCGGAATCCAATACAAAACATAAGACTAAGAAAATAGCACTTGGCGAAGAGGATAAGAAGCAAAAAAAAATGGAATCCAATATAGAGATAACGCAAAGAACGAGGAAACAAAAAAGATCTTCAAAGTAAGGAAGACTAAAGTAAAGCAAAACAAAAAAAGGACAACTGGTGATGACTTTATCTCTTTACTACGCGTCTTCCTTCTCCCATCGCGTTGCAAGAAAAACAGAGGAGGTGGTTGGGGACGCATGGTGAGGTGGAAAAGGCGACAGAAGCGGCGAATCTCTAATCGACAAAAGGGAGAAAGATTTGACGACGTTGCGGTGTTGGGGTACGTTTTAGACGAGGCGAATTTGGAGGGGGGGAAATGGAAAAGGGGAGCGGGGCATTCACAGCGTGCTTTTTTGCATGTCGTCGGCACGCGGCGGGTCGAAAGGTTAAGACGTGACCGGCGTTGCAAATTGTCCTCCGGTAATCTATGGCTTCCTGCTTCTAGCCGGGCTGGTTGCCGCAATGTGCCTGACGCGACGATGACGTGTCCTTTGAAATCTGAATAATGCGATTTTGGAAAGACAAATGAATGATGATTAGAATTGTTCTATTTCTAATAACAATAACCTTTATTTTGTGATAGGAACGTCTACATAACGTAACGTACTTAATTTGGTGGCTAATTTCCAATCTATGCTGCTTTTGGTATCCTTTCAACTATAATAAGTACGTACATATGTGGTTTACTTTTCGTTTGCTAGTAATAAAGTAAGGTTGTTAGTGATCATTTTTACACTGTACAAATAAATTCACGAACAAAAGAATATAACTATTTTTTCTTCGGGAAAATAGATTATGAAATTTGTCTCGGCATCAGTATTTTAGTAATTAGCTAGTCTAGACTCACCCCATTCAGCGTTTTCACGTTGTGCAGCGCGTCTTGAGCTTGTAGCGCCGCCTTCCGCGTATAAAAGGTAACGAAACAGCAGCCTGAAACAAAGAACATCAATCAATATCGCTTGTTGGAAGTATTTTACTCTCGAGAGATTACATTTCCTTTTAAATGAAAGCGTTATTCATCCCTATATGGATAACAGGAAGGAACTCTGTATGTCTTCATATGGAACGGAAGGGAATTATAAAGTACGGGAGGGAGAAATTCAACCAATTAATCAAAATAGCATGTCGAATAAGTGAAAAAATTACTGTTAAGTTGAAAGCAAATCTTCAAACAGATAGAACATAAGTTTAAACAACATCCAAAGAAGTGGTGCATGTATTCCAACATGATAATGCGGCGCCACATATAGCAATTCTTAGCGAATAACAAATTTCGCTGTTATTCCTTATCCAGAGTACTTGCCTGATTTGGATCAATGTAATTCTTTGCTCTTTCCAAAAATGATAATCAAATCGAAGAGGCAAAGATTTGAAACAATAGTTGAAACATTAACAAAACAAAACTTCTACAATGCATTCCTTTCGTAGTAGAGATGCTGAGATTGATGTTTGGTCTGAAAGGCGCACTACTTTGTGGGTCCTTAAATTCTTCGACTTTTTTTTTTAGTTGAAATACGCCCTGCACTGAATACAGCCTTCTTCTGGTGTTGATTTACAACATTTGTTGGAGCCGTGAATGCAATTAATGTCATCTTCAGTTCTTCACTATCTGACATACTGAACAATCGTCCTGCTATTTAACATACAAATTTCTAAGTAAACAATTCGTTGTCATGTGAAGGTCACTTCCTCATCGTATACACAGCTGCTTTTTACACCATTATCCGTATTAGAGTAAGGTCATATACGATTTTCGTTTACTGCCAAATGAACTCGACGGATCTCCCGCATATTTTCACCCGGTGCGGGTTTATTGGGTAGCCGAATTTTAGCCGCTTCATATAATTTTCGCGGAAAGGGGAACAATCCGCATACCGCAGCCAACCGCTAGAATCATAGAGTACTGGCGCAATTTCTATGGCCGGGAGCCATTTGATTTATCTGCACAGGTGCCGGAATACCTGTCTCTACTTCGCTGGATTCCCTCACACCTCCGCAATTCGAAAATTGAATAGAATCGTACTTCAACTCCGTCAGACGAACCCTATTACGTTATATATAGCGGCGTCCAGAATTGCTAGACTGGGCTGGCAAGCAAGCAACCGTGGGTTTTGGGGTTTCGGGGAGACATCGAAGGATAGGCGACGGGGAGAGGAGGTTGCTCCGTACGTGCCAGGCCCGCGTGAAACAATTTAATAACGCCGTCTCGGGTCGCAACGCCATCTATGTGACAAATCGAGTAATAATTTAGAGTGCATTACGAACTGGCTATTCTGCACCGGCTGGAACGCAATAGTAAAGAATATAATGGAATGGAATAGAATTGCGGTGCCTGCCGACACTATTTCGATTATTCTCTGCGCATGGGAGAAGGTGTTATTCAGTGTAATTGTTACATTCCACGCTGGAAATTTTACAATGCCACTATTAGAGCTTGGGCACGTTTTGCTTGTATTTTAGTACACAGAAATCTTCTAGGCAATCCCAAAGATAAACCAGATACGAAGGGAAGATCGGTAATTTATAAAATCGTAGGCACCAGCTTCAAAGAACATGTAGCCCATTACCGCTATAGAGGGAGCGGATCAAATGTAGCACAGTATATAAACGAAACATAATAATAGAAAAAGTTAACAAATCACAAATTAATTAAGAACGTTGTGGAATTTAGACGCTCACGAAACCATTTATATGAAAAAGATTGCAAATCTGTTAAACAGGGAAAAAGATTTACTTAGGACTATTGTATTTTTAAAGTTCGCTTTCATTAGGTTTCTGTCTTTATCATGCTACATGATTATGAAATTATTTTTTAATGGCAAGGTATTTCTTTTAGCTACATTTAATTACATTTAGTCTTTCTCTACGGGCACGCTATTCCATCTGCCTTACAGATTATTGAAAACCGTCGCGGGGTAACATTTCGACCAATTTGCAAGAGAAACAATTTTATTTCATATTCGAAAATATATATATCACGAGTGAAATAACCGAATACAAATTACGTTTTTTTGATGTTTAAGCTTTATTACAAATTAAATCAGTGACTTTTGTAAACTTGGTTTCGTGTTAAAATTAAACGTGTTCCGGGTTCAGAACCATGGTACGGTCTAAACCCGGAACACGTTTAGTTTCAATTGGTTTCGTATTAACTTAGTTAGACAACCATGTTACCGCATGTGATTTCCTGGTAGCGTAAGTTACGCAGCATAAATACAAAATTTGTTAGCTGGGAAGTATGCGTGTTTGGAAAGGAAAATAAAAAATCGCCAAAAAGGTATTAAGTTTTAACTAGCGATTAAATCATTTATAACGGAGACAGAATATAATATTTTCTTGTTATAACTTTTTTATGTGTTCAATCGTCTTTTCTTGCTATTTCCGAAACTTTCTTTGCAGATCAAATTGAAAAAAAAAAAACTAAGGGAAATATTAAATAAATAAAAGCGTCAATGATTTCCCCCCCACCAGTTTGTAGGAACAACCCCAACCCAATCTTCTTTTCAAATGTAAAAACTGTTATTTCATATAAAAATATAAAATTCGCATTAAATTAATACATAATCAAAGTTAGCTGAGAACATGATTTTCGATTTACCTAAACAACCCTAACGTTAATAAATCTCTTTTCTACACCCCACACTAAGATTTGATCTTGTTCTACCTTGCGTCCTTATAGGTCGTTAAATTTAATACCTAGCGCCTAGAGAAGAACTTTGTTAATAACTTCGTCGTCATTCGTTACCCCATGAAAATAACGAGAACGAACTTCCCGTTTTGTTCGCTAACAATCGCCTAGAAATGGCGTATTGTGTCGGAAGGGAAAGGTTTCGTTCCTCCGTAACGCTCGGGAAGGAAAACGGCATCGCAAAAGTCCGTGGTATACTTACACACCCCTTGTTATAATATAATGATGTTGCTAGTCGCCGAAAAAGTCGATACTTTAATGCTACTATACCATCATCTCGAATTTCGGCCTGTTTTAAGCTCGATGGAGACTTTTCGATCAAAAATATCCTTTTTATCTTTCAGCGCTCTGTAGTTTTTTTTAGTTTTATTTGGATTACATGATATAAGAATTATAACTCAAAAGCCAATGGGCATGTGTTCAAACACACACAGAAAAAAGACTCGAAAGCTTCTAAGGTAACATTGTACTAAATTGCAACTGAATCAAAGCCTACTTTTTACTGCAAACAAATCACATTTATAGACCTCAACGATTCCTCTTTAACCGCCTAGAAACGAAACAAAAACACCTTGCTTGATCGCTTGTATCTTTCCCCCCGTTTAAAGTTCGCACCCACTTTCGAGAGGAACAACAAGAAGTGTAGTTTGCGAAACGAATGGAATCAACTTTCAGCGTTCGACGAATCCACTTAGACTCGAGCATTCCGTTTTATTACCAAAGCTCAACTTCGTATACATCTGTAGCTATGGATATATAGATATATATATACTGTGACCGTAGCCAGGCTACGCCAGTCGATACGTCAGCTAATCAATCTGCAAGAGAATCGAAAGCATTCCGCGAAGCTTTAGAAATGCTAAAATTAGTTATTGCGTCTGTTGGGAATTGAGTTGGCTGAGCGAATGACGCGCTGGTTAAAACGGGCGATGGAAGATAAATAACAGTTAATGAAAGAATTATACGGCCTTTTGGGGAACAAAATTTTCCACGATGCGATGGTTTGCCGAGAAATATTTAAATTGAAACGTTTATTCGAATGCTTAATTAAATTTTGAATTTCAATGTTGTTTTTAAAAGCAGAATTGTCTGATTTACATCTAATCAAAGAAATAAAATATATCGTTACTGGACTGAACGACATACTTAAAATTGTACTATTGTACCGGGCGTTCCACGGATAATTCATCTACAAAATAACGTAGGAAAGAGCATTTTCCAAAGAAATAAATTTTATAATGTGCAAATAATAGATAATGAGCATTTCCATGAAAAGTATTACCAGAAAGTTCAGGTATGTAAGTAACCATCTTACAAATTAATATTTTTAAATTGGCCGCAACATGACAATGTTTAGACAGTTCACTAGAAAGATTGTTCACAGCGCAGACTTTCCGAAAGATCAAAATGAAGCGAACTAATACTCGAGAGTGAATAAAAAAATAAAGAGTATTCACATTGAACGACACACCGAGAGCAATAATTCTCCCAAATCCTCTCGATATTTCACCGGAAATCTCCGTGCGCCTTTAATCATTCAACAGTCGCGCGTTGGAATGTCTCTTCCCACGCAACCAATCCCCAACACCTTCCCCGTCCCCATCCAATACGGCCCGGATTCCCGTGTTCCTTTTGGTTCCCGTTCCCCCGACTGGCAGCAGCAGGTACGCATCATCAAGCGCGTACCACTTCCACGGTTTCTTGCAAGAGCAAGATCCAATCTTCAATCGGGCGATGCGTTTTTCGCAAATCTGCACGTTCGGCTCGTTTAACACAACGCCAAAGAGGATGGTAAAAGCGATTGGGAGAAGCGGGGAAAGTAGGAGTAGCACCAAAATAAATTCGCGAACGTCACCTAATGATTTCCGAAACGAAGCGCGGCACGGGTCGATTGATTAAAAAGATTTTCTGTGTCTTTCATTCTCAAAGGGGGGCGAGTAAGTTTTTCCTCCGGATAGGGAGGACGCGGCGCGGAACTGGGGAAATTGGGATGCGGTGGGAGGAGAGAGAATGACGGGTGTGGGATGTGTATTAGGGCATCGGCGTAAATGCGTAAATATTGATTTTTTTCACGCTCGACAGATATGAAAGATGAAATGTGTCAACTCGTTTCTTTTGGGAGCGGATGACAAATAATCTGGCGGGAGCGAGAGATTCGGTATGATTCGGTTTTGATGTACTGCTATGTATGGTAATAGATGGCGTGGTGGTTAACGATGAAAGGGGAATCCTCCGCTTTTTGCCGTATGTGTACATCGAAGCAATGTACGCCAAAAGAAAAGAAACCTGAGGCGCTATATACCTGCACCTGTTAGCTTCAGAGAACTCTAAAATGCAGTTCTTACGGGATGGGGGAATTTAATTACAAACAACACTGCACAACATAAGTTTTGCCCTCTGCGTAGAAATATGTATTTTACGATTTTCATTTTATCTTACGCGTAAATAAATTAATTAGACAACTTTAAGGATTTCAGATTATTTGTAATTCGCCTCATTCATGACAACAAAAGTGGCATAGTTTAATCCAAACGGCAGAAATGAATTTCTTGTGGAGTGTAATTTTATTGAAATTAAATCCTAGCAATGTCGTTTTTCATGTAAATAAAAAAAATATTTTTCTTTGTGATTTAACGTATTGATACTTTAATTATACAATAATATCTTACCTATAAAACGGATTTTAATAATGCAAAAGGTTTGCGTAACAACTGTAACATAATAAAATTCAACAATATTTATTCATTTTTATTTTACTTAGACAATGATAGACATTTAAATCGATTCTCAACATTCTTTTATCTTCAGCTTCAATTTATTAAAGTTAAACGATCTCGTAGCAACCATAATGCGAAAATAACATCCTGCTGCGTATACGTACAAATATATATTTTCTTTCCTCTTATTTCACAACGGTAACGGCACTAGAATTTCCTAATTAATCTGTTGCCTGGGTTGTATCGACAACACGGCGTATCTCGGGTAAATAATTAAGTGTGTTGCTTTCATCCTTGGTTTCATCTAGCGCCGGTCCCTGCAGCGAGTAGCGCTGCTAACCGTAGCTCCAGCCAACGAACCAGGCCGGCAACGAGAGAACAAAAGTTTACTCTGTTTCCTCCGCATCACGGAGCTACAACAACAACAACGGACTGCTACGTCTACAATACGCTCGGGGATGTCGCTATTACTCCTTGCGCGTCGGTTAATAATTGGAATGAAGAAGCACACAGCTCCCGTTCTCGGACAAATAATAAATAAAGTACACCAACGACGTTTTTCCTATATATGCGAGAGGTTATACCGGGTTGGCTTTGTATACGGAAAAAGAAAAAAAACAACGAACGAAGGAACACGTACAAAACGAGGACCAAACCCTGACGGAATACCAGTAGGTAGCGACAATAGCATTTGCTTGAGTGTAGGATCGAATGGGACGACCGGGGAGCCGGAGTTTTTTCGCTCGAAATACATATTCTTGCTGCTTATATTCAAAAATTTCTTATCGCTATTTGCACTCGAGTTAAACAGAGTCGCGTTTTTCGCGTTTGTATCTATAGCGAAAAATCGTTCTTGCAGTGTCCTTTAGTCTTTCCTCTACACAGTAAGAAATTACAACTAAAATTTACGCTGCAATCAAACGAGATTAATGGATGGATAGCTAGCAATCAGCGAAGAGAAAACAATACAAAACGGTCCCTAAACAGCAACATGACCTACTAGCGCTTCCTTTATCAGACATCTTTTTACCTATGATGGATCCGCCATTATACAATGATGTGCATGAATTTCTTTAGACATCCTTAAAGATAATACCTTCATTTGGAGTATTCGCATATTTTACTTCATTTTGTAGTGGCATCAATAAGTGAAATCAATGAAACAACTTTTTCCATATTCAATGCAGTAAAAGATAAGCGAACACATAATTTTATTCAGTCGCTCACCTTGACTGGAATTCTAATTATAACAAAACGAAGAATCACTCAGTACTAAGGCACAAAACCATGCCGCGTGGAATAGAACAGATACCCCAGTACACCATTCTGGCTTGATAATTTTATATCTCCTCCATGCTAATGAATAATAATGAGCGGCTACAAAATAAGGACAATACAAGATGCGAAAAAGAAAATAAAATAGAGAAAAGTCGCTATAGCGTTGCAGCAAAAATAAAAACAAAACAGGACGGTAAAAAGAAAAAAAAGAACAGGCATGTAAAAGAAGGGAAAAAGATGACCATAGTCGTGTCTGTTGAAATGCTTCGGAAAAGGAAGCGAGGCTCAAAAAGGTAAACCGGGGACTTTCGCATTTTATCGCGACAGTAGATATTCATAACGACTCGTTAGGAACAAAGCAGTTGCCATTTTTTGCCGGTCACAAAAGCGGCGTTACTTTCTTTTTTATTTACTTACTACTAAAAACAGTTTACGACCGACAGACACGTAACAGAACGGCTGGAAATGACGAGGGCGCTACGGAATACGCCATACGGAACTCCTTATACCTGCAGACTTTGCTACCGCAATAAAACCGCGTATAATATTTACAAAAAAATGTACTCTTCACGAATCATACGCGACGGCTACAGGTAAAAACACAGAAGAAAAAGAAGAAGAGAACCCGGCCCGCGTTTTAGATTAAAGCGCAAATATCAACTCATGAATTTTTCATGGGGATGGGGTGGTGGCGCCCCCTACGTGAATAATGAATTTCGTTCCGTTTCGTTTGCAGAACCACGTTAAAAAACCGGGAAAAGGAGAAACGAATAAGAGAAATTATATCAGACGCCATTTGACAAGGATATCGTAAATGTCTTCCGCAGGGTGACGCAAAAAAGATGGCGGCTATTACTGCTGAGTAGCGAGCGGATACGAAAAATTGAAAATGAGAAGAGAAGAGTATTTGCTAAACACTCACAACTAAACACTCGGGCTAGAGATAAGTCATTTTTTTTCGTTGTTGGTAGCATTTTCTCATTTTCTATCATATTCAATTGTAATGGTTATCAGAAAACGAAAAAATTACAGCATTTTAAATTGATTATTTAATTTTAGAAGGAAACAGATAGAACATAATTCCGATGTGGGTGCCTCAGGGCTTCTTATTGAACTTTCCTCATTTACCTCGAGATATCCACAAATGAATTTGCGAATAACACAGTCGTGCATTGTACAAACCGCATTGAAGATTTAGAAGCAAGAAGACTATCCGCGGTGGTTGATAACCTGGTCGATTTGAGGTTGAACATAAACAAGTCCAAAAGTATTGCGGTAAGATTCACGTAGAGGGAAAGGTGGAACAGATAAAGGAGTTCCCCAAGTCTATGCGTGAAAACGCGTACAATTCCTTGCTTCTCAGAGCGGTCCGGTGCCTACAGGATAGTCCGGCACCTGGTGGACATGTGACGTCCAGAATTGCAGATAGACTACTAGAAGATGAAGGTTAAAAGCAACTAAAAGTGACATGCGAGAAATTGACGCCGGAAGTTCTGGTTACTAGAAAAGAAAGCCGACGCCAGATGTGAAAAACCGACTACCAGAGAATAACAGACCATAGCTTAGCCTAGCTTTGATCAACTAAATGAACCAACCTTAACGTGAATTCACATTTAAGGTGGCAACACGATTTATTCACATAAATTGACATACAATACTAGTATTTGCATATTTTAAAATTGTTTCCTTTTCGAAACGTTACGTTACCGCTCCGCACGAGCGCACATTCGTACATTGGAAAGCGAAAAAGAATGCTCAGAATTCGTCCAGTCACCTCGTTAATTAATTCTATTTTCGAAATTGGTACCCGGCGGCAGCACAGCCGGCCTAACTCAGTGATAAATTATGTTTACAGGGAGTGCTAATCCGGTCAATTCCCTTTGTTTAATTTCACGGTAAACGGGTTTTCGCCGTTCCAGGAGCGGCGTACGTCACCCGGCTGGATGTCAAATTTATCCCTTGTCACACCTACGAAACAATCGAACGATGGCGTTTGTGTGTTTGTTTTATTTTCCTTTTTTTTACGCGCGCGTCCCTTTTTTGTTTTATTTTCGAAGGTTGGAAGAGTGTTTGTAGACTGATAAAGGTCAGTCGTGTAAGTCATAGGTGCAATTGTACGATGGTGAACACTTAGATTGTAATCCATCAAGCACACAAATAATAAACAAAATATTGATTATTTGCATATATTAAATAAGAATTCCTTCTTTATACGTTCAAATATAAATATAGAGTAAAGTACAAACAAATGTATGGAAAAGTTTACAGATAAAAAAATTAGAGATTGACATGCGGGCCAGTGTTTCAAATAATGTTGAGGATAACAGGTATGGTCTTGCCGGGAACTACTTCATTGGCTCTATTCGGAATATAATTACGCCGAGAGTGTGTGAATGCATCTAGGTGCTTGTAGTTCTTGTATGAATTGATCCAGTTCCAAATACAAAGTCATCTGACATAAATTATGGGATCTTTGGTAGAAATTTTTATTTGACCCCGTGTAAATTCATTCAAAATAAATTAATCCGGTATAAATTGATCTATAAATAAATTCATTTGGAATAAATTGACCCAGAATAAGTTGATCAGGTATAAACTGCAAAGCGAACCAGTACAAATTGCCTAAAAGAGAAGAACAAAAGAAAATAAGAACCTAATAAAAGAGAACAAGCTACGGATCATATAGCTAAGATGGAAGAACGTAATTGAAGCGTTGACGCTATAGAGAAGCTACAAGTGCTGCACTAGCAGTAACCAAATATACTTAAAAATTTCAGAAGTGCAGTCTAAAATACTTCAATTAAATAGCTATCATATTATTGCATCGAATGGCAAACTGCTTAATCAAACGCGAAAGAGATTTTAATTTTCCATTTAAAAAAACATGACCCAGTTATTAATTAGCGTCGAGTTTTATCGCCGTTCCTCACGAAGCCCCTTAAATTTAGAACGGCGCGCGCTAGTTGGTTATGGAAACAATCGCCAACTTCCCGAATATAAAGGAAGAAAGGTTCGTTCGACGACAAGGAAAATTTACCCGCGCGCTAACTTGTTACGAATATAATAACGCCGTTATCGGCCTACCGATTGCCATTGTTTGGTAACCACACCGCGAGGGTGGTGTACGTACTTCTCCCCTTCCTTCTTCGAAAATCAATAGTAAACATAATTACCGTAGCAAATCGATTTCGTCCCGAGCGAAATAGAATAAACAAGTCTATTAAGTCGTAAAAGAGTTTCCTCTTCTAAACAAGGCGAAAAAGGAACACGATCTCGAGGTGGAAACGGCGGTAGCAGAATGGAAGGGGAGTTGGAAAAATTCCTGGCGTTTGAGAACCTTAACCGTTGAGCGGAGCCGTACCGAGCGTTTTACGGGTATAACTTTTTATTGTGCGACTTCTCCGCGTCGAGTTTTATGTCTTACTTCGAGAGGACGTTTCAGCATCCGCGCCTGTACCGATCCTGCTTTTGACGGTTTACGTGCTAACAATTATTACTAGAGAGATCCACATTTTAGGTAGTTGGCATCGTTTACATAGCCGAAATATGTGCAATTCACTGTAAATAGATTTGATTGGTTTACTAGATTTAGAGTCTTGAAGAACTTATTTGCGTTGAATGATGCTTTTCGCGTCACCGTTTAAGGAAGAAACAATTTCAATTTGCTTCGCACACAAACAACAAAAACAAATCATACAAACGCATAACATACATAAAGCATAGCATATATTTGTTTTCCTTTTAACGAACACGTTCCTCGAATGAAAATTCCATCCTTCATTCCACGTCCATTTTTTTTCGTTCTTCTGCTGTTATCCTTTTGCAGCTGGCACCGTCGCCATTCATACATTGTCGGGGGCGACGACAACAACAAAGCTTTCTCGTCGTTCTTGAATCTCGCTCGCGTAGTACGCAATTACTTTCCGTGGTTAAAATAAAATATTCAAAGGTTGGCAGCGGGGTGTGCAAGCTCCACGGCGAAACAAAGGCGCATTATTCTTTGTGCGTGTTAGCGGTGGTACAATGGCGTTTTCGATGTAGTGGTTTACAAGTTTCCCTCGTCGCTTACTAACCGTGAACACTTGTTCTAACACGGTATTACTTTAGTACTGGTTTGTACACAATATGAATAGCGACTAGTACCGAAGGGCAATGAAAAAGGTCTGGAATTAGATTGGAAAACGTTCAGATTTTACATGAAGGAAGAGGAATGTGCATAATTGTAGTTTTTTGAAAACTATGTTGTAAATTACTATTTTTGAAATACGATAGGGTTTGGCACGTTATTGTTTGTGCTTGTTAAAACACGCTGGTCTTTCTTTCTCCACTTATGTAGCAACTAAAGAGTGATAGAGTCGTTAATGTGGGGACTGCTTAAGATGGTGGCTTGGGGCCCACCGCAAGGTATCGTGGTTATTGCGTCCCAATGGTATTGAACTGTAAAATGGAGGAAGTTTACAGCCATTTTGTTCAAGTAACTTCCTCTCTTGTTATTATTAACTTCTGGGTGGGTCAGCGTAGCTTGGAACAGTACTCTAAATAACAAATCAGTCCACCCAGTAATTTACAATTTACGCTTAACACGCTCCCGTTTCCCGGAAAATATTTCTCGGCGTCCTTTTACCGGAAAGTACCGGAATAACGGCCTCGCGAAGTGCCGGAGCGCGAGGAACTTTAACCATCGTCAAGCGCCATTTTTACACCTCTACCGTTACGCGACGTAAAACCCAGGATCGCTACTGGCGCCACACAGCAACGATCCAGGTATACCTCGTTTCGCTCATAATTGCAGGAGGTAGCGACCTTCTTCTCCGTGTACACCTTTTTTTTTGCATGTTTTCTCTTTTCCTCTCATTCTGCACGAGGACGACTTCTCTTGACAGAAATCCCGTAGCCGAAAGGACCAAGATACACAGCTGGTGCGACGATGAGCCCGGGTATAATGTAATCACCAGGACCGACTCGAGCCATTGAAAATTATCGAGGTGTAAGTTAAGGAAGCGTGAAGCTCATTCCGACATTATATGCTTTCGGAAGCGAGAAGAAAAGAAAGCTGTAACGAAGGAGAGGACGAAACAGGAAACGAGGTAGTCGTGGAACGATGCCCTTAATGTCGAGACAGCTCGTTTTCGGTAATTTGTACAATGAGAAGCTGGTTTTCGTATATGTAGGTGGTATGAAAGGTTGTTGACACCTTACACATCCTTTTTAAAGGAAATCAGTTATAGCTACATAGAGTCTAATCTTCCCAAGTCATGTATCCAATTTTATTAATCCACTTCAATCTAAATTAATCAACTGTGTAAACGAATAGAATAGTGCAAAAATTATTCAATAGATTAAAAAACCAATTGACACGAGGAAATCAAAGAGAAAACACATTTATTTGAAGGAGTGAAAGCTTTTGATTTAGTAAAGTTAATTTTTTCGCTCCTGGAATCGCTGTTTACCTCATTATACCAAGATAAATATGTATTTTGCGCGTGCCGCAAACCCAAAGCTTGCTTTCAATAAGTTGTATTAATCAAGGAAAGTTTACCGTAGGTGGCTGCGTCAAAGGGTGGGGTAAGGGTATATGAGTAGGTACCATATGGTTTTCAGAGAGTCTCCGGTAACTTCCCCAAGAAACGCAGTACTCTTAGGTACAGGGTTGGCAGAAAGTCTAGAGATGACGCTCTAGCGTTGAAACGGCTTAATCTGTGAAGTTTTATATATTAAAACTAGAATATTTTTGGAGAGTTGATGATTAAAAATGACTGATTAAGTTGGCAATTGGGAAGTAAATATTTTTAGCTTGCTGCTGGATTAGTCTGTAAATCATTGGGAGAATGAAACGCACTACATATTTTATAAGATTAAAGAAACGTGTGTGTTATTGGACGGGTTTCAAACTGAATACTCTGCATAGTTTTATCGCATAAATTTCATGTTCACGAATTAAACTGGAGCACTGTCCCCAAACCTTTTACTAACCCTGTATATATTCCCACTAGTCTAACCAGTTAATCCCCGCTTCTCGTACCTAGCAGATGTTTTATTAGCGAGCAAATTTGCAATAGCAATAATTTAATGCGGCATGCGAGACTGTTAAATTACGAAAACGTTTGGGGTTGGCGGGTGAGAGTATGTAACTGCGCGATATCTGCAAGGGAAAATGGAAGAGGGGAGAAACGGGGTGAGCGAGAGAGATTTTCATCCGCCGACATTGCGAAAGAAGATTTCCTAATGACGACGGTTCGAGGGCCGCAGAGTTTGCGGCACGTTAGAGCTGCTACAGCGAACTTTCCATCACCCTGAGGCGGCAGTCGTTCAATTTTAAGGACGCCGCCGCGCTTTCGGTATTTAGGAGAGAAAGGTGGTGGTTGGGGAAAGAGGATTGTACTCAAGTAAGCGAGTGTTTAGCGCCCACGTAAATTTGCCAAACTCCAATAGGAGGGCGCCTGCTTACATTGTATCACGTTATAATATGTGAATATATGAATGCGAGAGAAACATAGGCGGCACAGTTTGCTGCTTGCATCAAAACAACCATTTTCTTTATGCTTAAGTTGATCTTAGGGTTTCGCAATGATTATAAGCGTAAGAAGTATATGACATTAATGAATATATGGCCTCTATGGATGAAATACTGAAATATCGATCATTGGTTGACAGGCTTAGTACTATAGCAACACACACAGAGTGGGCAATAACAATTCTATTATTAGTTACAAAACATCTTGCGCTAAAATAATAAGCATCCATCAATACTACAGTTTAACAATATTTTGACATATAGAGGGTGATTCGTCAATTGATATCCGAGCCACAGCTTTAAAAGAAAACAGCGCAACAACTTTGGATTCGAGCTGATTTAAATTTCTTCTAAAACTCCCCTCATGAAAGCATTTAAGGACTATTCAATTAATTTATTTTTATATAGTAGTATCCCAAGGTCCAACTCAACAATCAGGCCTCCTCATGCACTCAAATACTGCGTTTAATTTCGGCAATTGCTCGCTCGTGAAAGATAATCGTCATTCACCCTGATTATCGTGCCGCGTGCATCCATCCTTCCCTTTCTTCCAACAAGCGTTAATGACTGCGCAACTCCCCTTGCAAAAACCTCACGATCTTCATTTAATCAAAGAACGAAACTCAACGACCTCTACAAACATAGAAGAAGGAGAAACGTAGAAGGCAAATAATATACTTTGCTCGGCGGGAGAGTGTCGCGCTGCCCTGGAATTCGTCTTTTCCTCCGACTTTTATCTTCAACGGCACCCACTCCTCCCCGCCAACCTCGATATTCCAGTCCCTCCAGATTACGTCGTTTTTCGTTCCCGAGAAAAATCGGCGATAGCGTGTAGCATGGTAGCTAGCGGTTGATGATGAAGCGAAAAGAAGAAAAAAAGAACGGAAAAGCGCAAAAGACGAAGCGCCGACTAGATATGTGCGGGGGATGAGAACGAATGGCGGAGATTTGACGGAGGACCAGGGATGCAAATAGGACGCGTCTGCGGGAGCGTGCGTAAGCATATAACGAGATGCATCATCAGCACACGAGCGAAAATAACTCCCACAGATCTGCAATAGGATAATTTCTCAATGTGTATTCGAGGCTACCTTAGCCTTGATGGGAATTTTTATCTCCGATCCAATTTATTTTGCTTTGTTGATATGTATTCTGTTATGTTTCTTTTTATTAGGAGCAATAATTTTTGCTTCGAGATACCGTTGTGGAGGCAACATGCCGGCATTTTTAGACATTTTCTTCGTCCTTCAAAAGCAAATTGCTAAGGTTAATTTTTACACCGATTTCTTAAAATGCCCTTTCAAAATGTTACGTTGTAAAATAGAAGAATATCAGATCAATCGATAATATAATTTTGAAAAACCATAGAATGATTTGTTTCCAGTTTTTTTGTTCTTTCATTGTTTTTGTAAGGACTTACCAAGTATCTCCTGTACAACAAAATGCTTTCTTTGCATGGTAAGGAAAATGAAAGAGTACTGTATCCTTAAATTTTCTATAATAGTCTCCAATTTGAATGCTTTTCTGTCAAATCATTTGTTTTGTTTAGAAACAACACAAATTGCGCTATACCTAGTGTACCTATAGTTTCATTGTATCCTTATGCTGCTAAAATATGCTATTTTCACGATGTTAGTGTAACTATAACATTTATTCACAATCAGATCATTTTAAATCACCCCTTTCTAGGATTGTACCAATTAAAATGGTTTATTCCCACTCTCCCGGTACATTGATTTACATCATAACATCTTGGACAGAATACGGAGATTTATCAGACAATATATTCTCTAACAAATAATACCTGGAATGTCACGAAACATAACTATAACTTAATCTACTCCATATTTCTTGCTCGTATGCTCGCAAGCAACGTCCGACTTCGTACCAGCATTACAGCTTGAAATATTACTTTATCTCATTTAAAAGTACCTATTACGTACCAGCGTAATATTTTCACGTAATAATACGGACCTATTTCGCTGGAGATTTGAAAATATTGCGCCCGCTACTGAAGCTTATTTCCTCAGCAAATGCATAGATATAGGATGTGTACCATGATGCACAGTATACTTACTTGTACTTATTACGTACATACATGTTCATTTCTACGGAACTACATGTTCATCTCTACGGTTAATTTGTAAAACGAGTACATTTCCATTAGCAGTAAGTGATGTAATTGAATTTTATAGGAGAGTACTATCATAAATAATAATAATTTAAGCTAATATACTTTCATGAAAATTCCGGCTGTTCTTCTAGAAATAAACAAGCAGTTTTGTATGTACCATTCTGCAATGTGGAGCAGTCCTTATTTACGCATCTATCTTCCTTGCAACGCCTCGTGCATTTTTGCCTTATATGTTACATCCCTCAACTTTTTTCTGTCTGCTATTTGCTTTCTCCGCATTTAGTACATATACGTTATTGTTCATTTACTCCTGTCACCTCTCTTCTCTACCTTTACATCTAGCCTACACTCAGCTATCACTATTACTGCCGCCTTCTCTAAATATATGCTTATACCTATGAATTCGTATTGCCTTAGTAAATCTCATTATTACTTTTACCACTTAAAGACTAAGTTTTTCTTCTTCCCCGCCTGTTAAGGTGACATGTCACTACTGACCGTATTAGTATTTAGTGTTTTTTTTTTGTTAGCTTCTTATCTTTCAAATTTTACAACTGCCAAATCAAACGTGTACCTTCCATATATGAGATTAGTCATTGTTTCTTGAAATATGATGCCGATCGCTAAGAACAACCAATCTTAGTCTCTATCGTCGAGTTTGATGATTTTCCTAGGTTCTCCAGAGCTTCTTCTACGGTGTTGCCTATCCTCTTGAGCGCAATTTTTCCAACAACGAATAACCGTTTTGTAATTTCATAAAGTGCAAAATAAGAGAAAAAAGAACGAATTTTTTCGTTGGAATTCGACAAAAAAACGATACAAACATTTGTTGCTTTTTTTGCTACATATTTTATCGTTTGTTATTTCCAACACCAGAAACATCTGTACAAAACGTGGTTAAAAAAATAAATCCATTTACAAGTTGTGTAATTTTTTGTCAAATTATTCGCCAGATAATCGTTTTGCGTCTTTCACATACACGTCCTTCATGTTACAGCCTTGAAATCTTATCATCGTTAACGCGATTACCAACTATCCACCGTGACGCGTCAAAATTGGCAGCAGATTTTAGGCGTCGCATAGTTGTGTTCGCGCTTAATAGGCGGCGCGGCGCTGGTTTTTGCGCGACGGGAACGTCAATGTCGTGCTTCTGTACGTGTTCCTACCGCGCCATGTATAATATGAATTTAATCGGCTTAGCGCCCGTCGAATGCTTCAGATCTATTTTCATGGAAAATTATCGCGTGCAGCTTCATCATTTACACGTTTATTCCATTCAGTGGTCCGTCATCGATCAATTAGCGTTAGCGGAATATCTCGTCGGCAAGGTGGATGCGATTTTCGCTAATGCTAGCTAACTTGATTCGTTGGAATTTGGCGTAAAGATTCTATTGTATTGTTAAACTCTTGAAGAGATAAGAAAACTGGCTAGTGATGACAGATGTATGTATAAATTACCATAAAATATTTAAGAAAAGATAAAAAAAAATATCGGTCGTAAATTACATCATCGTGTCTGCCTTTGATATGTTGTTCCAGAAAAAAAAAAGAAAAAAGTATATGTAAGCTTTAGCATACTGCCAAGTTTTCAGAAATGTTATACAGTTCCTCGTGTGACATTCTACGTAATATTACTACTTAGAAGTATTATTGGCTGGAATATATTTTTCTGCGCGGAGGAAACACCCCTCCTTTCCAATTACTCAAAAATTTGTCAGTTCGATCCGTTTCAAATTTAATTTATGACATCGCCTGAAATTTCTGCGTAATCATCTCGCAGAAACGACGAAAATCCGAAGACGATTCATTAACGCGATATTAAAATTTAATTAAAGGATTTCATTCATACTGAAGATGCTTTCAGGATGGAACCGGCCCTTTGTAGCGTATCTAAGGTACACCCAATCAATCCCCCCGATACCTAATAGCCTAAATCTTCATCAAAATTCATTTCACCTACTTCCCTTTCTTTTGAGTACGCAGATATTCGGTTGGCGCCTCGATATTTTAACGCTAAGAATAACGACAATTTACCCTCCTTCTCGTATTGCTAATTAAAAGTTTTCCAACAAAGTACGCCGCTTAAAACTTTTTTTACGCTGACACCGCAGCTTCGGCCTATATTGCCGCGACAGAAGTTCTTTGGAGGCGGCAAAAACAAATAGGAAAAGAGGAAGGAACTCATTTAAATGTTAAGTTTGTTCGAAAATTTAGCCGAATTAAGTAGGACAAGCAAAAAAAATATTTGAGAGACGAAATGTTTGATCTCGGAAAAAGCCTATTTAGTTATTTAGTCGCCTTTTGATCTTGTTTGGATTAACAAGAAACTGCGGTACGTAAATAAAAAGTTATGATTTGTTCCAAAGTGAAATGAAAATTAGAATTTAAATTAAAATTTAGAAGAAAACAGATTGGTAGATACTACTTGTTGCTAATATCTCTAATATAGGCAACTTATTATACACCACAGCATGACAAAGTCTAACCTAAGTAGTGCAATAAGGTAATTTTCGGACTTACATCTGTGCATAGGAAGAATATACAGGATTATTTACGTTATTCGACGCGAATTGTTACTTGTTTTTGGTAGTTTTATTTTTGGAATAGATAAGGGCATAAAATATTAAAAAAAAAGAATTTTTTTAATGGAACATTCTGTATATTATTTCTAGAGTCTACCGTGAATTAAGCTTTATGTTGCCTTTGCGAACAATTTACGAACGTATACGAGATGTTCAAGAATTAAGACTAAATAATTGTAAGTTTTATATACAAATAACTTGTTTAATTCAAATGGAACGCGCCCCGTATTCGATGTTAATACTTCACGTTTTTATTAAATCACTTACGGTACTTTTGTATCATTATTTGTGTTTCAGTTATTTACAAAAGCGTTTCTTTGCAAATTTTTGTTTTTGTAAAGAAATTCTTTAAACAAAGTCCATGAAATACAATTTCAGCATATGTAATATGTTCTCGTCGTTAATTCTGTTTTCTAATCATTCCAACAGGAAGACCACAAGCGGAACTGCTAAATAAGTAGGTACCTCCATCACACATATATCTAGTAGGGCAATATCGATTTCCAATGCAATTAGTTTTGATTTGGTAATACGAACCTATAATTCTACTTTCGAGCCTTCAAAACGACTACTTTAATCTTTGCATAGACCACAATAAGCGGATCAAACGCTAAATTTAACACGACAGGAATTGAATTTGTGGCGAATCACAATGAGTAACAAACAAACAATATTTGCGGTATATACCAACAGCCAAGTAATTTATGCTTCCAGGTTAATAGGGTCATTTCTCCTAATTCCAGCGCAGCTCTAAACACGTATAAATCTCGCCAATGGCGGGAAGGGACGAGCGTACCGTTACATAAATACGATTAATACGCAGATATAATAAACGTCAACTAAAGCAGGCAACAAAAAAAATAAAAAGAAACTCCCCGGTCTCTCCTAGAAATTCGTCAAATTTCTTCGTCCGTTCTCTACACCATTTTCCGGTTATTACGTCTAATTAATTTCGAACTGGAGAGCAGCGAAGGATATAATAACGGATTTCCCTCGAAAAACCCCTTCGACTCCTCTCCTTTTTCCCCGTTAATTGAAGACCAAGTGCGATAATTAGACTAAATTGATTCTGTTAATTACGACAGCTCAGGACGAAAGCTGAAAAGGGCGGTGAAAAAGAAATTGGAAATAACGAACAACGAAAAATGGACGGTTGGTTTTTCAGATTCAATACGAATTTTCGGGCAAAAATTTGACATTAATGGGTAATTAAATAATAAGGGTTGTTTCTCTTTCGAAAAGCTTATAAATGGGAAAAAACTAATTTTATAATTACGATTGGCAATATCATTCAACAGTATTACGATTAGCAATACTGTTGAATGATATTCGATAAGATAAGTGTTAAAATTATAAGTGATCACTGAGAAATATATAATGTTAGCAATAAAGGGGAGAAAATTAATTTCTAGATTTATTTTAGGTTTCGTTGAGATCTAATGCCTCTATATTTCGGAAAATCCACTAAAGATTTAGGATTTACAATGCTTCGGGAGTCTAAGAAATACGTTTCTAAATTCTCCACTAAAATCAGACACTTTTCCTGCGCAAAATCATGCATAAATATAAAAGAATTTCCACGGAATTAGACGAGATTTTACAATTAATTGCATAAAGATATGTTTGATGGGTCAAGATATAATTCGGCATGGTATTTCCTACCTTTACTCGCCCCCGAGACCTTATCGCGCAGAACGTTGATGGAATGTACCCTTCCGAACTCTTCAAACATCTTCTTGAGGTCGACCTCGTCCATTGAACGCGGTACTTGACCCACGAACATTTTGATGTTGTCAGGGTCGGGTTGGTCCAGCTCATTTTCGTTCTTGATCTGGGAGGTCGTATTCAGATTATTGTTGAGTGTGATGTTGTTATTATTGTTGTTGTTATTATTATTATTATTCATCGCCAGCGAGCTGTAACAAAAGAGAAATGTGATTTTTGATTGGTAGACTGATTATATATTATATCGGCGAAGCAGTCCTGGTGAAGGAGCGGTTAAAGAAAGATAAAAAAATGTTATACAATGATAGTCGCCAGCCTTCACCCAATAGATCTAATAGAATATTGTAGGTTGTAAAATTCGTTAGGAAAACGCCATAACAAGTATTTTAAATACGAGTAAGTTTCAAATATTTCCCAAAAATACTTCATTGTTTTTTTATTTAAAAATCATAAGAAACATCATTCCTCAAAAGACCATCCTACATACATAATGTACACTTCCCATACTCTCAATATAACACTAATTTATATGCAGATTCGTTCCTGCTCACGGATTGTACATAATTGACTGAGTATCGGCTACCTGTTCCACGCGTGACCTGGCACATATACATGAACAACATGACGAGGGTATATAGCGTACATAGCCTGGTGCCTTAGTTCTTTGTTTCCTATCTTCGGTATTCGGCGTCGGACCGAATCCCGGCCGATGTAAATTTTCTAATAAAGGCCGTGTGCGAAACCACCGATGCGGCCGCTCAATCTAAATAAGTGCTTTGACACAAAGCCTCTCTCGGTCACGTTATCAACGCATTTGCCCTGTATAGGCGGGTATATGTGTGTTATGCATTATAATGGAAGCTCAAGCTCGCAAGTTTTATATCGCATTTTGGCTTTATACGCCATCTCCACTTATATTAAGTGCAAATTCCCAAAAATATGTTCGGTTTTACGTTGTCTAGACGATTGGTTTTAAGTAGCTTTAAAGGAATGAACTTTATTGAAAGTGTATAAAGGAATTAAGTGCAAAATTCAACACACCTTAAAACTAGAGCGTTGCTTACTGAGGTTCTAAAACTTGCGAAAAAGTTGTCTTTTCCTCTGGTTATGATTTATGTCAGTTGCAAAAAGGTTAAAATTATAATGGAAATTACTTCTTGTAGAGCAGGTATTTGATTGAGATATAAAACTGGCGCGTTTTCAAATGGAAAAATATCTGCGAAGTAAGTAGATTATCACTAGCACTTGAAATGTAGGTGACGTCCTTAAGATCAGCTGAAAATTTAGCGAAAGCTGCTTTCTAGTAACAAGCTGACTAAGAATTCCAACGATGTTAAATTATTAAGTGTATTGCCTTTATTAGCAATAATTAAAATTACTTATAACACTGAAGTAAAGCTGTTATCTTTAAGATCCTTTAATTCTTCCTTGAGTAACCAAAACCGTATACGCGACTTATTTTCCGATTATCTCTATTCACGTGACCCGTGAGACCCAAAATTCCATCCCGGTCTTCATATCCTCCGCGTTCAAGAAGAGTTATAAGCTTGACGCGATGTTTCGCCTGGCAATTAACGAGACAACCTGGCGCTTCTCCTAACAAAACCCTTCCACTCCGTTCGCTACGCGCGCTCAAAGTTACGATTGCCGAGCTTTGTTCGTCTCCCCACCTTTCTTGCTATACCCTAAATACGCTTCCTCTGCTAACCCTTCGCTCAGGTTGTCGCTGAATACATTTCACGCTCGACGAAAGTTTTCCCCCCATACGAGAACGCATGCACGCGCTTCATAATGCTAGCGCACGTCATGCCCTCGTTTACGTCTACTACGTTCGAGTCTGGTTACGTCAGGACGAGGCACGAACACTCAGAGCTCTCTTACCGATCGCCGGGGTTGGGTTGGGATGGGATTACGGTTACGTTTAAGTTCTAGGGTTGATTGAAATTTGATGTCGTATACAGGGTATGTATTATCGTCCTTTAATATTTACTTATTATGGAAGAAGAAAAGAGATCTTTTCGGATTCAGGTTATCAACGCTGGATTTTGTTTGTTTATTGGAAAGCGATGAGGAAGAAATAAGAGTAAGTAAAAATGTATTTCTCTTAATGAGAGAAAACATGAAACCCGCTTCTCCTACTTTCCTGAACCTTTGGCTGCGGGATTACTGATCCTTGGAACAGTATACCTTTGGACGTTAAAGGTCTAATAATCGTTCAGTAATCCTATAATTTTGGTTACATTTGCCCTAAATCCTTATTTATTACCAAATTAAGTCTTAAGAAAACGAAAACGTATTCGTTTACTTTCCATAACACCACTTCGCCTCTCGATTTCTCATAAAACCTAGTTTGTTGTTTATTGCACAATTAGCTTTACACCCTGAAGGTGTAAATTACGTCCCTACATATAAGTTTTCCAGGCTTTCCTCCCTCGGTTAATTACAAAACTTCCATCGTAACCCCTAATTACCGGTTATCTCTGTTGTGTCACGCCGAACTTTTCCTCTTATACACGACGTACGAACTTGCTTTATCTGCTTTTTTACGATTGCAGACAAAAAATACAGCGCCACCTTTTGAGCGTATAATGAACGAAGCGCGCTGGGTAATATTTGCGAAGTCCCTTTTTTATTGTCGAAGTGAGAATTACGTGACGTTAGGATATGGAATGCTTACCTAGCGTACGTGTACCCTCTTCCACGATCTTCTCTCTCTGTTCTCTCTGAACGTGCAGATGAGTCGAGGAAAACACGTTAAAATTTTATTTTTCATAAACGCAAACGAAAGTTGAAAAAGAGCTCGTAAAAAGTCGCATGGCAGGGAGAACGGATAACGATATGGATTAAAATAGTTTCATTAGAATTACGAGTTGCAATAAAACGGGGAAAATGAAAATTTACGATGGTTAATGGTAATGGTTGAAAATGTGATGTTATTGCGTGATTAAGTTGGTAATTTTTAATATATGAATGACTTCTGTGTGTGGTACAATTCATGTAATCCACAAGGAATGGTAATTGTAATTTTCTTTGTTAAACAGTACATAAGTATCGGCACCCTCCGCATCTTTTCTTCAAAACGTTTGGTAAAGTTTGGTACAATATTGAGTTGGTTTAATAGGATGAAAAACTGTGTCAATCTTTGTGAAGAATACATTGAAAAACAGTAAAATCCAATGATGTCCAACGATAACTAAAGCAAATACCTGGGAAATTATGAATTATATGTCTAACTGGAAATAATTGAAGGTTTTACCCAAGTTTCACAAACTCCCATTATTAAAAATTACGATTTTCATATCCCCTAAAAAGCATTAAAAGACCGTTTTCGCTTATTTTCCATGCGAATCCGCCGGAAGAAGACGATGTCTCTTCTCCCATTCAGACCGTTCGAACAATCCGCATTCAAACTGGGCAATTATCCACCCAAGCTAGTCGCTCCTGGCGCCCTATTGAAATACCTATACCTATACGCCATTCGGACTCACCGAATAGGATGGAATAAAACGAGCAGCATAGCTATTGAAACCGATTTTCATACTCTACGGATTTAGCGCACCATTTGTAAGCTGCCTTGGGTTTCTTCCTTTCCCCCTTGCTTCTTTCCTCCATTCGCGAAGAGGAACTTTTCCCAATTGCCAGCGAATTAAAAGTTTGACCCGAATAAAAGCCCACCAGTGCTATCCAGGCTTGGCATGCCGCTTAGAGCTTCGGGAAAAACTGGAAAGGATTAGTTTTGTCTAGGATTATACAGTCTTATAAATTTTTGGACTCTTATTCTGCTGGGCGAATAAAAACTTTAATTTTCTCTTTAATTGCGTCACGCTCGAGTCTCACGGAGTAAACTAATTTAAAAGGACTTTAGTTCTGCTTCTTCCGGTCCTTCCAGTGGACGGAGGGAGTGAAATGGAAAGATGGAAATTGTTCGTAGGCTATTATAATTATGGCGGGCTTCATATCTGGCGCATCTGTCAGGATGAGGAATCAAATTACAAAATGATGGTTATTAATTAGATAATTTTTTAATCGCACTGCTTAAAATTGTTTTATCATTCTTAAAGATGAGAAAGTTATCCTCCTATGCATAAAGAGCATCAAATCTTTCTAAAATGGAACAATTATGAACTGAAAAATCTATATTTGGAAGTAGTATATGAACGTGCTGTATAAAACACACAGAGCGGTGCAAACATTTCAACATTATCATAGATATCGAAAACAGTTGAGTTTACGGGTAAGGTGACCTAATACAAACTATTTACATGTTATGTGTACAATGGATTAAGCTGATAAAAAGTATGCCATTGTGTTTAAAATAAGAAGGTTGGTAACCAGCTCCGGTCCGTGTTTCGTAAGCGAAAATATTTTATATTAACAGGTCCAAAACCTCAGAGTTCCATTCTTAATTACGTCATTAAAACTTCTAACTAACGAAAAATGCATTTCACGTCTTCATAACTTATAATCTATAGTAAGCGCGTTCGGTATTAAAATCTAGTTTCTGTCGTAGATCAATCGACTGAAGGAATAAACGAACGCCCAGAAATTTAGTGGTGAACGTTCTTGTGGTTTTGACTAATTCTCTTTCATTTTTATTTTTGAAAATGAGCTTCAATGAAGCCGTTCTGGTAACGGTGCAAGGTCATAATATAATTCTCGATAACAGTAACGATTAAGATGAAGCAGTTAGTCTGCAGAAAATGGACAACTTTTAAGGGGAGATTGTACCCCTCTTAATAACACCTCCAGTTAATGTGAGCGGTCTGACTACAATTACCGTTTGTCCACTTATCGAAAGCAAAGGTCCTTCTAGTGGCAAGAAGGAATTTCCTTCTTCCGGCCTATTATGGGAGTTAGAAGGATAATATAAGTTCAGACGACGATGGTAGTGGGGAAAACAGACTTTCACTGCTTTCGTATTCTATTTTTTCATTTTTCAAAGCTTCTAAATTAATGTCAAAAGCTAATTAAATAAGACTCAGTGTAAATTTAGTCGTATCAAGGGGATGTTTCATCAACTAATAGTCGTTCGGTTCGTCTTGGTTAAAATTCTCAGTAAAGTTTCACGTTGTAGTATTGTAGGTGGTGTAAAATGTCATCGAAGAGCATAGAATCTCAGCTACAGTTGCGTCCCTGCATCATGCTATATCAAAAGTAAATTTCATTCAAATAATTTCCGAAAAATCTCAAGTTTCGAAATTTTTTCCGCACGTGAAATATTCTGTGTCTGTAATTTGTCCCGATTCTCTGGCCATCTCTCCCGAACCAGTAACGCTATCTATCGATCGGTTATTATCTGCCCGATCTGGCTAATACATCTGCACCACTGATGAAATCGAATAGCGCACGAAGGATCCCAAGAGCGTCGAAGTGGCAGCGGCGGCGGGGGCGAGAGGCGATGAGACGGACAGGCAGCAGACTGAGCGCTTCTACGATTTCTGAGGTTCTCGGGTTGGCCGGCACGGCTGAGAAATCTCGACACGAAACGATTGTGTAAATAGAGTTAGATCTGGTGACTTATAATGCTGTCCAGTCACGGTTTGAGGTTTTGCTCTTCCTCCACCGTTGTTTTTACGTGTGGTGCTCGCGTCGATGCCCGGATCTTGATGCTTTCGACGAATGAAAAGGGAAGAAATAGGATCGTTTTGTGGAGGAGAAGTATGCACTTAATCGCTTCTGGACTTTTTGAGGAGAATAAGAGGAAGCAAGGGGAAAAATACGATAAGACGGAAAGGTTAACTTAATAAATTTGTATTCTTTAATATATTGTTGCTTAATTGTATTTATCACTAATATTTAAGAATCCAACATAATTTATTGTCGAAGCTTTTTTACTAAACACGTGTTATTAAAATATGAATTGTTTATTAAAAACCGAATCCGATGTGCAACAGCAAATTTAGCAACTTTGCTAAATTTAAACTCATCTTCCATCCTCCAATAATAAGCGCGATCACATAATGATCAATGCAAAAATAAAAAAGGCATTCTAGATTCGCAAAAGGATATCTAAAATCTAAACGCGAATCAAACTCTTTTGCTTCTCCTTTAGGAGTTGATTTCTTAGTCAAAGTTGCACGCAAACCGCCGCACACGCCTAAGTTACTTGCCTACGCTCGCACACCTTCATGGATAACTTCGTCCATTCGGCCCGGATGCGCGTGCAGTCCGATCCGGGCGGCGGGTAAGCATCGAACGCCCAGAGTCGGGCACAGGCAGCAATCGGCCGATCGAGCGACTAGCCGGATAGACTGGGCATGCATGCATGTATGTACATGTATATAGCGGATAGCGAGCGCCCGCGTCATTATTTCATTCCGCTGCATTAGTTGCCGTTTTGTGGCACGCGTCCACCGAACAACGGGATTATAATTTGTTGGTGACACGTCGCGGACTACGCTATCTGCGATGTTATGTGCGCCGGACGATGATGCGATGTTCAGTTCATAGTTGATTCAGTGGATCAGGCTTATTCGTATTTGAATTTGAATATATGTACATACGTCGTATATTGTACCTCGGATAACGTTAGGATTTGGGCATCGAGAGAATTGAGAGTGTTTGTAAAGGATAAGTGAGGAGGTGCAAATTTGGTAAAAACATTCTATTGTATACGAAACTCAAAAGACAGTTTTTATCTCAACTTTTATCTTGTTTGGTAAGGACATACTAGGCGTATTTCGACAATATTTAAGGCTATTCATAATTAAGAGACGAATACAGTTATATACATACATCCATCTTTACCATTACCTATCAGAAACATTTTGGCAAAGGACGCGTTTTAATTTTAATGCAAATCGTACGTCGCCGATTTGTGAGTTAGATCATAAATTCGCGCGGCCCACAAGATTGCAAATTCGAAAGCACTACGCTGCTACCCACGCGGCGCGAGCCTATAGAAACTATACGTTGTCGCGCTAAATCGACCGCGATCGAATCTGTTCGTGGCGCATTCAATTTAAAAATGATTTACTTTGATGTTTCGCGTAGGAATATACGTTATTTTTTACGGCGGCTACGTCTAATACGACCTACAAGGGTATTCTGAAAAGTTTCCAGTCTAACACAGAAACAAGTTAAATATAGTCTCGTTATACACTCTTCCAAACGATAGCCCCATCCCTTCAATCTGTCCAAATAGTAGTTAGCATCTTGTTCTGCAGAATAGGCGTCTATCAACGTGACGACCTTCTCATTCGATGAAAATCTTGAGCCTAGGAAAGAGAAAAATGTCGCCGGAGACCAGATGTAGGATCAATAGGATTAGGTGGCCTATGAATTCGAACCCAAAATCGTGACCATTAGTGTCCGAGACGACGTTGTTTTCTGCAAATGTAGTTAGTTTTGTAGTTAGGTTCAGGTGTTATTACTTATACATAGACCATCATAGTTTGCTCTGCTCTAGTCCCTCGCTAGTATCTATCAGTTTTGATAGCAAATTTTAAGGTTAAGTGTCGATTATATTTAAACTAAAACATTACGCGGAAGTGAATTTTGTAAAATGAAAAATGTATCGACTAGATACGACAATATTGCTCCTTATTTACTTTCAACTTCTGAAAAACGATGGAATCATTTAAAAATCACTGCTACCAGCTCCATAACTATTTCTAGAATGTCACAATGTTCATTTAACTTAATGGAAATAATATATAATTTTTAGGATATTTAAAACCTCATTCTCTTATGCGAAATAATTAAAAAGCAATAACAACCATCCATAATACACCAATCCCATTCCCAATATTGACTCTCTTTTGTGCTACCTTTGTTTTCCGGCTTACGTAGGATCGAACAATGCACACAAATCCCGCTTAATCTAGCGGAAAATAATTATATGAAGACCGGACTATTCAAGCTACCACTCTATAATACGGTATTAGTACCCGTTTTCCGTTCGGCCCTTACAACCCGTCCATTTTCATTTCTGATCGTAGAGAATTACGCGCGATGATAATCAGTCCTTGATTCCTTCATTAAAGCTGCTTAATGATGCGTTAATGAGAGTCCACGCCGTAATCGAATCATAATAATGTTCACGGTAACGATGTAGACCGTATTCAGGATGTTAAGGAAACGATTGAACCAACCCTGAAGGGTTTAAAGATGAGATTTTCGTTTTAATTAAGTTTATGAGGTTACGAAGTATTTTCGAAACGTGGAAAACAACATCGTATTGTGTTTTCTACCTGTTTTACGAATTATTACAAGTATTCGTAGCAAATGGATCAATACATTTTGGAAAGTGAATCGTAGTTCCTTTGGGGTTGGTGATGTATTTGATAGAAAATTCTCAGCGTATCGCAAACAACACAAACTGTAAGATTATTGTTTAGTGACAATAAAAGAAAATACAAATGGAAATTATAACAGTTACAAATACATTTCCTTGTTTACATATTCTGTTGCCAGAATACATTAAATAATTATTTTAATGAGAAAAAAAAGGAATAAAATAATATGTCCAAGCGAGAAACATAATACCCAGAAGGCTATTAAATTTTATATAAAATTGCTGTCTCAAATTACAAAACAATTTACTGCTGTCAATGGTAAAACATCATCATTCAAAAAATAAATTTTTAACTCCAAATCTCCTTTTATTCTATCATAAAGATTACTTAAAATTTTAATACGTTTACATTGTACAACATATAAACATCAATAAAAACAAACGAAACAACGATTCAGTTATAATTACAGTTTGCTATTTAAAATTTATTCTGATTGCGTTTAATAAGCAATAAAGCGGAATTTACGCGTTATTTCACCGGTTGAAATGATGTGATTTTGTCTTGAAAAATGTACGTTTAAAAATATATTCCGTTTGTAAATTATGCCGGGCTAATTCTGACATACACAGCGAAAGGTTTATTTACGATGGAAATAAAAAAAAAGTACGTTGTAAAGGTAATGAACATATTAAACGCCATGTTATTCAATTTAACCTGAATTATTGCCGAACACGTCAATGTAACATTAATATGGAAATTTCTGTCTAATTTTCCACCGTCAAAACAGCATGCGAATGGTAATAAATTTTATTAATGTCCGCCATTTATTTTAGGGTAAAAGGATAAAGCAAATATAGCTCTTACCATTATTATTATTATTATTATTATAATTATCATTATAGCATTTATGCATTATTAAATATTGGATTGCATTCTGCGCTGTTATTACGTTATTTGAAATGCTGGTTTTGTTATTAGGATAGTGGTAGTATAATATCAATTAAATTATCGAAAATATAGTATCGATATGTTTAGAGTTTTCGTTGCTAATTTCAATGTACAATGTGCAGTTAAATTTTAGGAATACTAAGCAATATTCTAGATTCTATATGTCCATGGCAATAAAAAAGGTTTTACAACAAAAAAATAATTGTCCAAAATGACATTTGTATCAATACGTTTGGGATCGCAAGGAACTATACATATCCTATTAATAATCGAAATACGTTCCCAAAACTTCCTACCAAAACAAGACGTAGAATTCCATTAAAAAGAACACCCCGACCAATAAACAACCGCAGAAGTCACATCGATCTTGCGTTAGGTTGTTTCCAACGTAAACACAATATTTCCCAAACTTCTTTAATTTCATCGCTAGATACCGAATTCCCCCGGAGATTCGATTTATCACCGATAAGGTGATTTCGCGTCACTTAACCGTAATCTCTATTTTTATCAATGTTGTAGACACAGTAGATAAGAGATAAGATCAATATTTACCGTTGAAACTTGGAACTACCAAGCGTAAGGTGAATTACGTTTTACCGTTGTGGACGTATGGTTAGATAACGGTATTTTATTGTAGAATTACAAAAACTTGTATCTTAATGCTACTAAAAATGTGCGTTGATTTCGTTATCTTGAGTTAATTGTAAATGGCCGATTTAAATTATTGAAAGTTCCGCAAATAATGCGCGATATTTGCTAGTACTAGGCCTTTGCAATTGGCCAAAATCATACATTTCACCAATGCATTTGCTCATTCTTCAAAAATTTGCATAACGCCATAGCCTCTCATTCTGAATAACTTTTCTTAGTAACACTTCGGTATGATGCGAATGGAAAAAGTACATTATCTACAATAAAAATACTTTTTGCTCAACGGTGATTTTCAAAAATCGAGAGCAAACTAAAAATACGTTTGAGATCGAACAAGACTTCTAAACATCATACCTATTGTTTACTTTTTCCGTGGACAAACTGTATTTAAGTAGAGATCTGTACAAAATCTTTACAAAATATGTAAAAACATCTTTTACCAAACTCTGAAGCATCAATTCATTAAATAGTTGCTATCAGGCATTAACAAGTTAAAGCATTATTAATTTTTGTTAAAGCAAAAATAATTGGCGTTGCAATTCAATTATTTTCAAGTTAACCGTTTATACGGCTTCTAATTTGATCCAGATGTAACAAAAATTAATACCTACATACGTCATCGAAAATGACAATAAACGAACTGTAACTTTAAACCGATGTGTTGTCAAAAAGCACCTCAACTCTTCTTGCATACTCAGTGACGAAAGCTTTCCTATTGTAACAATCGTTTTAAAATACTTTTTCAGAAAGACAATTTCATACATTATCTCAATTATGTGCACCACTTGTTACGATGTCAAGAAGATCGTTTAACGTAATAAATTAACTCCAAATAAATTCTGGAAATCATGTATTTTCATTCGCACAACCTCATTCAGACGCCGGATATTTACCGGGTTTGTACTCAGGCGTACGACGCGCTCTCTAAACAACGCCAAATGCTGAGCCCATAAATCGCACGCTTTATATACAAACAACGGCGCGGCGGTACGACACTGTCTCCCCACATCCCTCGCCCCTCTAGAATAGATTTATCGTCCGAAATAATTGGACAACAGATTTATAATGCCGCAAATGTCCTCCGCCTCCGTCGAAAACTACGATCATTAAACGTAGCTTAAACAGTTTTAGGATCGTGACAACGAGCGGTGCGCTATGTATTAGGACATGCAGGATCTACGATATTCTGATAAAACCGTAATTACAGTATCAAACGGTCTGTCCTGACCGCCTAACGTGCATCGACAATCCATTTAGGAAGGTTACGCTACTGAATAATATAAAGTAACATTTAGAGCTATCTGGATGTAGAGCGGTAATATTTTATTCCAAGCTTTCGACGGGGTGTGCATGAAGTAAAGTTTTCAGCGAAATTTGTAGAGAAATCGGTTGCTGGAATTAAACTGTAATTAACTAAGCGTTCGCATATTGAATATTAAATCATTTCCTACGCGATAGAATCGATTTTAACCTATCCTAAATTAATGGTTTAGTAATTAAAAACATGAATAGTTTAGGTGATTACTTTTCGAATAATGTTTGCTTTTAAAATTCGTATTGATGGCATTTGGAAATCAGCAGTTAAGAGTTTAATTTAGTAATGGACTTTCTGCTAAATTTCATTAGCAAAACATCAAATTAGCTTGGGAATTAAAGCTTTCAAGACTACAGTTATATATAGGGAGCACATTGAACGTCCTCTTTGCGGACAATTCGCACAAGCGGACAGCCCTCACGGCCGGACAATGTTTCTGGAAGCAATCTTTTGGTTGTACATTTCTATGTAAAAGTTATTCATGCTAGAAGCCAGGTCAGGACCATTAATAAATCGCAAGCCCAAAGAGGTAGCTTCAGAATTAAAGTATGAAAAGTTTAGCGCATCTGACGAGTGGCCCCAAAGATGGAGAGAGAGACATAACATAAGTTTTAAGTGCTTCATAATATTAGCTTAAAGTCTGGGATGAGTCAGCGGACGTTAATCAAGAAGATGTGGAACAGTTTCTGGAAAAATTATCCAGACTGTTAATGGGATACGCGCCAGAAAACATTTACAATGCGTACTCTCGAGCTGTATCTGATAAACTTTTAACATCGAAAAGTGTGTTGAAGGTGCTAAGAAATGCCGTAAAAGATTGACTGAATTGACAAATAAAAGATTTGTTCATTTTGCCTATCTTGGAGCATTTATAATTCATCTAAATTGACTCGCAGAGTAGCTTGGAACAGTTCCTGGGATAATTAAATGGAACAGTAATGGTCAGTTGCACTATCACAAATTAAAATTTAATCTCGGATTAAGTGAAAATATGTAGAATATGTCAGAGTTTTCCCGCTACTTTAACTTAATTCTAGATTAAATTTTAATTTGTATCGGAGTAGCTGATCATAGAATATCGATGTGTGTTAAATAATAACAATTTGCAGAAATTTGTAGTCCTATTATTTATCCAACTCATAAATAAACGCATCATGCATGTTGAATTTTCTTGCACATAGCAGACATTATTTCACGTTTTATACACAATAAATACAGTCAATTGTGTCATATTTATAGAAATAACAATTTGGATCTTATTCAATAGTTCGTACTGTAAAAACATGTATTTGTATGCATACAAGTGAGAAAGAGAACTAAAATTACAACCGCCAGTACAATTTATGGTGCCGAAATTTCGAAAAGCTGAGTGCAAAATGCGAGATAAACAGCGAATAGATTCACATTTTTTTTTATAGAAAAGATTACTAAAACATCCAATAAAATAAACGATAACATCTTTAAAGTAATAGCAGAAATTTATTAAAATTATCTCACATTTAATAAAATTATCATGAATAAATATAATGTATATTTTATTTTGCCAAATATCGAAGCGGATTCGTAAAAGTAGTAAAAATCAATCGCTATATCTTATGAAGAATTTTAGGAAAGAAATGATTAAGTAGGCCCTGTCAGAAGGAAATTGATATAAATGTTGCTGTTAGTGGATACCATTAAATATAACAGGCGGAAACACTAGAATTTTTTCTGCGTGAATTGGATATAAAAATACGATTTAAAAATAGGGACCATCTAGAAAAAGTTAACGTATGTCGATTCGTTTAAATTTGTCACGTGAATCGTGCAATCTGTCGCTTGGATTGCTGTGTAGATGAGTTTTAAAAAGAAATAGAATCAGAGAGTTTATATATAAATTGCTGTAATAGCAATTGTTTTATTTATATATATATTTTTTTAACTATTGAATATTTATTTCAATCAATAAAAAGTTGACGTTTATTCCTAATGAATTTCAACCGCAATGGTAATAATTTACAAGCGAGTCCACTCTAAGATTTTTGGAAAATTTGATGAATTCTAAGTCTTCTGAAACTTAAAAGTACAGGGTGAAGCAATAGTGCGAAATTTCAGATCAAATTATTCTAAAACATGCGAAATGAATCAAAAAAGGTACATATATACATAAATAACCTTTACACATTATTTGTAATGAATATCTTCACTGTTGCTGTTGCTCTAAAGCATTCTTTTATTTCTTTTCAATATGCCAAATCACACATCACAACACAAAACAAATGTAGTATTGAGCAGTATTTATTTTTACATTGCGCCATTAAACTCGCTATTCGCCAGTATTTTTTTTTTTCGAAAAAATAAAGTCGCCACTTTGGCGAAAAATCGCCACACCTGGTAACCCTGGCCTGCTCTCTTTCTATGGTGAACCATTACAGAAGTACGTTCTAGAAAATTCGTTAATAAAATTAGAATGAAAGGAGATATAGCCAAAGCGGCTTAAACAATAGAAGAGATATTGAATGCAATGCAATATAAAACTGCCTATACTCCGCAACGAAAATAATTAAGTAAGGAGGTCCTTACAGGTAACGAAATGACGTCACCGAAACGTACAATGAAACGAAATTTGGGAATTCCGAACACTTGAATGAAAATTTAAATTTAGAATTTAGCATCCCAATTTTTTTAACCGACACTGTATATACGATTCCATATTTAATTTCACACATACAGAAATAAAACAAGAATATTATTTATCACCTTATTACAAAAATATGACCGAGAAAAAGGGTATTTTTAGCATATCTAAGAAGCCCACTCCACAAGTTACAGTCTGCGCAAATTGAGTACATAAAAATTTCTAAAATATAATGTGATAAAATACGAGAGCGGTTCGAATTATTGTTCGCACGTGTCCACGTGTATTTCTGAACCGTATTACATGGAAAATACCTGTCATCACATAGTCTATAGATGAAAAGACCTTAAAGGCAATTTAACACAGCGTTTGTTAAATTTGACGTATTTTTTAAGAGTTTACGAGAAAAAAAATATGATTTATGGAGTATGGTTATTGTTAAAGATCGAAGAATTCGCAATATTATTTTCTTGGGAACCCGTTTTATTTTAATTCGTGTATTTCAACAATAGATATCATCAGTGTCGTATATCTTGAAAAATGCGTAAATTCGGATGTAAATAACGTTAAATTCTATCATATACAGCGTTGATACGTAGGGATTCCCTCTAAATACATCAGATATTACAAAAGAAACCTTTAAACTCTATTGAATGACAAAAAAGTAGGAGTCACGTTTTTGAGTTCCTTCTCGAACAACGTAGACTAATTTTAGTACTTTCAATGCTAGAAAATCTCGAAAAATTACTCACTTGCCGTCGAAATATTCGCTGTTGAAAGTTTCATAGAAAGGACATTCTAACATCTTGCTGGACGTTTCGAAATTGACGAACAGTGATAAAGCGAACACCTAGTAAGGTATAGATAAGAAAAAGATCACGTGCCTCGTGTATACTACGGATAGGTCGAGAATGGCGAGGCATTACAACGGCAAGTCGTCGTCTTCCTTCTTCTCGTTGCCGGTGAATTCAAATTTTTTCCTCCCGACAAAAGGCGCGACATTTTAAAGTCGCAAAAAATACGTTAGATTTTTGGCAAGCGATAGCGCTTTAAAACGTGCGATGAAGTCGGATAAACAAATACATTTTCAGCAAGTTTTCAACAATATCTTATGTTATTTTTTGAAATACATTGAGAGGTGGTTGTGGTGAATGAACGTAATATTTTAGTTTCAATATCAAACGCAATCGATAAGGAACAGCGTTGAAATAATCTTTAATTGAATGCTTTTTATAGGTTAAGGATGGGAAATTTGTTATTGATTTTCCATATAATGCCGATAACTTAAATATTTCTACTTACTACATAAGGGACGATCGTATACTGGTTATTATTGATTTGCCATTGCATTGATACGATTAATCCTCTATACATGGTCGTGTTAGGCCGGTCGATAACGTCAAATTGAGTAGGTATCACGTTTCTAGCGGATTGAGGACAATTAGCGAATAATAGGGCGGCAATGAACCTATTACTATTTAATTGACGTCTACATGTAGTGTGTTCGCGGATGAATCTATCTATATATATATATATATATACTTACCTTTTACAGAAAAAAATTCTTTCTCGAAAGTTCTGCTTATTCTCATAATAATTAAAATATTAAAGAAGTAAATAGGGTAATTATCAATTAAGAAAACAAGAAATTATGTCTTGCAACAGGACGAATAGTTATTACGGAAATACAATTAGTATCCACCAAATTAAGAGCAATTCTAACTTTTTCCGCGCTATCAGAATCCTCATATTTTAGGTGAGCGGAATCAGCAGACACGTTGGTCTGTGAGTGTTTGGATAAGTATTTTGGTAGAAAGAATCATCGGCCCATACTTTTCCAAGTATTGATGAAAAATACAGTAGTTTTTGCGAGAACATTTTGCCCGGCCTATTGGAGGATATTGCTTTACAATAATGTGCAACAATGTTTCTTCAACATGACGGAGTTCCACCTCGATCGTCCGACTTAATTCCAATAGATTTTCAGCTGTGGAGATGTATAAAAGAGGAGGCTTATTTTACAGTGTCTGTCAAAGTGGATGACGTCATTGTCTGCATTCACGAAGGAATAGTAGACATGAAGACATAAATGAGGACAAATTGCCAGAAACTTTAGCCTTAGATTAAATACGTGTATTGACAATTTGGAGGAATTTAGAATTTTATTATTTCCATATTAAAAATTTTTTTATATTTGAATTTGTTAAGAATGAACAAGAACTTAAAAGCGGTAATTTTACCCGAAAGCAGCTCCTTTAATATTCTTAATTTTTGTCTTGTTTTAATAACAAAACACATGGTGGTTAGGTGATAGTTTAACTTCTTTGGAACAATTGGTGCGGTAATATTAGATAACAAATATTTACGTGCAAACCAGTTTTAACAGATTTTGGTCTGTAGTATAAAAGATTTAGTTATGATTGAAAAATGCATATTAATCATGCAATGGTTGTTTTCGTTTTAATACATTAATTCACTCCGATCGAGTCTATAACAGTTTGACAGCTCGACAAAAATCAAATTAATGTTATTTTCAAGTTGAATTATGAAGCTATCAATCTCATGAGCCTCTTATGAAAACAGGAAAACATTCAAGGTTCCGTACACAAAACAATAACAACAACAGTGCAGTTTTAAGTACATACTTTTATACGTTTAAAACACAACAAGAGACGCTCAAAAACTCAATTGTTACAGTTTAGCACATCACGTTTCGACACACAGATCGGACAATATACTGGTATAATATATTAGAATTGTAGAACGGATCATGCTTCCTGTTGGCCGAATACGAGCAAAGCGGAGAAAACGAATTTCGACCCGGTCGAAAAGGTACAAGTGGGCCGTACCAGCTCGGATCGATGCGGTGCATTTTATTGGCCGGCGATCGGCTAATTTGGCCGGCGAATTGCGTTACAACACCGCCAACGCTCTACCGCCGCCATAGGTGACATGTTTTGGTTCTGTTTTCGATTCGCGCGGCACGCTGACATTTCGACGGCTTTAATTTAGCGTTGATACGACCTCATCCGGGCGAGGTCCGTCTAAATGTCGAAATAGGTAATGTAGAAGAGCCAAAAACATACGAAAGCTATAAAGAATCCAAAGTTGGATTCCTCTGCGATGATAAATATGTTGTAAGATCAATTCTTCCATATCCTATTATTTGGGAAGTTTGGGGAATTTTAGTCACTACGATGCTTCACTTGAAGAAACAGCAAACAATCAAAAAAAAAACAATCAACCGAAACAGCAGCAAGCAACCACCATTTTAAAACTATACCTCGCTTGTAATAAAGCTTCTAATGTATTTTGGTCAATCTTCAATTTAGAGCTTAGAACAAGTAACATTAACGAAACTTGCTTGTTGTAGGTACTTTTTCTTTAATATGATTTAGAAAACACATATCAATTCTTGCCTTCTAAAATGTTATCTATTCGTTTGGGCGAGACCAATAACTTATTGTAAAATAAATATTCCATCAGTTAGGATCTCACTTCGCTTTTATGTAGATTTTACTTTATATAACTGGTTTGACAATTTTTTTTTAAAAGCGCCTTGTATTCATCTAAATATTCGACAAGAACGAAAATAACTAATTAAAACCGAACAACAATCACGCATCCGTTAAACATCCACTCAACATTGATGGAATTTCGTTTGACGTGCTCCAACGTGAGTGTTCCCGGATACACCCGTAATACGTGCTATATAAAGGGCGCTCATCCATCTACCGTCGATAAATTATTATTAAAATTACGGTTGTTGTTACTGTTGTGTGCGAGGAATTTCGTTGCCGAAGCTCGCAAACAATGTAATAGGAAACAGAACACATTCTCTAAATTGGCAATTTGGAAACGGTTCGTCATCAGTACGCCACTGTACGTCGAAAGGCTACATTGGTTTGTAGTTAGAATGAAGCAGCGGAGATGTTTAATACAGGCAGGGAGATAACCATATACCAGTTTGAATATTTATTCAAGTAGACATTATACGTTCCTAAATTGTTTCTTGAAGAAGAAGCTCCTTTAAACTTCGACGAAAAAGGCTTCTTATAATGTTTTATTCAAATTTTAAAAGGGTAGGATTAGTTTACCATAAACGCACCAGAATAGACTAAAGTCCGATCGGTTTTACTACAAAATTAAGCGATTTCTTTGTAAACATAATCAATGATCCTTGTGAAAACTGAAAAATAAATCATGTTGGTCGTTTGTACCAGAAGATGTTAGTGTTTGCCATCGTACCCCTTCCTCTAACGTTATTTATTAATTTCGTTTGCAAATTAGTTACCCATCCCCATATCTCGTCTCCATTTCGAAGAATTTCCACTACGATACGAGAAGTGCTGTTGCAAAATTTCCACCATCTCCTCCTTATTACATCCGTTAAATTTTATCCCTCTTCGTAACGGCGTCATCGTCAACCCTTTGCGTCAACCCTTCCAAGTTTCATTGTCCCCTCTGTCTGAATGCTAATGCTTAGTGCTAGTCCGAAGTTAGGAGCAACGCGGAAAAGTTTTGCGAAGTGAACGGCGAGACGCAGCAAACTGGGAAAAGGTGGAATTTGCATAATCGCGTTTTATTTGTTTGTTGTTTTCTCGCGCGCCGCCGAAAGCGACATCTATGCTAAACAGCGAAATCGCTAATGGGACGACAATGCAATTACGGCGGGGAAGAACAGAGGGTTTTGCAAAACAGATAATAGGCATCACCGAATGCTATGGAACTGATATCGAATAATAACCTTGAAGGATAGGGAATCTTCGTTGTATTTGCAGAAATAATACCGCGTATTTAGTTGTATTCGAAAGACAGTGTGAGGTTATCTTTTATCTGTGCTCTCCATCCCAGTAAAATAGGTATCTTTAATTAACGCCCAATGGATAGGCCTGTGATCTTATATTCCTTCAAAAGGCTTTGAATTCTATTCGCACACCCTCTACACCGGGTGTTTCATTGACAGGGAATTCCTGTACAGTGATAGGAGAAGAGTTTATACAAGTCAAAGTAGAAGGAAAATACACAAGAAAAAATACACAAAAATAAATCCTCAATGGAAGTTTCATTTGCATAACCGATATGTCCCTTTGGTAAAAGACATCGATTTCTAGAGGTTCTAAATCCAAATAGATAGATTATATTACTTCTAGTAAAACCAGAAGAAATGCGCGGCCATCTTCCCAACCGCAAACCCATTTTTCGCTTCGGAATGGAAATAATATGCGCCCTAAAATTTTCCACCGCGCGCACGACACTTTTAAAAATTTATTCCAACCCCAAACGCGTGATACACTTTCATTACGGGTCGTTATATTGAAAAGCTAAATTAAGATTTATCTCGCACGACATATATATATATTTTATATTCGCCAAATATTTGTCCCCTCGGCTGTGCGTGACTTGTATCCGCTACGAAGGCCACACACCGCTTCCCAACGACACGGGACGCCGGATGAAATATAAAAATCTCGGCAGCTAGCGAAGTCGTTTGGTCCCCTTACACCCCTACTTCCTCCCCATTTCACCGACCAATTTTCGCTCTCGCTGTCAGCACTCGCCGTAGCCTTTTTGGCTGGTTTTAGGAGCTGAAGATTACACAGGGCTCGTCTAAAAACTACCGACAGACAAATTCCATTTGAAACCAGAAATTGAATCTGACGAACTCGTAGCAATAATAGCTAAAATTATAAAAAATAATAGGAAAAACTGAATTCTAATCAAATTTTTGTATGATTCGAAAGATCTATTCATGACATTAATATGTGAAAATAATTTCGAGCATATAGTCACCACGGCAGTTCTTGACGAAGCGTACGCTGAATGATCAACTTTGGGTAACTATTTCGAGCCTTGCGGGCCGTATAACTATGTTGGCCTCCAAACCACCAACATGCAAACCGCACTAGAGACAGCATTTTTCTCAAACTAATTGTAAGATATTTTTTGCCAAACAATATTAAAAAAGAATTGCTTCATTCGGTACCTGTTACGTGCACCCTGTATATGCACAGCAAAGCGATGTACGCGCGAGAGGTCGCTATAAATTTTCCTACGTATATATCTGAGTCTAATGGCGGTAATTCGCGTCGTTGATAGAATGATGCGTTTTTAACAAATCCCGTACGTGACGACGATGGCAAAATCGAGAGCTATTATGGAGTTGACACGTATTCAGCTGTGTCAGACGAATGATGCGGATTATATGAGGGGAAGAACGCTTGCTAGAGCAGACGTCAATTAAATTACATCCGTGCGTGTATATGTATGCACTCTACATAAGTTCGCTTTGTTTGTAGGATTGCTCGAGGGGGTTGAACAATTAATTCATAGAAATTTGTAATATATTGCAGAGAAACTACGATGTTAGTTAGCTGATATATTATTTTAGTTTTGTGTTTTTGGAAACATTTTAGAGAAGAAATTTCGTAACATAGTAATAGTTTATAAATTCATTAATTATTTTAAGAGGAGTTCACCTATACAACCATTCACTTCTAAACATTTATGGGTTTGGACCGTGACCATGGTTAATCGAAAACTCGACGTTTCGCCCGCGATCATACGGGGCTTCTTCAGGAGACGAAACGATGGTAGGCCACAGTTAGCACGGTAACTCAACGTGTAAACCACGCCAGATGCGAAACCAACTAAGCGGGAAGCAGTTGATCACGGTAACTCAGCATGTTAACCATGCCAGAGGCGAAAATCAACTGCGGGGATTCGTGGGAAGCAGCAGTTATTATTAAATATCATCGTATTCAATAATTGTTCCAATCTTTCTGTCATGGCACATTGATAAAATAACTATTCACACTAGTTCAGTTTCAAAGGTCTAGAAAATAGCTGGTTTTGTACTGTTAACATGTTATGAGACACCTGTTGGTTTCAATATAATTTTAAACCATGCCCATAAAGTAAAAAACCGCTTTAAAAGATCTCCATTCGCCAAGGCACAATCTTCTCACCTTGTAATCATGCATCGTCGCTGGTAATGGGTTATATTAGCCCCCTACCTTTGATCTAAACCTCAATATTTCGGCGGTTCCGAAATGCCCTGCTACACCCACACCTCGCTTTTTGTTAAAACACCGCCTAATTGCCGTATCTCGTGCCCTGCCAGCAACAAACACGCACGCATTTCCAGTTGCTGATTGCCCGACGTAAACTATATACAACACGACCTCAACACGCTTAACCGACCTGCTTCATTTAATTCTTTCGATTGCTAGACTTCTTGGTGTTTTACATCTTAAACAAGGAGGTACACGTGTGAATAATTATTATTACGCCTTTGAAGAGCGTCTAAGTTTGTCGACATTCTGCTTACTCATTCGATAACATCCTAGCCTGCTTGTGTATTTGTGTTTACACTTGTTGCCGTTAAGATGCTAATGAATCAAGACGAGCTCTTGTAGACAAGCGAAACGGCGATTGTTTTTGTTTAGATGTAGATATAGTACAGCGTACAAGAGTGGAGGAATTCGCCCGCGTGGAATCTAAATATAAACGTGTACTTGTTATAGGTACCTCGGCGATGGGGTTACAAGAAGGAACGAGGCGGATAAAATATATTCGTAGCGTAATTAATTTCGTTAATGTCACGTCGTCAATTCCGTGGGGTTATTCGAATGCGGAAGCGAAATTTGTAGCCGTTGTTAGATCGTTCGTATTTTGATGGATGTTCCGCGGCGAAGATCTATAAAATGCGTTCTAAATTAATGATGGCATGAGTAGGGGGATAGAGGCAAAACGATCGTTCATGAAGGCAATTTTCGACAGGCAAACTTAACAATTAGTAAGTGTTCAGATCAAACATTGCACATTGCCCTTCAACAAACCCAAAGATTATTCTTTCCAAATTTTGTGACTTCAAAAGCCTTTCAATGCCAGATCTACACAGGAGTTACTATACGTTAGATTAAGACTGGTCTGGTTCTTCTTGTTTCGTTCAGTAAACATCACCTTCACACTTTTTCCAAACACAGGGTATGAGTATGCTTTTCCGGAATTTAGTTATTTTTAGTTATCCCCATTATCATTTCTCTCAAATTAAATAAGATTACAAATTATTACATTTGATACACATATATATAGATGATTCAAATTTTAAAGTTTTATTAATTTCAATCACTACGAAAATCCTACTGACTGCGTCCGTTCCACTTCAAAAACGAAATTCGTCACATAACGTCCAGTAATTATGGTATATACGTTCGTGTGTTGTTGCGATCATCACTATACCGCGTTTTAGTCTCAATCTATTACCCGTATTATAATGATTTAGCTGCGTCCGCATGTTTCGCTAATAGACATTGTTGCCGTTTAATAATTTGCCATCATGGTCGGATGTCACAAGGCCTATCGTTTTAATTCGCGGACGAGCAACATGCGCCCCAGAATCGATTCATATACATATACACGCGAACATTACAAACATCCATACATACGCATGGCTAACGTGTAATTAATAGCATCTGCTAATAACGCACGCAAGATATATGTTGCGTGCGTTGTTGTAGCGACAGGCACGGTAATTTCAGCGCATTAATGCCCCCGAAACAATATTAATTAGCGTTTAGGTATCATTCGACGAGACGCTAGAAAGATAAACCAGGCCGGCGCTACGCCAAAGGGATTTCAATTAGTTTGTTTACACTAAAGGGCGCTGCGTACCGTCTAATTGCGAACTGTGAACTATTTACCAAGTTTGGGTATCGAGTACGCTCCGGAAAGTCCAGAATTGGAATCGCGCAAATTCGGTGAAGTTCCAGCGCATTGATATAATTTATTTCTATAGTGTTGGCTTAGTTGTAAGGTTGTCCAAATATTGCTAAATTCTCGTCTATTAACTAATCTCCTGAAAATGTTGCTAATGTTTTTCAATGTTGTGTTTGGAACAGTACATCTCCGTGATTTGCTATTTGGCAATTTCATTAACCGACCAATTAAATTAACTTCTTCAGTGACCAATGAAAATATTACAACTGTATTTTATTGTTTTATCTTATTATCGAAACGTAAGTAATTTTCACTAAACTAGAGAACTGAAAAACTGCATTACTTTTGCTTTGACCATTTAAAAAAGATCAAAATAAAATTTTTGAATCAACATAAGAACATTTTCTTCGTTGTTACGTTTTGTTACGTTAATGAAAACTTTTGTTTGACTATATTTAACTTAACCTTTTTGTCTAGCTCTTTTTTGTTAATTCAACACATTTTTTTTTTCAGGGTGTACTAATAATAAAACGAAATCAGGCAAACTCGTTCATATTTCTACTATTTTTAGTGAAAGGATCATGTAACCTTAAAATACCACTTATACAAACTAGCAACAAATACTACTTACGAGACTGTAGATTTCATTGTAGTTTCGAACCGTGTTCCCAATCGGATGTTATAACAAGGAAAAACAGTTTCCACAAACAAATCTCCATTCGCAAATTTACAATCCTCCGAACCCGCGGAAATGACTCACGTTATATGCATGTTATAAGTATATATGTTTTCCTTTAACGACAACCGTTTATAAAAAAAAGAAACTGCGATCGTTATAATTCCTAACGGCCCCAATTACAGTTTAATTAGTTCTTTTCAATTAAATTTAAAACGTCATCCACAAGAGGCCTGTTATTTCTTGGTGTGAATGCACTTACTTAATGGAAAACAATATAACTGGTTGAACATGCGACAAAAGAATTTAAATGGATATTTTTCTTTCTAATTAATGTACTAGTAAAATTGGCAAAATTGTTACAGACCTATATGGCTGTAAAGTAGCTATTAAACCCCTTGGTATATTTGTGTGTATGTGCATATATAAAGCAAAACGCTTTCAATTTAGCAGCAAACATTTCCAACTTGATGAAAGAGATATAAAGGTAAGTACACGTATCTACATGTGCCAGGTACCAGCTGAGGTAATAATATCATGTATCTTACGGGATCAGACGCTAAACTAATTTCTTGGTACACGACGCCACCGATAACGTGTCAGGTTTCAGCACCCAACGAACATGTACAAATACAATCTAATCTACACCAACAAGAGCTCGATATATTGCGTTATCTAATCTGGGCAAAATCCAAACCTCAAACGATGGTGATTTCTCAGTAAAAATTACTCACTATCTGCATTATGTTCTGCACATATTTTCAAGTAGGCCACGCTACATTTTTCTTGTAAATAACTCGCCCTTCTAGAATCCCGGTAAATTCCTTACCGACGAACGCAAAGTTAACGTGTTTTCTCGCTGGGAAAGCCGAGGCAGATTCGTCCCAATTACATTTGGAGTAATATAATTTTATTGTCATTAAAAAGGTCGAATTATCTTGCTCTATTTACGCATGGTGACCTTCTTACTCGGAAACGGATGCTAAGCGTCGCCTGACCGTCGCTACGCCGATCCGCTCTCTGCGTCGCTCTGTCCCTTATGTGTACGTTTGCCGATGCTTTCGGAGGTCCGGATATACAAACAGATTAAAGGAAACCCCCAAACGAATTCCAACAAATTAGATTATGGCCGTCGAAATAGAACTAATCTACCGGATAAGGGTTAATTTATGAAGTCGAGTTATTCTCTCGGAGATCCGCATAAATATATTTACATATGTATGGATGTGTATCTGTATGGCGACGAAGCGGTGAATATCGAGAGGGAAATGGCACTTTCGCAGAAAAGGTATTTTGCTTGGTCGTCTTCTAGCCAACGGGCTTACGCACTTATATACCGTAGTTGGGTCGGTCGGGCTGGTTGAATTGGTGTTTCTTTATTCATGGACGCCATGAGACCACTCAAAATTTTACTCTACTTCCAACCCCCCTAATGGAGACAAATGGTATCGTCGCATTAGCGAAACTTTGGCAACTCTGTGAGGGGAAATTACCACATGGATATGCATAGTTTCGGCCCTAGTTTGAGGCTGAAGTTAGAGCCATATTCTATGATAAAGAAATAGACGGAGCTGTTTTAGGTAAAATGTCTCTTCTACATTTGCTTTTCATTTTCGCTTATTACTTATGTACATTTGCACTATTCCAGAATCCAGGAGTTTATTAAAAAAAATTATTAAAGTGATTGAGGTTCACACTCTGTGTGAATTCATGTTAATACAAGAAATTTGAATCATATAGTTCCGGTCTGATGATGTGAATTTTGTTCACGGAACCGGTCGCATTTGTACACTCAAAATAATTTCAAATTTCTTCCATTAAGAATATATTAGTTTGTAAGCGTACTAACTAAGCGTATTATTCCGTAATACGCACTTTTTTGTATCGTGTACATTTATAGCGTATGATCTGATCTTCCGAGAAAGCGAATTTAACAAAAGTGATTTAAAAACTAGCAGAAGAAGAGTCGCTTCTGTTCTAGCCACGACACACTTAGGTTAGTCGAGAGGTTTGCATCCTGTTTGCACACTGTATTAGATGAAACCAGTCTTACCCAACTTGCCATTCTATCCGAGCCATAAGACGACTTCCCGACTAATGGAGGCGACGTAGGATAAATCACACAGAACGTAGCACGACACATTACAAAACGACAGCCAACAATGCCGTTTCTCTTCTTACGAGCAGACAAGTCGTTAGCCTGTCAGAATCTTTTTAAACGCGTAAACCATTATCCGACATTCGGCATATCCGTTTATGAAATTTAGTTCATTTAAAATTCCGATGCTCACAGTTTCAATTAAAGAAAATTAGGCTAAGTAATTGTAACGATATCCTAATACAGAAGCACTTAATAACCCGTAGAGTTAGATACTAGATGACTTATGGTCCTCTTCCTCTGCTATATAGGTCTGTACTTATAAATCTTGTTTTTAAACCACAATTTTTTATTTCCAAACGAATTCTGCTCACCAGCACATATTTCTCGAACCTTTTTTAATAAATTGAAAGCTAGCCTCCCCGAAACTATGCACAGCTAAGCAATTTAAAAGACATCATATAATAAATCTCATGTTTTCATGACCACCTATTATTAGGAGACAGGGTGATAATCTAAAATTTGGCAACCGTCAGCGTGCTGGTTCAATGTTCTTAGAAGATCGTACGTATAACTAAATAAATTTTCGATTAAGGCCCACGTCCAAAATCCAAAAAGCATGGCGAACTAGATGTAGACGAAATTTATTAAGCAGTTCCGTTCTATTTCGAAACGTGGGATTTTCTAGTTCATTGTACTTAGATGAATTCTACAAATATATTTTTTTCTACTTCTTACTTTATGAAAAGTTATCAAACGTTTGCCTTAACGTATCGGTTAGTAACATATCGTCGTGAATTCGAACATAGATTACGTGCATGAAACATGGACGCCACATTTGACGCAATACCATCACACTACAACGGACCGATAGTTGGCGCATTTGAAACGCACCGCCGGTTAATAGGCTAACTGTTCGACCATATCCGCAATTAACCGGGCATTGTATTAAGATAATTTAATCTTGTAGGTCATTAAGCAAATATCCAATTAATCAAACAATTGAATTATCACCCGTTAGAGCCTATTGGCTATGACGATCGAAATAACCTCCGAATTAACGCTGTCGACTGGAGAATATACGGCCTACTCGATCGATAAAGATCGAGATAAGTGGTGTCTGGTGTTTTTGAATAAATTTCAAGGGATCTGATGGCCGAAATAGCGCATTCGGAGTGGCGACTTTTGCTTGAATTTATTACGTCTTCTTGAAACTGTAACGTACACAACTAATCAAATCCAATTAATTTGAAACATGAATGTTGATACAGCGCTCCAACAATATACGGATGGATAGCAAGCTTCGCTACCTAGCGGGTTGATTCGAGTTCGTTGTTTTCAATGGATTTGAATTGATTCTCGTGCGATTTAATTCCTTCTATTTGAATATGTATATTTTGGGTTGGTATTATTATTTATAAATTAACTACGAACTTTACATGTGTATGCATATACTGTATTTATAACATTGGTATCTACGTATATTATTCCACATGTATGTATATGGGAGAGCTCTACGGTATGGTGTGCGGTATTACTGAAATCGAGAAAGCCTACGTTTTGAGGTTAAAACTGTAACTGGACGCCCATTTTTAAACATTGTATTAAATAATATCTATTTGTTTTCATATAAGAGAATTTGTTTCATTTATTTAATTTCCTGAATACATCCTGAATGAGCGTTGCAAACTACAAGAAGGCTGCCAAGGCGTTAAGACGTGTAATCACCGTCTAAGTATAGGCGGTTAGCTGTAAAGAACCTCAACTGCCCAAGAAGTCCAGAAGTTTGTATTTCGTGGAGAAATAATGTAATTAGCATTCCGTTGTAATGAGAAGAGCCACAGACGAAGAATCTAGAAAATTACGTGGTATTACACAATCGCTATAACGTGCAAAGGTACGCTAAGCACTCTACGAAGCAAGGTCGTTAACTACACCCAAAACAAAGGTTTAAGTGAAATATATAAGTGTCTGAAATGAAGCTGATCACCATCGTCAGGAAACTCTCGTGCCAGGGCCATCACCACCACCAGGAGGGCGAGAAGACGCTGGCCATATCCTGCTAGCGATACGCTGTTGGTTTTCTGCCAACAGACCACGGATTAATTTTTCATCTTCGCTTATGCGTATCTTTGCTTGCACAATAATCTCCTGTTACTGTATTATCTTTCTTCAAATAATTAAGCAAGGTGTCATCGCACAAAACCCTGTTTCGAATTCTTCGATTTCATCATCTTCATCTCCATCCCGAGAAAAGAGACCATTTCCATTACTTAACGTCAATCTTTCGCTACATATAGCAAAGGATCCATGTTTACGCGAAGCCCCTTTTCCTATAATTATTCCTCGCGTGAATTTATTATGCCCTATCCTTTCGACGTCCCTTCCTTTCAAATAACTTCCCTAAGCTCGGGCCCTTTTTCTGTTCGTCCTATTGCAAGTTTCGAAGTCGCGAAAGCGAAAGCACTCTTCACGGCCTCCCTGTAACTTATTCACGTCGCGAAATTGCTTTAATAAAAGTCGCGCCGGTGTGAAATTGAAAGTGAAAACGTTCACTAAATGTGCGGAAGTAATGCGTCGTCGTTATTAAATCGAAGTAATTTTTGCGTAGCGTCGAACAAGCGGGCGAAAAAGGGGTAAAGAAGAACGGGTTAAGGCAGAAAGGGGCGATGGAAACGATGTCACGTCGCAGAGAAAAAGACGGGTGGAAAGCGGGCAGGTAGCGATTTACTTTAACGAGGGAATAAAGGTGGATTCACAGAAAAGGAAATAGGAATTCATGTACATATATCTTTCCAATAAAATTCCAAGCGCTCCACCTCCATCACATAATGTATTGAGGCTGTTCTTTTCTATGCTGCGTTTTAATTATTTGTAGATTTTGACGGCGGACATTCTATGATCGACAACCGTACGATCGAATGATGTGAGGAAAAATCTTTGATTCTAACTGCGATAAGAAATTTGTGAAAATTTCCTTTCACAGAATATCAAAAGATCCAAAGATTACATTACAGAGCTATTGCAGGCCAATTTTCAGCAGTAATTTGTAAAATTAAATTAAAGGCATGTAAATAAAGAAACGATATTAAGAGAAAGATATAAGAACAGAGGAGTTGAAAATGTTAATTAACACACACATTGAAAGACATAATTTGTGACTCACGCTGTATGTCTACTTTTACACCCCTTCAATTCAATATTATCTCTTCCCCTGTTAAAACATTACAATTCTGTTTGTATTTCGCACACGCGATCGATTCATTAGGATGTCGCTCCCCGCTCGAAAATTTTACGTGATCATTGCTTTATTGCATTGCGCCTATGTACAATGTTTGATATAATACGCATTCTCCCTCGATAATCAGACGTATGGCGGAGCAGGATTCAATTTCCGACGTCCGCGGCCATAAACAGGCGACAAGTCCATGTCGAAATTTATAACCTGTACGTTGGTACATATTGGGAGCGACGGTGTCGATATTTCGGGAATTTTACGGGTCCACCGTCAATTTTATGTTTTTCACGAGTGCCGCGTGATGCGGGAATAATGTTTTAATTTTCGCTAATTTGTTTGGCGCGTTTTAATATAAACAAAGTGATGTATCAGGCGAGTACGACGATCGGTAAAAAATGTTTTGATTGGGAACTAGTTGGATGTCGACTTTGATGAATTTGCCGAACGCGTGATGTAAATATTGTCGTCTATGGTTTTGAGGGAATCGAATTTTGTACGATTGAAATATTTTTGCTGGACATTAAAATGCGGGAGGACTGAAAGCTCTGGAACTAGCAGTGTTGCTTTTCTGATTTAATTAATCTTGGGTCGACTTTTACAAAAAAAAATTTAATGATTTTTTGATTTATTTTTAACGCCTCTTATTTTATTACTGGCAAAATATTGCACAGGAAATTAAAATGGATCAAAAAATTGGCAAGATATATGTTTCTACGACTCAACAATAGTTTCAATGTTGAAGCATGTCGAAACTTGTAAATCGCGCTGGACTAATGAATCTTTCGATTTGATTGGCAAATAAAGACAGACAAAAAGGATAGTAATTGGCAATATTATGTTAAGAAAAATCATCATCATCTTATAACAATCACGTGCTATAAATCTATAATATGATTTTTCTGAAGAAACGTTTTATAATTTTATAATTCACATGAATTATTCACACTTCTTAATATTTTAAGCCCAATTTATTTCTTTGTGGGCACAAATGTAACTTGGAAACTGTTGATATTCGTATAAAGCATATTGGGTTTAATGTATTACAAATGAGACCTACTAACATGTCCCCGACGGTATACAATTCACTCTGTATGTGTGCATGCATAAGCCAACTGTACAGATTACACACATGCAAATAGCGACTATAAACAAATATTTATTTTGGAAGCAATACGTAGGCACCCACATTTAATATTCGATGCAAAGTGGGCTTCACTTATCTGTTTTGTTTTGGAGATAAAAACAATATAATCTGGCAGATGTTACTTTTCCAATATGTTGGTTGTAATATGTGTATGTAGTCTGATATAGCCTATAATCGAAATAGTTAGATATTAGAAAATTAATTTAATTCCGTACAACTTCTTATTAGAAAAGAAATATTGACAAGAATACACTTTGATTAAACTCTTGTATTTTTGCGCTCAGAAACAAATATGCATTCCGCATAATCTGTTTCAATCACAAAAAGACGTGTCAAAATGTGTAAGAAAATGCTTCTTTTGTTCCAGAATGTTAAACAAAAAATACGTGGAGCAGCGATTTTTATCGTCTCAAGAAGTTTTAGAACACCTTATTTTGGGATATACCGCCTTCAGAGTGGAATTGATTCGAACGCAAAAATATATTTTTTTTTCGTTGTTTTTCTATCTGTGATGTAAAAATGTACCCTTGATTGATTTTATGAACACCTTTTATATCAGAAACTGCGCATTAGAATTAGCATCATATTTTTTTAAAACATCCCGTATAATATTATTTTGAAGCCCCACCAGATTTTGGTATAGCGACATGATCGTTTTCCCGAAACATATATAGATTTTTATAAGTAAATCTAAACAGATATCCTGTCATATCGATGAAAATAAAAGTATAAACAGTGTTCTGCTTAAGATTGTTTTAACGACATTGTGGAGGTCATCCTTCAATAACATTTTAACATTGTTGCAAATGTTTTCTCTTAATTGATAGGACGTCAATAATGATGATGATAGGACGTCCTTAATACCCTATACGGCCCATTAAATAATATAAATTTCCCAACATTTTTCGTCCGCTCCAAAAAATAATTTTCCACTTATTTCTGAAGATAAACGAGCGAAGCAGGTGTGACGATCAAATATTCACTAAGAATAATGTCATCACTAAACTATTTGCGCGCATACAAAAGAAATATTTTAAAATTTGGTTCTTTTAAAACGTAAAACGTAATTTATTAACCACTTTGAGTTTACAAAATGAGTCCCCATAACCGTTGGAAATATATCATTTACTCGAGAGAAAAAAAGGCGGTGTACTACGAAATATTTTTGCAGTACGTATTGTGTTTGTATAATTTCTACTTTTATCGAAAACACAAAAGCGTTTGATGTGGATTGATCGACCGTGCTACTTTTTGTTGCGAGTGTTCTTATTTTAATAAACGGAAATGGGAGGAATGTTCAAAGCAATGTATTGAATTTTATAACTCGACATTATTTCCCGTTCAAAGGGAAAAATAATTGCGAAATAAATTCCTTCTTTTATTGTTAAAATGCACGAGATATTTAAGCGGATTGTTTTTGGCGAATGAATGTACGCATGCAGTAATTTTTGTGTATTAATGCGCCAAAGTACAATGAGAGATGTATTTAGTAAAAACTATCAAATTAATAGTTACCTACTTTAAATAAAATGTTTTCGTTCGATGTATTTCATGGATCTAATTTGCTCTCTGGACTAATGCTGCTTTGCAAGGACGCAAACAAAAACAAGACAACTATACAATAATTAAAATAATTAAGTATTTCGTTGGATTGTTCATTATTTCCAATTTTGAACGATCTTTTTATTTAAAACAGTTATACTTCTAACCAAGCCGAAAAACCAAATCTTACAGCTGCGAAATATTTCACTCCTCTCGGAAAAAGCAACAGGTACTTAGTGAATTCCAATAAACTACCGTCGCGCCTTGCACGTATCTACGAATATTTCCTGAAAAATTTTCTATTATAAATGGTACTTCTATTGTATCGGATAGCTGAAACGATTACTAGAACGTATTGTAGAAATATATTCGCATATTCGTGAGGTTGTTGCGAGAAATTATGTAGATTCAATCGCTGTGTGTATATATGACTTTGATATTTTAATGTTCGTTGCCTTTCCACTTTTATTTAAAGTTCAAGGTGGCTTTCTGGTTGTCTAGGTTTCCCTCATTTTGCAGGGATGCTACTTCTATTAGTTTCGCTAAATTAAATATAGGTATTTTGATACCAAATGTAATAGGTCAAAGCTACCGTCTACCTCTCTTTGCAGCCATGCTACTTCGAAAATGACACAAAAATTGATAATAATACCGGGAGTGAACGTTTCTTGGAAGAAGAAACAATTATGCGTAAATTACGTAGATTTCAGTAAGTTTGCTTGCTTCACAAGTTGTGGAACCAAACCAAATGAAATAAAACGATAAAGAGGAATAGCCCAGTACAGAAACAGCTCCACTACATCCTTACATTGGCAGTTGCCTCTCCTTTACTGTTGACCATATATATATATATATATATATATATATTCTACGAAATGCACATACATACATACAATCATGCTATTGTTGTATCGAACAGAACGACGAGATCTCAGGCAAGCTCCGATATCTATTTACGAGCAACGAAATAACACCCAGAGGACCGAACGTCGATGCACTGACACTTTCCTATGTCTACCTCGTTCTCTCTCCGACCAACGCATAGCTTCGACCCTCTATCTATCTACTTCAATTGTGCAATGTTCACTGTTACATTGTACATACGACGTCAGAGGTCTATTTGCAAAACAATGGCGCATGGGAAAACTGATACGGGATTCTACATCTATTTCACGCTTCTTCTTACCTTAGAGTCGGTTAGAAAAAAAGTAGGTTGGCCGATCGTTTGGCAACTCGATGGTCTCTTATATTTAGATGTTATGGACGCGCAGGATATTCGAGCAATTCGATCTTCTCCTACCACATCATCCGCATTCCAATTCTGACCTTTCGACGTCGAAAATTGACGTTGGAAAAATCAAAGAGAATGAGGGAGGTATATTATTACAGTCCAAATTTATATTGACACGACATCCAAGCGATGCTGTTGTTATCTTCTGGATAATTTCGATTAGAAATATACGGGGTGTTTAAAAAGTCTCACTAAACTTTGAGTGGAGACAATGTGGTCCAAAATATACGGAAAAGTCTTAATGAACATAGGTCAATAATGGACAACCATTATAATGGATGTTTGAAGTGATCACCATCAAACATAAATTAACTCGTCTCTTAATACTATAATAAAATAGTCGCTATAATTAGTTTTGATTGATACTATGATTTTTTTTTTTTTTTTATCCCCAAATAGATTTAACGGAGCAAATAATAATAAAAAGGAATGAACATAATAACGAATAATAAATACCGTGTCGCATTAAACGTTGTCAGATAATGACGATGTTACTCTTTTACAATCACTCCGTAATCCCCTTCAAAATTAACTGGACGTGAACTATTATCGCAACATGTTTATTCCCTAAAATGTACCCACCACAATATTAATTTATTGAAACAAAATATTGCATCTCGTATATTATTGCGTATTAAATTAACCATGCTGCACTTATCGAGCAGTGGTGGCGCGAGAGGTGCAATGATGGTGGTGACAGCGGCAGCGGCGGACTAAATAGAATTATGCATCCCTCTGCTCTGCTCCTCCTCCTCTACCACTTCGAAAGCCACCCGGCATCAGTAAATTTCGCGAAAATTTGCAAATAATTTCGTATTATCAATTAAAACATTATAACTGTCCAGTTACCCCGTTTGTAAAACAATTTTAAGGCCGGACGCCCGAAATCATTGCATTAATTAATGCAATACTGGGTAAAATTATTGCATTAATTGGTCATAAATCAATATTTGCGCCGTTTGACCCAGCGACCACCATCCGGTGATGATGAACCTTTTTAACTCGTCCACCGCTATGGTCGTAATGATATGCGTGAATTGATAGCTCTATTTTCATGGCTTTATTGCAAGTGGCGTTATCGATAAGCTACACACCTTTATCGAGTATTTGTCGTGAATAATTTGATATACGAGGATAGTCTGAAAAGTTGTCAGCTTAGTATTTTTCGTGTCAAATTCAGTTACATTGCTCAACATAGTCTCATTGTAAGTTATAACGAGACGCCGATGGCCGGTATTATTTTTAATTGATATGTATTCAATGTAATTTGTAATTTTTTCTATATATATTCTTTCGTTTCCCGTCATGTCCATATATGGTATGGAATGTATGTTTCGCTTAAAGTATATTAAATTTTTCGCTCATATGATTTGCTATGTGGTTCGTGCGAGATGATGAGAGCGACGATATTTTGGGATTAACTGCACAAACATAGGAATGTAGAATGAATTCTATAACCTCATACAGCATTCACTAAAAATAGGATTCTAACCTACTTGTAGATTTGATTCATTCCTCTTAATATAAAAACGCCTCCCTTTTCCCCTCGTTTTCGTCCTACATTCCACGTTCTCTTCCCAATTCGACGTTTCATTATCTCTCACCAACAGGATTACATTCTTTCGGTTAATTTGCGATAATCTTGTCCTAATCGCTCAATTTGTCGAGTTGACCTCGTGCCGCTGTCTGGTTTGAAAGCGACCGCGGCATTAAAGCAGGGTCACCGTTCACGTTGATAACACGATAAGATTTTATGCGAGAAATTGAACCTCGACCATGCAGAAATTACTCAACTCGTGTAACTGTTAAGAGGATTATTCACGAAATGAGATACACATATAGGTAAAATGAAGTTCTATGTTGTTCTAATCATAAGAGGTGAGCCCTGCCTTAGAAATTTCTGCGTCTAGTAACGACAAGCATTTGTAATACTATTAATATACTTTAAAGGATAAACAGAACACATCAGAAAATGTCTAAAAACAATAACCAAAAAATAATGCTAAGATAGTTGAGTGTAGGCTTTCACGACCGTAATCCATTGTAGAAATGTCTTTCTAAAGACTTCAGTCTTTAGAAATCTTCTGAAGAAGCTGACAGGATAGTCAGCGAAACGTCAAGTTAAAAATCAACTACACGACATCACCCGAAAGACATTTCTACAATAATGCTAAGATAGCTTAGCTTATTTTTTCTTTAAAGGATAAAGCTAACAACATAAACCTATGTTATTCGTACATTACATACGGATAACATCTTTTATTGTTTGAGTTCCTTTTCGCGACATATATAAATAGTTATCGCGTGACGTAGATGCCTATAATAAACATATTTTTTTTCATCCCGCTCCAATATTTTAAGCTTATCTTTATCCGGGTGTCATAACAATGCATGAATAGTTTAGGCTTAGGGTTTATTAAAAAATGTTGGCATCTACTCAAAATGATTCTAATATTAATATTTTTCCGGTAAATATCGATGTTGTACGAATGTATGTGGGTTACGATGCGTTTTTCTCGTGTGTTTTCAAACAGTCAAACCCAACTATTGTTGTTAATGTTATATTTACTATCCGTCACACCCTGTTTTACTAGTCATTTTTTCTATTAATTATAGTCTTTGAGTTCTTTTTTTTGTTCTAGTGCTCCTGCGTCCCTTCCCGTAGGTTTCTTACAGGCGCCCAATTTAAATTTATATATGAATTAAACTCACTACGCGTCCCTAAATCGAAAACGAGCAGCCACCGAAACATGACAAAATAGCAGACATCGACACAGCTACGAAAAGACCTCTTCTAGTGTATAACTAGCGCAATTCGCAATTAGAGAAGGTTTGGCGCAACGAGCAACATTTTCAATTTGAAGCTGTAGCGCAGCAACAAATCTTCCTGCTAGTGTTTATGACGGCATGTAATTTAGAGCTTAAGTCACGTATACGCGAAAGCCGGCCTGCAAGAAGATCCTAGACGACGTACACGGGCCAGGTTATCGCGCAGCTATTAATTGTACGCTCGGTCCTGCCGCTTAAAACCTATTGGACTTTCTACTATAGGGTCTCGGCTATATGCAACCTATAGAACGGCGTAATACCCCATACATCATCGAAATTGAGTTGAGTTGCGGAGAATGCCGAACTCGTTCGCGATTAATTGATTTAGTTTCGGTCTGGAACGGAGCTGAATGGATTATATGATGTATGTATGGAGGTAGATGTATGTGGGTACATACGTCTTATGTAGAGATTACATTATTCGTATGTGGATTCGTATAAGATAGGGATCACAACACACGTACAAACGTGTTATTCCAATCCGGTGGCATCGACGAAACATAATACGGATTTAAGTCCGGGTATCGTGGTGGCCGATTTATGACTTGAATGTTGACCTCTTGTAAGTATCCTTCCCTAAAAATGGTGCTGACATCATTACGTGGTCTTGAGTAACGTCCTCCAAGAGCTCCTTTTGAAAGTTTGTGCAATTAAGGTGCCTTTCTCCAGTTCTTGGTCATGCCCTTTCGCGGCCGTGTGTAGGTCTTAAACTTACTTTAGTCCAAAACTCGCTTCCAATCCTCCGGCAAATCTCAAAAGTTGTACTCTGCGTGCTGCGGTAAGTAACGTAAACCTCCTACTACTCAGTTTTTACCTCCCTCAACCCTTTCAAGTTAAAATTAAATTCTATATACAAAAACTAGTAATTAAAGCTTCAATGATGCCTCAACTGTAACTTAAACGACTCAAGAAAAATTGTTTAACAGAACTTGATATTACCTCCCGCCCATTTTCACCAGAAATGTTAAGATAATTTTTTAGTGGTATAAAGCTACTAGATTATATTCGGTTAAATCAAACACTTTTACAAAATATAGAAATTGTAGAACACATATCAGAAACATTCAGTGGTGTGATAATTTTGAACATGAGTTTATAAAAGTTACCTCAACGTTATACGTTAAATGGCAGCAATATTAGCTAAGTGGACGTTACACAATCATCAAGCCACGATCAGGCGGTCGCGTTTTAACCTCCTACACGAAAATCCTCAAAGTAAACGCACATAAAAATGGAAAGCAAATAGACGACAACTCTACATACGCTAAAGGCGCCATATACAGCGTATATTACCTCGATCGGGCGGCGGGGATGGTATAAAACCCCGACGCGGTTTGCCAGGTTTTATACGTGACGTCGGCCGTATGAAATATGCACGTCACTACAATGTATATACGCGGTCAACAGAAGGAAGAAGAGGGAAAAAAAGATCCGTTTTATTGCCCTTTTTTTTCCGTCGCACGCGGGCGAAATGGGTTTTATGTCGGCGATACTTATTATTTAGAAGCCAGCACAATGGACGCTCTGTAGACGTTATTAAATAATTGTTTCTTACGGTGCGAACGTGGCGAGTCGGCTCTCTATATAAATCTTGATTCAACATCAGTCTTCGAATGGCTCCGTTTTGTTAAGGCGCACCACGACGAAATAAAAGAAAACAACCGTTTCTCTTCCTTTCGCTTCTATTCATCTCGTCGCGATTTGAATTAATTCAATACCTCCAATGGGGAGGATTTGTTTTTCGTTTCATTCTATACCTTCATCGTGTCTATTGTTCTGCAGCTTGCCGTTGTATTATTTGGATTGCTCGCAAGATTGTTTCCTAATACAGGTTGAGATGTTAAAGCCTTAGAACGTCATAACGAAGGTACGGTATTCAATGGCAAATCAACTGGAGAGTTTTAGTAATTACTTCCACTATAGACTACACTCAAAAAAATAAATACAAAATTATAAATCTATTTAGTAATAAATTTTTCAGATCACAATAATATTAGAAGTGCTACACCTTCGTTGTAGACCTGCCACATCAGACTCAAACAGCTAGATTAAATGGGGAGTTATCTTAAATGGCACTACTGAATTCTGGTGTCCCTCCAGGTTCAATACTTGGGCCGTTTTTATTTAGTATTCTATCGCTTTGTACGATCACGGAATGTTATTTTTGTTGTTCTTCTTGTTTCATCTGAACTTTGCCTTGTGATTTACCACACTTTAGTTTATTTATTTGTTTTATTTTATCTTATCTCAGTTTATGTTTTATTACCCTTGAATGAATGAATCATCATTAGAAAAGACTGTCTACAACTGGTTTGCAGAATTTCGTCGTGGTCGTGCTACTGTCAGTGATGAATTTCTTGAAGGTCGACCAAAATCGGTTATGCGCAATATGATCGGCATGTGACTTACCGAGACTGTAGAACTATTCTGCATGAAAATTTGGGTGTGAAAAAGATCTGCTCTTTATGGATTCCGCATACGTTGAGACATGCACAAAAAAGGATCGTGTCAATTGGCTTAAGGGAATGCTCAGAAAATTCAACAGAGGAAATTCAAAATCCGTATACAACATCGTAACAAAAGACGGGACTCCTACGTGTTGGAAACTAAGCAACAGTCAACTGTTTGGATTTTCTCAGACCAACTCAATCTAAGAATCTCGTTTATAAAGCGCTTCCAAGAAAGTGGTGCTTGTTTCTTTCGTGGTATTTGGTTATCTGAAGTCATCGGTGAAACCAGGAAAGACAATCGACAACACGACAATGCTAGCTCTCACATAGGTTACTTGAAGGAAAAATTGAAACGTGGAAAAAAATTGCTTGCAAAATTTTAATGCTAAATATTTTGAAAAACAATAAAATGATGTGACCCTTATTCCTTTCATTGTTTTCGTACAAACTTCCTCATATATACTGATTTGAAGCAATACGCTGAGATTGTTTCAAAATTCATACATTCCTCGCGCGGACCTTCAAGGAGAAAATAGCGAGCAGAATCGGGCGTACTTTGATTCGATAACAGCTAAAAATCGATAACGCGACCGAGAACCAAAGACATCACGTACATACATAGATTAGATTCGGATGTCAGAACGCTGGTCGGGCAAGTCCGATATCCAGCCTCGATTCGTCGACATCATGTCGACCCTAACTTGCCGCGAATTCACGGTAAATTTACGTGCGTCTCCGCAGTTATTTCTCGTCGGAGAGAGTTCGCGCGGCTATCGACCGACGTGAGGAAAAAGTGCATTAAGGTAATGAAAATGGTGGTTGCATCCGAGAATATCGCATAATGCCTTCGACTCGCCAGAATCGCATCTATTTGACCGGCGGAATGATTACGAGGTGTGAAGTTGGGACTTTACGACTTCATAATTTCAGTAATACAATAAGACCAGGCCTATATATGGTATGTTTTGAGCTTAGGGCAAAACTATTCCAAGAAGTAAGCAGAATAAAAAAATTTTGCGAAGAAAGATGTTGGATTATACATTATTATAAATTATATAAGATATTGTACAATATCTTTACTCTATTGTCACAGCTTTATATTCTACAGATTTAACACAAGTGCAACTCTTCCGTAACCAGCATAGTTTATAGTAAACAAGTAATGATCCTTCTGATATACTTTAAGGGGCAAAAATAGATTAGCCACTTCGAATTACAGTAATGCAACGATAAACGTAATTGGTATCGCAGCACTAAGAAACGAGGTGCCCGCTTTGTTTTCCGGTAAGCTGGCTAAGGGAATGCGGCAGTACCATTGTCGACAGTCCAAACAATGCGCACCGCACACACACATACCCTTTTCTCAAAGCTGTCACCGGGTTCTATTTACAGGTGCGCGTGTGTTCTCGCAAATAAAACGGCGTCAACTTAGCAAGCAACAATCTAACCTTTTGTACCGACCAGCGACGTCCTTTCGCTAGTACTCTAATTTTAATCGCGTAATTCACTTCTCTTGTTTAATTCTGCTAGGAAAATATAGGTGCTGTATACCTACAGACTATGATAAAAAGAATTGCTCAATACGAGACAAGACTCCTTTTGAAAGTTGTTACGAAATTGTATGTGCTCATTTTCTTCCCTTACCTCAAGTGAGTTTATCATTAGGATTTTCCGGTTGGTTTTTTTATTCACAAATCTACAAGTATACAATGTGTCCTCCGATGGATCTAACTATACTTGCAAGCTTCTTTACTTCCTATTTTAGGAAGAAGAATTATTCTTTATAAGAGGCTTTGCTTCATCTAGCAAGTCTTCAGCCACTACCAAAATTTCGAAGTAACATACAGGGTTGTTAGAAAACGAGGCAACATGAAATGTATATTACTTGAAAAAGATCTTTGTTGGTACAAGTTCAAGTATCTAATCTGAACGTTATATCTAAAAGTTGATTGTTTGTCTTTATTGGAGAAAACCAGTGTAAATTTTGCTAACATGGTTATCGCAGTTATCTAATGCAAACAAATGCAACTGAGATTTAATTCCTTTTGAATGATCTAATATCAACAAGTTGTCAGTTAACGTTTAAATAACATCTTTAAAGTATCAGATAAAATAAAAATCACTAACCAAGTTCTTCACAGCATTCCACATAGTAGATACCAGCCGCTTTAGAAATCTCTCCTCAGCGTTAAACAACCCCGTTTGCGTAAGAGGTGCATGCCGTGTGGAGCTACCATTTTAACGTATTAATAGAAGGAAGAGCTCCGTTGTTTTTCTTCCGCTAACCCAGCGACGTACCCGTACGACCGACGTTATGGAAGCGCCATTTGTGGTTCGCCCCGGATTTTATTATCTATTTAACTGCTGCCTGTTTCGTGTTGGAATCTACCCGGAGTCGCTTTTTAATTATCTGGCTGTGCCGCGAGAATCCGAGGTGAGCGGAGGCGAGGCGAGACAAAGGCTTAGGCAGATTGTATGAGACGGGTAAATGTATAGAACGGATCGCTTTCAAGCTGCGTTCCGCTTTTATCCGACTTGTTTACACAATACGGAGCCCGAGTAGTTGTTGTAGTAGTAGCGGTGGTTAGTTGTATTGGATGTAATATTCGGGAAAACTTTGTTCTCGTAAAGAAGTTATGCTCACGACCAAACGACTCATTTTTGTTCTATTAAGCAAGGATCTGATTCATATCTATAGTTTAGAGGCGGGAACTATGGTGAATCTTTGAAATGGGAGCGTAGTGTTTGAATAAACGACGACAGTCCTTGCTAGTAGCTAATGCAGGAGTTCTATAACGTATACAATTTCTTCAATAAATGCAACTAATTTTTAAAGGAGTAATAATAACTACAGTAACGCTGTGTGCGACAAATTCGGCGAATCTTTTGACCAATAATGGAAGGAAAAATGATGAAAACTTAAATGAACACCGCGATAGATCAAATACTAGAAAATGGGAAGTAGTGAGAAGAACGGGAAGACTACAAGGACCAAGTGATAGGCGACATAGAGAAATCGGCAATGGAAAACTGCGTGAATTGAATGCTAACAGCTTCAGATTGGAAATCCCCTTACGTTAATCCACGATTACAAAATTATGGGGTTTCTGGGTTGACAATGATTCAAATTGGCGCAGCTTATTTAGAATTATGTGAATTTTCAGTACAAAATCGTCCCTACAACTGTCGTCACATCTAGAAATCTATTTGGAAAGTCTCGACTAATCAAGTTGTAAAAAATTTTCCATCTATCCCCCCATGCCTAAAAAAAAACAACATGGACCCTAGACTGCATAGGTAAAATGTAAAAGTAGAAAAAAAAAACAAATAATCCGAACGAGATTTAAACCCACATCAACCGTTATTTTTTGCAGCTTAAAATTCCTCTTTTTTAGCGCGTTTTTGAACCGGTAATTTCGAATAGTTACTAGCTCTAAATAAATAACAGGCTTCAGTTCCACATAATTTTTTGCCTAGGACTGGTACGTGCATTCTCGATGAAGTTTGTCCGAATGTTTTTTTTTTTGTTGTATTTCGAACCGGAAAGCGATGCATGCATCCTTTTAACTAGCCGGTGGAAAAAAATTGACCAGCTTAGGTTACTAAAAATTCATTGGTGAAACCGTTTGTAGTTTGTAAAGCTCCAGCAAATCTCATAGTTGGCTAGGTTTGAATATGAGAATGGTAGTGGTTTTAGGCATGCGATAGAGTTGTTGATACAAATTGGCACCTAAAATCGCATCGAATAGACGCATAATTTGATAACAACAAAAATTTAGCTCGTTATAACTCAGAGGCGCGATCACTCTAGCGTAATTTGTGCGGCTTTCAAGTAGTTGAGTTAAGATCCAAACTTTTTTTTGTTCGACGGTTCTAATCACCGGATGAAGCAATCGATGCTTTTAAAATTACAATTTTTTTATAGATATTTAGAATTGGCTGTTTAGGTACCAAAAAGTACCAGAAAACAAATATTCCCTAAACCTTCTGCCCACCCATTGTCCACAGATTTGTACAATTATCGCAGGGAATTATTAAAACCAGGTATCACGCGAATTCAACCCAGTTTTATTATCCCATTCCACCTACGGCTACGTCACTTCGAGTACCTCAATCTATAAATGCGCCACCCCGCAATAAATTCCACGTGAAAAATTATGTCTGGCCGTGCAAGTAATCGTCTCTTGTTCGATTGTATATCTTTTTTCGCAGCTATAATCCGTCTTTTTCGTGCTTTCGATCTACGAACCGCGTTGGGAATAGAAATACGCGGCGCTTTTGTTCTTGTTTGTTTTTTTTGGACGTTAGAAATCTAAGGGTACTGGTGATGAACGAAAACAAATAGGAAAATTGCATCCCTTGTCTAGGAACCATTTAGCTTTTGGAAATGGCAATACACAATTAGCTCGTTACCAATATTATCTTCGTTTGAACACCCTAGCCCTTCTTTAAGCAAACAAGTTATTTGCAATTCCGGAAAGGTTTAAACAAGCCAAAAAAGTTTCATGGGAAGATTTTGCCAAGAAAATGGCTAAATTACACCGGAAACAAGAATAAACGTCGAATAACGCAGAAATACCCGAAGACTAGAAAGTTGTTTACAATTAAACACAGTACACTTCATAAAGCCCACGCAACACCAAGACGACCATGAGAACTTGGAAATAGCAATAGCCCTATCTTTCTTTCTCTTATCTAACGCAACTCCTTGGAAGCATCAACAAGTACAAGCAAAACATTATATTACTGGCGGCAAACAAAGCGGACAGAGGTGGGATTGAAATATTTTATGACACCTACTTATAAATGGCGGCAAACTAGGTTATGATTGCAGCGAGTTTTTCGGCTCAAGCTCAAATATATAAATAAAATCCGCACTAACTAAGTGGCCGAAGATCTTAAGAATAGAGACGCAACACAACACAATCTCCATGCTAATATATCGTCGCCTAGGCTTCTCGCGGACGTATATTATACGCTGTTTCGCACCTGTTCCGAAGATGATGCGTGGCTCTACTATGACCTAGTCTGCCTTCAGTGTGTTGTAAGTAACGGCAGCGGCGTCTGCCAACTTTTTAATACACACCATTTCGGGCAAATATTATCTCATCTATCAAGAGAGCATCAGTAATAAGAATTATACGCGATCGCGAGAAAATAGGCTAGGTAGCGGTCACATTGTCGAAAATTAATGGTTCAGGTATTGATGTCTAGGTTAATGTAATAGGGCCTTAATTTTAGGACGAGAGATTTTCTAAAATGGGCTACTTGGTTAAATTTAGGATTCCAGAGCTTATTATATTTATGACAACCTACACACAGTCAAGTTCAGCAGAGCTTTAAACAATTTACTAGTACTATTATATATGTACACAAAAAGACATTTTTATGGGTAAAAATCATGTTATTTCTGAACATAATCTCATTTGGTTAATACGCTTAGTCCCCTGGTTGCGGAAACAGTCCGTATCCTATCTCATGGAATTTTGCCATGGCGACGATACAGTTGTACACGGGTGCATTGTCTCGATGAAATAGAATTCTTTTCTTCACCAAATGCGGAAGTTCTTCTTTCGCAACATTGTTGAAACGATACAATAAGTTGGTATAATACTTGCCAGTAATTATTTTGCCGTTTTCAAGGTGATCAAATACTTGATCTTCATGTTTTTAAAATTAAATATTTAATCACTGCTTTATATTCGATCTTTTTCCATTGTTGTAAAATCACTTTAAATATTTCAAAAATGGCCCAACGGCGATGAGGATCATCACTGATATAGAATATTTATAACACCTAGGAGCTTGTTAGAAATATTAACACATTACACAAAGCTTGCCTCAAAAGTTTTCATATGTTTCGTTAATTTAATATGAATACCATTGTAGAAAAAGAGAAAATTATTGCAATTAACTTCAACCCCCGTTTAAAACTAAATTAAACCGAGTAGTAATTTTAGTCTGCATCTACAGACAACCAAACAGACTTAAACGTTGATCCGACTTTCCTCCTCTTGCTCCCTAAGTAGCTCGATTTCTTCCCCTAGATCTCTCTCTATTGGCATCGTGAAAAGGGGGGAAACGTTCAATCGGCATCAGCCGGCGAAAGCCTTCGTGTATTTAGTTCTGCGGTCGCTTCTAGCTTAGCCTAACGCTTGCTCCACTTTAAACTGACTAATTCCCCCTTAATTCCTGCAAACAAGCTTAATTTCTGTAAACAAATGAGAATGGCCTGGCCCGTCGGCTCGTTTTACCGGCCCTAAGGAAGCTTACGGAGGCTTGAAGAGAAAATCCCTGGTAGCGTTTAAGCCGCGCTAAAATTTAACAAAATTATCGTTCGAATCAAGGAGTAACCGAACTTCTTCCTTGTATCTTTGAGCTTCCTGGGAAGTTAGGAAGGAAGAGTTTTTGTTTTAGTTGGTTTGGACCAAGAAAGTTCAAGGAAATTTTTATTTAAAAATTTGCTTTTCCGAGGAAAATAATAAAAAATTATCGTAGATATTGAAGATTTACTATAACTTCTCTGGTTATTGCAAAAATCCAGTAGAGGTTATTGTGTTATAATGTTTAACATAACTTAAAAACGTTTGAACAGAATGTCAAGAATCTTTTTATTATTATACATCAGTGTGAAGGAGTGCAATAATTGTTGAGAATGCAGCTTACTACTAAGTCGAAAACTTTTCCTTCTTTGTAATGGAGGACATCACCTTAATGGTGATGCAATTACTATCAGAACAATCAACCAAATTCTTTACCCGAAGCGCAAGTATTATATAAAGTTGCATATTTATTTCATTTATTTCTCTATCCAGTAGCTAACTGCTTACCAATCCCACGACAAAAAGGGATCATTAACGAATTTCGAATTTCCATCGGACTTATCGCTCGTTTCCTATTCCGATAGTCGCGCAACCATGCGATTTTAAATTTTATGTAAATGGAGCGTGTCTTAACAAGAAATTTCCACAAATTGCAGCGCCGGCCGCTTCCGGTCGGCCCTGTACGATGCAGCAGCGCCCAACTAGCCTGAACGCGAGCTTTTTCCCTTTTCCTTACCGTCCGGTCGCTTTACGCTGAAACCGTTGGCTGTGGATGATAACAGGCGTGCGAAATGGTCGAGATTTCTATCAGCTTCGGCTAATTAAAGGCCGCTGTCGCACCGTGTTGCAATCACGTTAAAATACGTTTCGAGGCTGCGTAATTTGACCACCACTGGAATTAAATTAGATGGTCGTAGTGGAAATGTGAGATCTTCTGATTGAAAAATTGAAATTGCGTCCACGCGGATTAAGGAATGCTGGCGTGTGAGATTGTTAAGCACGCAGCATATCTTGATAGTAAAAGAAATACACTTTGTCCCTAAGTTTCAAAACCACTTGTTAAGACAATGTAGAAACCAAGACTTTTAGTGTGCTTATTAAGATCTATTTTTTTTTTCATATTTTTTGGTTCTACAAATCTAAATAAATCATATTTTAGCTCGTCTAGAGATAATACGGCGGTTACGATTGCTTGCACCATTGTCTAGAATAATTTACGAAAACATTGAATGTCACCATCCTCCATACGTTATTACATATGCAAAACGTTTAAAGTTCATTCGATTATCTTGTCTCGCTCGCAAACTATAGAACTCTATGCATGTGTCTAAACGGCATACAGTTCGTGACATGCGCGTATGTTCTTACAGAGCTAGTGTATGAACAAACGAACCCCCGGGGATGCGAAATTTACACAGTTAGTTCAAATAAGCGGCAACAACGATGTCGACGATATAGCGAACGACTTTGTGTACTACGTTTCTGCTAAGCTACGCACATACGGCTCCTAATTGGATAACGTTTTTGTGCGCGCTCATTAGCACTGGAGAGACCTTTTCTGCTTATCTTCCCCTCTCTGTCATTCTAATAATTCAATTAGTCCATTAATTGACATACGAGGATGTCAGGCGTTTATTCCTTAAAGCTTATTATTTTCTCCTTAATGCTATATAATACATTTCTGTACCTTATTATCTTATGATAAATATGTTTGCATGTATATCTGCTAGGGTTTCGCTTTAGAATTAGCTTCACGAATACTCTGCTTCTAATCAATATTTTATATACAATAATTTCAATTCACGTTGTGATTTTTTTTGCTAATATACGAGGCCGAGGTGGAGCAGCCTTAATCAACACCTAAGATTGATACAGGTTTATAAAGAGTATCTTCCCTCATATTCAACAGAAAAGGAATAAGTCTGAAGTCGTAAATTTCTGGAGAGTAATCCACCTGAAGGTCAACCGAAAACTGTAACCATGAATGAAATCGAAGATGCATAAAATGGTATTTCGTATAATTGGCGGTTAACGGTTTATGAAGCAATAGAGCATTTTAGATCAAGAATTAAACCTGAGAAAGCATACTGCAAAATAGATGCTGCATTTGTTAAGTTTCAAAGAGGATCCAACGGAACTTCTACGTCGATTTGTTACCATGAATCCACCATCACATACCATCAATACTGCAGCGAACTAACAATCGAAAATCTTACCGACTACGCCAACCCGATTTTTCTCTCTTATGAAAATTTATTACCGGCCTGCCGAAGGGATCCGCTTCACGCACACCGCTCTTCGAACCCGTTCGCGAATTGCCTTTTGGCCCGCAAGGGATCCGCTGGTCCGTCGCGGAAGGCAGTTGCAATAAACTAAACAATTAAATTCGGCCCATTAACCTAAAGCGGACTTTGCGCGCCGAGAAGCGTATTCGTTTCGAGCAATAAAGTTGTCGTTTCGTTTTTGTTTCGGGTTTGAGCGTCCGGCGAAATGAAAACCGAGAGACCTAAATAAAAAAAGGAGCGGCGAAAGGCGAAAAAAACGAGAAAAAGTCGGATCCGGATTTGGATTACTTTAAATTCGAATATCGGATCAATTTGAAAAACAATTTTTTAGTTTGATTAGGTGTTTACCCTCGGAGATTATCTGTTTTTTTGCTTTTGTCTGATCGTGTTCATCATCTGGTTTATTCTATTTGGTTATGTATCATCGAAAATAATTATCTTATATCAGTATGTGTGTTGTAACATCCTTGCCACAACTCTTCACTAGAACTGAACATATGTACGTTTCGATAAATAACCTATCATCTTCAGTAGTAACATCTACTAGGCTACAAAACTAAGCCAAGTTAAAAAAAAAAACATATGGCTTACAGCAAGCATATTCAGGACGACAGTGTATTGTGTGTCAAACTCAAAATCTAAGATGCTTTTTATATGGAATCCTGATTCATCCTATAGTTTGCCCAACCTATGGTGCATCTCCATATTAAGACATGGATAGGTAAGGCAGATAGAAAACAATTCCATCTTTTAGGGTTCAGCTATGCTTGCTATAATTTCATTGCTGAAAAATCAGTTAGATCTTGGAAATTTACAAAAATTTCTTTTAGTAAAGTGTATTTTCTATAGAAGTTATGAAAAAAGAGTTATTAAAAAGCAATGTCGGAGTAATAAATGATGTTTACTTAGTGCGTAAGCGTTTTTACTAGATAAGAATATACCTGATCACAATTTCTACATGGTATTTTATGCAGGATGAGGCATCTTTGCAGGTTCAGAAAAATCGTGACGTTCTGATTTTTCAAAACGTTCTTTTACAAGGTGTCTCGTAAGTTCGTAGCTGTCCAAAATTGCATTTTTTAAATGTAATATACCGCGTCTATGAGAAAATACTATTGCAGAAATCGTAACTAATAGTGGGTAACCGTCAACCTTCAACCCTTAATCATCAATGAATGTAAATACCAGGTACAATGGAGTACAAGATTGTGTTGCAAAGAATTACCATTCCGAAAACTTGTGTTAGATTCAAGGAAAATGTATATTTTCGCCATGGTTTTTCCTATTTCTATAAAAACTATGGCTTTGAAGGCCGTAATCTTGGAATCATTGTTATTATCATTACCTAATTGTCAAAGAAATACATTGTCCAACAGCAAATCGAAATACCTTACATCAATTGCAGGAGAGACTTAATACTAAAACGCCCGCAACCTATTTCAAAATACAGAAAATAGGATTTGCTAGCGACAGAACGACTACCGCCCAAGCTACGTAACGCATTGTCAGGTCGAATGTACGAAACGAGAGACCTATATACACACAAAATAGGGCAGAAATACGTTCACCAAACACATTACACGGAGACCTTATTTGCTTAACTTATCTCGTGCTGCCTTCGTCTTCGTCGCGTATTTCTCCTACAGCTATCTGCGTCGCTCTGATGGTGTTTTATCGTCTCGAAAGATGTGAATCCAAATACGCGTAACGTGCTCGATCTTACGCGTTCGCTAGGTACACTCAGTTATAAAATGATGGATTGCAGTGTATGGAGCACATGTTACATCGTGTACATATCTATGTTTATCTATGAAAAATGTATTGCAGTGATAATAATAGTGATTGACTCTTCAATTATTTTGCAGAAGTTGCAAAGGCTGTTAAATTTGGCACCATTTTGCTATTGTGCATTGACGATAGTTCGATGGTAGATAGTCCGTCATTACTAAAACCAGATCGCTATTCGATGCCCCAGTGCATTCCTGCGGCTAAAAGAGCTAAAGGGATTAAATATTAAATAAGTAATAAAGAAAAATTCGAGGAGGTAGAGTTAATTATAGGCTGTACGTAGTATGGATACAAGTTGTATCTTCGGAGACATCTATGAACAGTGAATATACATACACATCAGAAACCATTCAAAGTGAGATCAGAACGTTCAACATGCGTTGCGTTGACATTTCTACCAACTTCAAGGAATATCAAACACGGAACATTGATGAATTTCAATCTTTTCATAATCTGCACAGTTTCCTTTTGCGAAAATAAAGAAAAGATTGCCAATGTAGTTACGTACGAACCGGGCAGCGGCGCTGCATCAAACCGTTTACCGTGACGAGATTTCCTCCCAGAAATACGCAAAATAAATTTATTACTGCAGCTATTTCTACTACTACAGAATGTAAACGCCGGAACGGAATAGAAACAAAACGACAAAAAAGCGAGGGATACAGCGGAGAAACAAGCAGAAGGCGTACAGAATGCTCCTAAAGCGTCTAAAAGCATCAACGGTAAGCGTAGATATTCTAGAAAGGCGACTACTTGTTGAATCACACGCAAACGAGAATCATGATGCTCATGATGATCAGAATGGAGAGTTTTGAGATATTTAGTATATTAAAAAACTTGATCCACTAAAAACACCGTTTCTATGTGGCAAACAAGATAAGAGTATCTTATCTTTAGTTTATATACGTGTGTGTATATACGCTAGGTGTGATAAGGAGATCTATAACATGGAATGTAGGTGAAAAAAATGTTTAATTTGCGTAAATAACCGTATGATTAAGTTTCTAATTATAAAATATAGTAAAATTATACATCATTAGAAATAAAATCGGTTTTGCTAGTATTAATAATAATAAGTTAAAAGTAAGTAAAGATGGAATTTCTAATATATAATCGTGATAAATAGTATTTTATATATTCGGGGCATTCTTCTTGAGTTTTGGGAAATGAGAAGCTGTCCTTTAGAGAGAGGCGCTCGTTCTTGAGAGGTGTTTGTTAGCATAAGTTTAACTGTGTATGGTACATCAAGTCTGAGGAGGGAAAAATGTCTTTGATGTTGACAAATTCATCATCCTACAAAATAGGAATGTATGGAATAGTGACTAAGAAAAAAGAAAAAGAAATGAAAAACAAATAATCGCATATTTGTTCAATAAGCGGTGACTAACGTTAAATGCTCATTCTGTATAACGTTCGTCCTATTAAGTTTTTGAACACTCTATCGCGTTTCAAAATTAGCGAATCATCGCACTAACGATTCACTTGAAAAATGGTGCTCAGGTGTCAAATGTTTAGATTCGTAATGTAGGTATTGCGAAAGTAGGTTACCAGGCCGTGAAAACTTATTTACTCAGATATTTGGAGTTTTTAATATGCATCAACACATTCGAAAATACCTACACGCACTTACATCAATATTAATTTGATCACGGTAACAGATGAACCTACAATCCAAACTTTTATTATCCTCGAGACACTTTACATCTTAAACAATAAATTCAACAACACATACGTTACTCTGCGTCTGTTAGATTCCGTATAACTAGGTTCAGAAAGGACGTATCGGCAAATATTTGCAAAGGCAAGCACCACAACGATGATGTGGTAATTGAAACCGAAACTAACAGGTTGGATATTCAAGAAAATTAGTTAAAGCGCGTTCTCCCGGCGCAGGTTAAGCAATTAACCGTTCTGCCACGTTCTGTTACATTTACGAAGTTCTGAGTATGTGTTAACAAGTTATGAGATGAGCAATTAGTTTAGTTAGATAATGGAAGGATACCACACTAGAATGCTGTGGTAAATGAACTTTCTATTGAGGTGGAATTCCTGTCGAGTAGCAGCGTTAGAAATAAAAGTTGCGTTAGTAATACATTGGACCATAACTCATTTATTTTGAGGATGCAGCGTTAGATAAGATACCGATCTGTTATTGACTATTGCACACTAAGTTAAGTTACACAAGATGAACTTAAAATGGAAATGAAAATCTTCTGATTTTCATTTGACATCCAAATATATCAATCAACAATGTACCTGACCTCGTTAGATGAATAGTGTCTTGGTCTTCAGGCAAAACTCAAAGCCAAAATTAGCCTTTCCCGAAATTGAGAGTATATAAAAAATAACTTTCAAAATAAATGTAAGAGAAATGCAAATTGAATGAAATTCCAGTCCAGTGGTAACTACTGTCAAGGCAATATATTTTGGGTACCGCGACGCGGTACCATGGCCAATGTAGCTTCGACAACTGCTAGTATAAATGGTAAAACATTACAAAAACGGTTCACCAATGGGAGCTCAAAAAATGTTTATAGTTGGCGAATCATGACCTAACTCAGGACGATTCTTTTACGTTCCCTCAAATCAAGAATAGGCTGCGTAATCAACGCTTCCAGTTGCTCGAAGAAGCAGTAGATATTTTTAAAATGGCTAATTCTGTCTGTTCCAACTGATGACTGACATAATTGCTTTGACAGTTGGTTTGAAGGAATAAAAAAGTACAATAAAGCACTTTAAGTCGATACATTGTTTGTGGTTATCTACATGCAATATTAAAAAGATAACCTTGGTTAAAATAAAACATTGCGGACCTTTAATTTACCGCTGTATCCTTCTTATGTTTAATTTTCGTTTTATATCACTATTAACAGCGTTATTAAAGCGAATGAATATACGGCCACAGTCGAAACATCGACATTCAGACGAAAATATGTTTTCGTAAATTCACAAAATATCGTCTAAATTCCGTTTCTAAACTTTCTCGGAGCTATTCGGCTCTCCCAATACCGGATTTCGTCTCGATACGCGCTCGCTCAAGGAAAGGACCCACCGTCGAACATGGAATGTGGGTGTCCTAAGCAATCAAACTCCGGAAAAAGGCAGGAGGTAAACATGTAAGGGAAAGTTATATGGGAAATCGATATACTGTAACACGTGTAGGTATACTCGCTGTGTCGGCCGAATCGAAAGGGATCGTTTGAGTTGCCACTCCCAAGTGCGTAAATATCGAAATGTCCCAACAATTTTTATATTATATGTCAAAATGTTTAATGATATATGTCCAGAACAAAGATTTTTGTCTGTAAATAAAGTTAGGAAGCAATGATTAAGTCTTTTTTAAAGTAATATTTTGTTTTCATAAATAAGCTTATCATAATGGCGCAGTCAGTAGGATTCGTACCTAAGAAACATAGAGAATCCGATTTCTATTTGATATCAGAGAAGCTAGCTTCGAAAAATCTACTTCCTATAACCTTTTATTAATGGATTTACCTATTTTTTAACTTTAAACATATTCAATTAGATCCACAATTTCTTGAATGACATCGTGTTTGTAGTGGAGACTGATACAGCCACCGCATATAATTTTATAAATTTCCGACGAACATAGGAGAGATGTCAAGGACACCTTTCCCATTTTATTTGACTCCCACATCCAACTACAATTGTTGGAAGTTCCGGTGCAAATATCAGACATTAGCACCCTCTCTACAGCAGCCAAAAAAAGACGCATATTGCAAAATACAAATCGCTTAACGGCTCGTAAGCACCATACTTTCGCGCCCACATCCCGTCGTTCTAGTTTGCCGAACTTTTACCGATACTAGCGGCCAGGCTATATCTACCATCCGACCCTAAACATTACGGTTTCGGGCTCGCACATGTATACTGGGAGTTCTAAGAGAGCTCCGACGTGAACTACACACAGAAAAAAAAGCGAAGGAACTCGAGAGAAGGGAAAATTTCCGAACAACAACCATTACCAACAAATCGCAAAGTCGTTTGGGAAGCGTTGAGGCCTAAACGAGCGTGAGGTACGATTAATTACATCTCAGTCCATCTTCTTCTTCACTTACGTCTTCCGCTCGAGTCAGTTCAGCCATTCTGCCAAACCTGGTTTGTTCTCTCAATTAATAGCTGTATGGTTGGTGGAGTAATAAACTCCAGGTGGAGTTATTGGATGGATGATGCTTATACAGTCTGATTTCTATCAATTTTAATTCAGATACTTGTTAATGATACATATGTTGGTATTTATTAATGTGAACTAGCAAAAAAATAAAAATAAAATAAATATTCATATTATCTACTAGAATCATCAATGTTTGTAATGGCAGTATGTAGCAGGTTAACTCTGATAAAAGCTTATCAAAATCGATACACCACCATGTTTACATTGAGATAAGCGTTACGTGGACAATGTTAATTTGTAAATTTTACCAAACGTAGCCCTCTTCTCAGCGCCATAAATATTTTATTCACCGGATGTACAAAATTTTCAGGAAGTATTACTGCTGCTGAAATTGGATTTCATGATGACATTTTTAGAAGAATAAATAAATACTTGCCAATATTACAATTTAAATACCAGTTGCTTATTGAAAGCCCTGCGCCATATTATGTTTAAATATATGGCAGGGCTTCTAGTTATGAACGGGTCTTTCTTATACAAAAAGGGTCGAGAAAAATGGATTGGCCATCAACTGTTAACTTTTCCATAGATATATAAACGCAGCGCTGCTGTTTATGTTAAAACGAATCTGCATTTGTTTGGGGGGCCGTCGCATACGCTGGTGTTATATTTTCCCGCAACAATATAAAGCCACTAATTCTGAGAAGCCACCCCTTTATTTAAGGGATATTGATGATATTGCAAAATTTAAGAGTGTACTTCGTGGTCTCTTGAAATCCAGGTGCTACTAAAAGTTTCTTCACTATTTTTGCAAAAAAATAAAAATTTTAAATATGTAAAATCAAGGGAGAGTAATTCCTTGAAAAGAGGACGGCAAGAGCTTAAAGGAGAAACCTATAACATACATCTAATTTCTTTTGCAATAAAAATAATTATTATGCATCTACAGCGATCTCAAAAAATAATGATAGCGAGAGCTGTGGGATAATAAGGTTGACAACACTGAAAGTATCGGCACACTCCACACTGAACAAGTTTGGTGACAACGAATGGTCAACGATTGAAAATGAGGGTCGACGCAGCCTCGAAACGGCTGTTCCGAATTAATTAATTAAACTTGTTTGGTGCGAAGTGTGCCGATATTTCTACTGTATAATCCTTACTGTTATTATTGGATGAAGAAGTTAAGAAAACTGCTTAAAATACCAAGCAGTAAGCACTGGACCGGAGTGCTTTAAGATAAAAGAAGTATTTCTAAAAGGTACTAAAAATAGAGCTTCAATTATTGTACAAGCATTTCGATTACTCTAAAAGTGCTTTAAACTAAAACGAAGTACTTCAACAGCACAATCTACTACTATTAAAATACCAATCTTTTCCATTCAACCAATTCTTTCGTCATGGTATTATGTCTCAAATAGGTCTTAATGTAAATTAGCCGTACATTTTCCATCTAATACAAGAAAAATTACTTCATAAATCAAACCACTTACGTATTGCTGTTACTTGTCGGTTTATTGTACGGCCTGACCCTGTTGGCGTTGTTATCGAGCAGGGACGATTGTGTGCTTGTCTGCGTCGAACCGCCCGGAGACAGTTTTCCTGCCAACGTATCCAGGGAATGCAGCATGACTTGTCACGTTTTTAATGGGTAGACGGCGGGCACGTAACTAACACACCTGCGCGCCGCTCTACCTTTTTTCGCGTTTCAGATAAGATAAGATAAAATAGAATATAGGATCCGAGAGTACCGGGTTATACTCTCCAGCAGAACGAAATTGTAATAGAAAACACGGGGAACAACGGGAACACTTCCACCACCTGTTTCACTACGTCTCGTGCAGTAGAAAAACTGCGAGGCTTTCGGTTCAATTTTTTTTACGTTCTGGGGATCGCAAGCAGGTCCGAGGCTCTCGCCTTCGTTACCGTCACCAACGATGCTCGAACGCGACCATTGTCATCTTGATCGTGAACGCAACGTTAAGGTTAGACATTACCTTTAAAAATGATTCTCTTTTCTCCAATTTCGTTTAATTTCAATTATTTTAAATGTATGTATATTAGCGAACAATAACAGCACAGACACAGACACAGAAGTTATTAAAAAATTTATCAAATAAAAAAAAATATGCGAGAAGACTATAAAAAGCAAAGATGCAAAACAAGATAGGCTGCTTGAAATTTGAAACGTATGCGTACTAAACTAAACAGTAATCCAGGTTATGTTCATCGTTTCATTATTCGGAAGTTTACAAGACCAGTCTTCAGCTTTGCTTCGTTCTACCGTCTTCTTTATTTATTCCGTTGTAGAATTATAATGTTTATTTCTTAGCATTTAGGTGTATAGTGTAAGTTTATCGGTTTGCTTCGGTAAAACAACAGAGAAGGATAGAAGTTATACGATTGGCGCGTCTGAAAAGAAGCACACGCATCACATACACGAAAAGGAAAACTAAAATCTGATATTAGTTCAAATAAAAAAAAAATAAATAAAGCGCATAAGATCTCGCAGAAAAGGAATTTTTATTGTTTTCCAGAAAGTGTTTTTTTATGAAAATAACTTTTATGCAAGTAAATATATACACAAACTTACAAAAATTTATTGGGTGCGAAAGGCATTGCAAAATGATATTGAAGCTTGGCCAAATTTTGCGATTTTGAAAACGAAAGTTGGTAAACAGTTTAAATTTATTGTTTTTTTCTGTTACTACTTTACACTACGAAGTTATTCATGCCCATTAGTTTTTGATTTTCTATTCCAATAATTTTTTTTTTTGTATTTAACGCTGCGGTCCTGTTTCATTTGGAAGGTCAAATTTTCAGCAACTGATCTGCAGTTTATAGATTTTTGCAAGAATTTTACGACTACCAAAGCGGCACATTGTTACTGTAATAACCTGCACATGGTTTTGAAGATGAAGATAAAAATGATGTATGCCTTATTTGTTTTACAGAACTCTTCTCAATCAACAAGAATAAAAGTTGTATCCAATGCATCCAATTGGAAGATCAGCTGCAAATAATAATTAATTGAATTAATGGTATTTCATCTATATTTTTTTTTCTTGCATTTTAACATATTTTCATTGTCAAAACAATCCGTTTTCATACCATATCGAAAGCTTTTGGGGATTAAGATATGAACGTATATTTCAAAAACCTTTTACGCAACTTTTAAGATAAACTAGGTACGTAAAAAAGGTAGGAATTCAAAGAGCACATAGCACATTACCGCTATGGAAAAATTGAATCGCCAAGTAGAGCATAACGTGTAAACGAAACCGGGTATAATATGAAATTATTTATAAGAGAAAGGTGAAAAATCAGTGAAGGAGAGAAGAAAGCCCTCTAGGACACTCTGCATTAATGGATTTATTGTTGTAATACGTACACCTGGTTTATGTTTTATGTTGGGGGTAACCATGGTAACAACAAATAGTAATTAGAACATTTATCTATAAGCAAAAAACAAATATTTTTAATAAATTTTAATATGTTTATATTGTCACAGTTTGACTTTGTTTTAGAATTAGAATTATTTATCAATTCAACTTTTTACCATTTCAGTACATCTTTTAAATAAGGGGAATTATTTTTTTCTCTAAATACATATATAAAGGAATAAAAAAACTTACGTCCCTTACTAGATTTAGCAGAGAAAAAAAAGCGTCGACACAAATTCATCTCGCTATATATTTGAGCCGGTTATCCCGTGCAGAAAACATAAACATCCTAGAAACATTGTTGATGAACAAAGGTCGCCGTGAATGAGAAATACCTTTATAAGCGTTGTGTATATATAAATTGCTTCTAATTGAGCCAAAAAAGAGATCAAGTGCGTTTATCGCCTGTTTTGTTTTGTTTTAAAGTAGCTGGCTACTTAGTATCGCAGAGAAAACAGAACTTGACGGGTATACAGGACAAGATAGCACACTGGACACACTGATCAAAATATACGTTTATAGCGGTTATAGTATCAAAATTCGTTTTTCTGTTTTTGCATTTGACGAAAAGGGTCTTCCAGCTTTCATTCTGAACGCTTTCGAAATTCTTTTTGTTTTGGTTTTTGGGGGATGATTACGATGAACATCGGCGCTCGCATTCTCTTCCATCCTCATCCAATAGTGACGATGGCAATGCAATGGAATGAACCCGGAGTGTTCCGGTGTCCCGTCTTGGTCCCGAAACCCCCGTCCCGTTTTCTTCGACGCTCCCCTTGCGAAAACAACGACGACATACCCCACCGCACCGTACCACTTTTCTCTTCTCTGATGCCTCTTAACTTTTGTGGTCCTCCGCACGAAGAAGACGTCTGCTTGCACCGTCGCCGACTCTGTACGACACGCGACGACGAAACGCCGGCCAGAACTGCACTGACGGGCCGACGAACGGTGATCGTCGCGACGCCGACGCAGGCGCCCTCACAACGAGACTTCGGCGTGACAGCGCGCCCGACGTTGTCGCAAGGAGAGACGACATCGGCTTTCGTCGAGCGTCCCCGAGGCGTTTCCGCGGACGTCTCGGCCAAACGTTGAGAGCGGCACGCGCTGAGAAGCACGCTGCCCACCCCACGAGCGCTTTCCCTCCACCCTAATGGCAAAGGACGGATTTTGGGAGGAAGAGGAGATGTAGGAAAGGGGATGAACGTTTCTATTCTCTATGTATATATGATGGTAATGGAATGAGACAGTAGAATTTAATGTAAGCGTAAATATTATATTCAGGGCTTTGCAAAATTTAAAACCGCAGAGTTCTGGTTATAAGCATTGAATAAGCGCTTGGATTAAGAAAAGTCTTTCCTTGACCAAAGGAAATCTTTAAGTTCTTTTAGTTAAGTTAAGTTCCTTTTATCTTTTAGTTGTTGGTATCAGCTCAGTACAGTAGATTAACTACCAAACCGTAATTTACAACAATAAAAAGTTTGTGAGAACAAGTTACTTCATAATGCAATTATAAACTTGCACCAAACTCCTTTCTTTGAAAATCCAACGATATTTTTTATCGTCTTATTACGTCTGTACGTAAATACTGAAGCTTACAGGATCTACCACCCTACCATTGTCGGACGAGTTCTCTAACGCTTCGTCGACTAAATCCTCTCGTCTTCGATGTCGTGTGCGGTTCACAGGACGATCGTCCGGGGGGCATTTACCGATATATGAGCCAGACGGTGAGATATAGATAAGATCTTCGTCATCTCGTCTCGGATACGTCAGCTCTATTATTCGGCTAGAAGACGAGAATCGCCCCCGACAAACAAACGTTTCGAGATGAGATGTTGTCGTAGGAAGCGGAATGGGGAACAGATCGGAAGCCTTAGGATGTCTAATTCTCTTTTTTGCTACGTTTCTTCTTCATCTTTCTGTGAGAATAAAGTTAAGGCGAAGCTAATAATGTCGACCACTACTATTACCCACCATTGGAAAGCGTTATCTTGGAAAAGATAAAAATTTATCATCAGCGCTCTCAGATGAACCTCTAAGTACCTCCGTAGGCTTTCCGATGGGGAAATTTCGCAGTTGGCCTCTTTGTGCTCATGATAGATGCTGCGTAGGCAAGTATCTAGCTGACTTACGATAACCAGAGAAAGGTTTTAATTGGCGCGTGGCTAAAATGTATTTTAATACTCTATTTGCTGGAGTTGTTATCGGTGGCTAATGGGTGTTCAAACTAGTTTAGGATCTTTGTTTTTAAGCTGCGTAAGCACGTGAATCGTGGCGTTGTCTAAATCTTTTTAACGCAGATGGTGACTTTCCTACGTTAATATTTTGGTAATTCTACCAACCCATTTTTGACCAATTTTACTTAAATTACTTTGCCTGATTATGTTCCGGCGTCTAGTTACTTCGCCCGAGGTCTGTTACTTTGCTTTCCATTTTCTAATCTAATTTGAGATGGAGGCAAAGAATAACGGAGGACTTGCAAGAGAAGTAGATAGAATATTAGAGGAGAAAAAACGAAGGATAAGACGCTTTGAAAAAAAAGGGATTTTTAATAATGATAGCAAGGACTGACTTTTTGAAAGTCGCATGTTTCAAATACCCTGCACGGATCTGACTCTGAGTAGCGGATCCTTTTAGAACCAATACGTTGTAAAATACTTCACGTATCAACAGATTATCGGGTTTTATCTTATACGGGCACATGCGCAAGCCATAGTTCATGAAAATTTCACGTTTCGAAAAAAGCTCTCTCATCAAAATCACTGCATTATTCGCGGTAATCCATTACATCTCGCAAACATGCGTAGGTAGGTTTCATGATGGATTTGCGCATGCATCGCATAGGCGTAGGTCAGTCGGCAAAAGCGGATTACTCTTCATCAATTCAGCGCTAAAACATAGGCGAGTAAAATGTTCAAAAAAAAAACCGGCCGGCCAACGAATGATAGAGAGGCTAGGGAGATCAACGTATTCATAAAGATTATGAAAGCTTAATATCAATGTTTGGCAAAGGGCAAAACGAAACATAGGTGTAGGAGTTCGGTAGAGTGCCGGATATTTAAAAATATGATTTACGTGGCGAAGTGTACTGACACTGGTATCGTTGCATGGTTAAGGGACGTTAGGGGAGAAGGAAATTTAATCAGCTTTGTCTTTGCAGCGGGAGCGTATGCGTCGGACAGGACCGGAAATAACATTCCCCTTTTTACGTTCGAAATCTAATTTTGATGTCATAGTCGAGGTAAAGCACCTATATGTGCGAATACAATAGGATTGGCTACATGCGCCGAGCGCTGCCTGTATTATATGACGACCTTTCAAGGCAACACGCTAGCACAGGACGTTTGCCGCTGTTTTTAAAAACTGAATAGTTTATTTGGAGCACGTATACCATGTTAGTTTACTCGCATTCGCTGATTCCCGTTAGAGTCACACAGTAAATTATGGGATAGAAGACCTAATATGCAATACACAGGATGTCCTAGCATCAATTCGCCAAATTCCCCGTCAGGATTCGTTATAATTCTGAACAGCATCTCCCAGCATTTAATCTTAAATTGGATTTGCAGCACCATTCAGTTAGAATATTTAAGTTATGTTATACGTGCAAGCATATTTTTTATGAAACCCTTGATGAAGGCTTTGAAATTGCATCTTACCAAATAAGTACCAAACACTTGGTAGTATGGCAAACAACACAAAAGTATCGGCACACTCCGCACTAGACAAGTTTAATTAATTAATTCGGGACAGCCGTTTCGATGGTGCATCGATCCTCATTTTCAACCGTTGACCGTTGAAATGAGGATCCTCCAAACAGCTATCCCGAATCAATTAATTAAACTTGTATGGTACAGAGTGCGCCGACACTTTTGGGTTGACTTGGTTTTATCAATAACATTGGAAGTGATCACGTCAACAGGTCGAGCTGGACGATGATCATCGTCCGACAAATCTCGCCTTTGAAGGACAATTATCCCCGTATACAGCTAACATTTCTTTACCAATAATTTTTTGAGGTTTTCTTCATTTTATTAGGAATGTTATAACTGATATTCGAGTTGCTCATTTTGATGCAAAAAACAATATAATTAAAAAGGATATTAAAATTAAAACTGTCTAGTCCGGGAATATAAAAACGATCCGTCGTAACTCTCCTCATTATTATTTCTACATGCGTGTTGTGTAATACCTAATTATAGCTTATCTCCAGCGTTAAATGGGCATCACATATCACTCTTGTAAATTACCCCGAAGCGGCAGTCAGTAAGCTATGTATAATGGTCTCGTATCGGAACTGATCGATGTACAACTCGGTTTTATCCTGTATATACACCTTTCCCCAGTACATCTTTTAATATAAAGCACCAACTGCACTCTAGTGATGCGAACACGAAGGACCTACATTATTATAGGATTTATGCACATATATTGTAAATACATACGAACAAGTACATATGTGTAAATCAGCGCTTTTGCCTGGCGGACATTAGTTAACCTGTTATATGCAAATAAGGTTATATAACATGTTACCGTATTAATAGGAGCATACAAGCCATGCGCGGGCACACAGGACCTACAACAGAAGCTTAGTGCACAGTTTGTCTAGCCGTTAAGTACTCTAGTGCTTAGTTTCTCTGAAAACCAAGTCACAAAATAATAAATTATCGCGGCATACAATCCGTTTAATGAAGTTATTTAGGGAAAATATATGGTTGGGACTAAATATGTTTATTATTGGACAGGATGCTTCAGAACTATGGTAAGCTTATCGATTCAAAATGCTGCTGATATTCTGGACTGGGATTTTCCAATAGAGTTATCTTTTAAGTAGGAGCTTACAAAAGGTTAGCTCGCGGGGTAACCATCACTCACCTTGTTGGGCTCTCTCAACACGCGCACTATTTTCTAGATTGTTTGATTCTAAAATTGTCTTTACGAGGGTAACGTCTTTACAAACAACCCCTAGATAGGACTAGTATATTTTAGTATTTTCGGAAATCGGCCAAGTAGAAGTTTTATATTTCGTTCAACTTCTATTAACCAAACACCATCAGACTGATTTGCAGAATCTAGTCGTGGTCGTGCTTTCATTAGCGATGAATTTCGTGAAGGTCGACCAAAATCGGTTGTTGTCGACGCTGCATGCAATATGATTGAAGAAGATTGGCGTGCGACTTACCGTAATATAGAGGCACCTTTAGGAATATCGAACACTGAAAATAACTTTAAGTTACACATTACATTATTTAATTGCTTTCCATCTTAATACACCTAATATTTATATTTAATATTACCATTACTAACATTACCTATTCTACGCTCGTACAGGCGTAGCGTAAGTAAATGCAAAGTCAACAAAAAACCAGCAAGGCAATAAGGATAATAGCCGCGAGATTACAACCCGCATGTACTTGGAGGTTAAGATGCAGCGTTAGCTGTCGGTAATTTATAGTCACCCCCGTCACCTCTTCCCAACCGTTTCGGCTTAGCAGGGGCATTATTGCGCCGGCTAAACTATAGTCTCAACCGACGCGCATTAACATTTTAATATCGCAGACGGAACGGACCAACTTTAAAGCTGTGCACTGCTTGGCCATAAACGGTAAATACGAGAGCTTATTAGCAAAGCTCACTTACACCACATTCCCTACTTGATCTAGTGCTTTTAGGTTCTTTGCAGATGTAAATAGATAACTATATAAGGATTACTTAATTTATGGCATTTTTATATAATCATATCATCATGAAAGTGCAGTTAACTTGAAAACTTGATGGGAGTTTAGACTGTCCCACATGTTAGGGGAAAAACGGCAAGTGTGTGTATAAAAGATTTCTAGGAAAAGTCGAATATTCCGAACTAAGAAAGAAGGAGAGCCAAAGAATTACCCACTCAAACTGCCGGAAGTCTTTTGTTATTCCTCATTACAAAAAGAAATAAGCGCACCAGGAAAACATAAGGCAGAAACTTTCCGCTCTCTCTTAAACCAGCCAAGCTCTTGTCAACATCGAAAGAATCCATGTACCACTGCCATAACTTCTCCCGTATCAATCGCAAACGATGCAAAATCTGATGTTCACTCTGCGAAAGAGGATACACCTATCGTTCGGTAAACTTTATGTATATACGTCTCCATCTTATCGGGAAAAAGGAAACTTTCCTTCTCTTTTTTCTTCTTTTCGTTTCCTCATAACTCCTCGTGATACACTTTTGTTTTCATCCCGTAATCCGGAAAAGTTTCATATCGTCCCCGATATATCGATGTTGGATGCTGAGAGTTGGATGTGTTAGAAATTCTATCCTCCGTATGGTATATGAAATTTCGTTCTTTTTCTTCGGGTATTGACTACGATATTGTCAATATAATATCGCCTTTTTGAAGATATTTATTTTTACTTGTTTGCGTCTTCCGAACGTACTTTCTGGACTTTCACCACTACTGTCAATCTTGTAAGATATTTGAAAAGTTCTCAATGAAGGTTGCTTAATATTCTTTTTCTTTTAAATGTCACGGATATGAAGGTTGAAATTAGCTACTTGAAAAATACATTCTACTAACACAAAATTAATAGAATTTTTTTTGGAAGGCACCGCTTAACTTAAAGGATCTATCCGGAACGTACGAATCGCCAAATTCACTGCATTCACATCGACTGCAGTTAGTCCTACCTCTACCTGTTTTTCCTCTCGGATCGCTTCGTGGAATTACGATCGTGCAATTTATGTGGTTCCAATGCAAATGCAGCTGCACTAAAATCTAATAGAGGAAAGTAATAAATCTAATAAGAACGGCGAACTTACGCCAATACTAACATATGCAGAAATGAATTGTAGATTTGGCTTCTTGCATATTGCATATTGGCGCTGTTAGCAGTTCAGGTTGAAATTTTACCTTTCTGATATAATAGTAAGAATAAGAAAGGTATAAAGGCGTAGGGGTCTAGGTGCTAGTCTTAAAAAGGCCAGATCTTTCACCAGAAATAGGTCTTACAGGTTTAGTATTTTGTCAAGAATCATCAAACTAAAATATGGGAATACAGAAAAATTAAATATGTCAATAATTTGTTTTGCGCCCCAACTTTTAGTTAAATTTACGGAATGTCATTAGTCAATAACGTTACCGATGTCATTATATCGTAAAATAACCTACTACACAAGCACGAATTAAACTAATGCTTCAAACAAACTCACAACGAACTGTAGCAGCTAGCGCCCGTCGAAACTAAATTTTCGCGTATTGCAATCGGCCAACAGCATCCTCCCCACAACAATGAGATCAGGTCGAAAGGAGCGGATGATTCCACCCTACAGCACCAACGCCGACGAAACATGCAAGCGAACGGCCGTCTCTACGCGGTGTATATCACTGTTTACTTCGGGACGTCGCCGTTAGGGTTCCAATTACGAACTTTCCCTCCGGTAACCTGTGCGGCCGCAGAACTAATCGAACCGACCGTAAGGCATAAATCTTTTTCCAGCGCCGCCTTCAGACTCGACCGAGATGGGAGGGAATGGGAAACGGGAATTTTCCACCGCACAGTCGTTGCTTTTCTTGCTCTTCCGCGTGCAGGCGATACCGGAAACGGAGGTCGGTCGCTAAGGATTGCAACAGGCAGTTGCGCGTTTATAGAGAGCGTCTAGGGGAGCGTAATGCATCCTACGTGGAACTAATACCAACAAACAACGGCCAGGCAGTATATACAGAAGCCTCCGGAATAGTTTAAGCTGTGCCGAGAGTTCGTATACAAAATATATAAAAGGTGGAATATATTTGAGGTATGCGGCAGGTGTATAGATTGTTGGGGAGACTAATCGATAATGCATTCTACTTACGTAGGTATTTCCTGATCTTGTATTCTAAACCCATTCACCTCAAGTTCTTTTTTTTTTCAATTATACCGTTAAACGATTTCAATTCATTCCATTCACGTCTGCTAAAAGAAAAAGATAGGTAATAGTGCCCATCTAAGACGAAAATCGAAGTTTCACCTTTAGAAGGTTGCTCGATCACAAAACAAAGTGACGAGAACCTTAAACTTGTTATGGAGAAAATTGAGCATCCTTTGCTTGCTTTTCGATGTATACCTAGAGCTGTAGTTTTTATCACGTCTACAATTACTTGGTTCTCTAATTGGCATTTTAGAGTTAACGCCCGCCCAAGAAAGTATTCAACAACTGGGTTACTGACGTCCCTAAGATTTGGCAACGGTCAAATCCGTGCATTGGCGTTGTTATCGGTGTTACAACAAAGATCATTTCGTAATAGATAAACGGTAAATTAGATGATGTTGCTTCTTCAAAATCTGCAAAGCGCTCATCCACACATATCAGCTCAAAATTGAACTAAACTTTTAATAGAGAATTAGCAGATACAAAACAACCATTGAATAGCACCTACATTAAAATGTAGGTTTGGAAACCGGCGGCATTTGTAATTACATATCATTTTGTGATTGGTCAAGTAAATTGGCGGCAATATCCCCATGTTTAAAATTGAGGTCTTTTTTTTGAAATCAAATATCTAGAAGAGCAAACAAATTGAAAATATTCATTTACCTTTTCTATACATTTACTAATCATTTTGCTTGTCGTTGCAAATAACATTCACAAACTCAGCAATTAATTTGTAACATTTTATGCTTTAGTAAAACTCAAACTTTTTGCAAAGTGCTTCCTGTTAATATGAATCTCCTGGCGAAAAGTTTGGAGTGAAGAGTTGTAACTGCAGAAATTGTATTTTGACAACATAAGGAAAAAATCATGCAAGCTCTTGTAAAGAAATCTCTCCAATGGAGAGAGTACAGTAATGAATGAATAACACGTGTTATGACTGTGTTTAACTGTTTATTTGCATACGAGCCGTGTCGATATAATTAGATTAACAAAATAGACAGTTGCCCGAGCTAATCCCTTCAACGAAATCAATTTACTTATTTCAACCATATGAACTTCTCAGTGCACATACTTTTCCTTCTTTTAATCAATTTACGAGCTATTGTAGTGGAAATTTTAACTTCAATACTAAGTTCTCCGCACGCAATAACCGTCTTTTTAGAGAACCCGAAGAAAAACCGAAGATAAACTTTCCGCCGAGTTCGACCTCGACATTCTCACATTTTCGTCTCCTCGGTTTTTACCGCGCGTTTTAGCCATCGACTGGCTCTGATTTACACGCGAACGCTCGAGTCCAGACGCATATATCCGAAAACTACGGCCGTAGAGAACAACGCCGCGGCTCTTACACTCTCCCCCTCCTCTTTGGAACGGGGAAAATTTGAGATTTATTTTTTCGACGAGAATATTTGATCCGACTTTGCACTCAGCGCGGTCGAAATTTAGTGCACTTCTTTAGGGCGGGCGTGGTGTGGGCCAGCCGACGACGACAGGAGAAAATACTATTCTTCGCGCCGATTTATGTCCGCAGTTGCGCCATGCTGGGGATCGTAAAGCGTGAAATGGCGGCGGTGTACGAGGGGATGCTTTTAAAAAGAGAAATTTGTATTTCTTATGAAGTTGGTTGTTCTGAGAATGTTACGTTTTCGATTGGGAGCACAAGAAGAATTTGAAGATGCGTAAATGTAAGCATTTGCGGTAATAGATAAGCGCATAGCTGGAGGCGTATTGGATTAGTAAAGTGCACAGTGTAACAAGACCCAAAAAGGGCTTAAAATTATTGACAAACTTGAATGGAATTCATCAAGAACAACATTAAAGTATCTTGCTTCATTTCTGATATATTAGAGAGTACACGCATATCTTTGTTTATAAATACCAAACTTCATCCAATCTTTCCATCCACTCTTCTCTAAATTAATTTATTCAAACTTTTATTAAACTCTGAGCTCCATTACCGTGTACAGTCGATGTCCAATTTTTTTTTATTACTCAGTCTATCTCAATTTTTAATTTATTACTTATCTTGTCTACACTCCTTTCTCGTATCGGGGCCGTAAGCGAACCCGACGCGATCTTCAATCATCGCCGGCTAATATACCGTCGGGTACGGCTCATTTGCATCTCTCGTGGCCGCTTCGATTTCTTATACTTATTATTTCCTCTTGTACCGCTCCATTTTACGCATCCCCGGACGATAAATGTAAAACGACGAGGAATTTTTTCCCGAGCGATATCGTTTTTTTTTTTACTACTACGGCGTCGTTGTCGTTTTTTTTCCTGATTTTTATTGCTAAGTAGAAAGCTTCGTGTTCACCATTGAGGGTCCACCTTCGCTTTGGTTGAAAATTTTAATTTTTCTAGCTGATTGCCACCCCCATACGAATAAATGCACTTCCCACTTGTTTTGAATTTGAAATATTGTAATTGGGTTAAATTTCGTCCTCACTAACTAGGATGCGAAATCACGACTAGTTCCTCATTAAAAATATTCATAAATGTTACGATTTCAACCAGTAGTCCTGTAAAAATATCTAACAAAGGAAAACGTAACAATACTGCCACTTCACTCCCACCAGCTTTAAAGAGACGAATACACAACCCCATCTGCATTTTCCGCCATCTCCGCTTTCGTCGAACGGAATCCAAGATACCCGGTCGAAATCTTTAGTTGAATTTACATGGAAACGAAGGAAAAGAAACATCATTACAATTTACAATTACGTTTCTTTTAAAGGAGCGTCTTTGTGTAAGTCTTTCAATTTGCATAATATCGTCGTAAATTGTTTTCGTACGCTTTAGGTTCGTTTGTAAAAAGGAAGCGGTTTCCTTTTCTATCCTCTCCTATCTGCATGTCTTCTGTCTCTCGCTAGAGAGCTTAAAGTGAAAGAAGCGATTTAAAATTTAGTTTCGTAGGCCACGTAGAAAACCTCTATCGATAAACTGGTTAATGAAACTAATCAACATTATAACGTATGTCACCCCTGTATCATTAAGTTAAGCCAGCTTCTTTAAGAGACACCGGAGTGAAAATTATAGTAATAATAATATCTTGGAAACAAAAGTCTTACGTATTAGGTATGATCTCTTTTTATTATTTTGTGGTCCCTTACCGCGTGGTAATTGTAGTTTTTTCAGTATCAGCCGGTAAATAAATACAGGTAAAAGTAACCTACATTTTTGACCTTATAACTTCTTGGAAAACAAAATATTTTCAAATGTTTATCGAAATTACAATCGTTCTACGTTTAATTTCCATGTTTAACCCAAGATGGCGCCGCGATACTTGCCCCCATTTATTATGCGGGTTCACTTTTTTATATTTATGCGGGGACATGGACCGTATTATGTCCATAGTTTCCGAAACAGCGGTCCGCTTATGCGAAGACAAGTTCGGGCGGGCAGACGCGGCGCTACCTAAATTACGCTTTAAAATGGGCGATCACCGGATGGCCGGGACCTACATTATCGGCATTCCGGCATCGCAGGGCCGATCGCGTGAGCATCGAGGCTTTCTCCGCCTCCTACTTTCGAATTTATTATCCACGGCACCCCGCAGCGAACTCGGTCGGACTCTCTAGCAGACGGAGTCCTGTTCTTCTCATAACAACAACAATCGCTAAACAAGAGGAAATAGAACCGCTTGCCCCCACCAAGTTCTGATGCCTGCCGAGGCTGACGACGGAGCAACAGTTGCTGTTCATTCGTTTGGGTGAATTACTACGTTTAGCAATTGGGGAGTTTGTCACAGGAAGATGGTGTTGTTCCAATAGAGAATATAATGAATGAAAGCGTGATCAGATGTAGCATGAACGTATTAATTTTGGTTTACTTAATTACTGCATTAAGATCGTTTAGAAGATATCGCGACAATATCTTATAAACTATTAGAGCTAGCGGGATGAAAATTATTTTGGTGGACATTGTGCCGACATTGGCTTATAGCTTACATTGACAAAATTCCATTCATTCACGAGCATTGTTCCCTATAAATTAGTTGTCGTATTTATTGATATTCAAACCCCTACCAGGATCTAAGGGATTCATATCGTACTTCGGTTTAGCGGACTCCGTCTAATAAAATCATTGTTTATGTTAAATTGCGTCCTAGAGTCGTCGCTTCAGCTATTTCAATTAATCCTTCCGAAAACCAATTATTGGTCCTATTAACCATCCGACTGACGTTCGACGAAAGGAAGGACGGTGAGGAAGGGACGCGGTACGACGTTCCGAGACAAGTTTCTTGCGCCCCCAAGCAACATTATCGGAACGGGGAAAGGACTATCTGCCCTCTACGAATCGTATTCTGCCTGCTAAACAGAATAAGATAACGTATTAAAGTAATTAGGCTGACAGTCACTCACAATCGGCATTAGGCCCACATCAACAATCCCTTTCAACGGTAGTGCCGTGAAACTCTGTAGAACTACAGGGCGCACTAGAAAAGTAGCATGAGTACGCAAAAAAAAAAAAAACTGGAATTACTTCTATAATTGTCGGAAATGTTTTTGGGCACGCGTCTACTTTTCGAATATAAAAAGATGGCTTTATAATTTCAACAAATCTGCGTTTTGTCTATCCCACAAATAAAAAAAATAAAAAAAGCTAAAATAGCAATGCAAAAAGAGTAAAATACACTACCCACGAACATGTTTCTGCCTACCCGACGTCATCAGCGTGGATCCGAGTGTGTTTTTACTCCGCCTTATATCGCTGTTTGCCTCATAGCTCATTTTTAGCATTTTCTTTCAATTATATTTCGCTTCATACGCCATCGATTCCGCAACTTTCCAATCACACCCGGTATTCAACCCTCGATTTTCGGTCGGACGACTCCGTAGACCTTTCAGCGGCACTGAACGGATAGAACGGAAAATCTGTTACTCGTACAATGGTCTCATTCGAAGGGGGAATTACCTATCTCCTCAGGCGACTCGGCGGGTAATACGTGCTGGTTTCGGCGAGGGTGCGCTACGGCGCGGAGGGAACTTAAGAAGCGCTTTTTAATGGGGGAGGCCATTAAATGCTTTGTTAATACCCGAAAACATCGTCCGGATGATTTCCTTTGAGATTCAGGGGGTTCTCTACGTTGTGCGCGCTCCGATTCGTCGCGGGAGAGGAACAGGTTTCACGTCCGATTATAAATAATGGTTGAACGAATTGCATCTGTCAAGGATTTAAGGTTATCGCTACTATACAGGGTTGAATTATAATGAATAAAAAAAAAATCAACAAAATATCCAGTTTCTCGTGAAAAATTACACATTGTACCTGTATATTCCAGACAAGACCGTAATGCAAATAAACTGACGATTTACCAGTCGCAACACAGAATTAATGAAAATAACAGCGAAGTTAGACTACAACCTAACCACCATGTACGGACGCGCCTTTCGCCATATTACGGATCATCAGTGCAAATTTGTGGTAGGTGGCAGTCGGTCGACTAATTGTCGTAGAAACACATATAGAATCTCTAATTAACGATACCTTAATCACATAATTAGATTATTAGATTAACAAGTAATAGATTAATTATAATAACAAACGACCGGCTTATACATAGCGGCCGGGTGGTAATATAATATAATATAACTTTATTATTACTATTCTGGAACATAGAAATACTTTTAACCCTAATGTTCGAATACTTAATTGATTAGTAAATAACAGTAAATAATTCCGGCGCGTATATAAAATTAAACGTATTAGGTAACAGTTTAATACACATTGTAGTTGTTGTGTGTTTCTAAAGCCAACCTTTTATATAATTATAGAAGATACAGCAAAACCCAAATACCTCTCTCTTCCGAACGTAATCAAATATTCGTAGTCCGTATAATTTTAATCTCAACACGTTATATGCATCCATACATACGCACACATATACGCGGTATTAAATTATTTTTAGCCGTATAAAGCGCTCCACGCACATATTATGGCTTGTTTTTCATGTCGTGTTTATTTACTTTAGCAAAATATATGTATATGTCACCGTGGATGCTGTATAAATCTACATACGCGCTGCAGATTTCAAATCCTACAAATATCAATCAACCTAGATTCTACGATGTTAATTACATTGGTACTATTAATACATTTCTACATAATTTATTTAATTTGAATCTAGAAACCAGAGGCATAAATGTTATCGACACATGTGTACATACATATAAAATTAGATGTAAGGTCTTTGAAAACTACATTGATGTAGATTACTGTTCGATTCGATAGAGATCAATGGGGTTCGTAATTCCAAGTCCATTATTTTTGGTAACTGGTATTGGTGATAATCAGCAGTAAAAAAGTTTTTGTTGTTAAATTGGTCCACTGAAGTTTCTTCCATTCTTGCCATAATTTTTAAGGAAGTATATGAAGGCAATTAACTATCTATTTTGGCAGGTACAAAAACATAACAAAATATAGACGCATTATAACAGAGGAAGGATCAAATTATTAGTTACTTTTACGGAAGGGTAACAATCACTCCAAATACAACGCCATATTGCATTCGGCACAAATTATCCTTTTGGCATTGGCTTTCATAGAACAATTTGTATGTTTTCCTTTGGCAGGTAAATGTGCTCCAACGCCGGTTTTTCTAGTACTGTTTTCCACTTACTTTCATCTATTTTATGCCAACGTTAGAGGCCATCTTCGTCATCCTTAATACAATCTACATCATACATACATACATTTACTTTTCAAAGAAAGCCTCATCGTTCTCCTAGTCATCATCATCAGATTCTTTCTCAGGAGGAACATAATCCCGATCTAAAGTCGTCCGCATCAAAGTCCGAGGAAATTACGGTAAGTGTTCTTTCTCGGAGATTTCCTTTTCGAAGAATCTTCTAAATACCCTGGAGTCGAGCTAGCTCAAATTGGTAGTGATGAATTATCGTCTGCATGGCTGCCCTCATTAGCAGCAGCAGAGTCCTCAACCATTGCCTCACTTATTCCAATTAGGAATCATTAAAAGTCATTCTCTAATTTGATAACCTTAAATTCCCACTGAATATTTCAAAATGGGATGTATCTTCCAACTCAAAGTTAAGAGAATGCTTCGCTTCAAGAAACAACACATTCTATGCCAATTTCTCACTCAATCAAATGCTATAAACACATGAGCTACACGATCCCATGGAGATCTTGTCCGTTTTACACGTCACATATAAAATTACCATTACGTTAAGCGCAACATAACCCCAAATTTAATCTCAACGCTTCGTCGTGACCATATTCCACATCCGCTGCTAAAATGAACCGCCAAGCAAGAAACTATAATTCACCGCCAGCGACAAAAAAGAAAACCCCGATTACCCCTTGCCCCCAGATGCCACATCGGGCTTAAAATACATCGTCCGAGGGCGAAACGTCACGCGGCACGATGGCAGATGTTCTAGCTAAACTCGACGCGGCTATCGCTTATAAACAAGACGTCCTCTGACTCGAAGCCCTTGCCTTTTTAATATAAGTCGTCGCCGTCCTACACCTTACGCTCGGGAAATCTCGACGAACAATGAGCTGTCCCTGAATATGATTGATGATATGAGGGCGGTTAATTACGCAAAAGGGCGGTTGGAAGAAGAGCTTTCGCGTTCTTGTTCCGCTCCGGGTAGTGTGGGATATTTGCATAATATTAAATGTCACATATCACGACCCCCTTTTGTTGTTCGAGGGTTGGATTTTTTGGCGTATTTCCTTTTTGTTTCTGGGCTCGTAAATGGACGCAGTATTTGGAATAGGAAGCTTAATATTAAGCGGTGTATGTATGATGTAATATGTGGGAGGTAGGAAGTTATTAACTTGGATTTTTCTGTACCTACCAAGGATGTTCTTATTTGGATTCCAACATAGATAATGCTTTCGTTATTTAAGTATTTCTTATTGAATAGAATTAAATTTGCTGTTTATTTGATATCCTAGTAGATTATATTAAAGATGTTGCTGTGTATATGGTTAGATACAATCGCTCACGAAGTTTTTCATGTTGTGTACCACACGGGTAGCTAAATTACATATAAAATATGAATAAACCTTTTGCATCCGCATCCAAATGGTCAATACAAATGCTCTTAATTTAAGCGTTTCTCTAAAAACAGCGTACAATGTTCCTCATGCCGTAAAATATGTATACTTTCCGTTATATGTCTTCAGTCGGATCCACGCAGAAGTAACAAGGAGCAACATTAACGTCGACTTTTGTGGAACTATGTTACTTGTAGTTAAAAATAGGTCGCAGAAAAAGAAACTAGTACCCGCACAAAAAAAGAACTCGCTAATGAAGGTTCAATGAAGTATATGGCGCAAATGTAGCAAGCTTATTTATTAATAAACGGCAAACAATCCTGTAGAGACAAGGCTAAAGGAACAATTTACCGCTAGGCGAACGAAACATACGACATGGGGAAACAATTGTCAACAAACAGCAAGTTTGTTTCTGGAAACTGGCCACTGATGACAAATGTTGCGCCTTATTGCTTCTGTATGGGACCCGTTTTTAGACTTTTGTGTATAGGGCAAGCTATAGGGAAAATAAAAAAAAAATAATATTTTAACGATTTATTGCTTCTTACATTACCAAATATCGATGCATAATTTTCCATGTTTATGGAATCCAATTTATTATTATCGTTTAGTAAGAAGTGAGGCTATTACAAATGTCAAAAAACGTTTTTTATTTATCATGCGCCTATTTATTAATAGTACATCAAAATTGCACTCGCTCTTGTTCTTGCGGGAGCACGATCATTCTAAACCGCAAGGTAACTTACCCCGTCATATATTCCTTGATAAATCAATGCAGCAGAGCAGGAAATAAAGAAATAAATTCTCGAAAAATTCGCCCCAAGACGCCGTTTCTTCTTTTTCCTCCGCCGTCGTTTCCGAAATGCACCGGAGGATCGGCGTCCCCCTCTTCTACCACCCCCTCGTGTAATCCGATCTCGGATCCATACATCTGATCCAACGTCGTATAATGCCGGGCGTCTTTTCACCTAACTTTTATGACGAAATTTATTGCCTTATAAATTTCCCACCGTGTGTAAGTGAACCGCATGGAAGCACCGTAGAGAAGGCGGGGAGGTAAGGGGGAAAAAGGAGAAAAGCCTGCGGCATCCGCCAGTCACCTGTCCGCCCCCTCGTCCTCTGCTTTCCTAATGCTGCATTGAGCCGTTTTCCCTTCTATACGCAACACTAACACGCGACAGTAAAAATCCAGTAAATTTCCGAATAAAATATTTTGCAAAAGCTCGAGTGCCAAAGTGTTCTCGCATAAATCAAGCGCGCCCGCCGGCGGCAGGCTTTTTAGTGCCGCGGAACGTTCGTTGGCTTGCGCTTTCTTGTCAAGTTTCCTGTGTTAGTACTAATGTATAAGAAATGGGAGGAAGGTGATGGTTGGATACTTTACGATGATGATACAAAGTTTTTAAATTGAAGATATCAATAATTTGTAACGGGTAAGTGCTATAAAGCTTGGCAGCGTCTACAAAAAACTATCCATGTATGGTATGGAATGCTTGTATCGGTTAAAGTATTGATTTTTTCGCTTACCTGACTTGTACGACTTATGACGTATATAAGATGACGAGAGCGACGATATTCTGGGAGAAACTCGCGAAATTAGGATATCATCCCCAGCACCATTATTAAAAAAAAAAAGAGAGCCTTCTCCTATCCTCATAAGAGAAGCTACCAGAAAGTTACGTGGTATTGTACCATAGTTACGCCTCATATAAATCGCTAGGTGCCCCACGCAGAAAATGCGTTAATCATAACATTAATAATCGTTAAAGTGCGTTACATAATACCATGTTAATCTAACTTTGATATGAAAGATTAAGAAGCTTCGACATTCACCCAATGGCGTTACATATTCAAAATATATTCCTTTCACATTTTTAGAATGAAGAAGTACATGGCAAGAAACCGTAAAAGATGACTCATACCCGCATATACTACGTTTATTGCCGTCTCTCACGCGCAAACCGAACGGCTTTTTCTTCCCAGCAGATCCCGAAGTGTCGCATTACAGATGGCGCTGTAAATAGGAACACCATCGCGTTGCGGGGGGCCTATAGCTTTAGCGCGTTTTTTTAGCTTTCTTTTCTCGCGTACCCCCAACCGAAAAAAGAACGTAAAAGAGTGACATAAAATTTGGGATGATGGCTGACGTTTATGGAGTGCGTGACCCGAATTCTCGCCCGTCGGGGTTCCGCGCGATTTGCGTCTTTTCTAGGGGGCGCAAGGGTAACAGGATGATGTCGGTGGAGGAGGCTTAGCGTTGGTAACGCGGTCGAGGCGAGGGCGGTTGTCTGAATGATTAAAATCCGATTGGGTCCGACGTACGTACGCCTCTGACCTGGTATATGATGGGAATTTTATATACATATTATACGATGGGATTTTGGTAATGGCAGAGCGTTTTAACCTAACAAAAATTAAAAATGTATGTAGTGAAAGAAACTTTATTGCTTTCAATATTTTTTGTTCTGTTCATTCGATTATATACAAAGAAACGCGAACAGTAATGACCCAAATGTTGCGTAAGATTACAAATTTGTTCTCAGAGCAGGATTAAAAAACAATTAAATAAAATCTTGACCGATTTTCCATTTCATTTCCTTTATCCCAACGTATGTTCCAATCATGATACAATTTCACGATAAATCACAAGAGTTATACCAGTTTTGGTCACTCTTCCAGATCGATCCTGATCTTCCATCTTCCTTCTTTCCCTCTGAGAAGCGTTTTCCTCGAACCCGCATTCATCTTCCGTCCTTTCCCTTTGCACTCCACGCTCACCTGCCCGGCTGAAATTTAAGCGAAGCAGGTCGCTGTTATCTGCATCGTGTCGTCCCGTTTCCTCGTCGCACCGAACCGGAGTTTTGGCCGTACATCAAGATCGACATCCCCTTTCTCTGATTTTCCCTCGCCGCCCACCCAACCGGAGGGCGATAATCTTTTCCTCGCGGCTAAATCTCCGAGGTGAATTTAGGAGTAATAGAATTGAACCTCATTTGCATCTAGCGAGAGGACGCTAATTGAATACGAGGAGACAGAAAAAGATACTCTTTTGTGTTCTCGCCGTTTCTTGGACGATCTGTTCTTCGTGTTTTTTTTTCTATAGTTTTTGTTGGAAGAAGAATTTTGGCGTGAGAGCGCTTTTTGGAAAAGATTTTCAAGCTTAATACTACGGGATGATATTCTTTCTCTTTTCCTCCACAATATGTTCTGGTGAATACACAAGTAAATAAGCTTTGAAAACTCGACGATTTCTTTTAATATTACTCTTATGGACACAGCCTGCTGGGAAATCTAAATGGTTAGTTTATAGAAAAGAACTTATAGAGAAGACGATGTTCTGGATATTTGACAAAGAACCAAAATTGGTCGGCAAAGAAACCCTATTATTGATTAAATGTGAAATAAGCTATACAGACTGTATTTCAATAGCTATTCTGCCTTACATGCTTACTTTATATGAGTGGCAAAAAAAGATGTAGTACGTGGTATTGTATATTTATACTTGTAAAGTTCAGTACTATAGAAGTTCATAATCTTTCCTTTCATTAATTCTTAGTATTTAATCTTATTTCTCCTCATTAAGCAAAATTCCAATAACTCATGGCTGTCGAATAGAATTTTCGAAAAAGTGTAAAGGTCTTCTCTAAACACTAAAAATTACCCCACGCTATTACAATAAAATAATTGTTCTGGAATTTAACCGCTTCAAATTTGAAACTGAATCATAACTCCAATAACTTATCTATCCTCTAAATCCATAACCAAACACCATTTCGCCTTTAATACACTTACAAACAAACAAACAAAAAAGGCATCACCGTGAGCTTTGGACCTCCATCAGAATAAACGCCAACGTTTCTCACTCTAACAAATTTTGTAAATCTACCCGAGGAACCCTTCGAAGAGCGAAAATTAGTCCCTTATCCGTCGAAGTCGTGCCTATTCCCCTTTTTCATTAATCCGCACTCTCGTCTTTTTTTTCGTTCGGTGCGTGGTTTCCTTTCGCCGTTGTATATTTTAAAAACGGGACGGAAATTCAGCATAGCGGAAAACATACACCACCACCAAGCAGCACGAACGCTACGTTAAAAGGGAAGCGGTAGAGGGGAAAGGCTGGTAGAATTGTGAGGAATCCTTAAAAGTTGGGGTCGGATATCACCTCTGTATACAGTTTCGTGTTTTAATCAATCTCTTTTTTCGGCTGAACAAGCGAACGGAAGGTAAAATAATGCGTATGCTGCTGTTGAAAGGAAATTAATCGTCTATATAGCGTGTTCCGAAAGAAACTAACCATGCTAAAATATTCTTCATAACATCTTTTAATTGTTTTAATACACAAATAACTTTTTGCAATTCCTTACTGCCGCCTAAATTTATTGTTTTCTTTTGTAATTTTTGAAGCAGTCTTTTTAATATTGTACTAATATTTAGTTGCATTATCCATTCATAATGCTTCTCATATTTCAAATGTGTAATGTTATTTCGACAAGCAGGAGCTTTTATATAGAATATTTTTTTTAACAAATCGATAAAAAAGAGTTTTCCTCTTCTAACACGTATCGGGCAGCACAGTGTCTATCTTCCTAAACGATTTTTCTAGCTCTACATGATTTGTGTAAACATTCATGGGCGCGGTTATTAATTATTAGTTTGTCATGTTCCTGGACAACACGACCCCACAAAACATTGTCAACCTCTTGCAGATTATCCTGGAACATTTAAAATTTCTACTCTCTGTAAAACTGGAATCACAAAGTTATAAGAATGTCGATCCAAAAAAAGGACACCCACCTTTTCAATGTACTCAACGATAAGTTCCCCAATGAAACATGTTACCCGCATTGGTAACATCGATGTACCGGCATTGTCCGGCCAAAACCGAGAGAGGACTGACATGCGATGTTTATTTAATCCACCCGACGATAGGGTGGCGTGAGATAGACAGCTACAAGCCAAATCCGGAGCTTACGCATTATCGCAGATAACTTTTTCGACGAGTTTCAATTTTAAAACACTCACGGCACCGCCCAGCAGCGGTACGTCAAAATGGAAACGGTCCCTTGTTGGGCGACGACCACTTGGAGCGGTATAAATAATAAGCCACGCACGCATACATACAGACGCGTACGCATCTAAAAGTTTTTCACGTTGAGGGTTACGGTGACGTGAGACGTGGTTCTCTACGGGGAATAAGCGGCGAGACAAACTTTTAACGTTAACGTTGGTGAGGAAAAAAGTGTATCTTAAATATGCTCGTCTAGGTGAAGAGGTAAGGTGATGATTAAGTTAGAAGCAAGGAAAATGGAATTTCCGAGTATATTTAAAGTTGCAAGCAGTGGGGGAGAAGATAAACCGACGGTTGGAGGATAAACATAATACTTCTCTTAAAATCGATGCTTTGTATGAAGGTAGCAACAAAGGTGACGAACTGAAGAACTATCAAAAGAGTCATAACATTTAAAAATAAAACAAAGAGCTCGAAGAATCCCTCAGCGCTAGTTTCAAACACAGCCGCTCCGCATGATTAAACCATTTTAAATTCTCGTTTGTAACAAAGTCAAATACCTACATAGTTAAAAATTAGAACCGGCTAAATTAAAGTTGTTGAAACCAATACTTTTACGTAGAGCAAAACTATATTGATTTTCACTTAACAAATAATGTTCACTATGGTTTCGTACAGCTTATGAAAGACTAATGATAAAATGTCAATTGCACAATAATTGCTTATATAATCCTGATTAAAAAGATTTAAATCTTCCAGAGAATTGAATAGCGAGTCGTAAAATATTTGGAATTATTTAGAATTCCAGAACAAAATTCTTCATGTGACATTGAACACAAATTTCATTCAAGGGAAAATCGGAAAGATATCGGAAAACAAAGCACAGAGGCCGCTGTAAACCCACGAATAAGGATGATAAATTCGGAAAATATCGACCGATAAGCAAACCCGCCGACCAATTACATTTCTATTACGTTTAAGATATTAAGGACATAAAATACCGCCGTTGAATAAATCACGCCATCGATATTAATATTTTATCGCCCGGCGCTCCAAGACCAGACAACGGCAAATAGAGAACGGTGACCGAAATGCATTCGAAACTGCATTTCTACCGTGTTTTCCGCCTAGGGCTGGGCGAGAAGGCTGGGAGGTATCCGAAAAGGTAACAACGTACAGCTAAGGTTCCGTTTATCTGGCTTCCATTCATGTTCCGAAGGTTGTAAAAGGTCAATCTTCTGGTATTGTTTTCGTTGTGTTTTGTGGAGGAAACCATTTGGAACTCTTATTGTTTTGGTAGTCATGAATTAACAAACAATGCAAGGCTTTTTATTTTAGTTGCTCATTTTTGTTTCGAGTAATTGTAGATGAAGTCTTCTTATTAATGACGATTATATTAATTCATTAATATCGGTATGATATTGGTATAGAATGGAAATCTAAACCTTTTGTACTATATTTAAGTATAATTAATACGGGTCAGTTCATTCTCACGCACGTGATTTTTGCTCTTTCTCTTTAAGCCTATTAAATTGATTATAGATTGTATCGAGCTGCTGCAGATGATGCAGAACCTAGACATATTCTATGCACCAGATATATGTCCAAACTTAGAATAAACTCGTGTTAATTTAATTCGAATTAAATGTTAATTCACATTGATGCAATTTGCTATTAGAGTTGGTAACTGCAATCAAAAGCGTTTTCGGTACAATCATTTTTGGCCCCACCTGTACTAACCGCTACCACTATCGTTCGGGTGCGCCCTTGCCTTCATCGTAGTAACGCTTCCAGGACTGCGCCGCCGGTTCAAGATTTATTGCCGGTCTCGCGGAACGGTTTAATTAAACAGTGACGTCTCAATTAGAGCAATCAGAAGGATCTACTGGCCGACGTATCGATTCGAAGCCGGCTGGATGATGCGGACAACGTCGACGAAACTAACCGGAATGGATAGCTTGGAAAAGACAAGAAAAAAACAGAGAAAAGGAAGAGGATGAGAATAACGTCAGGAGTGGAACAAAAAGAATTAAAAGGAAGAAAAAAAAGCTCGGTATCGCTAACGAATTTATATCATCCGGTATCCGGTATCAGAGCATTAGTTAAGAGTCTGTACGGTACGAGTAGCCCGGATGCAAATTGAAGACGGATATGGTCGTGATTCGAACTGTCGGTAGTAGTTTGACAATTTAATTGGATTTGCTTTTTCAGCCCTTTGAGGCACAACAGCAAAAAACGAATAATTAACTTGTAGATGCTCGAGACGATAATGGACGAGAGGCAGGAGATCTTAAACCGGATTCCGTCGGTTAGTTTTGACGACAACAATAAAGAAATAAGCAATAGGAATTTAATTATGATTCCCTGAACAATGTGGGTACTTCTGAAAATTAATCGCGTGATGTGTGACATGAATCTGATCTAAAATCAAGCGAGAAATTAAAAAAGCAACGATTTTAATTTAGGCAATCAATTTAAATAAATAGGGATTTTCGGCAATGATAACGCCGCTCAAATTTTCCCAAATAACATGTCATAACCCTGTCAATTATAATCCGTATGATTCAGCGATGATTATCAACTACATCGAGCTCGAATTCCGGTCTGTTCAACGATAGACAATAATTTTAAAAGCTTCAGCATCGATTCGCCATTATGCAATCTATTTTTCATATCCAATAACGTCGCATTTGTATATTGGGATCGATTTACGTATCGCGAAATCCGGCCAGCGTTCCAAAAAAAAAACGCTCATCCTTTTTTTCCCCTATATAATCAATTCGACGTTTCGCGTTAATTACCCTCTTCCATCTATACGTATTCAGGCCGGAATATTCGCTCCTGACTAGTTCTTTTCACCTCCGCCAGAAGCTATGCAAATTTTTCAGCAAACAAAATTTAATTGCTTAATGCATTTTTATGTCAGTGTCATTGTTGACGCGCGCGCGCTCTCTATCGTAAATAGGACGCGATAAATTAAGCTCCTCCGCATTGTCCAGCCGGTGCACATGTGCAGTGTACTCACGCATACAGCTGCCGATATGGATGTATGTACGATACAGACGAGAGTGAGAAATATCACGGTTCGTCGGGCAGTTGTGGGATTAAAATGGAAAATATCGATCAGGAGGACGAGCCTATTTCAATATAAATATGTCACTGGTGCTACGAACACCAGTGTAAAAACGCGAACATATTATCTAGATCTTCACGCATTATTTCACTTATAACTAAAGACGAAAGTCAGTTAGGATCGAGACGTGACTTATATCATTCGATCGCTATTTTAGATAATGATAGAATGCATATGCGCAACCCCTACTGACGCTAACGCGTTGCTGTGATACTCTAAGTCATGCCTCGATACTAACTAATGTTCGTCTCTCATTATAACCTACAAATATCAGTTCATCAATGTCACTGCATTGGAAACAGTGATTTATCATTCATATAAAAAACGCAATGATTAGAATTTGTAGCGGGAAAAAACTGGATAACAACCTCTGAATTTTTTGAATTTAATTTTTATTATCTAGAATAAAGAATATCATAGGTCTATATTAATGTTTACAATCGAAAACATCGATGGTAAGTATCGATACTTCGATATCGCATCCCTGCCTTCGCGTAGACAGGATCACTGAAGATCTTGTAACTTTATCCAATGTGCGATCGCATAAACAATTGAGCAATGTTAAAAACTTACTTCCACCCTATCCAATATGCTCAGGATTCCATCAAGGACATAAACGACAAACACTCGATCAACATCTAATAATAGAACACTCAACGCTTTTCATAATTTAAACATTCTTCGACGGCAAAACTCCACGTCCGTAGTCTTAATTTTGGATACGCCAAAAGTGAACCTGCAAAAGCAGTAGGTAACAATGCGCGCGAAATATTCAACACGCGGCTAATCTAATGAAGTTCGCCCGGCCTAACAGGATTAGGCGTCCGTTGTGTCTTCCTAAACCGTATCGCTTCATGTCGACGCTTTACCGCTCGTATTAGGAGCGAACGCCATATAGCGGAGAGATAACAAGAACTAACACCTGCATAGATGTCACAGACGAATAAAATAAGTATTTTCTACACGTTTGGATGTGGATTTATACTTTGGAATTTGCAAGCATGAAATTGGTTCGTCGATCAAACATAATTCCGTGTTTGAACAATTGTGTGCATTAACATTTCTAAACGCTCGGAATGGACCTTCAATCGAAGTTCATGCCATAAACTTTTAAAAAACGTAGATTACCTTCCGAGCGTTGCATCTTTGGCATGCCTTAAGAGTTCGGTGATTTTTTCAAGTTAGGAACATGGAAATTGTAATTAAGGCTTTTGGTTGGAAATAAAAAAAGATATTTTCACGTTCACACTTGATTGACTGGATCTACACCTAATATATACTACTAAATAGTGGTATCGACGGTCTAATTCTAACTTCGTATCTGTAAAAATTTAAATTTTATTTTTTCGCGCCAATCGGAAATTCTAGTATTCTAATACCACACATTACAACTGTATCCGACGGTCGGCGTTCTTGTAAGAAAGCTGCTCCTGTAAAATATCGATTCATGCATTTACGGCGTATTAGCGATATATTCTGTATTCCACTTATGATTTTTATATTTCAATGCTGCCCATCGTAATATATGTAAGTATACAACGAGAAAATCTCAACGATGCATTAATTTCGAGCGGGAGTTTGTAACAATGAAACAAACACGCGTATTATGAACAAAAAATTAAATGAAACGTAGCAGGAAGTAAATTAAAATCTCCGCTCTTCATATTCGAATGTTTCCGACGGAACATTCGTCGAAATGCTTTCGTAATTAAGGAAGAATACGGGATACGAGCGTCGAGCTACTATCATTGTTGTACGAATGCGGTGATCTATGTTCAGCTGTATGTGCGAGATTTTTAATAAAAGCGCCTTCATCGCGTGTTGATTCGCCGCGTTGTCATCTGAAAAACGAGCGCAATTAAGCTACGGTAGATACAAATGTACTTACAATGTGCATAGATATTGCTCTGAGAGTATGATTTTTGTTTACAATGTTTAACTGTAAATACATATATAATACAAGGAGATCGATCAGATCAAACTATGCATAGCTCACTAAAAAATATGTCTTGAATAGAGTCAGCCAATATTTGCGGATGTAACTAATGTTTAACCTTCTATTAAAATAAATTTCCAAACGAAACCCAGAAGTCCGAGATCGATAGTTTGGCGAACCAGTAGACATTACGCTAACAGTATCAATGATGTTGATATAAACAGATCTTTTATTAGAAAAGAACAAAGTTTTGGTTGCGACATCTGACCTATGCCAGCAGGGTCTACTTCCAAGGCAGGAAATATTTATTTCATATATTTAGGTAGGCTTTAATAATAACATCGTCTAAAGAGCGCAACTTTCTACAATTACTTCAATTTGTAGTAGAAAATTGTTCCTACAGCGTTCTTGCAAATGTGAAGTGCTCTTTCAACTATAACTCAATTCAATTCAACCATAGAATACGCGTGTAGACCTTTCTTTTCTAGAGAATTAACTGAAGCGTAATTATCTTAATTTTCTTCTGTGTGTTCAAGGAACGGAATAACTGCTAATCTAAAACTCCACAAGATACCAAACTAAATTATTATTCATCAATATGCAAAATTTGTAACATAGTATACCTACAATAACGCCGAGAAGAGAGACAATTAACGGTAGAGGTCCCGCGGTTGTCGCGTCACCTTTTCGTGGCCGAGAGGCACCCTAGACAGTCTCTCGCTAAACGATCGGCTCCATCCGACAGCGTCTGGATACGTCGACCGCACCTCGCTCTTTCCTTCGAATTAGTTAATCTCGCTAAGTGCATATTCGCACAATTTCAGGCTGACGCCTCCAAGCATACCGGGACACCGCACCGCCGCGCCGTCGAATGAACGCGTCTCTCCACTCTACGTAGAATAACGACGTGAACTAAACCGCGGCACAACACCCGTGTTGCTTGCATCGCCGCCGCAACTCCGAAACTTGCCTGCTTCTATGACGCTGCGGTAGCGCCAAAACTTCGTCGGATTTTAGTTTCGAATAATAATTACATCTCATATCCTCACAACCCTTGCGAACAGAATATAGGTTAAATAGCTAACCACTTATCAATTCACCGTTTAACACCTGATGCTGCTGTCGGTGATCGCAAACTTTCAAAATTTACCACCTATTAGTACGTCGGATAGACGATGATTCCTTTCGAGCAATTTAGAATGATAGATCTTTCTACTAAAGCAAAGACCCCACAAACAAAATACACGTTATTTACAAAATAAATCGCAACATCTGTGACGACAGAACAAACCCAACAACGCCTACACAAAAGAATTTACGCTCACAAGTATAGCATTAAAACCAAAAACATTAATTCAACCGCATTAGCTATCGCATAGGTGAGGTCAATAATCATTAACCAACAATCGTACTTGCGCTAGCGCATTTGAAATAATAAAACGTAGAAATCGAAAGCAGGCAAACTCCTAGTCTTACCGTTTTACCGCAGGTAAAATACCGCGTTCAAAAATTTAAGACGGCGCGCGACATTTCCCTACCGACCGACCTGCTGCCGATGGGTGGGGTATCTTTTTACCTGCTCCTTATCCTCGATTCCATCGAGAGAAGGGCCGAAAGTAATCGAAACTCCCAATACGATACACACACACGTACGACGTTACAACGAAACGCCGTTCGGTTTCCTTTCCTCTGCTTTATTCCCAAGTTCTTACATCCATGCACACACAAACGCTAAATGAGCACTATTTATATTCAATTTCGCCGCTGGAAATTATTCCCGGCATACAAAGAAAACGACTTTACGTTATTAAATATTTCAAAACGCTATATCGCACGCAATCCCCTCACAGAAGGATTTCAATAATTTACGGCGAGGCCCGCCGCTTTTCCGTTTTGCCCTATTCCGTTTTAATGCCCGATGGTCACGGACTACGTTCGCGGTGGCCGGCTTATCGTTTTTCTTCTCATTTCTTTTTGTTTTTGGGAGGCTTCGAAGTCCTGAAATAATTAACCCAGGCAACGGGAACATTAGGCTTCGTACAGAAGCCGACTTTTGAGAAAAGTGGTTTTTAAATTCTAGTATTTTCCAAAAAGCAGTTTCGAAGTCATTTACATAGTGTTTCGGGACGAAAAGGAAATACTTCGAAGTAATATTAACTAGAGAGCATCGACGCTGGACAAGGATATTTTGCAAAAGTTCATGATATTATTAAATATACAGGTTTCCCACGGAAGTGGCTAATTAGTTTTCGGGCTTAGTTTCTTACGTAATGAACTTTGTAATTTTAAACGGAGCAAAAAATTCAGCATAAAAAGAGTCGCAAGTTCGACTCCCACCAGCTTCGTGAGATTTTTATTTCATGGGTTAAATTTAATTGTATCGGTAATCGAAGGAAAGGACAGGATTTCTCAATGAATTATTGTTCGCTGCTTATTGTAAATATTGTGCTAGCATTAACTTTAAAATTATACAATGAAAGAACTTTTATATTTCTCGACACGTAAACATAATCGACATATCACATATCCAAAACTTCAAATTAAACAATATCAGGATATCAGCAACGAAGGTTTTGCCAATCTGCTTTTTGTTATTTTTACAAAGGTAACTACGAGGAGGCATAGAATTATCTCTTTTGCAACACAAATTCATGTTGCTAATCAACGCAATCACAACAATTGTTAATCTACTTCTAAACGAAGAAAATATTCAAAGGTTTGATTCTACAATCATGTTTCATAATCGTAACCCTTCGTCTAAAAACATCTCCGGTAGCCTACGCCCTATCGCCCACACTGCAACACCGGCCTGAACATCAAGCGAACTCTATCCCATCCAGGTTAGGTTATTTTGCGTAATAAAGACCGCTCATACACGCGCGCACGAACATAAATACATCCACGTAATGCTCGCCTCCCCCACTTTATAACGCTCTAATGACCTGTGGGAAAACCCCGTTGTAAGCCTATCGTAAAAAGTGCCCGGCCACTTCTTTGATTACACGCGTTCATTAAGGCCATTAAGTTTTCGTTGTACGGTAACTCGCAGGGATGGTAGTTTCAACGTCGGACGCACATCCTGCTTGATAAGAAAAGGGAACTGATATTCACGGGTGTTGTATAGGATGTTAACGGTATTGGGGGAAAGACATTAGTTAGTGGAATGTTTTTGGATTTTTAAGTGCACGTAAAGTTACGGCGATTGTTAATTTAATTGCAATGCTATTACTAACATTGTTGTTCTCTAAGACAACAACTTTAAGCAATCTAATTTACCAATGAACTTTGCCAAACAGTGTACAATTTGAAAACACAAAGGAGCACGATTCTAATAATATAATATGCTAAATAAACCCCCTTAATATCAAAGTATCTTCAATAAAAATAACTTTCCCACATCAGACGACTCTGAAATAAAATAGCCTTTAATATCCTCCTCTGGAAAAAAAAATAGCGTCCCAGGTGGCTAAATCCGTTTTCCTTTCCTAGAAAATGTTCAGAGGAACAAAGCAAGAAAAAAACCCAGCCCCCGTGACATATTTACCGTATATATCTTATCGATTGCTCGCGGTCCAAATTTAAAACTAAAAGATGAAAAAATCTCCAGTTTCCCTAAGGTTTTTCGCCTCGATACGCATGCTGGCTCCATATCGACGTCGTTATTGCGTTTTCTCTTGTTTTTTCTCTGCCCGACGAATCCGGAGGAGTGGCGAGCGAAGAGGAAACCTGTCGAGAACGCGAACTTTTGTTTTTCGCCGGGCGGCGTCTCTCGACCTTCTTTCGGCCGCCTTGTCGCGTCCGATTGTCGACCTCGTCGTTTCCGCTTCGCGTTTGTTTCGCGCGACAACTAAATTCTCAATTTATGGGCGAACTTGTGAAGGAGAAAGAGAAAGGACCGGAACGAGCGTAGAACACTTCGAGCGTACAGATGTGTCTTTGGCACTTCAATAAAGTTAAGGTCGCACGCTATAAAGTATTGGTTAAGCGGAAACTTTGCTCATAGTAAAAAAAAGAAAGAATTTGGAAATGTGGAAAAAGCAAATTAAGGTGTTGTAGAAGAAATATGTATTGCTCGAGACTATTTTGTGTTATGTACAATCAAGGAAAAAACACTCTTGGGTAGAACTTGTTGAACTATGACACGCAACTGAAAGCAAATTGAAGAATTAAACAGACAAGAAGTTACTTATCGATCTATCGACTGTATGAATGCGCACAATAGAGTGGGAAACCGAATTAAAGTGACCCTGAGCTAGCTCAGGTAAAGGGGTAACGTCAAGACAGACGAATTATCAAGAGCAGGTTCGTCAAATGTTGACAAAAGCCTAAGGCGCTCTATGGGAATAACATACACGGTAGTTGAAGCAACTACTAAGCAATGGAAAGATAAAAAATTTCATGACTAGTGGAAAAGCATTCAACCTCATTATTTTTGTAAATATAAAAGATTGACATCCCTGTTATTAATATTCATACTTCACGCGTTAGTTTTTCAAACCGTTTTATTACCTTCCTGCGCAATATGATATAAAATTTCCAGACATCAGCGTTCGTCCGTAATAAAAGGCAATAAAACACTTTAACCTACTATGGGGCGTTAAAAAAAAGAAATTCGTTATGGTTTCCATGCGTTGCCTGGCCTACACACACATATAAAAATCGTAATAAATGTACCTAAATTACGAAAAATGGAACAGCCTAACGCGCTCCAGACCTTTCCCGTGCAAATAAAATCCAAACTCTAAACGTGGAGGGCAAAGACTGGAAAAGGTTAGACATTAACCGTGGCCAAAGGCCATTACCGCTTGGTTCTCATCCTTATTGCGAATAAAATACAAGATGCCAGGTTAGTTAGACCGGATGAAGATTATAATTCCGAGAAATCAGGGTATCTTTTTGCTTCTTTTTCCTTTGTCTATCCAATGGTTGCCGCTATGCGGGCATCTCAAAAAAAAAGTTAATAATGTTTGATAAATCACAGCGGCGTTATATCAGCGGGGCCATAAGCCAGCGTTTTCAGCGAATGGCGTCTTATCCCTCTTCAAATAAACACACAAAAAAAAGAACACGAAGGGATTGCGAATGGTAAAATCTTCAATACTAATACGGATTATGATTACTAGATAGATAGAAGTCTTGTGTCTTCTTGTTTTATATACAAGGTGGATATACAGTGAACGGATAGAATGTACAAAAAATAGATATTTTAAAATTATTTTGACATTTACAGAGTAAACCAAAAAGAAATATTAAATATAATTCTCTTAAACGAAACATCCTATACATTGGTACATGTCTGGTTTTTACTATTAGGAGAGGGTACCATTGTTTATCTGATTTGTAAATAGTAATAGAGAATTTAGAAGATTAATAAATAATTCATAATAATATTAGTTTTGCGAAGACAATTATTAAAAACACAGAAACATAGCATAACTCATGTATTTTTCTCATATTCTTTTTGTGTGCTTTTCATAGTAAATTGTTGCTAGTAAGCCTATTATTACTATCATCATTACGAATTTCGAATTTACTTTACAACTTTGACAAATTACTATGTATAAATAAATAAACGCACTATTTAGGTAAAATTTCAAAAACTGTTTCCCTATGAAGCCAAAAAAAAATGTCGACTTAATGCTGATGAAAGCAGAAATGCCGGAGTGGGTGACCATCCGTCACTTCCACATTAAATATAAATTAATTAGTAATAAGTGGATTAATGCGAGAACCTACCACTGGTTTAACTACATACAAACACACAGAAATGCACTTACCTGGACGTATCCGAGTCCTCGCTGACGTCAGAGCTGTAACAAGAGAGGAACACAAATTATAACAATGCAGGTTAATTGGCCGTAAGGGTATATACAGTAAAGGGACACGCACACATACTCCGAAGTTAGGTATGCGTCACATATGCACGTATTTAGGTGGCATGATGCGAAGGACGAGTGAACTAGTACCGATCTCCCTCAAGACCCCATCAATGAACAGGATATGAGACGCCAGATATTGGCGCCGAGGTGGAGACGAGGGGAAGGAGGTTACCGGTGACCGAACGCGCCTTCCGACATCCGGAATGTTCCAATTAAGTCAACAATTGCGGATGGACATATTAGCGGCCCCGAAAGTGAATCCTATGTCAATGTTCTAATAAAACAATGACAATAAACATGATTATTACATTATTATTATTACTAATGTATAAATGTATAAAATTAGATTAAAATAATTCTTGTAAAGTTGTCAAACCGTTATCGATCTTTCTAAAGCTTATCAAAAACTCTTAAGTAAACCGAAACGAATATAGTTAAGATTAAAGACCCTTAAACACAAGACAAGTATTACATGGTAAGGTTTCTCTCTAAGCTGTGAGTAATGTACATCGTGGAGTGTTATTTGTTAACAAACATTCTTCTTTGTAGTCAAGAACTTAGTGTCACTCTAAATTAGTTGAAATTCGATTTGAACACTTCGTATAACGTTAAAGGCCCAGACAGATAAGCGTCTGTGTAATACTATTCGCGAACTTCAAAAATCGATTTGTTCACTCCTTCCGATCTAGTAGTTATTAAACAACGGCAACTCGACAGTTTCGCAAGTTTCGTCCCCTGCTTGCCTGATGTGTACTTGCTTACAAGGTGTTCCAAAAAAACATGGTGTACAGTTTACTGTATACTGTGAACCGCTACAGAAAGCCGTGATATTATTTTCTTTAAACTTGATTATCTGGGGTATAGGTTATCGTTACAATTTGTCAGATATATTAATTATTTTCATTCCAAAGCGTTTTGATAGCTTTTCGAGCGACTTGTAAACGCAGACGCCTGATGGCACCTATCGATTGGCGTATGAATGTAGAAAGGAACACACTATCGTATAAATATTTAACTAGACAACTTCGTTTTGCTCCGATGCCCTTTCAGATACGTAATACTTGCAGTGGAGTAGATTACGATAAACGACCATCTCTCCTCCGCTGTCCTCCTGCTCCATAAAACGATTCACTAAACCACCCTGTTCATCACAGTTATTTAATGCAGGCATTCTACAATATTACCGAATCGGTATTTTACATACATCCAACGAACTGGTTCGATTATGGTTTGAAGAGCTTTCGCATGCACTTGTGTCGTTTGGTTTCTAACGAACGATCGACATGAATATTGTATGGCGATTCGAAAGAAGTACTTGTCGATAGCCTTTGCCATGTAACAACTTCGATTTTACTAACTAACATTACTATTTCAGTGAATATACAGTATGTAACAAAAACCAGGAACTACCACTAAACACAAATGACAACTAGTAACAGTTATAACCTTCTAAACACATGATTCTTAATGAAAATCCCTTTCTCTTGGATGAAAAATCAATTGCATACTGTACTATCTCATTAGCAAAATAGAAACACACTCATTGCGTGTTCTGGCTGGCATTCATGCAGGGTACGAAGTAGCTCAATCGTCGGTAAATGGGGAATATGCGTCGGTCGAAGGGACGACCGCGGAATGGAGATGTTGAGGAAGGCCGAGAAGAGCGGTCATCACATCCGGTGTAAGTATATAGCGAGCGATGCGACGTTTACTTACTAAGATTAATCATCGCCGCGATGAAGGATCTACATAGATGGATAGTCGGATCTACGGTACTAGCCTTCGAAATGGATTGTTGCGGTTTGGGGTGTACGGACGGGGGCGATCGCAAGCGTAAGGAATGCGAAATTGGTTCGTAATACGCGAATATCCGTTATTGCGGCTTGTTGAGCAGTTTATTAGCGGTCGGCTTGTATATTGGATTTCGCCAGCCGACGGATGGTGAACAGCGAGACGCTGTGACCACAAGAGATATTCTGTCTATATTATCATTAAGCAACTAACTACATATGTACATAAACGAAAATCAAATAAAAATTATTCATTATACGATCGTAAATTTTACAATCCTTTTGAAAATGTGTGGCCTCCCTTTTTTCTATATTTTTGCGCTGCTGCCAGCCATATATACGAAAAATATTCACATCAGATGAACCCTCATCCACTCCATGCTGTAGAAGCACCATTTTAGGATTAAATACCTTTTCCAAAGCGAACGTGCCTCCGTTACACGTCAGATTAGCATATGACAGTGAAATTGCGTGCGGGCATACGTTCGATCATTCTAAAACTGTTCTTCGCGTCGGTCGCCTTTTTAGTTCTCCCCTATTACTTCCGAAATATTCGGGAATGCTTCAATTTCGCGCACAATATGGGAGTGAGCGAACATGGGAAAAATTTAGATTAAATTCTTTTCGAAAATACTTTGGGTTGGAGAGCTCAGAAGTGATTAGAGTATTTGAGTTAATGCAAATACATCGGTAAATCAATGACTGTTGTTGTAGTCGAAACTTTTACATGATGTTTCGGCACTTTTTGGTCACCGTAAACTTTCTTATTTCTTTCTTACTGTGGAGAAGGGTTGATGTGGCGGTTAATGATAGCTGAAATATTATTCCAAGAATAATTATTACAGAGCAGAGTGTCGGTGATATGGCTCAGTTCTTCAGAGAATGAAATGGGCTCAGATATGGAAATGGCCCTTTGGATAAGAGAATGATAACACCGTGCTTTTGGGCTAGATGATTTTATGAGACGCCACTGAGATATCTATCTGTGTGCATAGGAGGATCGAAAATAAATTAGCCTATGCCTAATTTCACAAAATAATTCACAGATTTTCAATAAATAATCAATTTTCGTCACAGTTTACGACCGTTTAATGCTAGCTTCTTTTTAGCCAGCAAACACTAAACTAACACCGGTAAATCTAGTGCTCAGAATTTAATATTGGCGAAGAATTTCCTTCAAAACAAATAAGGGCGACACGCAGGAAAATGATTGACGTTACTTTACCGCGCCGATGATAAAATCATATTGATGCCTTCGTCGCAACCGGCTTTGAAAATTGAATATGGCGGCTGCATGGAACAGGAGCGTCTCATTCAGCACTACCGCTGGCTGGTAATGGAATTTCGTAGCAGCGTTAGACATTTGATTACGTACTTATTGTATTTCCTTTAGACTGAACGAGATTCTCTTATCGCGTAAAAGTTTGAAAGGAAATGTAATAGACTACTGGGAACGATGGATATTATATCCGGTAAAATTAGTTGAGAATGTTGTCGCTATCCCTCCTGCAAACTTTTAAATTTAAATAAATTATAAAGACGAAGACAACTTTTAAGTTACAATGGAGAGAGTAATGCTAAAATAGCCCATGATTTATTGCAAACGCAATGCAAGAAGAGAAAAAGATACACTACCCACGGGCATCTTTCTGCCTACCTGGCATAGTTCCGTATCGTTGTTGCCTCACAGTTTATGTCACATCTCGAAACGACGAGCTAGACACTTCTTGGTTCCCTTTAGTGGCAAGAAATACACGCCTGCCACATGCTCGAGGGATGCCTCGAGGAACCGTCCCGAACTTTCACCGTCAAAAAAGCAGGTACAACCACGTTTAGATTCAACTGGCCACAATTTCACTGGGGCGAAAGATATTCGATTTTTTCCATTCTAACAGAAACAATAGCATGGACTGGCACAAACGATTATTAACTATCTTTTAACGCATGCGTATCGCCATCTTCATGTTGGGGCTTCAAACTTTTGAGACTACCGTCGTACATAAAGAGTACGCGAAGGAGGTGGTGATACAATATTAGAATATAAAAATAACGACGTGGATTAGCCGGGGTATTAAGAAAAACCATATAAGAAATATAACAACGATAATAAAAGTTTATATACCGAAATATTTAATACAACTTCGCTAACAAGGCAGACATCACGGGGACAATTTGGCAACGAAATCTTCATCGCAAATGCACGTACCACAATAAAATTTAACGACGCACAGAACGACTCCAGATTAGCTAATACAATAACGTCGTATAATTAACGTTACCGATGCCGTTAAGGACGAAACGAACTTCATTCGAACGCCGTAAAAGCTCCTAATGAAACGTAAGGATGAACCGGGGTTTTACGCCTTCCGGGTAGAAAAATTATCCGTCGGACCGAAGGACAGGTTAATCTTTCCAGCTCACCGCCGTCTATACCTTCTACGACTCCTAGTCGGACTCTATTACACATTACAAAACGTATCCTTGTTTCTTTGGACGCGATTCTGCTGGTTGAAATTGAATAATTACAAAAAGAAGATATTATGAGTGTAAAACCTACGTTTAACAATTTCTTCTGTAAATTTACAGGATCTTACGTCGTATTTAGTAAAATTAGAAAAGCAGCATGTCAATTTACATGGTTTCCAGTAAAGACGATGAAATTTCTGATATATTTACACATATTCTCCTTGACAAATTTTATTGGAAACTTTGTGCAAATGTATCACTACCAGTTGTTAACGTGAGCGCATAAGAAATATATATATAAGTAATTAATTTGCATATTTTATCGAATTTATTGCTACACGTTGAAGAGGCGTAGACGGCAGAACGCATCTGTGTACAACAGATGGGTAGTGGCTTTACGTTTCCAATAGCTGGTTTTAAGTCTAAATATTTGCGTTTCGGAATGTACCTCATGTTAAGGGGTGCAGGATGTAACACGTAGAGATCATCGTGCATGCAGCCCTCATGGTAGTAGTCCTCGCAGCTCTCCCACATTGCCGATTTTGATGGAGCCGTCCACGTAAAATTCCTAGTTCTCGTTCATTACACTCGTAATTTTGTCGAAACTGTCACACGTTAAGAACGGGTTGTAACGCCAACCGCCACCGACTAAGAATTTTGACAAGAGTTTGACTGGGAGCCGATTAAAGCCAACTGACAGCTTGTCGCTAATCAGTTGTTTTCCTTGGGCTGTGTTTTTATATTGAAGCATTTAATAACTTGTCAGAGGAAAATATTAAGGAACTAATCCCAAAATTAAGAGTCCCAATTAAATTTGTAAATAAATATAAAGTATATAAAGAACAATACTAAACGAAACAGTATCTGACTTAAGTTAAATAATTTCAGATTTTTTAATATTAAGTTTTAATAAAATTTCACTGTTCGTTGTCATTTGTCTTTATATTTGAATGTAAGTACTGATACTACAAAACTCAAGATGAAAGCGGTTCAGATGAATCAATTAAAAATATTACTAATAGTACATATTTGAACAAAAGTTGCAAAAAGACGCCCAATTTAATTGGATCTTCAATTGACAGCGTTTGCAAATGTGATTTCTTCAAGGAAAAAGTACGAAACATCAATTAAAACTTATTTTCCGGCTGCTTAGTGCAAAAGGGTTTATTGAATCTATAACCATGAGTTCTGGTACGTGTGTACGTGCTTAATTACGATAAATTTAAAGTTATTCCGCCAGATTTTCTTAAAAATGAACTTATTTCGTATAAATTAATTTTTATATTACTTTATTATTTAGGAGAATCGTTAAGTTTTACATGATAACGTCCACGATAATACGCGAACCGTTTTCCCTACCTAAATGGGCAAGCGTCAACGAGCGTCGGCCGTGTCGAACCGATAAAAACATAACGTTTCCGCTTGTCCGGATTAATAAGACGCATACGTCTTCATAATCGACCGGTCAGAAACACGTGTTACGACACGGTCTGGGCTGTGTACCATTCGTTGCTTTTGTGCCGCGCCGCGGTAGCACGTGAATACATTATTTTCGGGACGGCGAGATTGATGGGCTCCCATTTGCTCCGACGGTTACACAGCCTCGGCCTCTACCTAAATTCCCCACATTATAAGGTGAATTATGTAGTAGAAATGTGTGACGGGCCGAAGATGGGTGTTAACGTACACATGTTCATGCAGGTATTTTATGTATGTAGGTACATATATCATGTAACCGATATGCATATGGCAAACATGCATGTAGCATGTGGTTTGTTACGACTTTCCACCCTTTCATACGCTGCATTTTGTGTTGCGATTTTGTCTTATTTTAAGAAACGACGAGGCATTTGATTTACATATATCAGTATGTTTCTTGCTTGTAAGTTTGACTTTGTATCCTGATGGCATCAATATTATTGCTTTAAATTGTCACTGTAAAGATCAGTTTGCGTTTCCTTGGCTCTATTAATAAAGCAACACACCTATTGGCAAAAGAAATAACAGAGGAACACTCAACGTCAAAAACGTTCCGCGCGATCCACGACAATGAAACAAAATGATCGTAATAATTGTAGTAATTGTAATAAAGAGCAGCTTTTCTCAATTGCTCAACAGACTTGCTGGAACTTCACTTGATAATCGGCTTCTAAACACAAAAACCTGCTTTCCCTGTTAGTGATTTATATATCGCCATACAATATTAAGGAACTAGGAACACTAAAATATATCGTTCCTTTCACGAGGAGGTTTCTTCTTTCCACATTCTCCTGACAATAAATAACGCCAATTCTTCCTAATGTATGGTCGAAGACCAAGGTCCAGTGCAATTTCCGTACTATCCCCAAGATGTACATATTTTAGACGCTCCACCCTACCCCAACATGTACATATGGTACGTATATCAACTGCAAAACCTGACATCAACAACACTACCCCTTATCAAACCTTCACCACCCCAAAAAGCGGGTTTATTTCGTACCGACCGAGCCTCGACCGAGCGGAAGATTTATACGCGGCAACAAGCGTTAAAATTTCATAATAAATAAAGCTTACCGAAAGTTACACGAAAAGTAAAATCTGTTTGCCGCGTCCGCTGTTGCGCGCCGCCGTGCAGGTCTCCGCATGTTGCGTTAAATTAATCTGCCACTTTAGCAGAGATGAAGTCTTGCATATACAAAATCCTGGATGCCTCAGAGCCTATATAAAGTTAGCCGTTTGGGCAACGCGAAAGTCGACGGGTTATAATTTAATTCGCTTAGAGCTTTCTAGAATTTATAATCGTTAGTAGTTCTGGAATGTTATGCATGAAGCTTTATCCCTGTTGTATATTCACGTTTAATTCAAAAAAAAAAAACCGTTGAGATTTTAAACCGATTATTATTGTTACTCTAAACCGTGAAAAATGCTGTTGTAGGCTGTAATTCAAATAGAAAAATGTTAGAGGAATTGATTAATATAGCTTAAGAAATATAAAAGAAAACCAGTCATTAATTTGTTTTAATCTCAATAAATGACTGTGTTTATTTTACAAAAAAAGGACGTAAACCAAACAAAAATACAAAGTATCGAACTTGACAAAAAGAGAATTAAAAACATCATCTAATACATTCAAAAATACAACCTTAGTACGTTTTAGTAAACATCTTATCACTGGGTACAACACAAGTTGTTAATTATAAGATTTTAACGTTGTTCTTTTAACTGATTATTTTTGCTGTTATTTAAAAATAGTGTAAAAAAACACGGTAAGACAAGAAAAACAAAACGTTAAGATATGTGATTGACATCAATTGAAGTTGGTACCATTGCCTTAGCAGCGCTACCACATCAAGAACAAAAAAAAATTCAAACAGAAGAATCATGAGAGAGAACAGTTAAAAGACCAACGAACATATACATGTGGTAGGTAGTGTATGTGTATGGTAAAAGGTTGGCGAAAAGCGACAAACTCAAATCGGAAATTCAAGAGAAATCTTCTTATGTGTTCTTTGAAATAACAAAAGTGGACTTGACTTCCCGTCTTTCAGCCCTGCTAGAGCGGGATAGCGACATCTTAAAGCCTACGCGAAAGAAAAAGAAAAACTTTTTAACTCCACTTCGCGACTCGACTTGTGAATACCTACTCTACACGCTCCTCCCACTCCAAATACCTTCTACTACCTACCATGTACGTTGGTTCTGGTTGTGAATTCTGTGCGACGCGGAATTTAACTTTTGGAAAAGTTTCCATCTCTCCAGCCGGCTCGGCGGTTCTTCGCGTGTGGCGGAAAAGGAATGGAAGACCGTAATAATAAAACTAGTAACGTGTGCCCTCACTCTGAAAACTCTCGTGGAGGACCGAAAACGACGAAGAGCTTTGAATAACTGATAAAATTGAGTCAACTTTCGCGTATATCTTTATGTATACAGTGAATGTGTGGAAAAAGGAGGCGGAAATGGAGTTTGTTTAAGCCGAAAACTTGCGTCGGCATGCGGAAATGTTATGATCGGAAGTTGGCGAGATGCATAGCAGATGACACGCATGTATTGTACTTATGCAGTTTACGCCATAGGCACTTAAAACAGAAGACATTTTCTTATTATACAACGCTGCTATATAACAAATATTTAAAAATATATAATTTTTATGTAAAATTAAGTATAAAGCTAATTAAGTGTGAATTGTAAAAATATATTCAAACGCATGATAAATGCGAAAGTACTGGGATGGAAAGTTTTAAATCAGTAGAAAGTTTTTGTGCAATATTAAAAATTATCCAAATAGGCAGTATTACTCGTAATGTTGAACATATGGAAGACTACTATCTAACATAATAAAATAAGAAAATTAATAAAAATAATAAAAATAGTGTTTGTGTTCAATCTTCTAAGATTTTGGTAATGTTGCTGACTGTTGGACTTTGTAAGATTTTTTTTATAACATTTTAGACAGCCCATTATGAAGACGAAATTCCGACATTGTATGTCCTACTTTTGTTTTGTATCTATTTGTTTTTAAAGAAAACAAAATATTTTAGAATACAGCTTATCTCTCCAAATAAAAAGTTAAACAATAAAGCAGCTATCCTTATACATACGTATGTACCTACCATCAGCATTTTCCATCTCGTTACATCTCGACGAACAATACCACGTTTTCCGCATAGCGAAGCAGCCAGCCAGCCGGTCAGCATGACGTGCGTTCAATCCCCGAGGGGGTCTGCCCGCGTGGGAGCGCGTGTCTCTTCCGATCCCTTATCTAATCTTTCCAGCGTGCATGTTTGCCGAACGGGTACATTAAATTTCGCCCGTCCCGTCCCGTTCCGTTCCCATGCTCCGAAAACGCGAACCTCAAGCTCCCATATAGTCGCCCGGCATGAGCATACATACAGCGGTGCTATGCGGCGGATAGGTCGAGAGCTTTTATATTATTCGCAATATTCCGCTAAATAAATACTCGAGGACTATTTTATCCGGAGCGTCTGGTATTTGTAATTAATTTTGGCGCTAGCAGTCGCGGGAAATACAGCTAGAGGGAGATGAAACGCGCTAGGAGGGGTGAGAAGCAGAAGTGAAGGTCGGTTTGTGTCGTTATATATGTGTAGTATACATCGTTATATGGTGTGTATGTAATTAAATGCAACGTTAGCGTACGCAGTAGGCGAATTAAGCTTTACTTTTCAGGAGTATAATCCTTTTCGTGGTTGCCTGAGTATATACGAGGATGGTGTAATAAATACCTTTAAGAAAGACAACGCAATTGTTACGTATTTAGTACGTTGACCGGCAATGTTTCAGCTTCTTCAAACCATCCAAATAATAGGATTTGTCAATCTCCTCTAGGAGATTGTTTACAAAAATACACTAGATATAATTTGAAAGAATCTATAGCTAATCGTATTAATATTACTTCAAATTAAATACCCTATCTACTGCTGTACGTCCCGCGACCTAACACGTGCTGTTGATGCTACTTTCTTTCTCACAAATCATCGTAAATGTTTTAACAACTGCTACTACCACTAATATACAATCGTTCAATAAATTCAGAAGCGTTACGTGTATGTAAATATGTACTTGCGTCGTAAAGCGCATATTTTAGAAATTTACGGTCGAAGAAGGCTCCTACGGCCTTTATTTCGGTAACATCTCAGCGGAAATGCTGTGCTCTCGCTATTTATGTGACTATAAATCCGCTAACCTTGAAGTTGGAACGCTTAATTCTTTTTCCGTTCAACACCGACCTTGATTTATTTACGCAATTGCCTTTTATATATTGCGGTGATATTGTTTATCTAGTATCTATCTAATGTGTTCCAAATTGACATATCTACTATTTTAGTTATTTCAAATTACGAGACGTAGCAGTGTTGATGACCTCTTCACTCCGATTTCCCCAAGATTGAGTTTTCCTCCTCGTCTTACACATTGAATTTAGATAGGTTTCGTAAAAAAGTTGTCACTTCTTTAATCTTGCATCCCCCGGTACCGAACACTTTCAATAATATAGGATCTGGACGAGGATCATCACCCAGTAATTCTCGACCGTGTCTAGATAATTTTGAACATTTGCAACTAATCGACTTTAAAGGACAATCATCCCTGCATACAGCGAACATTTCTTCACGACCGAAACTTCTTATCCAACAATTTAGGGTATTTAATTTAAACAATTTCTAACATTGAGGTGGTGAGGTGGTACCACATCTTCATAATTTAACCCAAGATAAAATTATATTAACAGCTTTAAAATGCCTAAGTTAAAAATAATGTTTTGCTCAAAAAGACAAAATATTTCACGCTCATATATATTCTAATTGAACCATTTGTCTCCTTAAACAGAGTAAAGTTTTTTGACAGAGTTGGCAAGCAATTGCTGCAAGAAACTTTAGCAAATCAAATTTAAAATATTATCTTTTTTAATTATATCTGTAAACGTAAATCTATTCCAGTTTTCCTTTTAGGGACTTTATCAAGATGACAGAAATAAGTAAGCTGTCCTACGCGATTTGACCCACTCAGCCTAATTACGTGAGGCGCGAATCACTGGTTTTTGAGAGTCGTAACATTTGACATGGACATTACTGTATATAAACAAAAAATAGTTAGAAAGAAAAAACACACTTTTAATCCTAGTGCGCGAACAGCGAATCAAAACCAAATTGTAGCCGTTGCCCTTCCGTACAGCGCAAACAACGCAAACAAAAATATTTGTTCCGTTTTTACTATTTAAACGGCACCGAGAATAATATATGAGTTTTAGCGTTTCGACCGTCCGTATATGTCGTTTCCCCTTTTATCTTTTATGTCGCTGTTTTTACTGCTGTTTTTTCGAAAGCACCAGTTACAACCAGAACATACTCAACTCTTATGCTAATGCATCCGTGAAATCGATTAGGTACGTTCGGCAGTGGACCAGTGTGGACTACCGACGTCAACTTTGATGAAATATTAACGGATACGATGGAAAACAAGGGATTTGCTTTGGTTCGCTGCATTTTTGTGGTTCGAACGTCAAAAATTAAGAATTTATTTAGTTTTTGTCCGTTTTTTTAGTACTTTCTTTATGATTTCGTTAACTCCTAATTGAAATAGTAGAATTAAATTAAGTCTTTGAAACGGGACAGTAATATTTTGCAGGTTTTGGCGTGTTCATTGCACTAATATACTTGATATTTCGCTGATGTCGTGGACCGTATACACTCACATAACATGTATACATGTTTAGAAAAATATCTGCAATAAATACAAGCAAGTGCGATTCTCACAAGATTTTTTCCATTATGAATGTGGTATTTCCAAATTATGGTTTTGATATGTATCTGGGTATGCCTAGAGTTCAAATATTTGTAGAGCTGCTCACAGTTGAATGATTAAGAGAAATGACTATATGATGCTTTCTTATTATAACTAAATTTCTGAAAATAAAATAATAGATGTCAACCAACTTTTAAATTAAACGCTTCGTAGATCAGCAGTTCCGACAACCGCTCCGCCAAAACGGAGAAAATCCAAATAGAACCAAAGGAGCAAACCAGGTACGCCTCTTACATGTTAATCAAATTTAAGCCGCGCGTCGGAGCTTAGGCTTTTTACGATTGTGCTCCTACGCGAAAACGAGAAACTCATCCTTAAAAGATGTATGTAGCATGTTATCTGGACGCTTTCGTTCGTTCCTAGACGAGGGGTGGAAGGGAAAGGGGGGTAAAGGCGAGCTGTGCCCGCCCGATACAAGATTCATGTGTAGCATTTGGCCGAATTAAATTATCAATAATTCAGAAATCCGTTGCCCCAACGGCGTCTATAAAAGTGAGAATTTCCACCGATGTTCTTATCATCTTTTCTATCTCTCTCTTCATCGCTTTCCGTTGGCTTCGTATCATAAGTTAAATCGAAATTTGCCGACGGTTCTCGTTCAAAAGAATTGGTTCTTCGGAGTGTGTAATCCGAAGTGGTGTACGAGGATGGTATGATAAATATTTGTGTGGATGTAAATTTATTTCTCGACATAATCCCCGTGCACCTTCATACATTTAGACCAGCGTTGTTCTAAATTTTTATTTTGCAAAAGAGACCTATTGTTTGTTTCGGTAATGACCTCTTCATTTGACGTGAATCGCTTTCCCCCATGCCATTTTTTCAAGTTTAAAAAGAGAAATATGTCACAGGAGGCCAAATTTGGCGAAAATAGTGAATGGGGCACCAATTCTTACCGTAACTGGTTATTCCTCTTCCATGATTCCGCAAGTACGTAAACTTGCCCACTTTCAACAGCACTCACAACAATATAGCTCGATGAATCTTTCTATGACGGACGTCGACTGAAGAATATTACTCACAGTCGATAATGCTGATTTTGACACAACGCGCCATGTGTCTTCAAACACGGATACTTCTCACACCATCTTCGTACTTAGGAGAAAGCAAGGAAGGTCGCTAGTAGATTTTCTAATAAATTTCGTCTAAACAAGCATGTTCCTTGCAAAAGTTGAGCATACAGAAAGAAGGTCGGTCCCTTTAGACTACTGTTTCTTAACGTTTTAAATAACCTTAACAAGCTTAACGTGTCTTATGCAATGATAAAATAAAGAATGAAAGGAAAGTTATTTTAAGAAGCTTCTCTCCAAATTATATTCAATTAAAACCTAGTTGCAGCTTTATGTTAGTTTTAAACTAAGTACCTACATGCCTCCAATATTGTGCTGGTACTTTTTAAATTACTCTAGACCAAACTATCTTTTTTTTTCGTAAGCATCTAGCTAGCTGTAGTTTCCACAAGTTACAAAAACTCCACCCTTTATTTTCGTTGGGATATAGCAGCGCATGACAATATGTTATTTGTGTGCTTTACGGCTTGCACAAGCGTAACGTCGCTAGCGCTAGTCAAATTGGTCGGGTAAATTTGTAAATACTCGAAGGCCGATGTAAACCATGCAGGGGCAGCAATTTCAAATGCCTTACGCAAACATGTCGGCAATTATCGCGGCAAATATTAACAACATAATTAGTAACGCCGAAGTGAAAGGTCGATCAATCGACGTGAGAGCACCCATTGCCTAGTTACGGTGACATATTTTCGCTCACACGTGGCTATTATGAGTACTTAGGCGGATAAATGTTTGAACGTAGCAACATCGGTCCAATTTTTTGCGGTTTGGGAATCGAATCGATTGTATTTGGAAGAGAAATAGATATAATAAAGATTATAATTAATTGATGGCAAGGACTGTGTTGATTAATTAACAATAATATTAAAAGTTTAATAAATAGCAGAGGTGATCTCAGGACTACTAAAGGCCTAAAAAATAAAAGTTGTTTTTATTTGAAAGCAGATAAAGGGGAACAGAATAGCTATTTTGGACAAGCCGGATTATTTCAACTGCGCGCTAGAATTAGAGTTTTTTCGAAACATCTGTTCCGAATTAATTAATTAAACTTATGTGGCTTGCCATACAATAAAGGGTTTGTATCTACCAGCTGCGACTTCGTTCTTCTCTATCCACAATTAGTTGTAATCCGTAAGATACAAAAATATAATCCAAGCGTCTTTTTCCACATCCATACCTCCTACTAACCTGCCACGTGTGCTCGATCTTCCAAATTCCCTCTCATGCATAAAACATTTAATAAGCCAACTTCGGGTCGGACGTTCTTATACTGCTCTACTACTATACTCTACCATCGCACCGGAGCATCTTAATGGCAATAAATCGGAGTGGTGGTTTTTGGCCGGGGTCAACGTCGAGGTAGCGTGAAGATGGGAACTAAAATGCATCCTAAGGAAGCTCCAACGCCGCTACTCGCTGGTTCCTCCTCGAGATTAGGAAGTTTTGAAGCAACCACGTAACCACTTAATCTGCGAGGGTCAGGCCATAAACCGGAGTTGTTCTCTCGCGTTCTCCTGTATAGTCCGGCAAAGTTTCGGGGTTTGTACAAGCGACGGGAGACTTTACGGTCTTCGGGTGCTTTCAGGAGAAATCCGGTGCTCACGGGGGAGGGAGAAGGTGAAGGTGCTTTTACCGCTGAGGCGGTCGACAAACTCGCTCTCCAAGAAACTCTTCCTCGATACGCCGGTTGCGCCGGGATCGTTCGACGTTTGGGCTCGTAGGATGTAGCTGCAATGTTATTGTTACTAGTTGAGCGGACTTGTTGGAATAACAAATGTTTTATGTATTAGGTAAGTAAATTCTCAGTCAAGTATTAATTAAGGTCCTTTAGTTAGTTGGAAAAGTAAATGCGGTTATTCCATGGTATAATAGCGAAACCGATTTCACCAAGAGGTGACCTAATTTCAGCATCCTCAGAAGCGTTTGGGAACATATTATTTGGGTATCATCGCACGCATTGCCAACAGTAACAATTATAAGGAAATGTTTATGTATACAGGATACGGCATCTTGGGCTTAGGGCAAAAGTACTTGAAGAAGTTAGTAGAATAAAAAATCAAAATTTTGAGAACGTAGATATTCGATTATAAAGATTATAAAGATCCGCATAACTTTGAGTATTTTATAATTATTTATGTGACACCTTAATTTAGCCTCTTCCCATCTTCGCCTCTTTCATTTTCACTTAAAATCCTATATTGCGTTCCGAAGATATTTTTTATCTCGATTTTATGAGCAATCCAAGTGAGTCACGTATACACCCGATTGGTTTAACTATAACGATCCATAAAACTATCTCCTATATTTCCAGATACATTCACTACATCGCCGCGCATGAGCCGACTTTATTTTATTTTTATAGACATATCATGTATTCTTGTGTGTTTCTCGTGTATATCGTTTCTAAAATCAGGATAACCGAAGGGAAGATTTGGTAAATGCTTGGCCGTTCAACAAATCTCAGCGATGTTTATGGCCTGTTATTTTTCGAGAGCCTCAAGTAACGTTATACTAAGTAGATCTAACGTCCACGTTACATTAAAATCTCGCATATTTTGTATGGGAAAAAATTACTACTGGGTTTATGGAACATCTTCGAAAAATACCAGCAGGTTCAACGGTGACCCCATATCTAGTGTTATAATTCCATCAACACTTTCAAAATCCATAAGTTAACAAAATGTTCAACAAATAATCAATGCTAATTTATTTCTCAACCAAATTAAACAATTTATTTTATTAAACACATTAAATTATATTGATATAGTTGCAGCAACAAACCAAACAGTTCCTCCAAGCAGATTTCATTTAATTTTGTTTGTTATTAATGGTATGTCTTGAAAGGAACAAGTATGTTTCCAAACTTTTATGATGGCCGATCAATTTGCTCTCCTCTTGTATAACGATATCGATTTCCTTTACCCAAGCTATTATGAGCAAGTAATTACTTTAATTGCGTGGTAGCTTACCGCCCTGCCGAACCCCCCCGCTAAACGTGTCTCAATTTTCCCCAGAGAGGATACTCGGTGGGAGTTGCCGTCTGTCCTCCGTTGTGTTCGTCTTATTTGCTCCTCCCCTGCCCCCAGGAAACGTTTGATTGTAGACTTTCTTTAGGGCATGGAGATGTAAATTATTTACACCGTAACTGACACGCTTGAATAATCCATTGTTTGCGTTTACCCTGGATAGTTACTTTGTACTTCCCATTACGCTAGTTTAAGTTTAAGTAAGTTTTTGAATTCTAGATAGTGTCAGATGTTAGGTTTTATAGGTAAGAATAATACTGAAAACATTCAAGGCGGTATCTCCACAATAAATTTTAAATATTTTTAAAGAATTAACGAAGCTTAGCTTGGATCTTTTTAAAAACTTCTTCCGTCATTTCTACTCAAAGATTCCTGCTCGATTAGAAAATATACTTTTCTATTACTATAACAGGATACGAGGCTACCATCTTAAATGTCTTCAAACAATCAGTAGCTACTGAAAATTGACATCACTATTTCCGCAAAATTTTACATGTGTTGGTGTTGAAGCGGTGATGGTACAGAAATCGTCGTGGTCGATTTTGACAAAAAATGGAGCTGTGTGGTTATTGAACTCACCCCTTCAATTGATGTAAGGAAAGAAATTTGGGAAAGGAACTTAAAAATCCGTATACAGAATCCTAGCAAGCGACGAAACTTCAATTTATTCGCAGGAGCTGAAACTTAAACAACTTTTTTTCATTACTTTTGGTTTTTCTTTTTCTCCTTCCAGAGATATTTTTAGATTAAATGGAAAGTAAATAGAAAATTCTATACGTTTCGCTATAAATTTACCCGCTTACTTACCTATTTCGTTACATTAAAGAGGTAATAATACGAGACAATACTACCGTGCTCGAAATGCCGACAAAATCGACTGTCTAAAACATTAAGAAAGATATCGATTCGTGAAAATTATAGTGGATACGACGCCGTGCTAGCTATCGATTGTCGGCACGGGTCAGCCATAAACCGCCGGACACGTAAACCAATCCAATCGAGCATCTGTTTATTTTCCCTACACACACACACAAATGCGCATACAGACATGAAACGACGGTGCAGTGGTTTATGTTGTTAGAGATACTTCCGGTGGTCGCCATTACCTACGGTACACGCTCAGAAAAGGCACAGACATACGTCGAAACATCCATAGCCTTCTTTCTTGTCTCCGCATTGATTTTATCGGCGGTAATATATGTGGGACAGGCTTCCGTCCTGTACATAAGCGCTTTCATTACACATTATTGAGTTGTACGCTGTCGGGATTGCAGCGGAGCGACTCCTGAAAGATGTAGTCGCTGCGAAATGGAAAATTGAATTGGTAGCGATGCGATAAGCGTGTAATATCACGTTTATAGGATGTTTTAAAGATGAAGATCGATTTAATTATAGATTGGAGCGTTATTTATCGTATTCACTGAATCAAGAAATCGTATACACAAAAAATATTGTTTCAATTTTTTACATAGCATCGTGTTATGCGTTTTCCCTGAAAAATTGTGTTAGAAATACATATTTTCAAACAATTGAAACCCGTTTTTTTCTTTTTTTCCAAATGGAACATCTTTAAATCTATTTGTTTGCTACAACGCAATTCCTATTCTTCGACTTGTTACCGCAGTTGAAACCTGGCTCCATCATTTTGACCCCGAGTCAAAAAAAAATCAGTTCAGTGGGGTATGAAGAAAAACTAATGGCAACTATTTTCTTAGGATCTCAATGATTAGTTATCTAAATCAGGGTATTATCGTATTATGCAAGTTTCATGCAATCGATCTATCGTACTCCATTATATTGTGGCATGATTTGTCATTTAATTTAATTATTATTTAATATAAGTATCTTTCTTTAGTAAAACTTACAGGTAGCTAGACTTTAGACCGCGTTCTGCTTTAAGCAATTCGCAGCAATCCTTTTTTTCGGAAGGGTTATACTAGTTCACATTCGTTTCTAATGTATTTCCAAAACTCAATACGCAGGCGTTGTCGCTGATTATTTTTTGCCTTGAACAATGTTTCGAACGGCGTATATGAGCATCAAAAATTAAAAGTGAAAACGGAACATGTTTTAGCAATTAACGCGAGTTTTTCAAACGAGGCGGAGCGGTAAAGGGGAGAAGCGGATTATTTCCTCTTCGTTGTATTTGACAACTCGACCGGGTGTTGAATATATCGTACAGAATTGCATTTTCGTGTCGCGGCAAATATTAATTTGGATTGTTCGAAATTTCGACCAAAAAACCGGTTTTGCTAGCGTATAAATGTATTTTTAGAACTAAAATTGTAAATGAAAGAGTGGATTTTCAGTTGTATCCCGAAAAGAGAAATATTTTGCAGCATTACTGCTTCTAGCGTTATTTTCAGCGTATTTTAAATAAAACAAAAACTTCCATGACTCCGCGATTGCTTGAGAAATTGAAGAACTTTTGTAATTTTTTGTGAAAAATGTCTTAAAAATCACTTGGTCGCTGTATGGTAACTGCATATAAGCCGTCTTTAAATTGTAATGGAATGTTTTATATACACACAGAAAAGGGATTACTGGAAGCAAGTAATAATTACTTAGAAGAAGTATGTTGGAGAAGCTAGATTGAGCCAACAACAACTCTTTTCCAATAAAGCAGTACACTCAAGAAATTCTTGCATATAGACATTCTTTTTTTGTGTGTAGCGTTTACCGAACTCTAATTTCAACCGTCGAAAGCTCTTCAGCGTCCCTGTTGGATACCCAGATTGTAAAATCAATGAGAGCAAATCGTCTGCCTCAATCCTATGTTCCTTCACCTCAATCCCCTATGCCGAACAGCAGGTGCAAAGAACCTCTATCTGTGTAGGTAACATAGAATGAGGTAACCGCAGGTGCTTGGGCATGCACGCCTTTAGTTTGCATGCTCGAGAACTGTTGCTAGGCTACGCGCTCGAGAGTAGTTCGACAAATCTTGTTTGTTTGGCAACGTGTGCTTTCAGCGGTTTGACCTTAACGAACAATCTACGGTGATTTTGCATGGCCGCCTTGGACTATATAGGTACTTTCTTGTATGGGATGGGAATTACTTGTTTTACTTTACACCGGTAGAAAACGTTTGTTTGATCGTATATGAAATCTTGTTATTTTGTACAGATTTATTAATTAATTAAATTTTTTAATGGGAACAAGTATTCATAAATAAACTTCAATTTAAATGAGCTCCGAATCACATCCTATTCCATAACAAGGAGACCATGCGCACACTTAAAACAGATTGCAGCACTCGAACTGGCTGCTGCTACGACATGTACAAACTTTAACCAAGGCGCTGTACATCTAAATTAATTTTAGTTTCAAGATTTATTGCGACGCTATGCGAGAGTTAAGCTACCGGGTTATTCGAGCGGAACTCCGTGGTGCTTTCGGATTGTTCCAACAGACCAGATAAGTTGATCTATCATTTTATTGTTGTAATTTCGTAATGGAAAAGTAAGTATTTGCCTTCGTGTAGAGGAGGAAGCAGTCACTTAAGTTAAAAGCCAGCTTAATTTTACATTCGACGATAACAGTAAATGGCTCTTTGAAGTTCGAAATTGCATTGATTTGGAAAGGAAAATTATGCTTTTTGTTGATAAAGTGTGTGGCTTTCACGGCAACCATTCCAAAAGATTCTCCATCATTATAACGATCGTAATGTTTCGTTGAATTGGTCCTGGAAAACAATGGGCCACTTCACAAAACAATGTTGCAATGGCAGCGCCCTCTACTGTCAGGTATCTATGTATTTATGTAAAATTAAACTATTGTTCGCTATCCCGCGAATGTTTCAATATACATCCGCTAACAATGGAGTATCATCCAATCCGTACTTCAATCTACCGCAACTAGGAGCATATGCAAATATATTAACGAAAGCTCTTCTTATTTCGAGGAACTTCCGAAATTATACGTATACCTGAAAATAACATCCCTCGATCGTTTCAAAACAAAGTAAAGCATATATTGAAGAAATTTGAATATTATGGCATAGATGAATTTGTCTCGATCTATAAATAAACATTGTACATCTCTGTTTCGTGCGCTTTGCAAGGTTTGTTCTTCTTTTTTGTTACACTTGCTCTTTAAAACTAAACGTGTTCCGGGTTCGGACCGTGCCATGTCGTGTAAACCACGCCAGAGGCGAAACTAACTGAGCGGGAATCAGTTCATCACGGTAATGTGAACCAGGCCGAAGGCCAAAATCAACTGAGCATTGTTTCGATAATATATTCGACTAGCAGTGTACAAGATCCGTTTATGGTGCATCTATGAACAATGAACTTTTTTAACTTTATTAACCATAAGGTGTGTAATAAGTACATAGTGTCCAAAATAGGGAATTCGTGTGCTAAGAGGAAAACTTTACGTTGTAGTATTGCATATCCAACGTAATTTTAAAGCGTAAAACTCTAAAGTTTCCTAATATAGACAAGTCTTTATGTTTGTTAATAAGAAGTATATCTGCATTATAATATTCAATTTGAGACATTCTGTTAATGCGATTTATATATTTATATTGCATTTCAGCGAGTAATTAGTCCGCGAACGTTACTTAATTGGCTGACGAACAATTTCTCAATTTCTCAAAATACCCCCAGTAATTTGTGCGCGAAATAAATGAGCTAACACTGAGGAGATACTATCTGCTTAACAATCCATTATCGCTTGGCAGTCTTCAACAGGTTACGCTCGCTGCGTACTGCCGACGAATAAACGGAGAGAACCGCGTCTTATTCCAGGCTCTCCGTTCCGTATTGCTTGGCTCAAATCTTAGTAAATTCCTAGATTTGTAATGCTTCACCGTCTAGGTTGTTCTTCTTCTATCTCGTTGAAATATGCTCTACATACATACGCTGTACGTCTGACGGTAACGTCTCCGCGAAACGTACGTATACATTGTCAACGTTATCATTTAAGTTGGTCGGTATTACCGAGGATGACACGGATCTCCCAGTAAAGATAATCGTTTCCACTACGTGAGCGTATCAAAAGCTCCTTTGTGTAAAGGCGCACGTAAGAGTTCAGGTGAAAGCGGAATTTTTCTGTGGAATCCTTTAAAGTGAAGCAAATGAAATGTATGTATGTAGTTGTTGATATCTCTCAGTGCTGTTGGTATCTTGGATTAAGGTAGTAAACTTGAGAGCAATTGTATTTTAGAATGATACAAATAATTTTTATGGTTATAATTTTTAGTTTCTCGTCTAATAACAAAATGATGATCTGTAATGTGCTTCAGTGTTAGAAATACAACGTTAAATAAATAAAAAATGAAGGCTAAGAGATATAAGAACAGGTAATATTGGTTCTTAGAACGGAAGAAGCGATACGATTTAAAATCGGCGTCAATAGTACCACGACAAAAACCATTCAGCCGCGAACGCCCATGCAACTTCTGTCAGAGTAACGTTATTTCTGACGCCTTTAGCGATTCGACATCAGGTTATGTAGCTGAGTAGGCATCTTGTCTCTTTCTTCGATGTTTTGGTAGATAATTATAACTCCAGCCTAACGATGATCTCAAGAAAACGACTAAATAACTTCCTTTCGTTCTAAGTTCTTCCGATCCCTGCTGTTTATATTTAATGTACCCTAAATAATTTTATTTTGTCTTTATAATAATTTCCCAAATTTAATATAACTTTCTAAGTCCTAAAGTGCGTTAGAAAACGTGCATATCTCCTCTGATTGTGTGTTACATATTGCTAAAGTAGAAAGTGTATCGTAGGTTACCGTGGTTCAATTTTAAGAAAACCTACGGGTAACAGATGAACAAAGAGACGATGGCTGAGGTGCTTGATAGAACAACGTGTTTAGCCGAGTATTCATTTCAAAGGGATTTCCAGTATTGGTTGTGTTTCAATTTAACTTTAAATTCAAATTTAATTCAAGTTCAGTCATTTGAAGAAACGCGATATGTGACGCGCTAGCATGAAAAGGGCGTGAAAATGCCATGGTTTTATCATATTTTTTTAATCGTTAATGTGGGCATCTGTTCTTGAAACCAGGAGAACATATCAAGAACTACACTTACGTACCGCACCGTTGGATTATTCTTCCATCGCGTATCAAATACAACCAATAGAAATACATTTGCATATACATATCTTAAAAGAAACATTCTTCAACGAAAGGCATACAATCCGCATGCAGAAGAAACATTCTATTCCCGTCTGACAATGATATACTGCGGTATATACAGACGTAAGCTATTGAATAATACGTCCGGACCTCCCTTACATCTTTCTCGGAGAGCCGGAGAAAAAAATCTATTTGTACGAAATAAATCTGCGACCTCATCCGAAAAAGGTCGATCCTCCGTGTACCGTGAAAGAAGAGATCGCCTTCATGTACGCGTTCGATCTGCCGAGATCGGAATGGTCCTGATCCGAAGCTGTCCCCGGATTACTGGCGATGCAAGCCCCGCGGATTTGCTTCCAATCTACGCGAACCGGAGACTCTTTCCCTTACCCTGATCCTACGGTCCTTCTCGTCTCGTACTTTTTTTTACATTTTCGTTTTTCTTATAACGGTGGTGGTGAGGTGCGAGCGGGGGGAATAGAGCGAAAGGATTTGGGTTCTATTCTTCGTCGATATACGCTATTCCGTGCTCTCATGTCGTTGTCTTCTTTATGCTTCGGGGAGCCGGAAGTTCTTTAAACTGTTATCCTTATAACAAAAGGGGTTTTGCGGTCAGCTTTTATTGTGTCTCCCTTAAGCGTCCGACCGGTAGTGGTGGTAGAGAATACCGTTACAGTACGCTATGTATATATATATACAGAAAAATGTCCACCTATTCCCTACGACCGATGGTTATCCTGTCTCTACTGTAAGCTATGGATGATTTTATTCTCTCTTCGGGGAATTGTCTTTATTCCGTCCGTACTTATCTCCTGTCATCTTTATTTTATAAATCGAATATTATGAAGTGGTAATAATCCATTATTGACGATTGGAAAAATTCGAAAAATTGTACCTATTATCAAATAGCTGTAACTAGCGCCACGCAAACATCAGGAGCATAGAATCTATACTGCAGTTACGTAAAAATGAAAATTATCTGTTTCAACTTTAGAGCCCCGTAGCTCGCAAACCAAAAGAGCTAAAGGGTTCTGGTCGAACACAGCCATCCGATCGAGGAATATGTGCTTTCTGATCTCCGTCAAACGACGCTTCTTTTGGTATATAATTCAACACATTTCAATGCATTTGTTCTTGTACAGTTTTCGTATACTTAAACGCCTGTATCTCCTAAGCTGTTAGAGGTAGCGAGCTAAAATTTTATTCCGTATATATGCAAGAAGATGTTTCCTTCCCTTCTTCTGCAGGAAACCCATTTATCACGATTGTTATTTAATTAATTAATTGTCAATTCAACCTATAAACTACACAATCGGTAAACAACATATGAAACGTAGCCAAGCGGAAACGCATTTGGAAAAACGAAACAAGCCGAAAACAACGCAGCGCACGCCGGTTACTTTCCTGAAACGTCGTTCAATTCCGATACCTACTATACGCATCGATATAAAACAATTTACGGCCGTCGACAATGAAAAACTACAGCGTACGAATTCGCACATCGAATAAATCAGTTCGCATTCTCCATTTCATAAACATTTTCACGTTTCGCCGTGTAGGCTCTTAATGAGGAGGGGACGGGGTCGGAACCTGTACGTCAAACAGATATCAATAATTCGAATGTATAAATCATGTCACGTATTTTAACGTCGGGGTTATCTCGCCAGCTGCGTAGCGTCAAAATGTGTAGGATGAAGGAAGAAATACAATAAAATTCGTATACAATACATCTTATGGAACGATACTCCTTTCTTCATGTAATATATTAACACATATTTGTATTTATGGGTTCGGGTTATTTGAAAATTTCTTAAATGTATTTACTAATTAAAAAACGTAAAAAAATCTTTTTTCACATTTAACACTGTATAACCGAACTACTGGTTTCACAATTGAGTTTTTGGCAACTGAGTGTGTGCTGTCTTGTCATTACGCTAAGTTTCTACAATCGAAGCCTATTTCGCTGTTTTGTAATGTTCTGTTAGGCCCTAAAGAAAAATTGGTTTCCCGTCATTTGTTTTGGAATATACCGTGATTATCGTAGAAACTTCCAGTGAACGTACCATATACGAGAGTAGTCAAATTTTTTTTATTAATTAGTTTTGCTTCATGCTTCATACCACATACTGTGAATAATTGAAATTAAAAAAAAAAGTAAGCACTGCCTCCCCTGCAATTCCTATCGAGCCATCACTGAGATTTATCATAATGTACAACGCTTAGGCGCGCTATTAAAAAATAAATCAACACTCAACACAAGCTGCTTTACTTGCCATTACGATTATGCAGTAGAGAATTAACTGTCCGTACCGGGAATCGAACTAGTATCATTTCGGAAACGCATATTCAACAAGCCGATGTTAAACTTTTATTCGCATTACGCCAATAAATTTCAGCGATAAAGTGTCTATACCACGACTCCAGTACTACACTTTCAGCAACAATAGTTGAGAGATAGGACGTCGTATATCGAAAATATATATATACGTACGCCTTTTTGAAAGACAATATATTGCATATTGCCGCGTCGGCCGTCCATAAATTCCCGCAGTTTATATCGAGAAAACGCAAAACAAAAGAAAAACGCTGTCTACCGCCGTAACACAAAGGCAATGGCATACATTACGTCGGGCATAGGGATAGACTGTAGTTCGTATAGAGCGCGCACATAAATTTTTTTTCGCCGTCATCGCTCTATTGTTACGGTACCCGCTTGTATACGTATATATGTGTATCGGTTACGGTTGTACGTGTATTTTAACACGCTTACAAGTCGAGCTAACTGTATCGCGTTGCAGTTTATGGTATTTAAATTTTAATGGCGTGCATATCATTTAAATAAACGTGTACCTAACGTTTTTCTGTCTTTTTTTTATATATACAACAATGGATATATTTTACTGTTGGCGTCAAGTCTGCTATCGATTTAAAAAAATGGCGCGCCATGATTATGAGGTTGGCGACAGAAATGCTGGAGGTGCTTTTTCCTAGTTTAGAAAATACAATTATCCAGATCGTTTCAGCTTAACATTTATATCCAGAAGAAGTTAAGATTTTCACAATAACTATGTTAAAAAAGATTATAACATCCGTTGATCCTTATCTTTATTGTTGCTGTTATAGCAACAATCAGATGAAGTATCTCGATAACTGTTTCCCTTTCGCGCGTAGTTATATACGTTTTAACATAAGCGACATCTACCGGTCGACGAATGCATTAACAACTTCTATAGCACAATGTGAAACTTCTCTCATCGTCCGATGTTATTCCCTTCAAGAAAGAAGAGACCGGGTAATTGTCTGAAAAATGCAAGAGAATATTTCCTAAGACGCGTCGTCGGCGATAAGCGAGACAGCGAAGGCACTATACTATTTAATGAAAATTCTCAACTTCGCCAACTTTTTGATTAAATTTGTCACAGAGCGAAACACATGGAAGTTTATCGCGAACACAGAGAAAATAATTTAATTAAATGTATTCGTAAAGTTTCTCGCATTATATATGTTGTACACTCTATTATGCGAGTATATTTCGTTCGGCTGACGCGCACGTTAAACTTTCGCGAAATATTATTCCTTCCTCACTACCAACACGTCGGGTCGCTTACATCGCTACTTATACCATATTTAATATTTTGCATTCGTTTTGACGTCGAGATAGGTGGAACCATGTGTTGGTAATAATCCACGATGTTATTGTTCACGGATATCTGCGTTAGAACTTTCCTAAAGTGTCATGTTAATTATGGCGCGAACTTTTGAAAAGTACTCCGTACGGTATTAGAAGCGTAATTCTCATTAAATAGATGGTTCCATTTACAAATATGTGCGAAAATGTTGTTTCCAGCATATTCCCACTTTTATCGCAGTTGATTTTCGCCTCTGGCATGGTTCACATGCTGAATTGCAGCGCTCCCCGCTTAGTTAGTTTCGCTTCTGGCGTGGTTTACACGTTGAGTTACCGTCCTAACTGTTGCCTACCACCTTTCCTTCTTCTGAAGAAGCCCCATGTGATTGTGGTCGAAATATCGAATTTTCGTTTAACCATGACACGGTTTGAACCCGAAACATGTTTAGTTTTAACCGACTCCGGCCGTGGAAGTCTACGTTATTATTTCAATGCTTATCTTCATAATACTACCAATGTTCTTCACAAAATATTTAATAAAAGAACCTGACATTAAATTGCTATGATGGTCCCTCTAAAACAGTGTCCATCTTAGATTTAATTTGCCTAGGCGTATTGTTTTTCAAGTGCAAAGAATTTAATAACGATTTGATATTTGATTTCTCCATTTTTGTAGAAACATTAACATCAACTAAAATAAACGACTGTTAAAAAACAACTGAGCGTCCAACATGACTGAAATTGATTGAGCGGTTATCAACTGATTTTTGCGATCTTGAATGGCAATTTGTCCATGTTACATAATGGGGCGGTCTTGAAAGTTACTTTTGCGAAACACTGATCGAAAACCGAAAAGCGTTCGCAAATTTATTTAGCAAGAGCCATGCGTTGGCATCCGTAAATTTTACTACCGAGAAACGTTTAAATATCATACAGGTTTCTTTATTGAAGTCCAAATCTGGATTTTCGAAGTCGAAAGACAACCCGACGCATCTCTTCTCCAAGTTACGCTGATTGACGAGATCGAACGGGTAATATGTTATAGTTAGTCTGGTTAGTTATTGAATGGTTGAACAGTTTGTTCGAAATGTGAATAGCTTCGGTAAGACTCGCCTCCTTGTCCTCATCCCTCCCACGAGGGCACCCTATTCGAAACTGTCGAAGCGTAATTTGCGCCTGATCCTGTATGGAACGGCAACCTTACCCTGCTCCCGGAAATGAAATCGTTTTGAATTGCCATTAGTGAATAATTTTCGCTAGCGGCAAGTTTCGCTCGCTGACTGGAATGTCTGCGCGTGTGTTTGCGAATGCCCGTTCAATTCAATGCATTCGCGTAATTAGTTCGACGTACAGTCGTCAGTATAAGTATTCAAATTCGAGTACTTTCGTACGCGTTTGTACCTTGATAATATGAGGATTGTTCAAGAGAATCGCGTTTGGAGGCTATGAACTTTCCCATTATCGTGACAAACTCATTTAAACTTAAACGGTGATTAAAATAGACGAAAAGGAAAACATAATTTACTTATTGTCTGGCCAGGTTCTCAAAGCAAAATTTTCTTCATCTCCGTCAAGATCCATTTTTGGCTTTTCGTAAAAACCTAGTAGCAAGTGCTATAAAAAAACTTGCGTGTAAAACGTTCCACAACTATTTCAAACTTATCTCAAATAAGTAACAACAGCTGGCTCATTAACAACGATATTTCCAAACATGCATTTTAAAGTTAGAAGAGAGGGTTGTATTTAGTGGTCCGCCTGAACGATCTAAAACTGACTTACTGGTCCGTCTATGCCAAAAGGTTGGCAACCACTAGTTTCGATTGTGATAGAACCCTGAGGACGTAGGAGTTTTTCTGGTACCTTTTGAAGATTTTAAAAATAACTACAATACTACAATCATTATATACACCATTCATTTTTCATAAACATTTCCACTTAATTACGCTCCTCATCTTTGGGACTTTCAGGATTTCAAATAACCTATCGTAATATAAATTTACATTGCTAGCTTTTCCATTTCAATAAATATCTATTGTCGTTCCCTTATAAGTTATAAATCATTCATATCTGCACAAAACAGAGGGAAAAACATTTCAGTTTCCCATCAATTCGATGTATGTAATAGTAGTCCGCATATAAAACGAAATAACAAAGAAAAGACTGAGCAAGCAGAAGGCTAGCAGAAGGAAAAAATGGCCGAGCTCATGTTGACATCAAAAACAACGACAAAAATAGAAAAAAAAACGGTACCTGCTACGAGTGTTTGTGGCAAACATGGGAACCTAAAAGCACAAGTCGATTAGGACGGGCTGTTACCCATCTTCTTCTTCCTCCTCCACCTTCTCTAACGTTCGAAGGTGTTTTTGAAACATTTGTCATCATATCTCGACCCCAATCCGCACACGAGGTTTTTGTTCTACCTTCCTCTTTTGTTCTTTCTTTCACTCTCTCTCGAGGGTTGTTCACTTACGATTTTCCCGAATCGGAAAATATTTTCAGAGAAATAACAATCGTAGAGGTCAATCAAATAATCTAGAATGATAGAAATCCTTTCGGTTATTGAATGTTACGATGTGGCTTACACCTATTGGCTGCTGATATTCGGGAGTCCAGTTCGAGCGGTATTTGATCCGTCTGGACATGGGTAGATATTAGAAATAGGATAGGTTTAGCGTTGGAAAGACGGTTTAGATATTCCTTGGTTTGTAAGGAAAAAGAAGGGCTTATGACATAGCATTTTTATTGTTAAAATTAACTTGAATTTAATGATTTCCTTTTTCAAATACTGGTAAAGATAATATAAGATAATAAAAATAATATGTTTTTCTCGTTCAACCAAACACTAGTCTTAACTCTAATACGATGATAGTTTCAAAAGTTTCGAGCCTCCACGTGAAGATGACATTATTTGTCAAAAATGCTCTGGTAAGATAATGGCGTATACATTGAAAGATACTTTCAAAAATTTTAATGTGAAATGTTTTTTGGAAATTCATTTCTGCTACTACAAACAATTCTCTTGAACAGACGATGAGGTAATGGATAATCATCATTTCATATATCCCCGCGATATTCCTCTGTCAAATCCGCAACTTTGACACCCCGTATAGACAACCGTATAAATAAATATCATCTCGAAGTTCTTAAAACCGGAGAAGCCCTCTGGGAACTGCAAAATTGAAACTGATGTCGAAACCGCACAAAGACGAATCTTTCGCCTAATTCATACCGAAAACCGCCCAGAGGCCTACTTTAAACGGAACTAAGGATACCGTAGAAGGTACGCACAAGGACAAAAACCTCGATCCTCGACTCCGGAAAATTCGAAAGCGACGGACTAATTGAAAGTGCCGCATTAAGGGAAGAGACCCTTGGCGTGCGGTATGGAGTATGGGTGGTTGGGAGAAGTACACGAGCTCCGTTTTGGACGTAACTGTAGCCGGAGGCGGTGGGATCGGCGCTTTACGTGCATGCTCGGTAAAGGGAGAGTTTAATCCGATTGACGTACTTGGATTGTTGCATGTGAATATGCTCGTCTGAAGGTAGGAGCTTGGAATTATCCCGTATGTCGTTTAGTTTGCGTTCGCATTATTGTTTTGGCATTGATGAATATGAGGACAGCATAGATTGAACGTACACAGTAAATAATTTGGTCCGTGTTAATGTTTGTAGTGTTTTGGTAAACTGAATTAAGTATTTATATTTGTAAATAGAAAGTAGAAATACAAATTGTGTCAAAACTCTGAAGGCAATATTCTTCTATTAAGTTTAATAAAGATAAAACCAAATTTATGTTGCTAAATCAGGACGCAGATATTATCGTTGTTAATGCCGTCAGCAATTTACGTCACGCGATCCCCTTATCCCGTCTGCTTTCGCCAAATCGGCCAGATCCGGTTTAACTCCTTCTGGAACGCTCCCAAAAATCGTCCAGATACAATTGCCACGTCCGCGATCTCGCGACGCACGTCGTCTGCTCTCTTACGGCATCTCTACTCCGAATCACATATATATGTAATCATCATCCGGCACTAGACGGTGAACTAACCGTAAATCGGTTAGTTTTGCGAGGACCGGATTCGCGGAGCAGGATCAAAGACGGGTGATTTACGACGCCCGGTAATAAAGACAAAAAGCCGCGATCTACGGCAGAGATCGTCGGCGCACTATGTTGGCTCGAAGCGGGTTCATTTGTTTCGGAACTCGCTGCTCGGGTTTCTGCTTTTCATTTTTGTCGTCGTGTTTAAGAGGTCCTCGCATATACCTCACTTTATGTCGTGACAGTGTTAGATGATGATGTAGAGTTTGCACGTTTACTTGTGGCTTAATCAGAAGATAATTCGCTATTTGCTTTTAAAATCTGGGGGTATAATCGTTCAGGAGCCACGTTTACGCAGGATTAAGTAGTTTTAAGGGGGAAAAAAAATTAAAACTTGGTACTTAAAAAATTATACTGTTTAAACGAGTTAACATATTCATGATGACAAAACACACACCTTAGAGACAGTTTCTACAGTTTCATCGAAATCTGAATGCGGGCCGCCGGTGTTCCCCCTTATTTCTAGCAAGCAATATACGCAAAGCTGATGCACTCTTGCCATGTTCAGTGGAACATTCGAAATATCTACCGTACAACAAAACGTCGTTTTATAATTTCGCCACGCAATCGTCGATCTCGTCAAAAAATCCAATTTACTTGATTCGCGGCCCGTTCAAGCTGTCAATGGTTCGGCGAAATTTAAACACCTGCCGCCGCTAACACCAATTACCGGAAAGCTATTGAAATATAACGCCCGTGCGAGGTTATAAAACGCGTTAATGAATACATAATTTAAGAGTTGTCAAAAACAGACGGTTTTTCGATTGACGATGGGACGTGGTTACGATAGGTCGTTGAAATTGGAGACACAATGGGATGTCAATTCCGCAATTGTACACTGTACCTAAATGAAAGCGCATCATGCTTGCGAATTTGTTACCAAATACACTAACACCTGTAAACCTTTCCTTTCAAGATACAGGATTTTAGAAGTTTGAAAAAATTGTTTTAAGAAAAAACAAAATAAATAAAACGCCACTCGGTCAAAATGAGCATTAAAAATATAAAACATAACAATGAACAACACTGAATACATTTAAAAAAAGTCCAGCAACACTAAAATATCGCTAAAAACATTTTCATGTTAGATGCAACTTTCATTGACGAAGTTACTTACCTAGCTTCCGACAGTTTTAATACTATCAAGAGGGGTAATTTGGAATCAGAATGGATGACACCCCAAACCAATGTGGACTTGTTAAGATGAATGTTCTTGTATCAGAAGAAATTTCAACGATAAAAGAAAAAGTGTTATTGCTTATGAGTCATCATGTAGGATAACTAAATCTAAAGCATAACTACTCCGCCAAGTGACAATGTTTTTAAGCGTGGCGCACTTTGGATTACATAGAGGAACAAATCCGAACACAAGCTATTTTGCGAATTTCCAATCATTTTTATCCATACAACGCCCGCCATTGATGTATTCAATTCCCTTTGGTAAATTCCACGCGACAAATTAGCTGTTTTCGATCTCGTCGTTCAATCCTGAAAGCTACAGCAGCGAGCTGTAATGATTAATCTCGGCAAAAACAAAACTCGTGGATTTGACGAATAGCATTCGACTATACAGCGCCTACGTTTTAATTTCGTGTTAATTACGTATGATAGAGATTTTGAGTATCGCGATGACGATGATCAAGCTGTACAGCTTTGTTATTACGAAGTATTAAGCGTACTGGTGCAATAGCATTTGACGGCGAATAGTAATCCCCGCTTAGAGTCGGTTTTATTACCGCTTTGCGGCGAAATTGTTAGTCATGATGAGCCTGTTGAGATCGTGCACGAAATGAATCGGAATAGTTTAATAATTAGCTAAATGAAACATCGCAAAATTAAGGTCTAATGAATGTTACTACGACTATATTGGGATTTCAGTTTCCGAGCGGAAGAGAAACCGTCATGTTTCAGTAAGCTACTACCCAATTTACGATATATCTAAGAAACGCCTTGAATAGTGTTAAAATTGTCTATAAAAGTATTCTCGTTAATTGATGCATTTACTAATGTTAAGAAAATAATTCAAGCAAACGAAAGGAGTTTTGTGAAAAATAGGGGTTGAGATCGAGCGGTTCGAAAACTGGCTACTTTTACCAACCAAAAGGAGTAATTTCGTTCGTTTGAGGCGGGCGCGAATATATTAACTTAATTAATTTGTATTTTGAAGTATTGTCCTTTTTTCATTAGCTGCGTTGTGCCAGGTGGTAATTACGAAAGAAACATGTAAGAAACCTCACGCAACCTGGCGGTGTCTACTTCCCCACGTTCCCATATACTTAGGTATAAAAGCAATTTACGAAGTCCATTTTCTTCCATCGTCCGATCCGTTAATTATTAGGCATTACGTTCGTAAATGAACTAACCCATCGCCATAATTCCCCGCGATTATTTCTCCTATAATCGATTTAAATGACTGACAGAACGTGTTACATTCAACGTAGCCCAACCAGTTCCGGGTTGTTGGCAAGATTTATTACGCGACGTAATTCTTTGCATGCCGAACAGGACGGTTTTATCCGAGTTTATTTATGTATGCACGTATATAAGATATGATTTATGCAGACTGCATGAAAGAAAGAGGTCTTTAGAAGTTTACCCGAAGAAGGCTTAGAAAAGTAATGCGATATTTGTCGTGGAAAACCTGCTATTGAAAGTGATGTTTAGTGGTCACATGTGTTTTTTACTTCGTTACTAACCTCGCAGAGTTCTGTAAGCTAAAATAGGATATTCAGTGTTCACCTTAAGACGGCTATATTGTAATTGTGGTAATTCACTTTTAATGTGTAACACCCTTGGCTATTGAAACGTGCGTGAAAAGTTTCAAAAGACAAAGCTACTGCTTAGCGCAGTTCAACCTTCACCAATAACAACCAATGTGCCACAATATACAATTTGCTTTGCGAACGTTAAAAACCAGAAAAAAGCATCCAGCATTGAAGGGTCTCCATCAATATAAACTTCCACTAACTTTGCCCAATTCGACTTATCTTACTTAATAAACTCTTCGAGTGCTTAGAAAACACCTTTGCCACGTGGTAGTGGATAAGGATTTACAAAACAGGAATTCCTTTTTCACATAGTCATATTTTATGTAGGCAGTAAATACAAGTCGCTGCGAACAAGAAGCCTCATCAGTTGATTCATTCGACAGCGTTGTAAGTTTAGGATTCTCTTTCATCTCTAAAGTAACTGCTGCTAAAACATCTTATATTTTCAAGTCCTTATATATTTACTAAATATAAGTATCGCCATTTCCAAATAACCAGCTAGAGGTTTCATCGTAAATTGCTTTATTTTTTAAACTAGCTTATGTTACTAATCGCCACTATTTTCCTAGAATACTCCATCTCCAGAAGATATTGTTTCTGGAACTTTCTATTTCTAGAAAAGACATCGTTAATAGAATTGACGTGACACTGCGAGAATACTCTCATATAATTATTGTACAAATATTTATATTGTTTTTGCATGTTTGCCGTTGATTGCTTTGTAATGTAGTCGCCGATAAAATCTTCTTATTCTTGAAAAAAAACACATACTTTTACATTTAAATGCATATCTTGTACTGCAGCATCGGCACCATTTCTCCTTTTCCATACGAAATCTTTTACAAACCATCAAAGTCATTAACCACCTCATCATTTGTTACCTTTCACAAACAACGTTTACGATTTATTCTAGCGCATTTATCTTCTCGACCTCAAGGATGCAGTACATCCTAGAACATCGCGCCTCCTTCGCAAATACGTCACGTTTGAGAGCAAATATCTCTAAAATAACCGTGGCTCCGACTGCAATAAGGCGTTTCGGTTGGGGAAGGTTTCTCCCTTCACGTATTGTTGTAGCTTCGGTCGACTAAACGGGTCGTTATTATTATAAATCGGCCTGCTCCCTTTTATGGAGTACTGCTTCCATCATCATCCGATTCGACGTTTATTTATCGTCATCGACGACAATAATAGTGGTACGTAGTAGTCGTTTGTAATAATACGTCCGGCAATGTTCAGAACGAGCTCAACGTTTCGACCAATCGAATAATGGGATAACGACGATGTAATATCTTAAGCGCTGCAGGACTGTGGATGGCATTTCTGTATGAAATTACCATTCCATATTCGAAGGATGAAATGCAGCTCTAAGTGGTATGCTTTCAATCATGCTTATCGAACTTTAATTTATTAGATTTATATTTAGGTCTTAAAACAACCTTCTCAGTAGTTGTCATACTAAGCATGTAATGAGCAAAAATGAATAATAAAAAAAAAACATAAAACAGGAAACGAGTCCTACGTGATCTATTCTTTATGTAAAAGACTACTTTAAAAGCATCATACTCAACGCTTCTTTTTATAGAGTTCAATCGATGAAACTACCTCCCGTACAAGGCGCAATTTAGTAGCAGCAATATGTCAACCGTTTTAGTTAATTTACGGAAAGTATCTCGTCCAATCGGTTTCCATATCGTTGGAACTTCGATGTCAATGAATTAATAATATTTACCAATGGAAGTACCGTCAGGGTGGTCGCATGATGAACGCTATAGATTTTATGATCGATAGAAATTATTAATTAACGATCGAGGTCTTCATGAATTATTTTAAACCCTGCGACCTAATTTTTAAAGCAAATCATATAATCGATAGCACGACGTGTACATGGAGTACATACACAGTCAAAAATTTATTGCGTTTATTAAGTAATGTTAGCTTGGTAACCTATTAATTCGGTTTCGTAAGTATATGAGGTAATATTTATCGGGATATGTACGTATTTTAAATTTGTATTTGTTACGTTATAAAGAACATGATTTCAATTTTGGCAACTATTATGTGAGAAATTCACCTGGTTTAAGAATTTTTGAATTTATCAATTGCACATTGCTATACTGCACTCCTGGCTTCGGTGTTAGAACCTCGTCGTTATCGTAGTTTCCGCCGACATTTTGTCCTCACTCTTCAGAGCTGTTACTGCACACTGACTGAGGCCTATCCATTCCTGAGGGATTTATACAGAGCTTATTACAGGTCAATGTAGTGGAATAGATCAACGAACAGTAACAGCCCTGAAGATGTCCCAGCAGAAGCTACGACAACTATGCGGCTCCAACACAGATGCCAGGAGCACAGGATTATTGACCACCGTGGAAGCCTACGTAAAAGCGCAGATAACCCGATCTTCACCAGCACGTAACGTCGTGTCGTTGCTATTAAATTTGGTCCTTCGAAGACTTTCTTTCAATTTCAAAAGTCACTAAGAGCTAGATCGGGTGAGTAAGCGAGATAGTGTGGAGATCCTCGATGCCGATAACCATTCCTTGGTAGTGAACCTATATTTAGCGAAGTGCAACAAACCGATTAAGCAATGTCAAAATCGGTGACTCTCGTGATTTTTGTCGATAAACGGGGTCATAGATTACTGAACCAATTGTACCGTTAGAAATGTTCGTTATCTCCGCTAAACGTCCAGTGATCTTGTTTAATCAAATCGGAGACACTAGCAATATTTTATTGAGTGCATACGACCAGCACTTCTCGCATGTAGCTACCACATCGAAGTTGCCGTGACCAATGTTTCTTCACATCAATGTTGGCCCTTTGTTTGAAACATAAATAAGAAAATGTTGTGTTGTTATCTTTATTTCAATGCCTACTATGTTAAAGACAATAAATATTGTACAGCTCTCGTCAATCGGGCGTGATAGAAGTCGATCCGGTGCTAATAGTGGTAGTGCCACAGTGTTTGTTATGTGATTACAGCGTTGATCAAAGACATTTCATCGAATCGTCCAAGCTATTTAAATATGAAACAGTATCCCCATACTTCCCTTAAAACGCGATTAACAACTCCTCACCTTTATATTGGTAATAACCGCGCAGAATTCATGCTCCGCATTAATTCCGGAATTCTATGTAGTCCATCCAATATGAGAAGGCAGAATGCCGGCATACCGTTAGAGTTTGATAAACTTTGCATGGCATATATACTTATATGTATACATACAATACTATATACATACGTACATCCGATTTTATAACTTGTTTCTTCGGCAGGAAATATTAAGATTAGTTCGGCGAATGTTACGATAAAACTTTGGAACTAAACTCTCACAATAAACCTCCGGAAAGCCCGATGCTGTACGTCTGTATGCAGATCACTTGTTCCGAATTTCGGAACAGCGGATAGGGAAATTCTCGAGGAACATCTCGAAAGCCATAGCGGAAATATGAACGATAAAAGCATGGATATTTTGCTGCAGGAGCAAATCATTTTATTTTATCTAGCAAGTTGGTTGGTAGTTAGTTCTGTCTTGCTCTATTTGGTTAGAGATATAAAACGGTAGTTGATGTGTGCTATTCTACACTGAAAAACACAAAACTATTGGAAAGTTTTAAAATGGAAAGAAATTGAAAATTATCAAATAATACCAGCGCCGCGAGTAATATGTAATAGCTCCTCAGTTGTCCTGAAAAAGCTGCCAAAATGACCAACAAAGTGTGAAACAGAAATTTTGACACGGCGAATCCTTGAATAAATCACCAGTAATAAGCACACATCCTTGAAAGACTACGTAGTGTTCATTAAATTGACGTAGGGTGCACCAAAATGAAACAACTATTTTAAATTTTATTTTATTTTAAATTAATACAAGGCGTATTTAGAATAAATAAATGTTATTGTAAAATTGATCTTTTATTTGACCTAATCGAATACAAATTTTCCCATATTATACAAGATATATTTCAGCTTAATACATTTATATTTAATTTCAGCAAAAGTTTTTCTCGGTGATCTCCTATTTCGTTCCACAAAAATAAACTTAATCTTCATGATATTCTCAAATATTTAATTTCAACAAGATCGGTGCAAATGTTAACGTTTCAACATAATCGTAAATATCTCGAAAACAGTTGACTTCAGTGGTGAGGTGCCCTAATTGAAATTGTTTAAATATAATGTGTACAGAGGATTAAGCTGGTATTAATTTAATTAATTTCTCACGAAAATAATGAAGGAGTTTTATTCATTTGATAAAAACATCATTAATACTAAATCTTCTATTTCCCCTTTCATTTTAACGAGTCAAGTTTAATGAATTTGAATTTTATGCTTCTCCAGTAAGATTGTATGGCTGTCAGATACGCCATTACGTACGAAAGAGAACAATATATTACTTGCTGCAATACAAAAAGTTTCTGTTTGAATTATAATCAACAAAGATTCAAGAGCGAGAAGTCGACCAGCTTTGGTAAATAAATACAAGCTAAATGAAATTGCGAACAGAAAAACTATACATTTGCACACATAAAGAGAGCTTCATCGTTGAATCTGAAGTAGATAACATCGCTAGTGCTTTGACTTTTTTCGTCCCCGAGCAAGTTGAAGTTTGTTGATTGCACCATGCAGCCGATTTTACCTCATCGTCCCACCTGTCCTTCTCCGAACCTAGATGGAAACTTCGCGCATTCGTTTCCAAATAGAGAATTTTAAAATTAAAGTATATAGAAGGCAAGATCTTGGTGTAGAAGGTCGTCCAGAACTTAAATTAAACATCCAGTTTCATCTCAGATGAAAACTCTGAGTAGGTGTATAAACATAAATATAACACAAATTACAATTTTATTAAACAGATTAGAGTTGATAAATTAAACGCTAACTAGATCTAGCAGAATCTCTTGTCCCATTTCTCACGTGATTTATGCCGACAATAAATGTAGTACATCGCTCACGCAATGCTACCGAATCTATTAGGTTGTTGCGAGCAGAATAAATTTACGTTAAGACGAATTGATGTAAGCACATAGCATACCGTGTTTTGTTTAGCTACGTCTGCTGTTGTATACGTATGTATATTGTATATTTATGCGAGTTATAAATACGTAACGTAGGGAGGAGCAACCCAATGCATTTATTGCAAATGTAAAATGGAGTAGGTGTGGTCGCATCGTCTTCGTATCTATGACTGTAGTTTTTGTACGGATAGTGGGCAGTGGCTTGGTTTAGAGGAGGGCGGAAATGGGAAGTGGGAAGAAATACAAAACGTTTTTTATCATTAGAGTCCATTTAATTATACGAGGTGTTTCGCCTATTGGACGCTTTGATATGCTTCTCACCAAAAACATTTTTTTTTTGCAAAATACATTCGATGTAAGCGCTGTTCATTTATTTTCATTATTACATCCTAATTCAATTTTAAGCTTCTTTGATTAAGCAACTATGTCGCTATTTATAACCATATTTGAAATATTTAGCTTTTTTGAACATTTTTTACAGATGGAGGAGTGCGTGTGAATTTGTATAAGTGTTAAAACCTTATTCTATTATTTTATTTATTATTTTAAGCACCTTGCATTCTCATTGAGAATATTAAATCTAGAAAATTAAGTTGGCATTTCGTGCCTTTAATAAATCTCTCTCCTTCATTTCAAGGCAAATTTTTTAATATTATTTCTGTGGTTCTTTGCCTCCCTTTGCTAGGTACAACGGATGTCAGCGTGTAATTTCAAGCTAGCAATTTATATCGCGAAATTCAAGACCAAGAAATAAACTGAAATAGACAAGCAGAGGTGGCTTATTCCGCTTTGTACAATAATCGAAAAATTCCAGTACACTTCAGGCGTAATAATAGAGTGTATTACGACCGTTTTGTTAATATATTTAGAAGTGTTTTCAGTGTTCAAATTTGTTTCCTCCAGTTGTAAGTTTTATTTTAAAAAAGACACATATTTGGTTCAATGCCTTAACGTATAAAGCTTATCGTTAAAAGCCTACCATTTAAGTTTTTACAGAAACAATGAAAGAAAAGAAATAATTTGGTAATTGTTGTTTTATTGTTTTTCAAAATATTCGCCATTAATATTCATAAACTTTTGCATGAGTTCGAATCAATGCTTAAAAAATTGTTTTCCACTCTGAAGGTGATATCTCCGAAACATTGTTTTTAAAGACTTCTAGGGTAGGAGGTCCCTTTTTAGACATTCGAGAACAAAAGAAATCGTTAGACGATAAATCAGCAGTGAAGCCTTAATTCAATATTTTTTCCTTCAAATCATCAACTGTGTGATAGCTAGCATTACCATAGTGAACAAACAACTTTTGTTGAATTCAGCAGTTGATTGTTGCTGCTCGTACGAATATACCCAAGTTTCGTCACCTGTTATGGAAGTTATTTGTGAAAACGCTACCCTGGCTTTAAGTTATCTGTAGAATTCTATAATGTTTATAATGAATAACATATTTGAATAAAGTTTTACAAAGTTTAAAGCGCTTGGTTTCATTGGCCAACGCTGGCAATGCAAAATATATAAGCAGGGAGGATATATCTCAGTGTAGCATTTCTACGATAAGGATAACCGACTACTGCACCATGTAATATTCAATACCGAGCAAAGTGCATAGTAGGTACAACGATATACATCAGGTAGCAGAATACGTCGTCCTTGCTGCCATACCGACAGCTTCAATTTGGGAATTATTAAAATCCAGAGTAGTCGTCCTGCTTGCTCGACGTCTCTGCCTGGCTGTCAAGGGGCCGCCGTCTTCCCCGATTTTTCGGATGTCACATTAGTCCTGTGTACGTTTGTTCCCTTGCTGCCGCTCCTCGGCCGGAAACTACCGTACGTGCCGCCGGAGTCGCAGTCAACAGGTTCCTCTTATTGATTCTGCGCGGTGCGCTGCCGGTCTCGGTTGTCTTTGCGTCCGTCTTTACGCATGCATGCCCTAGCGTGGATGACGTGCCGGCAAAACGAGGCGCTTTTTTCGGAATATAAAACATGTATTGTACAGGATTTTCGACGATGACTATTCTAGAGTGAACAAACATGCGACATGCGTCTTGAGTATTTATACAGTACGTGTTACAAAGAGGAAATAGTTATTTTTTATATACGAGCGGAACGAGGGGCGAAGTCCCAAGTAAATTCATTCCGCAAATCGATAATACATCATTACCGTCGTGTGTAAAATTGTATTTTCTTTCTGTAACGGGATTCATAAAGAAACTAAGAAATATTACTGACAAAGGCATTGCTGATTATAGCAGAAATGTGTGATTTGAAATTATACAAGAAAAATAAAAAAGAAATCGTAAATAAGACATCAGACGCTAATGCTCTTACGGAAGCGAACTGGATGCGGTTAAGGAGATGGCCCTTTGGATAAAAGAATGAGACACATTATAGACAACTCACTTTACTGAACTGAATTGCCTAACATACCTTCTTCGTAATTTAAAATGCATTCCAACAATTGATCAGCTTATTTCATTCTGTTATAACAAAAACGCCGATATTCATTGTTATTAAATTAATTTATCGCTTTGAGTCTACAATGGCATGTTTTCTAGATTCCCTTCATTGCCAGAAGTGATTGAAATTAATTGACATATATTTCTAAAAATATGACGTTTACGAATATATAAATAAAATATTTATTCGATTATTGGAAGCTTCGCCGCTAGTGAAACATTAACCAAAACACACGACCGGCTAATATTGTTTTAATAACTGATTCCCGCTAGAGCAATACTGCGTAATTGAAATATAAACCCATCTACATCAGAGGGATATTAATAATGGAATGTAAAATATTGCAATGTGAAATATTCATAAACGTTAGCGAAACGAAATGAAATAGGTACGTATATATCAAAAAGAGGCACCCTTAAATATCGTTCCAAATTGATATTTTTATTAATTAATCCGCTTTTGTGTATCCGAAAGCTATCTTTTAATATTTCATCCGGCTCCATACATTAAAAACAATTGATTCTGTGGCCCCAAAATTCCCTAAAGGCTTTTATATTTCAATTGAAAGCTTTCGTATGAAGCCTTCCCTCGAGGCAGGGTAAGAAACGATCAGAACTAGCCAACATACACATACTACATATCCAGGAACATAGGAGGTATAACGATGCTCATTAGGAAAACCATCAAGTCGGCTAGGCCGGCAACCGGAAAATAATTCCGGGAACATAGTCGCCACGTCCTATTCACTTAATATCCCTTTTATTTCCTCGGAACTGTCGACGTTGATAGTTCAAGCAAATAAAAAGAAAGTGCTATTAATATAACGGTCACCTACTACCGTTGTTTAAGACTCTTTTGCTAAAACGGGAGTACTGTGTTTTCCTTATAAGAGCAAGATAAAACAAATTTCGTTAAATTTACTGCAGTATTTGGTTGCGGGAAGTACACGAATAATTTTTCTGGGGGTTGGATTGGTTGTGATATTATTCACACAGTTGGCCTATTCTTTCGAGAGCTGATTCAAAGAATAGCTCTACAAAGTGAAAATCGAGACTCTCTTTTTCAAGAAGAACTTCATTTTATATAATGTGAGACCTTATTTCTCATAAGTAGAGTAAGACAATTACCTACCTCCAAATTTATAATCATTTATAGTATAATGGAAAGGTTCCCCGTCAACTGTGTTATCTTACAATCAACGAATGATTTTGTATTTGCTGAACAAACGATGTGCGTCATCCATAGCATCAAACCATTCTAGTTAATTGTGGCGCGAATTCATTTTAGGCTTGGAGAAGATAAAAACAGAGAATCCAAACTTACGGCAATATTGCTTTAGCAAACAGTTCATTGTCATTTTGTTCTAATGGCTCAGCAATCCGAAACATACTTGAACGAAATTCGCAAATAATCCCCCGTTCAATTTACTTTTCACTTAGAGACTGCTCTATGTACTACCTTCGTAGGTACTCCACTAAAAATTAATGGTGTCCTTTCTCTTAAAATACCGTTTATATCTCCTAAAACAACGATTAATTTATTTCGGACTGTTTACGACCGTTAAATTCCCCATTTCCACCGTCTCCGTCACCCTTTGCTCCCCCAGCGATGACGAATCGTAAAGTTTTGCTTTCGCAATTTAACGAACCGTCATCGTACGTAAAATTTTTCCCCCATCACAGGTCCTTTCACATCCTCGACGCCGGGAAAACTAAACCCTTGAAGCGCAATTAACAACCTTGCATTGAATTCGCGAAAGTCTAGTCGTTGTGAGCACGTTATTCTCTCTTGACGTAATCCGAATAATTAGATTCGTTATCAGGTAAGGTAACAGGATGCTGTTAGAAGTTTTGACTAAGAGGGAGGCGGGCGAAACCTTAATGATTGCTTCGATGTCGTGCATTTCATCGGAGCAATCAGGGTGTGTTCGTATAATTGGAGAAAAATGCTCTGGAAAAATTTAACAGCTTGCGAAATGAATAGAATACAATAAATTAAAAATTGCGGAATTGTAGTTTGCGAAAATGGCTTGTAATAAAATAAAAAATTTAGATATTTAAAATCCAAATTACTATCAAGTGGGTCTTGTAACTAAATTAAGATATATTCAAGCAAATATTAACAGGAAGATAATTTCTTTTGATGTATCTGTCTTTTTTTGAAGCTTTCCTGTAAAAGATATTCAAGTAATCTCAAAAAATTAATTTTAAATGCTGTATCTCTATGGGCGACCTTCTATCTACATTTAGCAGGTGTGATGAGGTGCAATCATCCTGCACCTCGTCCTTTTTCCGCATTCTAAACTGAAGCGGTTGCAGATGGATTTAGATGTCACGGTAATAATCTGCAGCCCATAAAGCGACAATTAAGGCCGCGACGGCGGGCGGGAGTAGCGCCGAAATTACGTCGTAAAATATGTTTAATTCGCAGTTCATCGGATAATTTTACGGGCGACGCGAGTCGTTACATAATTTGTTTCGCGCGAGAAGCGTATGGGGAATAGACCGGGAGAGGATGCCAAGATAATGAGCAGGTACGTTAGCCAAACGCCGCCGCTGAACGGGAGCGAACGAGCTGCGCTAGTTACATGTGTAAAATTAACACCCCGCTGCGAGGTTGTAAAGTAAGGCGAGCGGTTGTTAATCGTGCGGTTTCGGATAATTTTAGTAATTGCGAATCGAGACGGGGGGGAAGGATGAGTTACGATGCGACTGTTAGTAACAAAAAAAAGAGTTCGCATTTTTGTTTCCATTTCCATGTCAAATTTTCTACCTCGAAGGTCTTCCATCAACTTTGAAAGTAGATAATAGTCGCTGAGGGCTAGGTCTGGGCTGGTTGAAGGAGTTCCTAGAAGACACACTCCTTCACAACAAGCTGAACAATTGTGGCCTTATGGACTAATTCGTTATCGTGGAGAAGTCAGACAGTTCGGGTCAGCATGCCGCGTCTCTTTTCTTTAATAGAGGCGCGTAATTTATGCTGTAAGCTGGCGTAATACTAACCGTTTACCACAACTATGTTTCTTTCCTGAAAATCAATTAGCAAGATCCCCTTCAAATCGCAGAAGATCGTGGCCACGACCTTTTCTCGTACGGTCTACTCCATTGAGTCTCTTTTTGCTAGAGGATCATAATACAATATCATTGCTTCAACAATGTACAAAATGACGGGACACTACCAACTCAAGTGCACAGCTGGGAAAATATGGCTGATGCAATTTTTACGAACATATATATTTTATAGTGGTGTTAATTCAAGTATTGGGTACTGTACAGCCGATCGTAAAACGTGGAAAAAGCCCTGTAGTTTCGAGTAACGCGCGCATCGCTCGCGTCGTACATACATTTCCACTCCGAAAAATTGACTTATCGCGACGAAACACCGCAAAACATTCGCATTCGGTCGCCGACGCCATGCATGCAAAATATGCGAGCAATACGTGTGGGAGGACGCGTACCGCATACCGATGATCACGCCGCCGCCGCCTTTCCCGAATTCTAGCCGTGAACTACGACGGACTCTGCCTCATTCCCGCCTCCGTCCCATACCAACGTCGGCATCGTCGTGGCGATATTAAAACTTTCATGACGCGATAAACTGATAAAAAGCGACGATGCCGCGTTATGTGTACATATGCGTCGCTAATGCAATATTGCGTGTGATTTATGTGCTACAGCGAGACGGTACTTAAGCTGCACCATCTGGTGCCCAACGCGATTACCATTCGAAATATTCGCGTCGCGTATCCTTGACGTGTTTGAGGGTTGGTTAGTTGTATTATGTTTATGTTTTGATCATCATCAATCGAAATCCTTCATTATAGACGAAATTCCTGGAATACAAAGAATATTTAATGGAACAACTATTACTACATTTATACCTTTTTTAAGTTTCTCTAGGGTCACTATCAAAATCTAGTTGTTTCACGATCTAATCAATTTTAATGAAACTCAATGTATTTGTAAATTCCATAAGATTATATAAGAAAACATTTTTATTTGAGATTTGCTTAGTGTTGGGCTATTATTTCGGGTTAAAATGCAAACATCGTATCCTTTGAATGACGAGACTAGAATCGCCAACTAGTTATTTGTTATATTTATGTATAAATAATTGCAAAGCCCTGTTGGATCATGTTTAACTGCCGCCAAAAGACATTTTGACCAAATGTTATAAAACGTTTTGTGTTACACATTTTCTGTTGTCTAATATTAAAAATGTTTGCATGTTTTATTTGTCATTTTTAAAATTGCTATAAATCAGAAAATATCGGCCAGATTGAAGAAAATTCGATTCATATTTTTAATGCTGCAGGATATGAAAACTCTTTCGTATATCGGAACGCAATAGCCTCCGATGCAAGCTTAATACAAATAATGCTACGTGCTAAATATGAATTAAGATATAATAATAACATTGATTCGTTTTCAATACATCCACAATACCACTAGTATTACTAACGCTCATCGGCAAATATTTGATCTTCGAACGAAATAGCTTTGCAATGAGGACGTAACGCTGGCAGCTCTTCTCCCAAAATACAATCAATCCCCTTTCCGTTCCCCACCCCAATATCCATCTCGATATCCATATAATAACTAGGTCCTCGAAACAACGGTTAATTCCATTTACTCAGACCTCAGGCCGCTCGCATATTTCGCGTTGTTCTAAACAGTTTACACGCATACTTGCACCGGAAATTAAATAACTGAATAATGGATGTAGTTATCGGAGCTTCGGCGCGTGTCCGCGTAGAGGGCGCCGGTGGGGTCGAAGTTCGAGATCCCCGCGAGGTACCTTCGAGCCCGGTTCGAAACGGTCTTCGACGTTTGTTTTGTTTTGCAAGGTCGGGACTGCAGCTAGAGGACCACCAATTAAGAACTCAACTTAGTGGGGATTTAGTTCTGTTGGGCGTGCGGTGCTCGTTGAGAGAGAAACTTAAAGGTAAGCACGTTAGTTTGGCGCTTAACTTCGAGTTCAGCGAGTAAGTTTCTGCAGATGGTCTTCCCTGATGGGAATGAGATGGATTTTCGAGAAGAACTTCGAAGGAGACGCCATGTTCCGGGATTGAATAAGAAAAAATAAGGTTTACTATCGTTAGCTTAAAGTTGTTTGAAAACCAAAGAGTCAAACCTCTAGTCTAATGCAGAAACAAGTATTCTTTTGTCAAATTCGGTTTTATTTCTCAAGATAGTCTCTCCTTATAAGTTGATCCATTTTTCCCGAGGATGCCGCCATCTCTTTAATATGTCCAAATAGTAGTTGGCATCTTATTCTAGGAAATTCAAAAATTACGAAAGCAATGGTCTCCTCTATTGGATGAAAATCTCTGTTCACCAAGCGAATCCTTAAGCCCATGAACTGGTGTAACCCCAAAATTCCGACTTATTTCGTTTAAATTGCTTCAACAGGGTTTCGAATATGTAATTGATGGAGTTCAAACAAAAGAGAAACTCTGGTACAGAAGAAGAAGAAGAATCATCATTACCAAAAGATATATTTCTATTTGGAATCTTTTACGTTTTAGCACTTTCTTTGGAAATAACTAGTACCAACTTAAATTTCTCAGCGACCGTCCTGTCCTGTTCGTGTACGGAAACTAGCCATTCGCGAGCAAAATTTTTAGCGCCCAGTTTAAAAAACACTTGTCCTATTTAAAAAACATAATGCTACAATAAAAGAAGACATATTGCTTCTCTTATTGTGTTACGTTTAAAATAGAAAGACTTAGAAAGTCAAAATGAATTCGCGAAATATAAGCAACCTTCCTTGGAAACTCAAACAAGACTAATATCCGTGAGCTTTTCCCGAGAATTGCTTGATTAAGAGACTCTCATTATATCGTCCTGCCGACGTCAGGCTAATGTCTTCGCTAAAATTTCAAAGGGTAATACAAAAACTTCTCAAATAACACCGATATAAACTTTCTCCTCCTTCATCGTTTATCAGAAATAGAATAACATCCAGGTGTTCAGAGCGCCTCATAACTTTATAACTTATTATTTTACATAAATTCCACTCCAGTTTGCAGATATAAGCGCCTATATTCAGCACCTAATTTCCAAGAAAGCTATAAAACTCATCGTAGAGAACAAAAGGGCCTTTAGAATTCGTTCTCGCAGGTGACATTTTAATATTTCATTCGATAACAGTAGCGTTTGTCACCTGTAATAATGTATTTCCGCTACTAGACACTATACACGCAGCTATAAAGCTTCGGGGGACGTCTAAAGGGCCATAATGCCCAGTTTCGTAAGTACAATAAACTAACGCTCTATAGAAAGGAACTTCGTCGTGAGTTGGCTGCTATACTTGGTATTGCGATTCGCATACCATCTAGTTTGCTAAAATCATCAGCTGGGGAAACATACTAATTGTGGGTATCGCAGAAGGTGATAATGGAAAGAGTTTGTCATGAGACGCGTTCCGGTAACAACGTGTATTGCCTTTGAGTTCTCCCGCGAGAAAAATTTACTTATCGTAATTGTTTGCTTAATGTTTACTGTGTTTTGTAGAGTGTACTTATCACTTAGGAAATTCTTGAATATATTTTGTCTATACATCATTTGCCTTAATTCAATTATTTTGAAATTTTGTTAATTAGCACTTTTGAAATCAAACTTTAACTATGTATTTTCAATGTGTATTGAATTATCTACAGGCTTTTTCAAAGGAAAAATAAGAATATTATTGCCCAAAGATCAAATTTTCACGCAAATTGATCTAAATTTACGAACACCACGTTAATCATGTTCGAAATTATATGGAGCTCGTAACTTTAGGGAATTTGAAGACTTCTCTGCTGATTCGCTAAAGTGGAACGAATTATTAAAAAAGAAATGGGCTTCCACGCTCAGCGGAGTATACGAACTTGAATATAAATCTTCATAAAGTAGTCCAATAAAAAAAGGATTGATCGTAAACCGTCTAATAGTCCCTTCTCCTGTTCTGTTAGAAACGGACAGAAGTATAAAATGTTTTACTATTATTGCTTACCGATATATTCCTTATATGTATATATGTGTAGGTTATCGACGGGGAACTGCTACAATACCGAATTGCAATACCTTTGAGATCCTCTAATCTATATTAAGTGGCTTTCGTGGTTTTATTGGTGCCTCGAGAATACATAAAATCTCCTTTTATTATCAAGGGCTTCTTTGAGTAGAAATTGTTAATTCTCGAGGATCGAAATCCCGAGTGAAATAATTTCACAAAATCGTAAATTTTAGAAACGATGATGTTAACAAATTTTTAAGAGTAGCTTCAGATAACAACTGCTAAAAAATATTTCGGCTTTAATTCTGGATGAAAATCGTGTCCTCCCAGCGGAACATTGACTGAAATTTTCAAAAGTATCTTTCAATGCATGCACCAGAATATTTCTGTGAAGTAAGGCCATCGTGTTGAAGCTTGAAAGTTTCCAGATTATCTGCTTCCTTAATTAACATTAATACCTGATTGACCTCTTTTGCACACTATGATAATTTACCTCAGCCAACTTAACCTCTAACATTCAATTTAAGCTTAATGAACATTAATACTCCTTAATATTTACTTCCGCGCCCACTTCCCCCATCAACAATCACCTAACTCTATAAGAGCTAATAGTTGTAAACCATTAGCATGTCCCTCGTCTTCGAAGGCGGTATTCAGAAGTTGTAGATGCAATGCAGCGGATTATTCATACATGCAATCTGCTGTCGAGTCGATTACGTCCGCTTAGCAGACCAAACACCAAGCGTACAAAGCTTAGTGCGAGATTCTGGCAAAGGTCCAGCTAATAAACGGTCTATCTAGTACTACATCATCGTGTAGTCTCGTACGCGTTTCCGGAGTAAATTGGCTCGTTACGTAAGATATGTTGGTCAGATGAACCACTCGTAATCGTCAAATTAATTAGAAAGGTTTCAAAGTAAATAAAATTACTGTTGGATTAATGTTATCATCCCTACTTTGATTTATTAAAATTTTCTGATGCCTTTTAAATTGTTAAAAGTCCGGGATGATAATTAGCGTTTGGCTGAAAGAATACTTATTAATTAACGAGTATACTCATTAGATTAAGCAGAATATATTAGTAAGGTTCTTAAAAGAAGAAAGAGAGGGGCTAAATACAGGTATAAATACAGGATACAGGTTTTGTGTTAAAGAAAGGTACATGGTCTTACAATACAATTTGTATAATACATTCCTCTCATTGTATATAGGAAATAACAATGGTCCAAAGGTGGAGCCCTGCGGAATTCCTAATAAAATGTTTTGAGCTTTAAACTGACTTGTCCCCAGTCTATCAACTATATCATCCTAATGTTACTGAATTTTGGTACCAATTGGCTCATGTCGATTGTTTCGAAGACGATCTCCTTTCAGAATTTATTCTTTTTCTTTTCAGAATAAACATGTATTTATGTATATGTCTTTATCTAAATATTGCTCGATTTTCAAAAAAAAAATATTTCTAAAACATATTTATGAAAATCCACTCTTCTGGATTTCTCCTACTTTATTTATTGACTCACTGTTGCAATTGTGTTTGGCATAGCTCTGATCGAAATTTAAATTGCGACCTGCTTCCTATACAAAAACAATAAGAAAACATTCTCGGCATGTTCCTTTTGTTTCCTACTTCCCGATGCATTTTCCTTCTCTAAAATTCGATAAATTTAGACATTCGCCAACGGGAGGTAAACAACAGGCTTTTATTAAAATCCACCTTTTCTTCCTTTGGCCTTTTTTCCCTCTCCTTGAGAAGTATTTACCCGACGATTTATTTCTTGTCTCGTTCTGTGCGTACGAGTATGTGTCGGTATATCCTCTTTCTTCCTTTCCAGCTGTTTTTGGTCGTTCTTCCGTTTCTCTCCCGTCGATTTGCTCTCAAATCTATCAAACACAAGCTTTGTACACGCCGTTACACTCAAAAACATTTTCATCCTCAAATCGGTAAACATGTTCCCCGGAATATTTTCTTTTTCTCTTGTAGCTCGCTTGAGGTTACTTCGGATGTAAGCCAGGAAAAGCATGATTTTCTGTATACGTGCTAGGGTGAATATAAATGTATTTTTCTGCTTCTTAGGCTATACAGAAATGGTTGAATGATTACATGTTGGAAGAATGATAAGGAAGGACTATTGGATAAAATTTATGCGTACAACTTTAAGTTAAAGTTGTAAGCAAGATAATGCTATAGAATTTGCGTAGAAAAATGATCACTGTCATTTGTAGTGTTTGTAAGATTCTTCTCAACGCCGCGATCAAAAGTTTCAAAATGTGCATGTTATTGCCTTCCAGAGACAGATTCAAGGCGTTGAAGTATATCGCACATATACGTCAGTTTCAGCAAAAGCTCGGGTTCGGCAAAGTACCTGCAGTTTTTATGACTCTTTTATTGTAGACGAGTGCGAATTTCTTGAAGTAGATCGAATCCATGTGCAGAATAGAAGATCTTTAACAATAATATTACCATCCAAGAAGCGTACCTAAGGAATAAGGTGTGCGTCTTTGTTACTGTCAGTAGCCTCATCAAGTTGTAGACCAAATTCCGTGCCTTTCATTTCCGCTATTAATTGATCATTGAGATCCCGAGCTATATGATGGAGTCCCTGTTTCATCCAGCAATATTAACCATATCAAGAGCGGCCGATACAATAAGCTCTTTTGCGAAGGTGCGAGGTTTTTTGCACTTCGCCATTTTGTAAGTGACCTTAAAAGAAGACTTTTTTGCTTTTGTAAATCCTGCAATTTCCTACTAAAGAATTCGCAAGGCGTTTCAAACATATTGGAGCCATTGGTCTCAAGATATCGCTTTACTTCAATTTGGTAGTATACACTCGGGCATTAGAACTTTTAAAGAAAGCACCTATTGCGGTCTCCCTCCATTATTTACTTTTACTGAACTGGTATGCCGCCGTATTTATACCACCTACATACATCCGATAGTACGCTATATAAGTTTACTGGAAAGTTCCATACTTCTGTGGAATATCTTGCGTGCTTCGGGAATGTTCCTTTCTAGAAATTTCTATAAGCCACGGCAACCATCGAGTCTAGATGTTCTAGAAAGTTCAATTAGTTTCGAAACCGGTCCGAAATGTTCATTCCAGAATATTCCAGACCCCATGTGTCTGCTATCATTCGCAGGAGTGCCTCGCGGCTCACTTAGGAACCCTTGATGTAGTCATTCAATTCAGTTCTTTTATCATCCATACATTGGACCTTCATTGTAGCGACTAACACCGCTTGAAACAATTAATTCTGAAGATGATCTCTAACACATTCCGCGTAATTGAGGTCTAACAGATCGAATACGGATCCCTATCAAAATAACTCTCCACTAAATTGGAAAATATCCAAATACAAACGCTAGGCTAAACCGTCGATGGCATACAATCGTACCGAGGGTTATCCCTGCTGTTTTCCGATGCAACCCGAGCAATTTAAATGCTCGAATAAGCCGCCACTATTCGGGACATGCCGTAATGCGTTCTGAACGAACTGGGATCGGTTAGAGCGGTCGTAATTAGCCGAAATTAGCTAGGATTTAGTCGGAATTTTGCGGTGGCGAATTTTTATTAGGTTGACGCGTTTGCGGAACGGGTTAATTTCGAAATAACGCGGATTTATTCGGCTACCGATTCCGATGTTTTCGGTGGATGTAAAGCGAATGAAGTGAAATCGGGTGACTCGATCGATTTGGTCCGAAATTGCGTTTACGATGATGTTGATTCGTGAATTATTGGTGTACATCCACGATCAAAATGAGGTGAATGGGGTGAAGAGATGAGATGATTAATTCTTAAAAGAATATTTTATTCTTTTTCAAGTTCTGTTCAAGTTATCCTATGCGAAGACGTTGGTTTTATTTTATTTGCAGGTGCAGTGCGTGGACGTCAAGCCAGGGGAGCAGTTTAGGTTGGTCGATTTGATGTTAGAATCGTCCTTTTAATTTTGTAGAATTTACTTAAAACAGAATGCCTAGAAACCTGGCTCGTCATTTCGAAAGGAAATGATATGAACTACGACATCCGGTGGTAGGTGGTAGATGGAGAGAAACACGGTATGAGACGCCGGGTATATTGTAACAAATTCTGCGTGCTGTAATTATAACCCGATAACGGTTACCTACTTGAATCTACCACTATTTCCCAAAATTTTTTATCTCCTTTCAAATCGAGTGAACACATCAGTTATTGCTATACTTGCCAAATCATCAGGCTTGACGCAATGATTTGCTGACCCAAACACCAAAATACAGACGTTTCGTATTATCGCCCCGAATATATTCCACTACCGCGCGTGAAATCCTAATAAATAATGTGATCGGCTTAATTAATTACCGCGCCGCTAATTAGTAATATTAAATTATGAACTACGCATCGCCGCAAATCTGCTTTAGTATTAACCGGAGCTCTATATAGTACATTAGGTATATGCACGTACATACATATGTAGCCATTAAATATTATAATCTATGAAGGATCATGCATAATGTACATTACATATTCACATAGGTACATTCATAACATGAATTACACACAAATACAGATCTCAAATGTTGCACGAAAGGAGCTCACATAAAGCGAAATGATTTTCGATAGAAATTACCTTCGACAGAATGGCCACATTAAGATCGGAGATATGGTTGAGTTGAATAACAATCTGTAAAATAAAAGTATAAATTAGGCGGAGATTAAAGATATATCTTGTGTTAAGATATATTGTATGATGGCTTTAATTTGTGAAAATTTATGATTATAAATGATATTACAATTTACAAAAGACCCACGCATTAATAGTGGCGCATTGAATAATGCTTTTCGCGCCATCGTTTAAGAAAGAAAGAAAAAATAAAACTGCTTATGACAAACAAACACATCTGTAGTTCGCGAACTGAAACATACGTTCGTATCTTGACCTCTCAAAACTTTATTAATACCACAAATTTCTTACTGCGAGTCTCCGCCGGTGTTAAGATCGTGGAATTTCTCACACCTATATTGGACTTTCTCTAAAATGCGATCAAAATCTATAGAAAAGTAACCGTTGTAGATAGCAACTTGTTGTATGAATTAAAGTTTTTTTTTGTACCTACTTATACCTACCTAGATCTATTAATTAAGAAACTGATCGGGTTGTGTTGTCCACAGTAGTTAGAATCGGTCATAACGAACCTGTTAGTATGCCTCCTTTCTATTAGATGTCATTTCCAGCTTTTTTGCTATTTCTAATTACTAAAGTATCCAGGAACAGAAGTCGATGCAGCGAAATCATAAAGGAGAAATTATATAGTATTTGATATAAAATAATGTACATTGCATATGTAGGCAAATGGTGAAAATAAAAACTCTGGGCCTGCATAGTCTGTAGAGCAATTAAATATATATCGTAATAAAAGATTAAAAGATAGAAAACGAGTCGATAAGACATCTTTAAAGCGGGCGTACGCGTGACACATTTCCTGCGATGACGGCACTGGCATCGCTTACGCATCGCCGCTGCATGTAAAGTTGCCTAAAATGTGCTCCTCTCTACTTATTCTAGTAAATCTCTACAATGTAATTGCAGTTTAACATAGCTTTGGGACGATCCTCTAGACGGCGCAAAGAATTCACAATTTCTAATATATACATAGATGAATTATCGCATTTTACGTTGTAAACATGTCCGGTTTGTTTATTTCAGTTACAAACGCTAACGGTAAATCTGCGCGAACGGTATAAATCTAGACGGCTCGACCGGACTATTGTTATTGCAGCTTTATACGTATATGCGTCCGTGTATCGGATGTACGTATATGCGCCCATTTAGACAAACGCTGCTGCCTATTTACTTAATTCGGCAAAGGCAAATATTGTACAATAATATGGAATATGGCTTTGTTGTCATGCGTGTATCTATGTAGCTTTGCAGCTTCGGTTTTGGGACATGAAATATCGACGTCATGTATACGATTGTATGAAATATATTGCCATAATCATCAACGTACACAAAATATATCTGCTAGGCTCCATTTGAATATTATTTTTTGTTTCAGATAATTTATACGTTTATACATTATTTCCATAGTATATACGCTTATGCATATAAACATCGAAAGTATCAAGGGCGATTTTATATCAAAGCAAATATTTTATTTTCAAACTGGTTTTTTCACTAAAAATTTATATCTTACTAACTCGATTGATATCCTAATAACTAGATTTACAACTGTTATTTTAAATGTCTCTATTTCTAAAAAAAAAAATTTCAAATAAAACCACTTCACAGAACTGCCAATTTCACAGTTCGTTGCTAGCGATCTAAATCATTTTTATGGCTTTCATGTGAACTCTCTGAAATTATGTTACCACAATCGAACGCTATTGATTATTGAATTCGCTTTTTGGTAGAGGGATTTAAAAGTAAACTGCATGCTCTAAGTAGTTTTTGAAATTGCAGTTTTGTGCCGTGTAAGAGCCAGGCACCTTGTTTCAACTTTTCTTGGCATTTCTCTTTATCCAGAAAATTGTGCTCTTTGTCACCTCGGTCGTCTTAGGGCTGGGTTCGTATTCTCAGTGCAACTCCATCGTTTCATCCCCAGTCATTATTTGATTAATAATCGTGCTGTTGGCTTCGTACAGTCCAAGAATCTTTCGGCTGCATTAGACACGTTGTTTCTTCTGAACCGAGTTAAGCAATACTTTGTCAAATACCTCTTTATTCCTCTATCACCTTAACCTTCAGCCTTCGATTGCTCAATACGATTTTCTCAATCAATTTGATGTTTTAGGTGTCACCATAATATAATGAGCTCTCCTTCGCGTGGATCATCTTCAAGAGATTTTCCGCCGCAACGAAACAATTTTGGACATTTAAAACATTTACCATCCACCGCTCAACTTTTCGCATTTGATTGTTAACCGAAGACAGATCTGTCAAATGGTAGGTGGTTTCATCTTTGATTGCCTTCTTATCCTGAAATAAGAATGAACTGTACCTCGTACAAGTTTCTAGAGAAAGCGTCGCGACGAAAGCTACTTCACAGGAGAAAAAGAAAATGGTTTTCATTGAATTTATATGATTTGTAAATAATATATACGTAGTAGGATCGGAGAGATAAGCAAAATACAAAAGGATTGCTTTCAGAGAGAAAAAGAAAAAAAACTGTGCTACACGACACTAAATAAGATGTTAATTAATTAATTGTACATTCAGAGTAAATAAACGTTGGGTAATAATGATAGCGCGCAGTAATAATAATCCTCTACATAAAATCGACTGAATTTTGCGTTCGCAAAATCTAATTAAACGTAAATACGGAATTTATATTTAATTAAATTCGGATCGTGAAAGGTGAACGGCGCAGGGTATTGGCTCATAATCCCGGTGTATATGAGACTAGAGCAGCGCCATCTATCGATTTTCAACATAACGGACGTCCGCCTCTTAACAAAGGGACTAAAATTTAATCATATTATATAAACGTTCGATGTGACGTTCAATGCTTATCAGTATAATACAACAACGTTTCGGACGTATCAAAAATGTCAACCTATTGACGTAAATCTATATATTTTAACGTTATATCATTTATTTATTTCGTGATGTGCATTCGACACGATATCCTGACCGATGCGAAGTACGGTAAAGCGTGTAACATTTAATTTTAAATCTGACGAATCCAATCCAGCAACGCGGAAGTGACGTCGCGTTTTTTTCGCACTGAACGCATATACGTATCGCATTACCGATATTGCTTACATAAAAAATATTCACCATATTGCATCAATAGAATGAAATTATTGTTAAAGGTTTTAGTATAAAACATTATTCGTTTCCGTTCGATGATTTATACATGTTTCCGCGTCACTCTTGTAGGACATCTTCAGGGCTGTTATCGCACGCTAATTAAGAACTATTCGTATTGGAGCGAAAAAGTTGCGGATGAACCGTGGTGGTTGCTAGCAGATTTAATTGGTTGGGATTTCCAAGTATGATATAAGAATCCAAAGATTCCCAGATTTTCCTATTGTAACAGTGATGGTTGCGAGGCAAGATACTTTAAGATTGAATTTATACATATAAAATATTGCATGTGAGTTCTTTCAAAGAAAAAAACTCGATACGCCATTGCGCATATCATACAAATATCCACCATTTTGGAGAAAAGAAATCCTATAATATAATTTGTAGGTAAGATGCTGTAAATTTATGAACTTACTCGCACCCGCATATCCATAGATGAATACAATAACTAATAAAAACGGACCAATATTCAGTGAAAAACAGTAAGTTTTCTTACATTCATTTCGTTTTCAGTGAGGGACCTACACGCCGAATATATCGGCATTCATGATATTGAATTTCTATAAAAAAACGAAAAATAATAAACGCATGTGTTTTCGAACAAAAGAAAACGGAAAAGGACCCACGACGTACCACGGCAGGGACCGCAATGAAGGTGGCATTGCTCGGATCGTTTGGCAGAGGACTTTCGGGGTGGCTCATACATAAGTGCGTGTATTATTTTGTTCTTTCTCTTCGCTGTTGCGAAAAAATGTAGAAAAGGATGAAAACTGCAAGAAATGCGGTAGCGAAAAAAGAAAGAGAGAAAAGAAGTTCAGACTAGTCACTTCCAGAAGCTACCGATGTCTTTTTCCATTTCGCCGTTTACATTTATGGCTTGCGTTTGACGTCCTAACACACATAGATTGAAATCAATCTCATATTCTACGTACAACGCCCAACGAGAAATAAATTATTATAGTCAAAGCAAGAAAAATATCGATGCACATCATTGATCGTAAATTCCGTCTTATATTGCGGTCTTGTCATAATACGTTCAGAATCACATAGTAGAACACATGTAGAACATAATATGGTTTTTAAAATTATAAAATTGTTTTGGAAGAGCAATGAATTGATTTTTTGATTTTAAACTTGTATTTTTACCTGATAATTTACTCAAACCATCCTGGCTTCATCCTGAATGTGACAAAGGGGGAAAAGGATTTCATTTAACGAAATTAATTATTATTTATAAATAAAAATGTAATTTGGGGTCCAAATTCTGATTGTCAAAATATCAAAATATTTTATTTCGTTTTTATTAGTTCAGACACATGCCTATTTGAATTGTGTTTTATTTTTAGTGTTGCGAAGGTTGCTCAACGTTTCATTGTAATACTTACATTGGAAGAAAACAAAAAAGTAAAGCATCTATACCCTTCACCTCTAACAAGCTACATATGGCAAACTTCTCTTTGTAAATAGTAAGAAATCATAGCGAAAGGTCAACGCAATAAACAACGACAAAACACACAAAGAAAGTTAAACTTCCGCGATAAGATTTGAATAACATTGTTGGACTTTAGATTTTTTTCTTTTTACTTTTTTACTTCGCTTTTACCTGTCAAAGTATTTTATGATGTAGCTTAACATCTTTCCTAGACATCATACAACATTTTTCCAGAGTAAAAATAAAGATTTACAAGCGTTCACGAATCGAGAAACGTCCGGCCTCATATGCATTCGCTCAGTCCATGCTTTTTCCAGCTAATGATTCTTTATTAAATTAGCTCGTGTTAGGCGACAGTTAACGTCTAGCCGGGAGGCCTCGCGTAATTTCTGCTGCTTTTCCTTAATTAATTCACGCTTTGTACGTTCGCATACCTGCATACATTCCTCTAAGTTTCAACTTCATATCATCATCGCGAGGAGCTTATCAATTAAACATGCACGCTTTGCGAATGCAATGCTTTTTTCGCTTCGTGTCCGCTTTGAAGGTAAATACATCCTGCACTCGCATACAGGTCCTTGAATAACCTGAAAATATAATATTCTCCGGTTAAAGTGAATAGTTTTTAAAACATCAGCGTTAGCATAATGGAGTAGTGGAAAATTGCACGTGAACTCGTTAGACGCGTATGTTTACTTTAAAGACGATATTATTCTGAGGAAGGAGTTAATTAATAGCGTTCTTTTTACTGGACGAGAGAATCTACGGACGTAAAAATATTAAAATGCATAATTTGTTATTGCACACATCAGAAGCTAAGTAAATATGAGTTGAAAACTAATTGTTTACTTGATGAAACGTTCTGCTACGTTATACTATAAGAAGTAGACTTGCATCAAGCAACGATGCGATGCTGCGATGGTGAGCGGAGTCCTAAGAGAATAGAATCTCTGTGATGTAACTAATATCATCTCAGATCAACCTCTAAATTTTTTATTTATTGATCCAATTCTGAAAATTTGGTGTGCATGTTAAAATGTAAAAAATATAATCTACGTCTGTAATTATTAGCTAACTAAGGTAAACAAAGATTGACTACATATGCTTTCATGAGAAAGTTGAAATAGATTGACTTATTACAACTTTTTAGTTTAAGGGAATTTGTAAAAACAAGTACTAAAACTCTTCGTGCCATATTTAGTCGCCATAAGCTATTCCTCTTCTACCCGTAAATTCCGACGTTTCTTCTCGCTTTTAACTCTTTACGAAAGCAGTTTTCTCTAGGAATAATTTTAACCTTTAACGAGACGCCAATACTTGAGAAAAACACGGCACCACTCTCTGATTAGAACTGGTTTACTCCGAAGAACAAAGTAATCCGGGTATAAAATAAACCACATTTACAACATAAGAACGCAATTCCTTTATATATAGTTTTTATCGGTCCTCGAAAATGCCCTCCGACATTTTTCCGAACCACGCCATAAAAGTAAAACAAGGTGACATCCGAGATTTTAAACTTTAACTCCGGCCAATTCATAAAAGCGCACCATACAGCACTACTCCAACATAAAGCCATAAACTATTACGGCGAAATGCGCTACGCCGTTAGAATTCTTCGGTATTCTCCTACAGCGGACACTCATACGTATAAGTTGGTTCCGTATTTGTGTTGAGAAAGGGAAGTTTTAACTCCGAAAAGTGATAAATGCGTTTGTGTAGCTGCGAAAAGGGAACGCTAGTAGCGCTACTTCTATTACGTCTTTGTAAATGTGTACGTGCAATAAACACGAAACAATGGATTTTATACGGTCGCGTTATCGTAATATCCAGGAAAGGTATACACATATATCGGACGCGATTCGTACGTTTCGCGTTGAGAATTGATACAGCGTTCTGCACTTAAGTGGTCCAATTCATCACTGGTAGCTATCGCGCGTTCTTTGTGATAGTTTATAAAGATCTAATTGTAACCATCGAATGTGTTTAATGCGATAACGAAATTCTAGGTCTACTTTGAAAACCAGTTCACTTTATGTACCGAGTGATCCGTTCTCCTCCGACCGTCCGAATAATTTGAAAGCAGTGAAACACAAGAAGGGACCTATGCAATGATGACAGCATGATAGTTGTGGGAGATCGCTTGAAGTTCACAGGAAGGTCAAATTAAGTTTTTTAACACTTTCCGCGTCATATAATTACGTCAATCATACCAGTCGACGTATATACGTATTAGCCCATAGAACGACGATAAACTTGCAGCATTTTATTCAAACACCATTGAAGAGATATCCATTCTGCGCGATATGTAAAACACGGTAAATTTGCGAAACTACACCCCACATATGCGCCCACATATCAACGCAGGAACTGTGGTATTTTTTAATAAAACGCGTCACCCTCCCGCTGAAAGCGGTGGAATAAAAATATCTTTGGACCGACGCTGAGTACCCGCACACGAAATTTAATTCACCGCAAAATTGTTCCTGCAAGTTCGAAAACGAAAATGAGTATACGGCTTGGATGTTGGTTAAAAAACGAGTAAAATAAAAACATCGACCGACACAAAGAAGCACACACACATACAACGCGTATAAATTACATTTTGTGGCGTCGGCGGTGGCAGTCATGTTACGAAAAAATATATGAAAGAGAAAACAGGACCGGTTAGCGTTGAACTTTAAAGCGGATTTGTCTTTGTTAATTCGAGAAAAAATGGCTTTCCGCAGGGGAATTTTATTCAATCACTTGAAGTTAACGTTACGAAAAGGTATTCGTAATTAATTCGTTTTGTTATAAGTCGATTTTGTAGGAAATGGAATATGACTCGGTATGAGTTTAAACTCGAATTATGTATATTGTAAAAATGTGTTTTGTAATTTATAAATAAAGCAAATTTAGTATAGTCGAAGAGGTTTTCAATCCAGAAAAGAACGTGAACATTCACTCGTGAAAATTTCCTGAAATTTCCGAAATAAAGTCAATTCCTATCGCAACGCAAATTACCCGGATTGTTTCAAACAAACAATCGCCATTAAAACCTCTAAAATTAATCCTTCCTCTAGTTGCAATTTCTCCTCATTTCTTTAAATTTTAAAATAATGAATTTCCAACAACTCTGCCGTTGTACTTCGTATTAAAATGAGATTACACGCCGCTTACTCAAAACAACTAAACGCCGCTTCTAAATCGGACCGAAGCCGACGAATAAACAAACATGGAACGAAAACAAAAGAGTGCGCGGATTAAGGACTGATTTTCAGGTGTTTTATCTCCGCGCGGCACGTTCCTAATGTTAATGAAACGGAGCTTTCGGCAACGTAAGCCACATTAAAATGCACAATCGGCTCCGAGCTCCGTTCTTAGGAAGGTTCTCCGAAATCCGATCGGTACTACCAACTGAATTAACCAAAATTAAATCAATGTATTTGTTTTCCCCTTTTTTCCGAAGATCCTAGTTCGTGTTGTAGCGTCTTCTTTCTTTTCTTTTTCAAGGAGATGTAGAGGGGAAGTTCCGGATAATAAAAGCACTGCTTTGATATATTACGGATCGCTGGTTTTTTTAATCACTTCCTGTCTATGTGATGTAGCGGTCGGAGGTTTCAGCGAATGAGGCTTTTCGCGTTTGTGATTATGAAAGGAAACGATGTCTACATATTTCCTCAGAGTTCTTTCTATTTCTTTATACTTTGAACAAATCGTAAACAACACATAAGTATCGACAACCTCAGCACCACACAAGTTTAGTTGATTATATAATAATATAATAATTAATCCGGGACGGCTCATCATCAACCGGTAACCGAAGGAAGTTGTGTGGTGCAGAGGTTACCGATACTTATGTGTTGTTTACCATATTACACCACAGTCCTTGCTATCATTATTTGAACAAATCTTTTATAATTTGGATCGATGTTGATTTCTGCACGAAATCGCCAAAATACTTAAAAAAGTGGCTTATACTGTGAAGAAATAAATATAACGAAAAATTTAACAGCATTAACATCGTGCAAACAGCAGTTTACAATCTTAATAAACTTTCAAGATCTAAGCCCCTTATTGAACAAAGACTCTCATCATCCCGCCCTTGTCTGCGAACTAAAATTATTCGTAATTCATAAACTACCGTTTGCTATGAATTATCCTTCTAATACATTCAATTTTAGAAAAGCAAATTTTCCGTTACTGTATAACACATTGTATATGACTGACTGGTCTGGTAGAAACGGCGAACAATGTAGACGAAACTTTTGCGACATTTTGACATCGACATTATTCAATTATAAAAAAAAAATCTACACTACTGTCCAAATATAAAACCTGTAGAATTCTTGTGTATGTACGCTGACGATGTTAAACTATTTTCTAACATTCATACTACCATGGATTGTGTTTATCTTTCTCCGATCACATTATCAAATTAGTATCGAAATCTCATAAAATGTATGGCTTTGTACATCTTAATTGCAGAGATTTTTGAATGTCGTGTTTCCCCATTTCCACGCACTCTACTTCCAAAACAAAGGTAAAACGTATTTTATTTGCTATATAAATCTCCCCTTCTACGTTCTACACAAAAAGAAGCCGGCGATGCAATTTGGCACAATAAAAGTGAAACAATGTACTCGGCGTCAAGTCACGTGATGTACGATGATAGATAAGACGTATCAAGGGAGGCCAGTAATATAGAAAGAAAGCCATTTTCAAGGGAGTCTGTTGTTTCGGTTTGGCTGGCTCCGACAATGAACTATCCCCCTTCGTCTATCGGAAAAAAGGTGCGGGTTTGAAGTTGATTGATCTGAGGTCACAAAAGAATCAGCGCCGCGGCATATCTCTTCGGCGCCGGCTGGTTTCGTCAAATACACCACCCTCAAGCTTGTAGTGACATCAGTTGGTTAGTTACCTTCTTCATTTCGGAAAAGAGAGGGTGAAACCGATTGATGGATAAAAGCGTTTTGTCGTCGCGTTTCTGCACGAACAGTAGGGAAGAATAGCACGAGCGGTAAGTAGGTTTCCATTGTGAATTGGACGTAATTAGTCCTGCTAATTGGGATTGCCTCGATAACGTTTTGATTTTGTTTCTATTTAGTGCGAAAATACAATAAAAAAAGTACTTTAATTTAACGCTTTTTTATCAAAATTGGTCCGACGAGCGAGTTTATCATTTTAATAAATGGCTGTTTATTATATTTGCTTTACATTTTTTCAGGAAATTGTGAGGTATCGTTGTTCTCAGAAAATACAAGCAAAATCTTAACATAAAGATGAGGATCGTACAAATTCTCGAATTTTTGTAAAAAATCGGAATTTTCATTTATTAATGTTTCTTTGCTGATAAAAAGAATATCTATCGCGACATTGATAAGTATATCGAAACATACATAAATAAGCATTTTGAATTATTATGGCGCAACCAGTAGGATCCATCGTCGTTCATAATATTTTAACCGGTACCAAGAGCGATGTTCAGAGGTCTCATACCCGTTCCAGACGTACATACATTTTATCGGCGTGCAATATTCGAAATTAAGCACCTGACGTAAATCAATAGCGTCGTAAATAATTTACGCTACGTTCTAGCGGATATATGCACGGCTACCACCACCAGGCAAAGCGGTTATGTTTTACGAGCAGGTTCCTGCGCACATTTTTAAGGCATCCTTCAAATTTTTATCGGAGACTTGCGCGAACTAGATGTATCTCATCATGTTTCGCAGGACTTATTGGAAAAAACGAATACCAGCTCGAACTCGGTGATATTTTCCATCCGCAACTGTATTTTGACGGGCTACTTATTAGGAGGAGGTTTCAATGCAGCCACAGGGATGGGAATGAAGATTTGATTTATGTTAACGTTGGCGAATTTCGCGTAATAAATCTTGATGTTACGAGGAGTGCGATAGTCGCATTAGTTACTGTAATTTTGATTTTACGTCCTTAGTATGGTGGTACGAAATAAAAATTTTACGGTTCTGGGGACCTTAAATTCGCGCATATTATACGTTGGTTTCGTAGTTTATCGTCGTAGATGTTTGGAGTTTATCGAGATTATAGAACTAGTGATTAATAATACATACACAGAGTGTTCTCAAAGTTAATAAAATAAATTACTTTACAAAAAATAGTCTTCATAAATGTTGTGATATTAAGAACCATGTTTTAAATAGTTCATTCATTTCCGAGATATCATGTTGTCCAATTTTTCGCTAAACACAGTGTATGTAACTAAAAACACGGGTGTTTATCGAAAAATCTGCCGATACTACTCCATATATTCTTTTACCATAAGTGTATATTCCTGTAGAATAGGCAACAGCATGCGACGTGAATTACGATCCAGGGCAAAACAATAATTCATTTCACTGTATTTTTTAATCCCAGGTGTACGTTGAAATAAAGGCCGAGTATCCTTTATTCCAACGTACACCTGTTTTAATATGTATAAACCGCCATATGAAGATACATTTAGGTGTACCTTCAACGCCTTAATTAAGAATACGTACACGATTAACGTAATTAAACTGAAATAAAGAAGTGGTATATAGGAAGGAAAAAGGACGCGCGAAAATCTAGGGCCATAAGAGAACAGGTTAATAAACATTTAATTACACTTTACGATCAGTTTAAAGCTCTCGAATGTCGGTCATTTTAATAAAGGGGAAGATAAAAATTTTATTAGCAGGATATCGTCGGCGCAGAAATCTGATCGACGATTGGTCAATGGCTGCGTTTGATGGGTAATTATATGTTCTTCAGTTTGAAAAAAAAAAAAAAACAAGCAAAAGCAGATAAAACCAAAGACTTCCTAAAAAGATAATTGCATGCCGGTTGTTAAGGGAACTATAAAAGGCATCCGGATAATTTTAAATTTTATTAGGAAAGCTGTCATTGCTTGAGATTTAATTGGGTGTGTCCCGCGTGAAATGACTTGTTGAGAGGAATAAGGAGACAAACTTATTTCCAATAGACTAAATCATGAGGAGAAAATTATATCGATGTACTTATCTGGAAATTTTCATGAAATACGACTAAAATAAATGTTATAGAAACTTATTATGCTGGTGTAACAACGGGCAATTTAATTCAAATTAGGAAAACATTCTCAGAAATATTCTAGAAGTCATAATATCGGCCAACCAACAGGATAACGACCTCAAAGAATAGTATATACAAAATAAATTTATGCTGCCTACATAAAATTGCATCCAGCCTGTACTTGCACTTTATAGATTGGAATACAAAATCGATGCTTGCTGTTTACAAATGCAGTCTTCGCATAGAGTTGCTTTGATCCATGCTTAAATTCATCCTTGCTTTCCAATCAAAGCAGCAGTCTACAGAGGCGGACCATGCTTAGGCAGCGCGTTAGTTGTTATGGCCGTTGTTTTCCAAGTTTATGGTTCGCGGAACGTAATACACTTAGCGCTTTATGAAAGTTGTATAACGAATTGTATTCAACTTCATTGTAAATGATTTATGCTCGCACTTTACGAGGACGGTTTCGCCTAATGCACTCAGATCTTAGTAAAACGTTTACTTGTTTTTGTTCTTTACTTTCAAAGCGATAAAACATTGGAGTAGTAATGCCCTAAATAAATTATATGTTTATGGCGAACACTTACTGAATAACTTATCAATTTGGAAAGCTCTTTTGAATTAATAGAATTCAGAGATTGTATGGGAAGACAGAACGTGTAGACTGGACCAATTTCTAAGCGTTGCGCAGTAATTAGTTTAATATTTACAAACAGCTTGTTAATGGCACGGTAAATACTACGAGCGCCTGAGCAGGGCCCGATATAGGACCTTAAACCAAAGTGTTGGTATACGATATTGTCTAACATTATTACCATCTTAAGTCCAATATAATTAAATAGTTAAGTAGTTCTTAAATTAAGCAATTGAGTAACTCGCATCTGTGGCTATTTATCTCCTGACAAATATAAATTCATTTTGTACAACACAATAGAAAGTATTCTTAGGTTACGTTAGAATAGAACCATTATACAACTTAAAAAGGTTGAACAACATAGTAGAATCATCATTATACCGCTCCAATACATTATTGGGGGCTTTTCATTTCCTCAACCGGTACATTATCATCAACATTGTCGTTGTCATCTTCTATGAAAACATCTGCTCTCCCATATTGTTCTTGGAGATAATCAATAATATCTATCAAAGAATCTAAAGAATCTTTATGTAACAATGGCACAGGTTCCGGTGGCAGTAATTCCGGTTCATATTTAGTGACAGATCTAGCTCTCCAAACCGGAACTATCCCTCTGCGATTACCAGCGGGGTCTTCATCTTCTCTAGTGCCATCCAGAGCTAGTTCGTCCGCACCGATATAGTCGAAAGCTGGATCTCTTATGTTCAAATAGAAACCATGCTGCATGTATCTGGAATCGAACGTAAAGCAACCTGGACCTTTAGGTAAATTGTGTTCGAAGACACCATGATATTGATAATTGGGATATGTTACTATGCCGGAACCATCCATTCTTCCTTCCTTCCAAACACCATGATGGACGATATTCACCTTCTTGTAGAAGTAAGTGCCTAAACCGTGACGTTTACCTTTATACCAAGCACCCTCGTAAGTATCCCCATTGACGTAATGATATATTCCCTGACCATGTTTGAAATCCTTCTTCCAGTCACCAACGTACCTCGTCCCGTCGGGGTACAGAAATTCCCCTTGCCCATGCTTCAGGTCCTTCCTCCAATCGCCGTTGTACCTGGCACCGTTTCTAAAGCAATACATTCCTTTTCCGTGACGTTTACCATGTAAATAGTAGCCCTCGTAGATGTCTCCGTTAGGTAGGAGAGCACTACCAAAGCCATGCCTGTCGAGATTATCATCGCGTCCACCTTCGTATTCACCGTATGGATACTTTTCAGCTCCTTCACCGGCTTCTCCTGCTTCTTCGGCCATTTTACTTTACCTTAATTATAAGCACGAGTTAGAGATGTTTGGCAAGTGACAATTCTCGACAATGGATGTCATATTCACAGTGATATAAATGGTAATCTATTAAATAAGCTCGTTAATTCATGTGCTTATATTGCAATTCCTTAGTTTTTAAGAGGCAGGAATGGGAGAGAATTTGAAGGTGGCCGTAGATACTGTAATAAAAAAAAGAAATGGGACAGAAGAAAGCTTGAGCACAATTTGCTGTACCAAACACTACAATTAGAAGCTACGTCCACAAAAAAGATGACAATGTTGAGTTCAAAAAATCTTTAGGTCGTTATCTTTCTGTTTTTTTGCCAACATAAGAGACAGATTTTGTTGAGTATCTACAAGAAATGAAAACCAGATTGTTCGGATTGACAATGACGGATTGTCGCCATCTAGCTTTTCAGCTAGCAAACAAAAATAATTTACTTCGTCCTCTTAATAAGGACATGAGTGTGACAAGTAGCAAAAGGACACTTGCAAAGCATTGCTACACGAGAAAAGCGGCAGATCAGCGTGTCCTACATGTCGCCGTTGTTTATATTCCCGCGTATATGGATGCAGAAGGAATTTGAAGTAGGTTTGCCTTCTGGGCCTTGGGCTGAAATTTGACAATCCTTTCCCAAGCCAGAAGAATGACCTTCCTCCTCCGAATTGTTTTCTTATAATCAAGTAGAATTTAAGCAATGTCAGTAATAATGGTACAGCACCAGCTTGTAATTTCATGGTGGTCAACCTAGTCACATATTTTTTTAAAAATTGTATGAACTAGGCGATTTTGGTATTCATCAACAGGATCGCCAATTAATAGCCTAAACAGGGTCGTTATTCTTAGAAAGTCGTAAATTTCAATTAAAATCTTCCCAGCCCGACGAAGTGTAATTCGACGTGATTTATCACGGGCGATTATAAGCCCGCTAAAACCATCAGCGACGCAATACCTAACAGGCGTCCGACCGTTCGGTGACACGTTAGATACTGCCCCATTGCGTTACATGACGTTAATTCATTCGACAGTCGCTAGATTATATCCGAACGGCCAGAGCCGCGCCAGCAATGCTATGTCCAAAACGTATACGGAGTTCGTCGCTTGATTTACAACTACTGGCATTCAATCGATAGACAAAGACATACCTCCACGCAAGAGCGACCAACCTATCAATTCCAAACGCTCACCTTGCACAAATGTCATCGTCGCCTCGGCATCGTCAACAAGCCAACGGACACTAACTGAACATCAGAGGATACCATCAAATCCGCCATGGGCGCCATATACTGGCTTGTTTCGCAGAACTCGCAGTTGGGATGGAATGAAGGTGAAAATTTTGAAATGTGCGATGAATGTAAGCGCCATTGCCAGTAAATATCGCGGCGCCGGTCCGAAATGTGCCAGAAAAATTGTCGTGTCAGTAGAAAGAATACGAATTATATACGAGGGTAGTCCAAAAAGTTCCCAACCTAACACAGAAGCAAGTATTTCTTTGTCAAATTTAGTTTTATTTATCAACCTACTCTCCGTGTAAGTCATATACTTTTCCCAGCAATGCTCGTAGATCCTTTTTATCAATTTAAATAGTAGTGGCATTTTATTCTGTAAGATAAGCGTTTACGAATGTGATAGCTTGGAATAGAGAATTAATATTCGCTATGCCGATATAAGTTTTATTTTTGAAATAGAATTACCTTAAAAACCATAATTAATGATAGCAAGGACTCTAGGATAGTGTAGCAAACACTAAATCTATCGGCACACTACACACCACACAAGTTTAATTAATGTCTGAAACAGCTGTTTGGTGGGTGCATTGATCCCCATTGTAAACCGTATATTATTGTATTTTTGGATACCTCGTTCTCTGTTATTTTGTTAGTCCATAATAAATTTCAATTGCATCCAAACTGTGTTATTTATTTTTCAATATGTTAAAAACCCAACAGATGAAATTCCATTAAATTAAGTTCCAAATTTAGCAGACATTTAAATGAAATACAAGACAAAGAAGCATTTCAGTATCATAAGAATCTTCTCTGTGATGTATGAACAAAACCTAACACGTATTGATAAATACTCCGCGCTCTCAGACACCTGTTCCGATTGATTTTCTCCGTCACGCTTCATGGCAGACTTGCAAAGTGCGCAATTTCAACCACCTCATCCGCCACTATTATCTCGCCGTTTTGTACGGGAATTAAGACCTCGCCGAAGGTCGGAAGGAGACCGCCTCCGTACGTGATCGTAGAAAGAAGTGAAATATTGATGACTGGCTGGTTGCTGGCCGGTGAACCTTTCACGTCAAAGGCAGGCAGCTCGCGCGCGTAGTTTCAAGGACTCTCAGCGCGTTGATAGACAGGGACACTCCACGTATCAGGGTCCACTTCACACGAGTACCTACGCGAAGCTTCTACTTCTACTATCGCGAAAGGAAGGGGCAGAGGAGGGAAGAGAGATGATTTGAACGGATATGTATGTGTGTAGGAGAGGAAACAGCGTTGACAGTTGTGCATTGTTCGGGTAGTTGAAAGCCCATACAAGGGTAGGCATTGAAATGGGAAAATTATACCATTATATTCCATTTGTTTTGGTCTAGTTGGATAGTTTGTTTGGAGTTTGTGAAAAGCGTACGTATACTGGTGTAGGATTTGAATATAAACTGCATTTGATTCTATGTGTACTTTGGAGTTAAATTTAAGAACGCCTCCCTTTGTAGGGTATACTTTACTCTTCAGAATAAGAGCGCTGAGGAAGGACAGTCATCCAGTTTTTAGCACAAAACTGACGAATACTGAAACAGCTTGCGCTCGAAATTGCACGAGAACTAGACGAGATGTTAACAATTCAAAAACATGTGGTTATGGGAGAGATTATGCTGATACAATGTCACTAAGTTGAAAACAATATTATCCAAAATAAAGCTATGTTTAAGCTTTGTGTTATTAACTCTGACAATTTTTAAATTTTCCTATCATAATAAAAAGATACACACTGAGAAAATAAATTTGTGCATCAGCTTTGTTATATCTTCTTCCTCTTCTTTTTTGTTTTATTTCAATCAAACAGCGAACTACATATTCAATACATATCAAATAGAAGGTAACATTACGAGCTGACACATACAAGATCCTTTGATCTTACAAAAATAAACATCTTGAAGCCAAATACTTTAGAATATCTCTGCACAATGAGTTTCGTACTCGCTAGGATGACTTAATTTTCATTTATGTAAAGTTATTCGTAAGACTGTTGCTGCGATAAATTTAAAAAGGCTAGAATACTTTGATTTTGAGTTTTCAATGACTGTGCATGGAATTAAATACGTAGAAGTTCAGAAGATTCTTTCTGTTACATCTATACACTCGAAACTCTTACAGATGTATTGTGTCGTTTAATAGGTCCCCTAGTATTTTTGTCAGTCTCGAAAATTTATAGCGATCTTTTATCTTACTTTCGCGAAAGAATATATAAATATGTACAGTGTCGTAGACTTGTAGGCTATTAGTAACGTGAATTATGAGCATGCCTCCGGTATTTAAAGCTTCAACGTCGAAGAGAAAACAACCTATTTGTCAATGGTAGATGTTTAGCTTCGTATTTTTATTGGTTAGCGTATGTTAAAAAATTTCCTCGATAGAATATAACGTTCGGTGCGTCCTAGTTTTCTAGGCGATAATTTGTCACTTTTTTTTTTATTTCGTGTTGCGAATAACGAAATACCCGTTTTATCGCATATAATGCTGAGGTAAGCAATAAAAAATAAATGTTATGGAAATTAAATTATTAGACGAAAGTATGACAGGACACACATAAACCATATTAGATTCGCTCTTCGCACGATATTCCGAAATTGCAGGGATTTAACAGCTTATCGTTTTACTTTACGATGTTTACGTTACGAGATGAATATAATGAAGATATTGATGTAAGGTCGGCTTGTCTAAGCAAAATATAAATCATGTTTTCTCGTATGATTCAGCTAAATAACACCTGATTCGCATAGTGAACTGATTGCTTATTGCCGTACATTTCAGCATTCGGCAAATTCTAAATATAAGAAATAAGAACATTTATTGACGTTTATCGACGATAAGAAGAATGTGACTCCTAAAGAAGAAAGACTATTCGTAATGAAGAAGCTACTTAGCACATAGCTGATGATATTCCAAGTATTAGCACTAAGCTCGACTATACAAACAATAAACCTCGGTTTTACCATCACCACAGATCCAATGAATTACCCTGGGTGTCAATCTCTAATTTCTTCCAAACATTCATTTGCAGGTCCATAGGCCCTGATTGCCTTGTTTCAACGTAAGCTTGCTGTCCAATATTTGACCATACTCTTTATTAACACTACTTTAATCTAACAAACAAGGTGCAGTTATCTCATGAAAATCGTTTATTTTTAAAGCACAAATCTCTTGGATTAAGAAATTATTCGCCGTGTTCTGCCGTCTAAATCAACGACGCCCCTTTAATAAATTAAAACTGAATAGACCTCAGAAAATAGGTCACTTAATAGCGTAAGTAACCTGTCTTAAATAAAAATATTCACGCTACAAAGAGAATAACGTAGCGTGCGTGATCTAATAATAAATTTTCGTTGCTCGAATGTTTCAAATAGCGATCTTCGCTCGTTGAGTGGAAGACTTCAAAACACACATGAAAAAGTTAAAAGTACATGACAGCTGACGTGGCAACGCATCAATTTCCTCTACCCTTTTTGTTTGTTTTTTAAAAAGAAGTAACAACAAGACATTAGTATTGTTACACTTTAATTTACTATCGTATCAAAACTTCATTTTTTTTATTACTTTTTGATAATTTTCTACAGTCACATTTCAATAGTTTAGTTTTTGCCAATCCATTTTTCACTTTGTATTTTGCTTACATGTACTTACATCCCTTTTTGTTATTCTGGGTTATAACGAAAAGAAGAAACCAACACGCAAGGACAACACAACGTTATAGCAACCCAGTGGCGCTCAAAAGAAGATCTACAACCGATTCCCGGGCAATCGGGTTTTCGAGACTGATTTCATCAAAAAATAAACCAAACTCTGTTTCATTGAACCGATACCTACCTTTCCTAGTATGATGCATTAATAATAATTATTATTTTCACTGTTTAAGCATCGTAAATTGTCATTTTTTTCTGTTAAATCTATCAAATAAACTTCCAAGATTTTCAAATTTGCCTTTTCTTTATCTTTTTATTTTCTCATAGTCTCATGCTTGTTAAAAAGCGACTGAGTGTAGCAATTTAGTTTAACAGTATTTCAATAAAAACGAATATTTAGAATGTTTTTTTATCTAAATTTTATATCGATTCCTTTTTAACATAGTAAGAAGAGTGATGTATAGGAGGAAGGTATTGCCAACTATTATTCCCTCTTTTATTTTTTTCTTATACTATAAATCAGTATTAGCACCACTGCTTGTTCGAATAAAATGATTGGTGAACATTGCCAAGGTTTCGTGGACAGGATACATGTGTTTTTTGTGAAAGAGTTCGCAAGCGCTCTTCAACGTGTGCAAAATGATTGTCTGGCTATGCCCGAACAATAAGTTATTGTTAAAAAGAAAAAAAAAAGGTTTTGCTTCACCTAACATTCATAACAAGCATTATTTTCCTTCAATCCTCATTGTTACATATTACAAGTACAATTCTATTTACGCATTTGTGTTGTAAAGTACTAATTAAAATTGTATCCGTACAATTCATCAAGTCGCAGTGTAATATTTATGAAGCTGGAGTTATATGAAGCAAACATAATATAAATGTAATATTGCCAGTCATAAATCATAAATTAACAAAAATAATTTAAGTTCAATTATAAATATTTATTATTATAAATAAATAAGTTTTCTCTTGCATCTCCTGTGAAAAAATTACATTTTTCATGCAATCATAGCCTACCATAGCTTTGGTTTAATGCTTTAAATATTGCCTGACCATGCAGCCTCTAATTTACCAATAAAGCAGACAGTTCATTTAGTGAATAACTTCTATTTTCTGGTCCATAAACTGTTGAGATTAGTGTGCATATAACCTACTTATGCATATCTGTTTTATATAAATTAAGAATATTACGCATAGAATGAGTAAATTCCTCGCATTCCCAATACTTCATATGTAAACTCTTTCACGTGCATGACGTTGGAAATAGGTTACCAGCGACAAGGTTATGCGCCTCTCAGAAGAGAATATTCTCACTTATTTCCGAATATCATCATAAATTTATGACCCCGTTTCACAAATACAACAGATTACCTATTTCTTTGAAATTAAATTTAGATACCTCCACACGAGTTTTTTTGCGGCTAGATGTTACATAAATAAACATATTTCTCGTTTCGTTATAAACGGACGGCGTAATTTAAGAACATTATTTATCTGCAGCATCACCTGGACGTTCTTTCGAAAACGTACGTTGCCAATACAATTCACAATATTCAAAATTAATTAAGCAATTTGTTCCATTCACGCTTATTTACGTGTACTGTTTTATTTCTTTTGGATTTGAAAGGGAGAAACATCTTTTGAAGTGTCTCGTTAAACGATCATCATTTTTAATAAACGTTTAATTAAACGGACAGGGTTAGTAAAGTTGTTTGTATAGTAACCACTAACGATCGCGTCTCTCTGTATTATTGCTATATGAAAAACAAGGATATCTTCTTTTTCCACGAGTTATTTTAATATAAGGGGACATCGGCAAAAATTGGGACAAACACATTCTTACTCGACAGCTTAATATTAGTTTAACATCCTGTTGAATTGGTGTGACACGTTTATTCATATTAAATGGAACATTCTATAATTTACAGATGTCATTTTACATCTCTATCATATTTCATCAAAATACTCATCAATGACTATGGTAAGTCCTGTAGCAGAGAGCATAAGGTATGTGACGAGCCAGCGACTTCGTTGAAAAGTATAGAAGTCTTAAGGAAAAATTCTATGAACAGTGCTATACAGATAATTCTATCCTTTTCTCTTTCATAAAATTCCATTTCTACGATCCACTTCGATACATCAAAAGCAAATCTAATACAATTTTACCGCTTCCTACGCAATAAATTTTATCAAATAGCAATAAAATGCGTTTACATATTTGTATTATGAATATTTATTGCTGTTTTATCGACTGTGCGGGTAAAATACAGCCATCTAAACTTCAAATATCACATCTCGCGAATCGAGACAATGTTTCGTTGGACATTATTATACGCCTGAAATCATTTTGTACTGAGAAATTTCCAAATTTAATTGCCTATCAATAGGGAAGTATACTCTCAATGTTCGGGATCACGATGGGGATCCACATTATATTCGCTAACGTTCCCTAACAGAGACGTACTTAGGTTTAACGGATTGACTGTGGAAATTACTGTAAAACCTAAATTTGTAAATGCTCAATTTAAAGCACAATAGAAGGTGCGACTCCGTATAGGTGAGATGACTCTTTGTAAAAGGTAAATAATATTCGATTTAACTTAGCATCATAGCACTTGCCCGGGACCGTATTCTATGGAAAAAACACTGGTTTTTAAATGATCCAAACTAAAAAAAAATCCAGTTTATATACTCATAAAATAACTAAAAGCATATGTAATCAAATCTGTCTGGAATTTCTCAAATTAAATTTTAAACACAAATGACGTTATCCTCAATCAGCGTCTACAATTCCACGTCAGTTCCCAAAAACAACCAAGATATATTAGCATCAAATGTTAGTGATGCGACCCTGATTTACCAATTCACATACTTATATTTTATGATACGCTATTATTAAAAATTTGTGGAGTATATCATTTTTGCAATAAAATTATGACGCTGGTCGTAAAACCTACCGACATTTTTAGAATCCCAGTAAGAAAATTTCTTACGTAATAATACGTAACGCTGTTTATAGTCTGGATAAGCTGGGGTGACAGTGATTTACTGTTCATACAAATTCAAGAATAGAAATTTCGAAAAATAACACAGGCGATACGTTTTATACGATACAATACGTTCTAAATTGAACTTCTTACTACCAAATATAGTGATTAGTTAAAATTAGCAAAGTGGTCCCGCTCTGATAGCGAAATGAAATTCAAGATTGGTTTCCTAGATATTGGTATCAATTGGCAACAAATATACTGAATTTATATATATCAGGTGTGTGTTTAAGAATGGACAACAGCTCTATTTCAGCAACGGTAAGCTCTTTTCATTAATTCAAAGCCATAATTTCAAAAGGAAAATCGATATTAACATCCGGTTTTCTTCTACTTCGAGTCTTTATTAATAATAACTCACAATGAATATACTCTTCCATTTAAAAATTAGAAACAAAACAAAAAAAAACGAAAAGGAAACACAGTTGGTTGGCTCACGATTGGCCTTCAGTTGGTACAATGTCGTGCGGTCGGCGCAATATCCGTTAGTTAGCCACTGTCGATAGAGTATTAGTAAGGTATACAAAACCACAATCAGTTAAATGTTGGTCGACAATCGAGAAACGATAATCAAGCTACGCCTGACAGTAAACAGTTCAGTGACATAAGCAAATCTATGCTGAACCGTCGGTGCGGCGTCGGTTGAAAATCAAAACATGTGACGTTACGGTGAACACCCAATTTTCAGAGAATGTTCGTTAAAGGTTGGTGCACGCCATAGTAGATGGTTCGCTCAAAGATCAGATAAGTATGCGAGAACGCTGCGAGTCAATGTTCGGCCAAAAGTATAAAATGTTAAAACTTTCACGTAAAACTGCCACGTCGAGCCAAGCTCTCCGCGATCGGGAGCCAACGTTACGCCAACCGTCTGTGCTGCTACACCCTACAACGTATGGGGCAACGTATGGATACGAGCAACCGTAATACTTACTTGCTTAGTTATTTAGGTATGTGTATACCTAAAAGGTTAAAAGGATATTAAAGTCACCAAACATATAAGACATCAACAAGCGACAGTGAACGCATAAGCACATATTGCACAATGAAAGAACAACACAGATGTGCCAAAGAAAAAAAAATAATTAAATTACATAGTAACTACACCAAGGAGGCACAAAACGTTACATATTACACAGTGCCAATGTTATTCATGGAATAAAGTCACTGATATAAAAAGTTCCTCTTCTGTTAAAAACAATAATTAAATGAAATTGCAAAGATACATGAAATTTTTCAACATATATAGATGACTCATTAAAAAAGCAGCAGTTGGTTACACGGAAGAAGCTAATTGACTAATACCAGCATCAACGTCGGCTTTTTCTTGCATCGCCCCAATTTTTTGCAAACATCAAAAACATTATTCCATGGATACGGAGTTTAAAAATAAACAAATCAAACTTCCTAGCAAATTTAAAAATTACTGAACGAAATAAACTAATGCAATTTATTATTCAAAGATTACTGACATAATCATTGTTGACAATTTGGCACTTAAAATATAACGAAATGGAAATCAAGTTGTCGATTCAATGTTTTTTCTTACCCGCTTCTGTACGTAAAATTTCCTAAAATCCTAGTTGGAAAGCGAAAAAAAAAACATCACACAGACGAACACAATGGCACAAAAAAATTAAGTACAAACAGAAAACAAAAAGGACGACAAAAAAACAAAATTACCTATAAAGATGATTAATGGATAATTCTATTGTATTTACGTACACACAAACACAAAAAATACAAGCACAACACAAACAATAAGCGCGAAAAACGCCAAAAATGAACTTTTGCCAAGAATGTGTAACTTGTTAATAAGAATTAGGGCAAAAAACACGTTTATAATATCGTGTAGGAAACGTATTACATGATTCGTGTATCTCGATAAATGTAACCTAATAAATCGTTTTATATCAACTAGAACTCCGGCTTTAGTATTTACTTGATTCGACTTTCGTCGTTCGTATCATTATCACTGGTGTTACACGGGATCAAGCAATGTAATCTCGAATAGCTTCGACTTTTATTTCATATACAAAACGCCTATACGAATAGCGCTCAGGCAATCGTAAAGATATTACACGAATACGTGTACACTACGCTTCACAGAAGTCTGACCCAAAGAAAAATGGGATCATGAAGATCTTGTAATAGTGTAGGTTAGAATAGGTTATCCAAATTTTGTTATGAAGTGAAGACATCTCAAATCAATTCCAATATAAATATATCTTTTGGTTGTGTGGGATTACGTCTTCTGCTAAGTCAAACTTCCATGAGCTTTAGTGTAGATTGGAGCACGGCTTATGTGTAACGACCATTCACCGAATCTTATCAGACTACACTGTTTACATCGTATATACTGTTTCGTAAATAATTTTTCTCCTTAAAAGGTGAAGCGATCCGATAACATTGCGCAAACGAAATTGCACAACCCATAAATTTGTTGGAAAAAGTACGATAGAATATTGATATTTCGAATATTTTGCTTAAAAACTTTGTAGAAACTTATCAAATTATACCGAATATGTTCTCAGATGGAGAGAGATAAAACTGGCACAGAAAAGAAGACAATTTAATGGGTGTAACTTGTAACCGTTGTTGGTACATTGACGGGATCATCTCATTTATCTTTCATAAATAAAAACATATAAGCGTAGCGGTTGAACGAGGTTGAGCTAAAACATAGATGTCATCTTCCATGTAGTAACACTTGAATTTATCAGCAAAATTCGTTTCTAACCCTCTAGAAGGATTCTTCGCCTCGCTCTCTGGAACTTTTTAGTCCTTAAAAGTCTTCAGTCCAACTTCCATTTTGAGCATGCGCATAAAAAACTCCGAGCAGCCCACTTTTTGAGCCATTTTTCTGTTAGGATTCTTATTGAACAAAGCGATGACATTCTGTGCTTTTTCCATGTCAAATATCCCTTCTTTTCTCTCAGAACCTGTTGTCAGGTGCTTCTTAAAAATTTGAACAATAGTTTTTCGTCGCTTGAGATTTTAAAATTAATAAAAGCATCTCAAAGCTAATGATGCCACAATTTTTTAAATCGCGTCATCTTTAAGAAACCTATCGAAACACATATAGTGGATAATTTATTTCAAACCAAGTCCTTAAACTTAATAGGAATAAAACACAGATTAACGCGAGTACAGTCGCTTTAGAAAATTCTCAAAATTGAGTAACACACCGGTAAGTGCCACCTGTTGTGCGTATATCTCTATAAGCTGTTTTGTTTCCATTCCCCAACTTTACGCTTTAGCAGCAGGAAACAAATCCAGGCCTTCCAGGATATTTCGTATCAAGATCCGTGAGCTTCGTATTTCTCCTGCTTCGTTATAATAACCGAAGGAATAAAAAAAAAGAAAGACGATCGTGGCTGTGGGTTACCGGCGTATGAAACGTGTTGCCTGCGATTATAAATCAAAAATGACAGTCGTTCGATAACAGTATGTCTTAGACGCCTTCGTTCATTGAATATGAATAATATATACGATGAAAAATTGCTAGCGTATATTTTCCGAACCATTTTCTCGTGGAATTTTTCATATATCTATATGTATATAACGCGGACCATATCGTAGAATAGAATTGGTATATTGAGGTATTCATAACTAAATAAATAAATCATTGATGGTTAGCCATTTCTTATCAAGTTACTTACAATTACAATATTTTAAGCTTGCCTTTGGAAATCCTAAGAACTGTAAGTGTATATTTTTCTAGCTGCTATATTTTCTGGTAAGTACTTTGGTATTTACGGTATTTTTTTTTATTCACTTGGAAATTATATTTATGCGTTTGTGCGCTTGCCGAAAAGCCGAAGTGTGTAGTTCTTTAGGCCATTGGTATCTCTTTCTGGAATGTTTGCCCAACTAGAGTTGCGCTGACTTCCTTTCTTACAGTTCCAATCTATTCGATTGCAACATGTCCTCGGAGCCTACTTTTCGTGAATGAATACAAAGTTAAAATGTTATTAAGCTATACACTTCGTTAGCTACATCTCCGTGTAAATTAATTTAGCAATTTTCTCTTGATAACCTGATTTATTCTAATTCACTTTTTCTCGTTCCTGAGGCATCCAATTGGAAAAGTACCCTGAGACTGAGTAGTAGGAAGCAACAAAGCAAACATAGACGGGTTACGAAGAAAAAGCAATTTGTTCCTTGTTTGCTTAGATATTAATTCACTTTAACTCATCCACGGTTCGATCAAATTGTATCGAATAATTATGATTGACATTGTTAGTTACCATGTTTATTTCGTTTAACATTCAGAGTTCGAGTGAGCAAAAAGGGTTTGTATTGACGAAAGCTATATAGAGTGCCCCGAAGGAGTGGCGATTTTTGTCTTTTCCTTTTGAAAAAAAAATTATGTATTATATTGATGAAACTACTGTTATTTTTAAAAAAGCTTATGAACAGGTAGTCATAACAAGTACACGTTCACCTACTCTCTAGACCAACGTACGACAACCATTAGCAAAAAAAGGAGCCAATAGGGTATAATTTTCCAGCGCAAGGATTTGTAACGGCCGTATATATTTCCCTTCTTTAAAAACACAAAATTCGTTTACTTGACGACCGTCTGTCCATTGTCTCTTATTTATCATCGACTATTATAAACAGCTGCTTCTACTAATGTCATTATCGCTTAGCTTAAATCTATTTCGCTCACTTTACCGCTGACATATCTATGCTACGGGAGATTTAAAGACTTCATTCTTAAACGCCGTAAGTTGCTGCATAAGTAGACGTGAATTACATATGTTCATATGTTGTCTAGGATCGCTTATAAGGTTGCAAGTGTAACATCAGATGAGTTATTTTTGCCAACGCTGTCAGCTAACGCGTATGTGTGAAAATGCCTCGTTATCGATGCTAGTAATTAATTATAATAGAAAAATCCCTCGCAAGGGTCGCCTATTAAAATATCTGGTTGAGAACGAAATGCGAAAAATTAGAAAACGTGTGGCTATAAATGTTGATCTGTTTGCTGAAAAAAAAAAAAGGAATATTTCAGTAATGTTGATATATGAATATATCTATGGTTTTATAAATCTTAAAAGTTGGAAGCCATGCAAACAGAAAATATTGAAAATTAAATAAAGCATTATAACTTCTTTCACGTCCAAGTATAATGCGTGCGTTTTTATCTTTTTTTTACAAAATTTGAAGGGCAATTTTTTAATGTAATCCCACAGTTAATTAATAAATAAGCGAAACTAAATAAATAACTGTCTGCGCTGCCTAAGGATCATAAAACAGACGTACATATTCAGAAAAGAACATTTTCTGTATTTTACTAATTTAGCAAACAAATATTTTGCATATACAAAGTGAAAATATGCAAATCTCAAAAACGCTGTTCTATTGCAGTATAAACTCGTCTCGGTAACCTAGGCGCTAGAAAGATTCATCGTCTCTCTGCTATCCTTCCCAACAGTTCAAAATGAAAATTGAGCTTTATTAAAATCTAGCGAACAAAAGTGCCGTTTTACAAGGTTGCCAAGTCTCCCATCCCCCGCGTTTATTAAGAGTAGTTTATTAATGAGCGTCCCTAGTTCGCCCTCGCCTCCCCTTCAACTTCTCTTTGCGTCTTCGTTCCTATTTCAACACGAAATTGTCAAAGGGAAGTCGCTGCGAGAGGCCCTACCAAGTCGTGACGCTATATTAGTTCGAAATTATAAGAATGTCAGTTATGAAATATCTGCTCTCGTCGTAGTAGATATTTTACTTCCAAAAGGCTTCAGTATAAAGTTGTAGCTAAAACTAAATTTCTCTTTCGTAATGAATTTTTGTTGTCTAGATAGCAGGAGTGTTAGCGATACGCGATTACGTTAAAAAGATTTTCCACACGACAAGTAACCTTTTAAAATAACACCTTTGTCGCTATATGAGAATATTTTTTATTAGTGCACAAAAATTACGCAACATAAGTGGTATTTACAACATACTATGACAATTAAACGTTGTACACAAATTATTGTCATCATTATAACCGGTGGAAAAAATACTACTAGTTTACTAATTTGACCGATGGCGTAGCTTCAAAAATAAAGAAGTTACTAATGGTGCGCGCTCAATTTGTATCGCCGTATATATTTAATCTTCCCGAAGATTCTTAAATCTAAATAATTTGACACAAAACTACACGCTACGAGCGCAAATTTTCGCGATAAGCAAATATATCGAGCCCTTCGGCATGCAACTAATCTTCGCGTACCCGTTCCAAGTGGGAAAACAATATTCCGAACTTCGATAAATATAAAATCAAATCTTCGCTACGTTCCTACAATGTTGATCGACCTGTTTGTGCATGCTACTTCAATATTTGCGCAGGAACTTGCTGTTTGTCCGAGAATAACGTAAATATTTTTCCAGCGTTCGCCGATGTAGAAATGAATAAGAGATCGTATGTAGATTGTTTTCCGCGTTCTGCTTATGTAAAACAAGGGAATGCATAAGTACTCGTAGGTATATGCGGGGGCGGCGCTAGCACCTCTGGCGTCCCCCTGCAGATGTCTATAGTTGTGCCCTTCCCCTTACCATTTGTTAAAGCTATACAAAGTCATAACAAAATAGAAACTAAAATGTTTGTGTGGATTTTCTATTATGTGTGTTATAATTTAAAGAAATTTGCTTTTTTTTAGTTTTGTCCATGTTGAGTTGTTATTTTTCTTCAGAATACTGCAATAAAAAGAAAATGTCCCTGGAAACAAGTTTAGCGTTAAATACATGTTTGCCTAAAAACGTTGTTTCCATTAACAAGCGACCATCTCTATGCTTAGATATACTACCCCACATTAATCCTCGTAACGTATTCGGAAAAAAAAAACAATTTATGATTATTCCTCACACCGTATACTTGAATCTCGGTCTCCCTAAAATAGTGCCTTATACAATACACATAGGAATCGTAGTGGTGACAGCAGCAGACAGTTCCTGTTTCGTACATACAGACCAAGCTTCTCTGAATAAATGTAATCTCATCATCCTCAATCGTGAACACAAAGCTTCGACCGACTGCCGTCGGAGTATTCTAACCTCTCTCTACCAGCCAACCAACGCCAGCGTGTTCAACCAATAATCCGGCTGTAGATGCCAGCCGCATTAACGGATTATTCCATTAGTCAAATCGCGAAATAATCACCAGAAATAACATTTCGGGCCATCCATTCGGAATATATCTACATACATTGCGCGGAAAGAGCTGTCCTTGTCGCTCTCTCTTCGTATAGAGCTGCTGGCTCGGCTACTGTGGATGGTGAATTCGATCCGACGTCCCCTATGTTGTTGTTTCAACTTCGTTCGTTTCGATGAGTGGTGCTTGACCGGAATCCACGACAATCCTAGTTGGCTGCAGCATCGTGGTTCAGCGATTTAATTTATTGAGATGATTTTTCTTTTTTTTTATTATAGTGAGAAGTTAGTTTTAGGGCTTTCGTGCACTGGTCGAACGAGGCGAATCGTGTTACTCTTTTCGTCCTTTCGCTTCTGATCGTTTACCAAATTCAGTGCAAAGGTCCTCATAGTAGTTTTGATTAGCATTTCGTGCGATGTAAAAGGCTTTATTTCACGACATATCAGAACGCGATTATATTTAATAGAAAATTAAATATTTAATATTTATTTAGTGAAATTTCCAATGATATTTAGGCATGAATTTTACGTGGTGACACGTAACTTTTACTTTATTTATATACAGCAGCCCTTGTGCCACTTGAAGTTGGACAGCTTTGAAATATGGAATAAATAGGATACCGAGGGATATTCAAAGCGTATTTACAGAATAATTACGTACTATAAATTCGAATAATTTTGTCTATAAATGGAATTTTTAAACGATATATCAGAGAAGGAGCACGGTCTTGTGACTTTATTGTGTGTCTACATTGTAACCTTTATATAGAAATGGCGATCAAAATAATTTGAACAATTACCATCCCATTACTACCTTGCATAGGTTCTCGGAAATGTATGAATCCATCATGAATCGTAATCTTTTCCTTTCGCGTAAATCGTTTGACCATTATATACTTGTTTATAAAATGGAAACTTATAACATGAAGCTACTCCTCTGGCATGCAGCTTTGGACCATAAATAAATTCGCTAATTAATTATTTCTCTTCGCACCAAATGTAAGCATGCAACCTTACAAATCACCATGATATAACCAGAGTGGTTTCAAAGGAAACATCAGCAAACATTAAAAGCCTCGGCATCCATTCTCCATATCCCCTTTCGTTACGAAAATCTTTCCAGAAGAAGGCATAAAATTGTTATGGAAGGTTCCGCGTTGGCATTGCTAGAAAAGATCTTTTGTGCTCGTAAATCATAAGCATCAAGGGCATATACAAGCCCGTACTAACCGATCCTAACACGCTTTTAAATACGGAAAGCATGCGGCGGTCATTAATCATGGGCACGTTTCATATGTGCCATGCTAAGCTTCTCGTATAAGTTCCCCTTTCCTCCTGTACGTTTCGCAGCAACGGTTGGAAGCGGGAAGTATATGCCTTGCGGTGAGGTCTTCTTTAATCTCGTAACGCAATAAATCGGCGACCCTTTTTCTCTCAAAAATCAAAACGTAAGCAGTCTATGTATGCTAGGGGTAGATATATGTATCACATATAGGAAACAGTGTGAAAAAGGAGGTCATCTCAAACCAGCGGATTTCAATTCTATTACTGGAAACGGCAGATTTTTATGCGCATGAATATATGTATTCTCCTTTTTTTTTTCTTTCTTTTTTTTCATCAGTGGGAGAAATGTCTTTCGTTTTTTCGCGCAGGAGATAAATATGTTTTACAAATAAATGTAACGTTCAGAATTTTGTCTTTATAACACCTATTATTACTAGGCCTATGGTTATATCACTTGATCAACTACATGAGGTACTTTTTGCAAAACATCTCAAATCGTGAAAAATAGAAAACAGGAGGAAATCCAACAAAAAAATATCCAAGGAAAATTAGGATTTGTGGTGGATGTATATAAGCCAAGCTACGCCAACACAAATGATGGGAATGCAAGCAGAACGTTCTTGAAAAAAACAGATGTAGCTGCCGAAATAGGCGTAAATAAACAGCTTATCCAGAATTTTAAGGTCATCTTAGAAGTCTTTTCCAGCGAATTTAAAATTAATATCGAGAAATTTGCCAATTTTACATATGACACCACAAAACTTTATGTAGGCCTTTGTTCCTGTCATCCTATGTCCCCTACGTTACATAAAGTTCTAATACATGGACCGGAAGTTATAAGGGATGTAATGTTACCTATTGGTCAACCAGTGGAAGACAGGAGAAACTAGAAACAAATATATACATTTGTGTGGAGCGGAATTTACCGATACTTCTGTGTTGTTTGCACAATCCTTGCTATTGTTATTAATAAGTACGGGTTTAGTTTTTAGGTGGAATATAACACGTGGCATTATCTGCTCACTTTAGTCGATTAAGCAAATATTATTTCATCCTGATGTACCGTATGTAGCAGCATGATGCAGGGAGTCCGAGGGGCCGAAATCAAAAGCGACGGGGTGGTGGTGGTAAAAGGCAAACGACGACGTTATCTCATCGCCGAGCAAGCCTATAGCTGGCTGGCTGATGGTGAACAGCGCAACTATAGCTGCTTCGCATTCATAATACAATTACCCCTCGCGACTGCGGCGGAGGCGGTGGTTGTGGCGGCTGCAAAATCTCGACAATGATAAATTACGCCGCCAGAATAGAAAATCTATTCATCATTACGTCGCGTCGTGCGGTTATAACATCGTTAAATATTTGATGAAGAAGATTTCAAACATACCGGATGCCGCCACCGCCACTACTATAACCGCCATCGCTCATTCGAAGCGGCTGCAGACTACACCGCCTGTTTAATAAACATATTTTACGTTAATTGACCGCAATTCGACGTGATGGATATTCGTTTGGTTATCGAGTTAGAAGCGGACCACGTCCTCATTGGCTAATGAACAAATGAAGTACACCTAAATAATATTCCGCTTACTACAAAAAAAAAGAAGAAAGCTTACCGACGAGGAATATATTATGATTAAGTTCACCTATTTCTGTATGACGTTACATACTTTCATAATGATTCACAATTTCACAATATTTCCGTGAATCTCTTATCATTATACGCCAATCAGAGAATTTTAAAAATAATGATGCTTTATATTTATATTTTGAATTTGAACTTTTTCTGCACTGCATGTCACGTCTTCTGTATACATATAACTATACAATTGGTAGCAATATTCTAGTTTAATAATCGAAAACCATTTGCATAAGTAACATCCAGTAAAGTATTTTCTAATTTTATTTCGACTGATCGAATACGAACAATTAATTTAAACAGACTTTTTGAAATAATGTAATGAACATCTCCAACGATGTTTTCCAAATGGAATATTTCCAAACCGTTTCACAATACACATCCCATAAAAGGATATCACCTTCGCATGGAGGACGTTGATCTTAATCCTCTTTGAATATCGCTATATATAAAAATACGTCTGTAATCTGGATCTCGTACACCTCAGGGGTTCCAAAATACCCAAATGCGAAGTGAAACAAATGCATTTCGAGTATATAGTTGAATGGTATCGAACATCATTGTATATATAAAGGATCAAACATTGTCACAGTTACGTTAAAAGGGACGTAAGAAAATTCTCATCCGCTTTTATTGCGTAACGACACCGTATGTGCAACGGTAAGTATATTGAATATGAACGCCATCTATATGCGCCGTTACGCTAACGGTTTGGCAATTCCTAGGGGTAGACTCGTACCATGGCTTTGGCTGGTGTATTGGGCGTTGTATGAGAGTATTTTTCCAGTCGATAAACAAATGCATATCTTTCAATTGAATTCTGAGTGAAGATGGAAATTACAGAAAAAGAAAGAATGTAATGGATAATAATAATAATAATAATAATAATAATAGTATTCTTCAGTACAACATAATATTTATTTTATTTATTTAACATAAAACACGACTCAATAACTACATTCTGAAAAAAGCAACAAATATATGAAATATGAAAATATAAACAATGAAAGACTTTAAGAAATATATAATATATACATATTTAGAAAAAGTGAGTTGGAAAATAAGGGAATTTCAACAACTGAAAGCACAATTTAAATTGTAATGTCAACGGATAAATGCGGCATTCATGTTAGCCTTAAAATTCACTCTGCAACACATCTTCTTCTGTTATTGAATGGACACTAAAGCTTGAGTCATTCACATTTGTTTGAAGCGCTTCAGGAAAGTCAGTTGCAATGTTTGGTGGCTGTATATCCCATCGAATACTACGTAACTATTTCCAAAGGGTCTTAAAGATTACTAATAATCTCGGATTCAACCCGTTTTTGATAGTTAATGTAAGTATTACTAGTTTCATTCTCCAACATTTGATACAATCTTTCTGTAGCAACCCTTTATATAAAATTTAGTTGCTCTAAAAACACCTCAACCTTACGCGGAAATTCAAACATATAAGATGAGTCAAAAGGAACGCATCACACTCCTGTCTTTAACACGTAAAATTAATAAAAAAAACACTTTTTTTTATTAATACAGTTTTGTTATCCAATGATATTGACTTAAAAAACACACATGACAGATAATCTAACAACAAAAATCAAGAGATATTCATTCGACAATCTCTCGAGGTAACCGATCGTCACAGAACGGGCTTGGACTGCTTATTCTTCTTCTTCTCATAAATATGCAGAATGCCCTCGTGTATTTTCACCATTATCCGAAGCTGAGGAACTTTTTCCACAGCCTATCATTCCTTGCTTTCAAATTGCGTCTAGTCGAAGTGAACGAAAAGAGAACAAAAAAAAAAACATGAGAAACGTTAATGTCCCGATATTAGCGAGTAAAATGAGGTCGTAAAATTTCCATAATTTTCCTTAAAGATGAGTTTAATGTGTCGACGTGACTGTTACAAATAGTTGTTCTGCGAAATCCCTGCCCGCTCTCTTAATAATATAGTTGGTGTACCGTGGTGAGGCTGGGGCGGAAGTTCATTTGCTTGCTGCATGTACCGCGATCTGAAGTTATTCCTGACTGGTTTAAAAAAAAAAACAAAAAAAGTGTGGATTGGAAGAAAATTACATGCTGATTGAACTAAGGAGTTATAGTGAAGAAAGCAAATATGCATGCTTACATGCAATGCTTCAGAGTATTACTTTTATTGATGATCACGTAAAAATACATCATCTTATTGCAAGATAAGAAAGTTGAATCAAAATGGACGCACACATATATTCGCGGCTTAGTCGGTCTGCCCAACAAGTGTAAACGAAAAAATATATATTCTGTAAGATTGAAAAAAGTTTAGCTAGAAATACAGCTTTCTTAATTTACCATTTATTTACGTAATTTTGTTATTTTTATCTTGTGAAATGCTTCGTATTAATTTCTCTTTCAAAAATATAATTCGGTTGACTTTTTACTACTATGTACTTTATAGTATCTAAAATTATTTCTGACAAGGGAAAATATAGAACCAATGGAAGAGGATCAATTCTATTGAGGATTACATCTATAGGTTAAAGGTAATTATCGGCTCTACGAACAAAAGGTTCCCACCGTTTTAAGCCGCCATTGACGACATCCAGAGGCCGCTAGCCCTGCCTAACGAATTAAAGCAGGTTAATTAAGGGGGACATCTTACCCAGATGATCAATTTATCCGATCCCTATCGGGTTAATTGTTTAATTTTGAACAATCTACAGGCTAACCCAACCTCCTAAAATTTACTGATATCATAGTACCCGTCATTGAATATCTTTTAAAAATATATACAGCATGGTCAATAAGTAACGAAAAAATTTACTAGAGCAATTGATGTAATTACTATATAGTCCTCAGTTCTATTTTCATTCCTCTCTGACAAGACCAAGAATGTTCTGTCTACAAAAATTCCCTAACTTTTTTGGGCAATTTACATTCTTTGTCGATTTGACACTATCCTATAGCTCGTAAATAGATGTTTCTTATTAAATCCGAAAGAAACTTCTATATAAAACCTAATTAAACATCAGCATCAAAAGACTTCTGTGACCATATCTAATCTATTTTTTCCCTATACTCGCGTACTTAGATACATAAAAGGACAAGACGGAATCCTTATCGAGGATGTCCCTCAAAGGACGGCAAAAATCGAAAGTCATCAAGAAATTAACAAGCGCAAGAAGTTTCCTTGTAGAGAAAGATAGAGATAGAGAGAGAAAGCAAGAGAGCAAATTATATCCGCTTTCTTCGTTTTTGCCGTTCGTTGCAATATCCTGTTTGCGGGCAATGAATTTGGAAGTGGTGGGGACTGTCCCTTCGAACGAGATTAAGTTCGAGATGGAAAGTTTCATATGTGTCAGCGGGGGTACGTATTGGTTCTTGGTGGGTTCGTGTGGCAAAGGGGGGGAGCCTGGGGAGTATTGTACTATCGAAGGATTATTGAGCGACTTGTTTTTATGTGTTTGAATCGTCTTATATTACAGGTATGTTTGGGTAAATGGAACAATTAGAGAAAAACAGCAAACAGTTACAGCAGGATAGGTTAATATAGTATTGTTTATCTGGAATTCTAAAAAAAAGAATCTAATAGGATTATCAAATATTCATGCCAGGAATTGCTTGATATGGTTTATTTACTTGGTAATAAAATATTATTATATTAAAGATACCCTGAAAACCACGAAAGAGAGTTTATTGTTATTGCCCCGGTGGTGGAGCAATCAAGCGTATGTGAACCAATGTTAATAATGAATCATTGGGAACTGACTACAAAAGAACGTGAATGGTGGCAGAAGCAGTTGATCCGACTGTTATGTAGGATTATGTTTACCGATGCAACCAGCAGCTTGCCGAATTGGAGGAACACATGTATGCCCAGTAAATAATAATAGTTCATGCGTGAATCAAACAAGTCATTATAGATTTATAGAAACACTTTGTATACAATGACATGTTTCTATAAATCGAAAGAATAATTCAATTAATTCCTTCCAGAAGGCAAAAATATTCGATCAGATGGTACACATACGTACAACACACTCACGGCTATGTTCATAAACGATATCAAGGGGTATTTCATATGACATTGATTAAGGAACGCAATTTCCGCTAATACGATGCGATTTTTCGATAAGGCCGCGATCCCCCATCAGTAAAGCTTGTTAACCCACCGTTGAACGTGAATTGTTTTTAATTAACACCTTTTTCGTAATGCCGCTCGGAACAAGCGCGATTACAGGGAATTACCAACAAATTAACATCCATCACCGTCACGTCAGGGGAACTAGAGGCGAGAGATTCATTAATTAAGGGCGAATTAAGTGCTAAAAACTTTGTTGCCCTTTTAATCTTAACGTGAGGTTATTCCGAGATTAAGTTTCGATATGCGGAGGTGTTTCTGTAACTATTGTATGCCTCAAATTATCTGTAGAAAAAGAAAAAAATCTGTTATAGTTTGCGAGATATTTACAAAAATCTAAAAATCATGAAAATTAACGTGGGAGTTGTACCCCGAAATCTGGGCATTCGACTGGCAAAAAAATTATGTTGTTCTTATAGTATGATCTATTTGAGTATCTACAGTTTAATCGAAAACTGAATTTTCTGGTTGCCGGTGTTCTCTTCTCAGCTAAAATAAAATAATTTTTATTTCAAACATTTATCTTTAAATTGCAGGGGAAATGCGTTATCTTCCGTTCGCGCACTAGATAGACATACCGTATTCCTCTTTAAATATAACCACTCCATCGTAATAATTTCTCAATAAAAAACACGAGCTGTTCATGTAGTGATATTTTTGTTATTCACATAGTACGTAGAGATCGCAAATCGAAAAATCGAATCGCCGAGAATGTCCCTTAAGTGGCACAATAATAACGCATCCTTTTCTTATGGAAGGAGAGGCGGAAAGTTGCTAGGCAACAAGCTGGAAGATAGGGAACACTGAGAGGATGCCACGGGGAAAAGGAGGAAGGTATCAGGAGGTAGGTAACTTCCCCCCACGCCTCGTATCGCATCGAGACACAGGTAAGACAGGTCGTTTTCGCTGTCCCTTCCTCGGTCCAAACCCTAACTCTTACTCACCATCACCACCACCACCACCCCCACTCAACGTAGTTCCCGCTGCTCTTAAGGTATTACGGTTTTTCCATCTTGTTATAATAGTATTATAAAGAGAAAACAGAAGAGCATTAACTAAGTTTGCATTCTACTTTCTGTTTTGCTTTCACGGAAACAGGGATCGAAGGGATGTAGCGGGTGCAAGGGGGTCACGGAAAAGACGTCCTTCATCAGTCTGCTTTATGTCGACGATGATACCTCGTCTTGAGATGTTTGTGTATTAAAACTCCAGCGGGATAGTTGCGAACGCACGACCGGATAAAACGTAAAACGTGGTACTTGTAAATAGGTAGAAAAAAAGGAGCAAATGCGACTTTATGTCTTTATTCGAGAATCCCATTAGAGATTTTTAGGAATAACGAAGAACAGGAGAAAAACAAAAGGTTTTATTGATTTATTAAGCCTTTGAAAGCAGAGATTTGTTCTTGAAACGAACAACAAGGGATGAGAATTCTCCGTTTGTCGTATAGTAGATCTTCATTTGTGGAATTGAGTTAAAAATCAGCGTTGTTCCTTTTTCAAATCCCATTAAAATGTAGAAAAGAGTATTTTATGTTTACGACTTTGATCCGTTTCTTGACTGTAAATTGTCACAAATTTGAAAAAGGAATTGTACTGAAAGATTTGTCTCATTCTCTTGCTTGTTTCAGTTACATGTTAATTCAACAATATTGGTTTTATTTTAGGTCATTTTTTACTGGAATAACAAAAAATAAGCTGCAAAGCAACTTCTTTAGTTTCAGAATATTATATTGAGTTAAAAACACAGGATTATGCAAATAAAAGGAACCCCTACTAATATTTATCGAAAGAATTGCAAACAAAATGTTTCATTAATTCTCAAACATATTTTTGGTACCTGTAACCTGTGACTAGTACTACTTGGTAACTTATATAACCTCTTCAGCTACAAGTGGTGCAGAGGTTGCACCTCAAACATCGTTTTTTAGGGATTTCCTTACACCAAATGACGCGAGCCTTTTTTGTGCTTGGGTCAAATTAGACAGAATCCAACACACTTAAATGTACTGCGAAAAAAAATCGAATGTACTGCAGTCTCCGATATCCCTGAAGAATCCGCTTGCAACTTTACTTATTATCACATAGCTTGAATATAAATCCATACCTATTATAGTAAACCCCGGATTTGTTTCCTTTTTGAATAAATGAAATATAGCATTAATTACATTTGAAAATCCAATGCCACTTATTATTTTTGCGCAGTCTATGCAATGCGACGACTGGGCCATTTATCAAAAAACGCTAGGCCATTACGGCCACCGTTAACAACGGCAACATGTTCCAATTATGAATTATTTATTTATTTTTAAAGCGTAGTTTTGTTTAATTTACGCGCGTTTTCACGAATTAAATACAGCTTAGTTAATTATTTTTTAAATCACGTACGGCGATAATAAATTGGGCGCGTTGTATTTCGTATTTTTGGGAAAATTAGTCGCGCGGACTATCTAAACATAAATAAAACCGGTTAAAAAATTCAACGATGTGATTCTATCGCGTTTTTTGGAGGCGGGTAGTAACAAATTGGCGGCGCAGATGCGTTTCCGTTTAGTTTCCCGTAATATAGTGGGATCGATTTAATTGGACGTTTGTGCGAATAAATTCTAATTATGATAAGTTTATCGGATGATTACTTTGAAAAATTATAGTTTAACGTTTAATTCCATTGACCGCGCTATAAGTAGTTAGTTTTAGGATTCGTAAGGAAATCATTACACCTCAATAAAACATCAAACCCAGAGCACCTTTTATTTTTTCTTGCACAGTGTATTATTTTATTTACTTATTGCACACTAATTAAATTACACAGATCACATAGTATACTAAAAAAAAAACTCTACAAAGAATTCAGATTATTATATTTTTCTCTTTTCTAAGTTGCCTCTTGCTGATATTGCAATTCTATTCGATTAGCTCTATCAATCTCATTATTAACCTGTTGCAAGTAACCAAATAGTGGTTGAAAATACTCCATAAGAGCTCTTCCTGATAACACGGTTTCTCCTGTAATCTTTTCCAAGACTTTCTTCCAATGTACGCTGGCGCCGAGAAGTAGGCCTTGTCTGAAAATATTCTTCATTTTCTACGTGATACAGGCATTGGATTTAGAATAGGACTCATCAAGTTATAATATTACAAAATATAACAAAAAACATTTCTAATTTCGACGGCACTACAAAAAGCAATCGCAATAACACAAATCCAATTTACCTCAATCTTTTCCCAGCTGCCTTCGACTTATAAATATCGCACATGTGCAGCGGCTTCTTGTCCGATTTCTTTGGGTTGTACTCGCCAGCGGCTATACACAACCCCCTGTGCAGTTGAAATTCCAATATGTGGGCGAAAAAATACCTGTGGGAAAGAAAGATACCAACGGATCGGATTTGGAAAAAGAAGACGGAAAAAAAATTAATCCGTAAGCGGAAATGACTCACGTGACTATCTATCTATACATACGAAATATACTGGGAATCGCTGGCGATGTGGAATTTCGCCCCGGGATCGAAGTCGGTCTCGTCGCTACGCTCCACAGGTGCCTTAACTTTTTGTATCGTTTCTCTGAAACGCCAACACTGCTTTAAATTATTTTCAATTTAAACGCTGATCCCTGCGAAAGGCGATTAAATGAAGTGCTGGTAGGTTTTGCCGATTATTAGGTTTTGCTTATTATAGTTGATTTCAATAAAGAAACATGCCCAACGTTGTTCAAAATATTCTTAAATTTAATACTGCTGATATGGACGATATGTGTCCATTCTCGATCGACAGATTTTACGAAAGTTTTTCTAAGTTCGTGTAGGGGTTGGTTGAAAGAACACTGTACGGGGTCTGGCCAAATACGCGAACTGATGTCATAAAAACTTTATTTAACAAAATTTATGGTACATCAATCTTATCCCCTTCAAAATACTCCCCATTTATAGCAATACACTTGTCCCATCTTCGTTTCCATTGTTGAAAACAGCCCTGGAAGTCTTTAGAAGTCAGGCTCTTCCAAGTATCATGTCGTTTCACGTTTTACCGTCGACATATCCTCCCACTGCCGCCCCCACATTACCTTTTTACAATTCGGAAACGATACGGCAGCCATCGATCACCACCACACTAATTTGATCGCACTCGCCACACACGATCCCTCAAGCGTTCCAAGAACATCCACGTAAAAGGCAACATACACCGTTTCCTTCAGGAAGAAATTCATGGCAGACAACATGATGAACGTAAAAAAAGGAGCAGCATGACTTTGATGTTTCAACGACTTTTTCTACACTGTTTCGTTCGTGGTTCATTTTTTGCTTTCCATTCCTTGCTCTGATTGTGTGATATCCGCCCAATATCGTACTCGTAGAACCATGATTCATCACCAGCGATGATCCTTTCAAGGAACGGAGTTTTCCCAGTCGGCATTCTATCCTTCTCAGCTTTTGGTCAGGTGTCAGCAACTTTGGGAAAATTTTTGCACACTCAACTTTCTCAACTCCAAATGTTGTATTAAAATCGTGTGCACAGATGATTTTCCTACATTTTATGAATATGTAACATTACTATACACTTAAAATGATCCCCATACAACTGTTTGAAATGCTTTCGATCGTCTTTAACAATAAAAAACAAAATAAAAAGAATAGGTACTTGGGCTACTTGCCTGTACTTCCACCAATGTTGGTTCCAACCGTCATACGATACGTCACCGCGAAACACGTCCCATCGCCACTTGTCCACCAAATACCCGAACGGCAAGAACGCCACCCTTTCTAAGGCCATGCTCATCAAAGAGTTAATCGTTGCTTCCATCGACGCGTCCAGCCTATCGAACAGTCCGATCCTGTACAGATGATTCGGAGTAGACACGGACAAAGCGATTGTATCCCCGATGGCCTCGTGAAATCCTACGCTACCACATAGTTCGCAACGATATTCGTTTTAAGTGCGAAGAACGCTACTTACCTGGGTTCGCTCCGGTTCGAAATGCGTACGGTTGGTATTTGTAGAGTTGGTAATACTGGATGTGGCCCATTTCGTGGTGGATGATGACGAAGTTCTCGAAATTTATTTCGGTACACATTTTTATCCTTTAAAAAGTGTGTAAAGTGATAGGAATTAAATGATTTAATAAGTTAACCTTTAGTCATAATTTTGTTTTGATAATCATGGAAAATTTAAATTTGAGCTTTAGGGATTGCCATTCACTTACTTTAGCTGCTTTGATGTTCTTTTCCTACATTTAAATGTTATTGTCTATCCTCTTTAAAATGAAGAAGATCCAAAAGCAACGAAATAAATCAACAACTGAAATTGACTTTGAGCAAATTAACGTCATTGCTCATTTAAGTTCTCCTAACTTTGAAAAGACTGCCAGCTATCGTTAAGAGAATTAACTAACATAATTTGACAAAACAATCAATACATCGCGCAGCTTACCTAAAATCTTTCCTATTACAAAAATCCCACGCGGAGGCGTGACATACCACGTCTCTGTCGGAGGGTTTCTCGATCATAGCGCCACCCGTGACATTGTAACACATATCGTTGGACTCCAGGCCTAGAGATTTGTAGAAATCGTCGGCGGTTTCGAACATCTTGAGAACGGTCCAGTTGTTTGTCTTGAACCCGGAGGAGACGTCGATGCTGGTCTTATTCGGAAAAGGCATCACTAAGGGAGCGATGTTTAGCCAAGATTGCGCCCACATGTTACCTGTGATATTCAAAATTTTATGTTCAATAGGAGAACACAACTACTACATTATGCTTTGTGATAGGGAAGATATTTGATTATATTTACAATTTCTAACATTAACATTTATTCTGAACAGTTCTCTGACAAGAAGGTTAGATTTCAAAAAAGCAAGTGCCTAACCTAAATGATTGACGACGTGCTTCGAAGATCTTCTCAAGACAGTAGCTGCATAAAGAAGAGATGACAAGGGAAACGAGGAAAAAGATACGATACAAACTAGGAGGAAAAAAAAGAACTCAAAATAATAGAATAGAGCTGGGGGAAATGGCAGCTATTATAGATGAGGGAATAGAAAATTGATATGTTGAGTTCACAAGATAAGTTCGTAAATTGTTAAAGATTTGATAAAGAAAATATGTCTGTATAAGCAATTACCTAATACGTGGGCCGGAATCAACGTTTCATTCCAATGGATCTCCTCATTAAACTTCTTTTTCAACTTACTCAAGACGTAGGCGTGCAATTGATCGTATAAAGGCCTCACCTGCATCCATAGGTTCTTCATATCCTCCTCGAAATTCTCGGTCTCATACTCGCTCCTCCACAACTGACCTTTATCCGAAAAACCTGAAATTCGAACGTTATAACTTATTCTCTTCCCCGTTCATCTTTTCCTTTCTAATTCTCCCACTTCTTCCACGTCGTCCCTTTCATCTTCACGAAGCCATCGTAGCAAGACGAAGATAAGAATAGGAGACGTTCTTTTAAGAATAAGCAAGCGAAATGCGGTTTTAGGAGATGCCTCCTTAGCGGTAGGAACGTCTTCGTGTCGGCGTCGTATTTCGCCCTTAGTTACCCCGAGCGCGCGTGCCGCGAATCTCACCCCGGACGGATCTGCCGCAATCAGCAAAATCGGGCGCTTTATGTGCTTGTACGAAATTTTGCTGACTGACTAACGCTGCGGACGATGATTGACAGAGAGAACGGGATGGAGAAAATAAATTCGATTTTGCGGTTTCGTGATGGATATAGGTAATATAACAAGATTTTAGTGGGTAAAAGAGAAAAGAAATGCAGCGTAAGGTGCATATCATTCACATTAATATGATTTGACGGTACTGCTAACGTTATATTAATTTCAATAATCGATGGTGACTCCGTGTCATTGGAAATAAAAGAAAAAAGAAGTGGGAGAAAGGCCACAAGTTCGTTAATTCGACCAAGTATTGCGACTGGTTTCGTTATCAAAAGCAGTAACAAGTTTTTATCAAATATTAAAATTATTGAATTGTGCAATATCATCACCATCAGTCAAACTGTACATATGGAAAACCGCCAATCTAAAATGAATAAAACATAAGACAAACATTTTGAAATGAACCCCGCAGCTATAGGGAACCCATTTTTTTTTTCAATGTTATTACCTTAATTAATTAAAAATTTGCATTAGGAATTCCAAAGCTGACCGAACAAATATATTAAAAAGTGGAAAACTATTGCATTAAACGTACCATTAGCTTTAGCCGCTTTATTCGATAACTGCACATATTCGTAAAATAAATGCTTCATCTTCGCACCGGAAGTGTCGCGCCATGCTTTCCAATAATATTGGTGTTCATCGTAAATACCCGGTTGCGACATAATATTTATAAGGTCTGAAAAGGGTAAAGGTTATCCAGGAGGTTTAAAGGTGGTAGGCAATGACATTTGAAATTGTATTTGAAATTTTTGTTCAAATATTATGTTCACGTTTCTGATATGCATTTTTTCAAAATTGCAAGCCTAATTCTTGCACCCACCTCTTCGATTAAAGGAGTGAATTTTGGAAATAATACTTCGTTTTACATTTCGTTACATTTTTAGTACTGACATCTTGGAAATGGTAGAACAAGTACCGACGATACTTTATCGTCCCTACTAACTAGTGGACATTTTTTTCCTACGTCATCAGTTATTATGGTGAAGTTTATCGAGATTTTCCAATTACCCCATTACTTTTGGAAAAATAAGATTCCAAACAGGATTACCTGGTTCCAGCTGCAATCCTTTATCGTCGAGGTTGCAATCCGGAATGTCCATGGGGCAAACTTTAGCGGTGCTATAAATTTCCGTCATCTTATTCGTTATGCTAGTCAGCTAGAAGGTAATCGTTTTAACAATTTTGTTAATCATTCAAATTTACAAATGTAGTTCACCTAAAGGATCTTTACCATCCACGCGAACTAATGGATAAAATCGATATTCTTTAGAATTAAGATACATACAATGAACAGGAACATTGCTTTGTATACGAGATTAACAACAACGATCAAGTAAACATCCTATAAAGGAACTCACAATAACCCGCACGTGACAAATATTGCAAAGCGTATAACTGCAAGCTGTGCCCTCTCCTCCTATTTCCCCAAAACTTAAACGGAAGACGGAATGCCTCCGAGTATTTCTAATATAAATATTTCCCATCCCATCTTACCTTCGTCAAGTCGTCGTCTTGGAGCGCCGAGTCTCCCAATCGCGACAGCTTCACGATCTGCCGTCGCAAATTTATATCTTTGAAGTTTGAGGGGTTCAAATTACGGAAATACCTCTCCCAATACATCTTGTCTAATTTAGCACTTTCCAGCGTCGCCCTTATCTACGGAATCGATTCAATTTATTCGTTTTACGTCGAATCGAACGCACACGAAAGCGTGCCCCCGTTTTAGACTTCAGACGCGAACTTCTCCATATACTCTAACTCTATTCCGGCCGATACACAGACGTACCAACACAACGTGTAATAACACGGCAAGTTCGGAATGGGAAAAGATAGATTGAGAAAGTTGTAGCTTTGTTCGATTGATTTTTTCTCCTTGAATTTGCTTAAAGATACGCAGAGAATACGAAATCGAACTTGTATAGATAAACACTAAATAATTGAGTTTTCCAACGCAGTTAGAGCAGCAATATCATTCATTCCTAAAGCACAATAAAGGAAATCAATACACACTTATCCTGAAGCCCCAAATTTTATTATAGAGGACTCGAAGATCACCAAATAGTCCATTTAACATTACTGAAGACTACGACCAGTAGATGAAAACTAATACTATTCAAAGTTATTCAAAACGTCATTATTAGGCCAGTAAAATACTTTAGGAACGGCCTTAATTAATAAAGCATTTTCTATGAATTATATAATTTGTAGAAGAAGTTAGGTTACGTAATTAACACAAAAAAAAATGGAATAATTTAATGTGAAAAGAAGAAATCAAAAATCTAACCACGTGCACCTTCAAAACAAAGATTTACGTCATGGTGTCCGCTGAAAACTGCCAACATTTGGCTTGCCCACATCATCGCATAGAATATACAACATACATGCTACTCTTGTACTTAGTTATTAGACTAAATAATTCCCCATACAGATGAGTTATTAAAGATACAATTATCGCGGTATACGAACAAAAGATTTACATTTAATTTTCGAGAGGTTCAAATGCGCGAAATTACGTTCAAACACGTCCCCGAAATTAATTTTCGCGACGCAACAAACAACCGAATAACGAAGCGTCTCAAAATTATACGACTCCCGAACCCATATAGCCTACTGCGGACCGCCCACTGGCAGACCGAAATCTTGCCGAATTACCCTCTCGTTTTCGAACCAACCACGGAAAACCGAGAGTGTACCCGCTAAGCGAACGCAATAAAGCTTACGGAATAGACAAATAAGACTTAATAAACACTGATTACGGTCCATAAATTATTCATCTTTTTGATGATGCGAGAGGTCGGTCCGCCTTTTCTTTTTCTGCATATTCTCCCTCACGTTCTAAGAGGTTGAAACCAAAAGCATTACGAAGTAATGCGATACGTGTGAGGACTGGGTGAAATTTTCCCAGGATGGTTCTCGTTTTCGTCACAAGATGTCCGCCGATTATTCTCACGAGTATTCGCAGCGGGTAGCCTGGTTTATACGATTTCGAGTTGATTAAAACGAATGGATTCATTTGCTACCGTAATATGCGGCTGTGTATTTAAAAGAATGCTAGTTGATCACTTTGTTTGTATGCTGTTACTTTCTATGAAGGCCGGCATTAATTTTACCCAGGGAAGGAAAAGAAACGGCACGTTTTACGTGTGATGTAGGCGAGTCCTATTTTGAAATGTAACTTATCTTTAACCTTTCGCATATAAACAATTTCCGATTTACTTTGGAAAACCTAAAGCAAATTACCGAGTCCTCAGCTTTAAGTTCATCGTTAATATCCGTCAAGTGTTCCCATTCTTTGGTAGTGGTGATATAGCACGATTTCGACTGCTCCTGTTCGTACTCGTTGCTTAGAAAGTTAGCGATGAAAGATTCGTTGTAGGTGGGTACCGAGACGTTCTTAATATTCCTGAGTCTCGATTCTACGGGTACCAGAACGACTAGCATTAAAACGAGCTAAAATAGAATGGATTAATCTTTAGGTATAACGACGAAGGGAAAGCATGCTAAGCAATGGTTGTCGTTCACTATTCTTTAACGAAATTTAACGTTACATGTCTAGTAAATACGTTTGAAAGTGAAGAAACTTACCAGATTATAAATAAAATCAGTCATAAATGTGTCACAGAGACGCTATTTCATATAATTTCTACATAGCAGCAATAATTTGATAGGTCAGATATTTCATCTGTCATGGTCGTTGCAAACCGATCATGAAACCGATTTTATTACACATAGGTTATGGTTATATCCAATTAATATGAACTAATTTGGAATCAGATACTAACGAATCCTTAATAATGATAGCAAGGACTGTGGCGTAGTACGGTAAACAACACATAAGTATCGGCACCCTCCGCACCACACAAGTTTAATTTATTATATAGTAATATAATAATTAGTCCGGGACGGCCGTTTCGAGGACCATTCGGGTAAATTAAACTTGTGTGGTGCGGAGGGTGCCGATACTTATGTGTTGTTTAACGAATCCTTCTTTTTCTGTAAATTAAATTTCAATGATCAAAACAGTAGCGCAGAAAAGTTACTAAATTCTGCAACACTTGAATACATTGAGATGGCGTTTCAGCATTAAGTACCGATGCAATATTCGAATTTGACAATTTCAAATTACAAACACTAAGAGCAGCTATTCTGAGTCTTGATTCTTTTCATTTGATTGACCATCTTTCTTATCCGCACCGGTTAGCAATACCTATCAATTAAATGTAAGCGTTCCCATTATCAAATTTAATCAGACTTTGGCGCCATTATCTGTCATATTTCAAAATGAGATACAGATTTATTTGAAAACAATGATGAAGAGCTCGTTGACTTCATATACAATATACGAACATAGAATGCATCGACCATTATAACAAAATAATTAAATAATGAAATAACTTCCTCCTGTGTGGCTTCTTTTGTTTCTTTTTTATAGGCAAACTTAATAACTCTACAAAACCGATAGAAGAGGGATCATGTTTCCAAATAATTTCTTCTGTGTTTGATACACTCAGGTGTTAACTGCTTGGAAACCCTATTACTACATTTCCAAGAAATTGATCCCTACGTATAAATTTCCGCCAGATCGCGAAAACAACGCACTCTGCGGTACCCTTAATCCTTGATATTAAGACTGCAATTCCTGTATTTACAAATAAGGCTAGTAGTACGAAGAAGTAGATAGTTACAGTACCAACAAAGAAACCATTAAGAAGATGAGTCAAATCAATTTTCTTAATTAGTTCGCCGTTTTTGCAAAACACGAAATTGTTCAACTATACAGCGCGAGTGTACAATACAATAGATAAGAAATTTACTTGAGAGCACGATTAATTAATTAGAAATCTGCTGAACCGCGAAACCCCAGCTCCACCCCGCTGTTATAACAACGTCGGTGTCGGCAAAGTCAACTATTCCAAGGTGGAATTTCGTCTCGCTTGTGTTTTCTTTCTCCCGCGTAGTACTAAGCAGCGCTCGTATAGCCCGCCGAAGACAAGGAGATTTATACAAAGGCAAAACGGGAAGAATGTACGCCGAAAAGTTCGATTAAAACGAGTTTCCCGAAACTCGCGCGATGTGTATTCTCGCGACTGCACTTTTATGGCTTCGCAAACACCCTATAAACGCGGACTCCATTACCGAACAAATAAGACTTTCTAATCTCATTCTTTTCTGACTATCGACTTGTTTCCTCTTTGTTCCTTTTCGCTTGTTTCAGTTCTCCTTTTTAATCGAGTTCTTTCTTCGACGTTCAATTAATTACGTCCGGATTGAGGATAAGAATATACGATACGATACCATGAGAGAATGAGGTACAGGATGTTTGTTTTCTGTGTAAAATATAATAGTGGATGAAAGGTAATGTCAATTTCCTTTTTCTCAAAAATACAGTCCACATTCATAACAAAACAATCACCAGATTAATGTACGAGCTATACGCTAGTTTGCCACTAACTGTTAAAAAGTTAATGTCATAATATACTTTACACTTTACACTCCTTTCAAAATGCCCCTGAAAAAAAGGAGCCGTTCGGTCTTTGGTTAAAAATGTGGATCGACACAGCTGTCCCGGATTAATCGATTAAACTTGTATGGTGCGGAGTGTGCGGAGAATCGATTCACCTTCTCGTCACTATATTCAAAAATTCCCATCACTGATTTCAAATTTCAAATATAGGTATGTCTTTTTTATATATCGCATTAAATATCTCTTTAACTTGACACTAAAGATCGCTTCGCGGATGCTTCCTTACATTATACGTTCAATATAGACGGTCGACGTAATTCTTTCTAATATTCATTCCGCTAAAGTAAACATGGAAAGTTTAAATTTCCGTCATTAATAATTCCGCTACGCGATAGACGGTGGTACCGGCAACGGCAGTTAGTAGTAGTAGCGAAGACATTAAAAGGGAAGAAGAACTAAGCGGAGCTCGTTGCGAAATTATTACGAATTTATTATTCGCGAGGCGGAGTGTTTTATACGGAGATAAAAATTATTATGTGGAAAAATTCGTTAAAATTTATATTCTTTAAGATTTGAAAATTTACGACGAAGAGAAGTATCTCGTGGACGACGTAATTTATACCCACTATAGTAGTAGGTATGTGAGTGGACGAGGGTGGCGGAAGAGTTTTAAGCTTAACGGTCGGCAATGATGACGGCGATGACGATATTGGAGCAATTTTTGAGAGAAAGTATAGCGGAAGATCTTTTCTTGGGAATAGTTTTAGACGGACATTCAATTTGGGAAAATTATTTCCAACAAATATTTCTACTACATTACATTCGAAGAGTAAAGCTTCTACACTAACTATAGTACCGAAAAAGAAGTACAAGGTTTATAGGGACTGCTACACATTCATTGCATAAAATAGAGTAGCTGGTAGCCATGTTTTTACACTATTACCAACCTCACAATATTTTTAAATTACAAACTATGAGTTGCTAACACATATTTATATATCTAATACACAATTCACATATGTGCTATTGTTTTGTCGCGAACTTAGACTAGAGATACTTAGAATCGAATAGAGTAGCTGTATGTATGTAATATATGTACCCAAAGAAAGTACGCCACGCCAACTACGTAGTAAATATGCCAAAAATCTCTCCAGGGAACCATTCCAGCCTGCAACCCGTACGTAATTATTGCAGTTTTGCAATTGTAACAATAATTCACTTAGTTAATAACATTTGCAGACTGTTAAAACTTCGCCCATAATTTTGGCAATTTAACCGTCCATGAGTTATAAATAATTTTTAGCGTTGCCAACTAGAGGACGCTATCCTACATACAACACGCAGCGTCATAGGCCATAAACGACCAGCCGATGCATAATTTTAATACTTTGCAGATAATTTGCTTGATTTGTAATTGTACGTACTAAATTATCTTTTTATTTTCAAAAAGGTAGGTCTTTATATATTATTTCACTTCTGGAGACTAATTCTGTATATGCAGCCATTGTAAAGCTACAAAACACAGATAACAAACAGTGTATGCAACTTGCATTACTACTTGCTATACTGTATGCAATTTACGTAACACTTGTTTTAAAATGTGTTTATAATGTTTCCAATTATGTAATTCTAATTAAATGAAATCATACCAAAGACAATGAATCAAGAATAGGTAGGTTTACTTTTATATTGTGTCTAATAGTACAATAAGAATCTATGACCCTTACGACTAATCACCGCCTACAATACGATTCGCTCATTTCCATTTCTTCTCTTCTTCTCAATTCGCTATTCGATATTTTCAGCAAGTTCGCGAAAAGGTTCGCTTGAAGACGACATTAGATACCTTAAATATCAAATGTAAGTGGATTACTACCAGCCGGCTGCTAAATCGCATTACGCCGAACATCATTTCGATATTAGGCATTAAGAGAAGACCTTGCGTTTGACAGTCGAGAGGATTCTCTCTTAATTATTAACCCGATATAATTTCGTTAATGGACGGGCATCAAGAATTCACAGTAGGTAGCCGTAGTACTTCGTTGATGGGTAAGTTCCATCAACGATCTTATGAAACGTTGATAATTAATAAAACGATCCGATTCCACTACGAAAATTTTCACTTTGATTCAGCTTCTTTAAAAACTAGATTAAAAAATATATCGCTGATGAAAGCTAATTAGTTTTGAAAGTGCAGCGCGTTCAACTTTTGATAGCTAGGGTTGATACGTGTATTCGTTACTTATTGAAGTATCAGGTTAGTCAAGTTCCCAGATTGAAAGGTCTCTACTTTTTGTATATGTTGATAATTTGTTTCAAGATACAGAATGTTTCTTAAAGGTATCTCCAAAGTTTAATTACATTAAAAAAAAACTACATAAGCTATATTCTCATTAATGGGTTTTCGTTATTTACTTAAAGAAATATAAGATTGGTATAATATGCCAGAGTCCTGCCTAACCTAAAACTGTTTTGAAAATAAAAAAACCTTACACAGGTCTTTAAAAATTTCACATTGTAAAGTTGCTTTACCGGATCACGGCGAGAATTACCGTTAAAAATAAAGCAACACAAGGAACACTAGCTGCAGCAAATGTAGCGCGCTAGGTATACCGGCAAATCCGAGGAAGTTATTCGATTGTCGGCGACAGCACGAAGCCAATATTTTATGTATCGTTGAATTATTGTTTCGAAAAAGTTTTTAATTGAAATCGTTCCGTCGCGAGTTTCCCTTTTTTTCCCGTAAGATGCACGTACCCACAAGCACACAAACTCGAATCTCGAGAGGAGGATGGGAGAACGGAGATAAAATATATGGCGTTAGGGGATGGTAAGCAACAGGGAAAGGGGAATCCGTTACGATGTATATCGTAATTAAAATTTAATAGCCCGCTAATTTATTATCGTCGTTAGCCCGGTCTGAACAAAGGAGAAGTAATTAGCTTGTCCTGGTCGTTATACGGTGTTTCCTCCTGGTGTATCTTATCGGCGAGAAGGCGTCATGTTTATCGATTTCTTTTGTTTGGGTTTACGTCGTCACTTGATGGGATACGATTTAGCCTGTTGGACGAAAGATTTCGTTGTACAATTAACAAAGAAAAAAATAATACTTTCTTATTTGTATAATAAAATTAAATTTCGATCAGATGTTCGTAATATCATTCTTAGATTTAGATGTTTGATTTCCCCACCGCCCTTCAAGTCGGAGCTTATCCATTCATGTAATGAAGCAATGTTTAGAATAAGTTTTAAAATCAGGTGATCTTTGACCGAGAGTTATTTGGAAAGTTCGTTTCTCTGGTGATAATGATAATGGTGAACTCGATGAAGCAGCATTCATTTATTTAATACGTTATTATTTAGTTATTTGATGACAAAATGTGATGATCAAAAATAGTCTTTACTCATATTATATTTGCTACTGTTGTGCTAGCTTCATACATAACATTGATTTATTTTCATACGCAATTTATTGAGAACCACTGCTCTACCATTCTAAACATAGAAATAATAGATTTCAATTCTCCTATCTTACATCGTTCCATCACAGACGTGTGCGCGCTGCTGTTGTTGTCCGTGCCCATTTCCACCCCGTTATAACACATTAATTTCCTTTCCTTTGACGTCGCCGATCGCACAAAAGATGTCATCCGTAATAGCTGACGTACAATCTCGATATGCAAAAAGCGCGAACGCGAGGCATAGGCAACACCATAGACGGCGTACAACGAAACTAAATATAGATTTTGTCATCACAGTCGAGGGGACGTGGCCAGTTTGATTTGTTTCGAAAACGGGATTGAAATGAGGTTCCGTGTTTCTATTTATGCGGCGTAGATACAAGCGTTTACGTTTTAAAAGAGCCCGATATAAACGTATATCTGTACTACACAGGTTTATATAATACATAGCCCAAAACAAACGCTTTGAATAGGAGTACGGAGAATATCTTGTCGGAGGGTTTGTGCGCTGTACGTACGTACAATATAACGAGCTTTGCCATACCCTTTGTGCTTTAATAGTATCGCATCGCAGGATATAAAGGATGGCACAATATTAAGGATACATAGGGGAGATCTTTTAGCCTACTATTTTTTGAGCTTATGATTGAGTATGAATAAATTTTCCAGCCATCACATTTTTAATTTTTTTTTGTCGTTAATTGATTATTGTGTGTAAATCTTTTAACAAACTAAAACAATTTGCCCCGATAATTTGTAGGTAGGGCTATTGATAGCGTAGTTGTTGGGTGTAGCCGGTTCCGCATAGTTAGTTTGAGTTACTTGGTTCAGCTTGACTAATGAAAATCGTTGATTAGCCATTAATATGTGCGTCCAGTGCTGTGGTGAGAGTGCTACGGTGATTTTTTGATAATCTAACACCTAATACACCAAACGCCAAACACCAAAAGTTACTTAACAACATACTGTAATTCATAACACTTGTTTCATTGATAGCGGTTTAGCACCAAGGATTTGAGCGTTTATAGTTAAATCTTGTGCCACCGTTTTTCAATTTAAAACAAAGCACAAGCAAACACTTCTTATTTGAACGAAAGAAAGCAATTTTGGTTAACAATATTCGATATATTTACGTATATCAAAAGAAATATATGTGGAATATGTATTCCACAATTGCAAGCTTCAGAAACAAGTGTAATTCTTATTTAATCTACTTATTTCTAAATATATCGCCAGCACTAAACTATAGACTAACTAATTATCTGTATCCAATCTCTAGTCTTAACTGCATCCTGATGTTTTTCCACTATCTTTCTGGAACCAGGTTTAAATCGCGTTTAAATAAAAACATCAGGCAACACTTCCGTCATACCTATACCTATCGCTTTCAGTTACCATTAACTTGCTTAATCCTCTCGCTAATGGACTGTCGAGAAGCTTAATGCCACTACCGACCGACGCTGACGCATATAGATCTCGCCCTCCATATAGTTGGCAATAGCGAGCGGTTAGTGCAATGAGCGGCTACTCATTGCGCTGACAAACTCGACGTGACGAATCGAAATTAAATTAACAGGTTCAAAACGTTCGAACATGTCGACGCGTTATATTTCGAGAATCCATTGTTTGCTTCGGTGTGTTTCGTTTTCGGCCTCCATCCGAAACCCTTTTACACCGGAGACGGGAGAGAGGGAGACGAATAATCAGTGACGTTGACGTTGCCAGTTCGCTAATCTATTATTTACGGTAGCAACGCCAATTCCGTTTCTGTATACTATGTACACGTCTGACACCTCCATTATGGCGTCCTAAAAACCTCTTCCGCGAAACGTCGCATCCCTTACGCTAACACGATTTGGCGTGGCTTAAAAACAGGAGGAGGAGGAGGAGGAAATACCGTTGCGAAAACAAAGAGGTGACCTAAACATCGATAAATCGTTGCGATATTTGAATCACATTTATTGCTCTTTCTTTAAAGGAGCGAGGGGGAGTTGCTGATTCTGATGGAATAATACGACAAAGGTAAAATCGCAAGTGGAACTAGTTTACTTAAGTATAAGACGCTTTTGAATTAATTATAGAAACAAGAAGAATTCGCATTCCTAATTACTCTTACAAATCTTATTTGTAATAGATCATAATGCCTTTAGATCTTGTATAAATAATTTTATCGTCGTTACAAAGTGATCGAGAGCATCATGAAACTGTAGGAATTGAAGACCAGCACTATGAGGAAACTCATGTGACAGCCAGAAGACCCGAACCTGTCGAAAACGACACACTACTCAAAAAGATTACTGTTTTTTTCGTAACCATAAGTTTGCGAAGTAACAACTTGTGCGGTTTCCCTGTGAAATCAAACCCAAAACGTTAGAAACGCAGAAATGTTTTAGTAGGATATCTACAGGTCCGCCAAATTACAAGATTAACTATTTCCCAAAATTATCTGGCATGCAATAATGAGGACTGGAACAGGGTTTTCAAATGAGTCACATTTTCGCTGGATCAGACGAACGTCGGGAAAGATGGGGAAGAAGACGTTTCAGTTTGTAGTTTGAGTTCAATTGTGACAAGAATCTTATTGAACATGTTTGGAATATATCCGAACGCACACATCAGCTCAAAATACTGATCAGAGCTGAATAATTGAAAACGTGCCATGTCGACTTCTAGCACTCATTAAAGAAAACGGAATACACGTTATTAATGAACGTTCTTTACAATATTTGCAAGTTAGGTGGACTATGTGCATTAGTATTATTTGTGCGCGAAAACGTAGCTTGTAGTAATAATGTTATACATCACTTTATGTATAACAGTAGTACTACAAGCAAAGTTTTTGTTTCAGGTTAAATTCGCAATAGTTTCCAGCAGGATCCCCCGACGCTCCCCTCATATTTACGTAATGAAGACGCGGCAAGAGGATGGTCATTTTCGCGCTGCATTACGCCAATATTAACTATCTCGCCGTCGTACGAAAGCCATTTAATTAAGCCATTATAGTTGTCACAAAACAGGCAAGTTGCGAGCATCGCCGCAACGCTGGCATATAACCGGCTTCGGCTCCCTTCCGGATATAATTCAATTCGAAACGGCCTGGACACTCCACAGTTTTGATTTAATTAATTATACTTCAATTAGAATATTAGCATTCAACCCTTGACGGCCGACGCTGGTCTGGTCGGGTATTGGCCACCGGCCACTGCGGATTGCTAACGCCGGCTAGGTTATTGCGCTTCTTCAACAGCTCTATATGGCGACGTATTAGAGACGATTCTCTCGGTTTCGGACGATGATGGCAATGATGATATTAAATTAGTACAAGCACTTTGTTGGGGGGGAAACAGTGGTATGGTCGTTTACTGCGTTGGAGAATATGTAACTCTGTGTATTGCCGACGTTCGCTTAATACGGTTATTAAATTTTACAGCGCACAAAGCTGCTTATCTAGTGGCGAACATAATTTGTTCCGAATAAATTACGTTTCGGACGTGATGTCGACTATTCCGCCGGATATCGTCAACAAATAAAACAACAACTTGATTAAACGGGGAGTATCCTTTGTTGTGTAATGCAGTGTTCTCCTTCCGTGTTATATGAAAGACAATCTACAGATATGTCTTCGGTGAAATTTTCCTATCCCTGAATGTACCACCCTTTCAAAATGGCACCTTCAATTTTATTTTCTACGCACAAATTAAAGAGTATTCTCCCTTCACATACATATTTATATATCAAAGTTAGGCTTTCCATAGTTTTCCTTGCTTGAAATTTGGCGAATGCTGAGAGTGAACTTCTTAAGACTCTCTACGGGCGCAAACGTAATAATAACTAATGGCTGGCCGATGCACCCTGTTGGGGTCACCCCAAAGCTGTTGGGGGAAGAACATTTCTAAATAATATTTTCTGCTGTTTGAAGAATGAATTTCTTTTTCAATTATTTCGCAAAAATATGCTTATCAGCATCGTTATTCTCTTTTGGAAGATATTTAATACTAATATTTTCTATCCTTTCTTTTAAGCGATTTCGCTTTACCTTTACGATAGAATATTGAAAACATATTCAAATGCAGCTACCACGTATTTCTTCCTTTCAAACAGCTATTTCTCCTATTTTCTCCTTCTTTTTCTTGAAATGGTGACGTCTTTGAGCAAAAGCCGACCATTTCTAATACCAGCAGCCTTATTAAAGGAATATAAATAAGCGCATACATACAAATACCTTTCCATAGCCAGCGACGACAAACTTAACATTTTCGATGCGTCCATTTGAAATTCTAATTGTTTCGCGCCTTCGCTAACATGAAGCGGAAAAGATACCCTCCGATCCGTGGAAAAGAGACACTTTAGGAAGAAGAAACACAAAGTGCGGATATCGGAAAAGAATCGAGAAGTATATCCGAGTGTTTACTTTTTATTTGGGGCTTGAATAATTCATCAGAAGAAGAAGCAGTTGCTGTAGCAGTTGGTACAGCGGTAGAGGCTATATGTGGAGACCGTGTGGTGGGAGGCACCGTCATGTCGCGATACCGCTACTTCCTCTACCGGTACACCAGAGAGTTGACTACGTCCTTTTACCTATCTTTCCTTTCCTGGATTTGCTAACCTGCTTTCGACATCGGTTCGAGTCTTGTCGTTTCACTCGTGTTTTAGATAACACGAATTCGGTATTGTATTCACCTTTAATGGATCCTCACTGTGTTTGCTTTCTTCTTTTCTTCTTCAGTAAGAAGACGTTAGCATGATGATTATTTTCATTTGAATGTTTACCTCTTTTAAAATTTAAAACATTCATTATGGTATATGTTACGTACAAGTAGAATCTTACACTGGACACACCAAGTTTTTCATTCAAAATTCCCAACATTTCGTCAAACGACTGAAAGAGTTGACAGCGGATGCAGTGACCATTACTAGACAGTTTCTCATCTCCAGTGACCTACCGAATGATCTGGCTGGCGTGATTGAAGCTTTCAAGTTTCTGAATTCTTGATGTACACCTGCGTCCTGACGGTGCGCCGAGACATTCCGTTTATCGAAAACCCACGCACAGAAATCGATATCTCAATGACCTGTCACACCATCATCCACTCCAAAAACGCCGTATTATCAATTCTCTTATCCAAAAGGCCATTTACATATCTGAACCAAATTCGCTTCCTCAAGAACTGCATCACATCACCGAAACTCTGGTGTACTCGTCTCACTTTAAGGTGGAAAGTTATTTTTAGATTTTGCTTTTCTCTATAAACTACTAAGTAATAAGACTGATAGCTTTTGTTACACGCATCAACGAAAAGATGTTAATTACAACTGTATTCAGCCTAAGAAAATAAAAAAGATTAGGTTTGGTAGGTTATATGCAGCATTAGCAGATGGTGTTTTTAAATGAAATTGATATTTCCACAGTTTCACCGAAATACTACGCAATCTCCAGCACATAACTGAAGAAACTACCGCACAGCGATCTAGCAAATAACAAAGCGAACTGATACCGATCTCTTATCAGCGGATGAACGCGCGACTGACTTTCCTAGGTAGTGTATTAATTCCGTATATCACCACGTCCCCGCAGTCATTAGCACGCCGCCGACCGCTTAAAATCAATACCAACGCGAAGAATCGAATATTTCGAAACACGACGGACGCTATATACCCGCAGTCGATATATCAGATCAAAACGTCATGCCCGTTGACAATAAAAGCGTCCAAAACCTACCCGCCATCGACGACAATGAAAATGGAAAAAGCGAGCAACACAGGCAGCAACAACCAACAATGGGGAGCTATTAAAACGGTCAGATAACGTCCGACTAGATGAATAATAAAAAAATGAATAATGTCGTAACGAAGATGGGTTTGACTGATAAAAACGTAACAGTGTATTTTCCAAAAATATTGTCGTAACATACTAAGGAGTTTATAATTGTTACTCTCCTATACATGTTGATCTTGTCCTTTATTTTTATTTAATACATTAAAAAACAACAAACAGACTACGGTCTTTTTGTTTTTCTTTTCCGTTTCTTGGTAGCTCCGACCATGAGTGCTGTTCCAACAACATCTATCACCTGAAGGACCAACCTCAGCCCTTGAACGCCAAGCTGATTTCCACTCTGCAGATACTAACTTTGGATACATAGAAAGGTCCGTCCTGATCAACCTGCGGGATCACTATTTTCTTATCATAAGTTAAATATTATAAATATTCAATTGCTATTACTTTTTTGCTGCTTTCTTTGTTTTTGATCGAGGACGGTTTGCTGTTTTTTTCCTACAGGTTTAAAATTGTTAAGATCAATGTGAAGAGTTGTATTGGCGCAGTACTTTAAAGAAGACATAGATTTTCATTCAGACCCTTTTTAATTCTTTCAATCCTAAATTCAGACTGGAGGACAATTTACGAGAAATTCAAATTCGCAGTGTTACACCTGCTTGCGATTTACCTCGAAGAGAAGGGACCGTTCTCCCTCGCCCACCCGTATTACCCTAAAATGAGCGGCCTGTTTTTTTGTTCCCCTACTATTTCGTCGCTTCGCCTTTTCTCCCATTGTCTGAGGTAGAATGGGGAAAACCTCGCTGTGCGGCGAATTAAAGTTTTCGCTTAACCCAACTTTAACCGCAACTTCTGCTACTTCAAATATTAACATTTACATTCAATGACGAACAATTACGATTCAATTTATTGCGTATTAAAAAGTTTCGATCGGAACGGATTCAAAATCGCTTCGGTATTATTGGAAAACCCTAAGTGATAGATGGAATTTTAATTTATGCTAAAAGCTCTAGGTGGAAGTTTTGATAGAGTCGAAGTGTGTGGCGAGATTTCTAAGAGTTTTTTTTTTTTTAATTCGGAACATTTTCAAAGAATTATTGATCTGGAAAAAATGAATACACTTAGTTGTTGGATCTACACTTACTTACACAAATATGCCATTCTGTTATCTATTCCACAATTTCTTTTAATATTCGTGCGTGGAGACAAGCATGCGGAAATCAAGCACGTTGTCTACCAAAAATTGATGTATTTAAACGAATTTTCTATAATTAAGTGTATTTTTACATGAGAATGGGAACATAGAAAATTACAATTTTTTTTTACTTAAGAGAGAGACTGTAGAACTCAGATTTTTATCTAGAATAAAACTTTATTCCTCAAAACGTCCTCATATATCTTACACCATCGGTCCACTCCTTAATTCCGCTTCACGTTTTCCAAATCTCGTTTTCCAAACAAGTACGCTACAACACCTCGATACCCTCCCTATTTCCCTTTCTATCCTCTGTACCTACTTATTTCGCTGCTTCTTTCTACCGTCGAAACAAAAACAAACTCCTAAGGCATTATCAGACATAAATCTCCACCAAATTAACTTGCAATTTATTCCCTTTTAGTGGCACTAAAGTGGAATCCGTCTCAAGTGTTGAACGAGTTCACTACCGACGAAGAAAATCTCTGCACGGCATCCTACGATACTATGTTACGCTCGGCTAAAATCCACCTGTACCGTGGAGGAGGGACGGAGGAGGTCGACGCTGTATACCGTATAACAATGTAGCGAGAGTATAGCTACAAAGTTTGTTCTAATTTAACACAAGACTGATTAATACCCCGTCTGCAATAAATTACGCTTAATTATAAAGAATTTTTAATTACTTCCGAAGGGTGGATGAAGATAGACAATGTATATTTAGGGAATGAAACTTATTGTTAGTCTGTCTAAAATTTATGAACGAGAATTTTTAATCTAGTAGCCTAGTAAGTTTGAAACTACCGCGTTAATGGCAATCGGTAATACTGTATTTGTTGAAAGGGACAATCAAAACAGTTACCGAAAAGTCGAACAAAACAGATATAATATTCTAATATTTCACACAATCAAATGCTTTAGTAAAGTCAATACAGAGACATAAACATGGCTGATTTAAGTCTGTCGCTTAGCATATCTCTTTGAGAAAAGTGAATAAAGCAGTAGCTGGGGAGTAATTAGAACGGAAACCATGCTGATGGGGATCAAGGAGATTAAATCGATGAAAATAATCTATTAAACGCCTGTTCGTAATTGATTCAAACAATCGATGTAGACTAGGTAACATCTTCTTTGCAACCCAAAAATAATACATTCAGAAAAAAAAATGGATCTCAAACAATCAACACAAAAAGATCCCTCGTTCACATTAAACGTTTTATCTAACTTGTACTCAGTGAAATGATCAAGGAAGTGATGTAACCGTTTAAGCGGCAATGATCGCAACGCCAACTATCGGACATATAAGTACGCTTTAGAAAGCAACAGACACAATTCCAACTGCACCCATAACGCTGATATTATGCAAGTGCTTCTGCTACGTTCATTTTGCGCCGGGGAAAAGGCTGAAAATACGCTGTCGTTGTTACTATCGTTGCACGAAGGTGCCTTATCTCTGAGAATTCGAAGTAGTCGGACTGAAAGCTGGCAACAACGGTAAAGCGAATATGCGGACTAATTAAAAAGATATTTATTTTATCTCTACCCTAGTTATTGTATAAACGGCAACTGTTTAATATGCATATCGTTGAATAGCTGGTGGCACAAATAATACTACATCCCCGCTACTTCACGGCAGGAACGTGATTTTAGCTTTAGCGTTTATAAAATTCCTAACGACTGTAAAATTTTATTTTAACTATTAGGCAAAATCTAATTGACATTTATTATGCATCAGCATACTCACAAGGAAAGCTCTTCATGCGTCAAATTTAAGTCGGATGGAACTTTCATGTTCATATATGCAAGAGATCTAATTTTTTGTCATCATTAGTTATCTTTCAGTGATCTTGCGTGCTCCAGGAAAAACTTATTTACCTATGTATTTAACGTAATTCCAGTAGTTTAATTTCTGTTTTGGAATTTAGTGACTGTAAACGCAATTGGCGAAAAATGCAATTCAATTGATTTTGATAATGGAAAAACTTCTCCCTATCATGCATATTTCGTATATTTTCCTGTTTCAAGACGATCCTCGCGTTAAACTTTCATCCGTGCAGGATGTTTACTTTCGCAAACTAAAACCAATCCAGTAGATCCCGGCCGCTTAAACAGGGCACGATCGGGCGGATCGTCCATAGTCATACACACACAGGATATTATCCATTTCGTCGCTGAATCGCAAATATTTCCCCAACACTAAAATATACTCGTCGAAATAGATTTTAAAGTAAACATATTGAAGTTAGCGGCACGAGTACGTCGGATAGACGACCCCATATACACACACTATCATCTCCCTTTCTTCCATCTTTCCTTCTCTATTACACGGGCGCGATGGTTACTTTAGACTTTGGATTTCCTCCTCTACTCAACCGTACACGCGTATAGTTGGGCAACCGTCTTGCCTGCTCACATTCTATCGCTCCTCCATCGTTTCATCATCAACCCACGAACGGGCAAATATTGAATTTATCTTTTCGTCTCATTTCCTACCCCTCGGAAGATCGGTAAATGTGTACACCGATATTTATCCTCTCGCGAAAACTTATAATTGGTTTACGTTTTGAACGGGGAGAAAGATTACGTATACATAAGACAATCCTTGCAGGGGAGTCGATTTCGGGACCTCGCCGGAGCTCGTTTCGAAATAGAGAGAGTTACGCGAGGATTACGAAATTTTCCTCGTTACCGATCTAATTTTGTTTAATTTTGAGAAAATCGCTACCATGGTATCGTTTATTGGATATAGTTGATGTTTATTAATTAGACTACATTCTTATGTAAATCAAATTACATCAATTTACTTCGTTTCGCACTGATATTAGTTCAAATTCGATCTTTACACGTCGTATTTACACGTCAACTCACTTTTTTAAATGGAACTTGAGGTCAAATCAACACGTTACTACAACTTTCGTACTTTTCTCCATATTTCAGTTACCTTTTACGGATAACAATTTTTAATTATTTAATTTTTTAACTAACAGTCTTTTTACTGCTGATGATGATAGCTTGACTATTGAAACGTACATTCGTGCGAGTGAAATATTGTGGTAAGTCGTTAATGATATGTTTCAAAAATAAAAACCTTCTCCCTACTAATCCTCAACAAACGATCCGAAATGTACATACGTATATATATTCGAAGTATGTCGTACCGACAAATTCAAACAGAAATACACAGAACAAAGGAAGGAACACCACTGCCCGATTTTTACGACAGCCGCCGGAAAATAACACGTTGCGAATATGGAAATGAATAAAATACTAAATTCGCAATATGTTACGTTTGAAAATTAAAATTTTTCCGCGGGATTTAATTGCCTGCTCACGTGGGTAGCGTTTGGGAAATGTAACAATGTCTATAAATATAAATATCCTGGACAATAAACTCGGACACCGGAGATTTTACGTTGGATTAAAACAAAGTGTTTATGTCTGGAGTAGCGTACATGTTTGTTCCACATTAAATTAAAGCCAGAATGGGAAGAATTTATGTAATACGACGTTACGGTATTTTTGTAATGTGCGCGGTTAGATTGCTTAGTAAATAGTAACACTGTCCATTGCAAATCACGAATATTATAGATAGAAAACGGCAATATAATACAGAACAAAATTGCACTAATTCTCAATTTGATTTGAGTCTGAAGAATTGATAGACCACTCCAGAAAATTGAATCAATTTTCGTGTATTTCTAGTTATTTCAAGCTGCGTGACAGGGAGCACTATCTTCTTAGAACTAAAAACTCAAAAACTAAAAAAATGTTTAGTTATTCATAAGGTCCTGACATGTGAACATTACTTCAAAGCCCTGTGATGACATGTACTCCCATATCAAGATGCTGCTACCTCCATGCTAAAGAATAGAAGCGATCCATATGAAATCTCTCGTTAACTCTACGACGTCGAAAAGTACTTTCAGGACTGAAAAAGCAACCATGGATGTACTCTATCGAAAAAAGAATATTTTCCTCTAAAATTAACATCACCATGATAGTAGTTCGAAAGCAATACCTCTTTAATAAATATCTCTGCATTCGTTTCATCGGATTGCAACGTTCTTTTCCAGTTTTCAATTCTTCACAGTTGATGTCCTTTTGACAATTACTAGCGGTTTGTTCTTCTACGTTATTTCAGAGTTTTCTATCCGTTCCAGACGAAATTTTTGGACCACCTTTTGCGATAATTGCGCCTTCCCGAAAACATAATTTACATGTGCGCCAATAATTACCGATAATAATTTGGCTCTTTAAGCGTTGTAGTTTTTATTTTTTTTAATTTATCCGCTAAATTTAAAACGGATGTACGCGATAAAGTTGTATACACTCACATCAAAAACAAAACCAACAATAATTTTATAAAATTGCTTCGTGAGCGTCTAATTCCAAAAGTTATGTTCTTAATCAATTTCAGGTTTTAGCTTCGTTTATGTTCAAGCACTACAAACAAGGTTGTATAATTAAATTTCCGTCGAGCAAATTTTTCTTATCTGTTCTAAAGCTTATTTCATTCAAATGGCTCATCTATTGTTCGACCTGTCGATGCTGTCTGCGATGCAAAAGATGCTAAATCAACGTTGTTCAACATGAAAGGTGCATCGAAAAGCTTTCATTGCCTTTCGTAACGTTCCACTTTTCGAAGTCGAAGCTAATACGACGCGGGGAAAGCGCGAAATTGTCATACCGCAAGCGTATACTGTGTAGGTGTAGAGCGGAGTTACGGCACGGTAGGGAAGGGATAATCAAAACTTTTCCCGGGGAGTTGTTGTTTCCACAATAGACGACGATGCGACGCGACGGTACGGTGGCGGCTTCTATCGTCCCGATATGCATTGAATATAAAAGTTCGGGGGGATTTATGGAAAGCCGTGTGCGTACCTAGCGAGAATATTGATTTAAAAGATACGGACGGATTGGCAGTCCCGCGAGAATACGGAGCGCACTGAATACGTTCTCTACGGCTTTCTTCCTTCTTCTCTCGCTGTATTACGTTATATGATCACGTGTTGAAAAGGTAGAAATTTTGTGTACGGCGAAATATTAGAGAGAGACTCGAAAAATCCAAACATTTTTTATCCGATCAGTTTAATCGATTAAATTAGTCACGAACAAATTAATTAATTAATTTCAAGCACAAATGATTAACTAAAATCAATGCAAATCTAAAGTTGATTGTAGGCTTTTTAGAATATCAAGAGTAACACAAATAAATCACAAATAACTGTATGCAAATATAAGAAACTTAAATAGGAACTAAATAATCGAAATAATTTAACAAAATATTGAACGGTGACATAATTTTCTAACGCCAATCCACATGATGTAAGCTAGGAAACAATTGCAAACGCCATGTCGCCGTAAATTATCCCCCGGATCGTCGACTTGGCAACTTCACAACTTCACTAGACGGCTACGGAGCGGGTGCGATGATAGTGTCCTAGTCGTTTTCCGAAAGATATAATTACCGCCACCATTGTTTGCCAAACTCAGTCATGTAAATAATTCCAAGACGCTACGCGCTAGCCGTCCTGTTACGAGCCGGCGAATCTGCGTGCAATCTCGAAAAGAGAAGGATCATTATCACGTCCTCGATATCAATATGACTTTCCTCTCGCCTACGCTTTTGCAGTTTGACTTACATGTTATTAATTTTTCTTTTTTTCTACTTGCCTCAATGCAGCTAAAAACATTTCTTTTACAACATTTTATTCTACAATTCTTTCTGTTATTTGTCGCAGCCCAGCGGAATATAATTATCTTATATTATTATTACGTACTTTTAATGATAATTTTTGAATTAAAAAATGTCAATATGACTAACATCTATACTACACAGGTTTAAATGTCTCCAACAAAGTATTGCTGTAGATGATACTAGGGATGAACCGCTCCAACAGTAGGGCTTCTTTTTCTAGAAAGTCTGCAGTTTCGAAACTGCAAAATCGAGGCGACATTATTGCCTGTTGTCGTCTACAGTGACTTTTGTGGAGACTTTTCGTTAGGCGTGAGTTCACAAGTGGTCCCATGTATCCCCAGATTGTTAAAATAAGCGTACCTACTCATTTAAAAATAAATTTTGCAAGCGTTTTCTTTTTCTTCAAAACTTGGCTATATTGGATTAAAAGAAACAAGTCGTATTAAGTTGCTGATAATTTCTTATAGACATTTTGGATTTTCTATAGAATGCAATTGTTTCCTTTTCCTCGACATAGTAGCATAGTCATCGAAATATACGTCCAGCTTTAGACAATTCATTTTTCAGTACATCATTGCTCGTTATCCAACCAGAAAATTGAAATGATGATGAATACAGGAGGAAATTTTCAATAAAATATTTTCTAGAAACTTAAAACGCGAATTTAAAGCTCACGAGGCAATGAAATATATATTTTTTTTCTCATACCATAATACTATCACGTCTCGAAGCACATAATTCAAAATGACCGAAAAGAATAAAAAGAGAAATTAGAGGTAGAGATTTATTTGAATTCGCGAAAGAAGCCCACCTGATAATGAGAATTCACGGTAGAAGACACCATAATTGGACGGTTAATTAATTTTATCAAAGAGAAAAAAGAGCAGGCGAAAGGAAAATCCCCTTGTTTAATAAAGAGTGTTATTTAACAGAAAGAGATATAACAAGAAGGAAACAGAGAAGTGAAGCGAAAGGTTCTTTTTTATACTCCACTTCTTCACCGTCTTTTCACTCGGCCATCAACGATCGTATACACTCTTGACGAAAAATCAAGAAGTCCAAAAGAGAGAGACCATTAACGAAAATTAAAGTTGGCATTGATTTGTGTCCGTGTTGTCGACCGGAGCGTCACGGTTGGACAGTTCATGGGAAATGAATTTTGTTGCTTGCGGCGTTTTTCGTCGGATTCGCTTCTCCTGCTTTTTTTTTTAAATCATTAAATAAGAAAAAAATAGGGGCTGGTAGACTAAACATCGATTGAAAAGCATGCCTCATAATGCCCGTAAATAAGCGCCGAATTTACGGAGAAAGAAATGAATGGAAAGTTTAGATGTAAATACAAGATATTTTTTGTGATCTCTTTCCAATCTCTTTCTGCTAACTTAGAATATCCTCCAAACTTGGATTCTCATTTATTCAAGCTAAATGACGACCTCTATATATGAAAGATGAAATTTTTATATTTATTTATGCACCAATAAATACTAAAGGCTATGAACATTACAGGATGTTTTATGATGAACTGCGCAAATCGTTGATATACCGATTTGCGCAGAGTATACATTGGAAAATTCTGATAATTGACAATATTTTCAATTATCTAGAACTCCTTGTTATACCGGAAGTAGCTGTCAACTTTGTTATTTTAAATAGAGCAATATACATTATATATATATTTTTTAGTCTAGTTCAATTTTAAGGTTTGTTTGCTAACGCAACAATGTTGCTATTTCTAACCATTAGAAGCTGAATAAAATTTTTGAAAACATTATACGTCTTTCTTCCAAAAAAAAAGAGTACCCACCAAAGACAATGTTATCCAACTTTGGAGATGTCCAAGTTAGTTACGACCATTATGGAGCAATCCACATTTAATATATTACTAAGTTTTCAGAGTTTTGTAATGTTGACGACCTTTTCGTGTACCGATCGATATAGTTCTTTGTATAATGCAAATGAAAAAAAAATTGCTTATACACGCTTAGGGTACTCTCCCAAGTTTATTATTATAAATACAAGTCGCGAGTGCTTTTAACATAATTTGTTGATCCCAATGATCAATGCACTATCTGGGACAATTCATAGAATCTGCACCCCTACCAAGATTATATATTTTCTTTCCCAAATATACAGGTGGATATTTAAAATTTCACCTACAACATTATTTGTGCATATGCAGATATGCACATCTACGAGCTAATTCGAATCAAAGGTATCTGATAACATAAATCGGTGATAAAAATTATTCATTTATTTTGAATTTGTCCAGCTGATAATACAGAGCAAAACCTAGTTATTTAATAAAAAGCATACTTACTAGAATATGTACAGTGACATTTTTAGGATTTGTCTCTCCCTGAGAAGATGTACCTATACTTTCTACCGCTTAAAGCCGTACACTTGGATTATTGTAGGATTCGCAGGTAGTTCTGTACTTTTATTTGCTGAACTTAAGTACTTAGCCTTGCCACACGGAAGACAGTATCGATATTTAGTTGTTGCAAAGGGGAGACAAAACATAAACTGACCACTGTACAAGCAGTACAATAAAATAAATGACGAAATATGTACAAAGAGACCTTCTTTTAAGGCTATCTATTCTCATGTATGTTCAATCATTGCCGATTACCATTCCATTTACACAAAATAGAAATTCTTAGCAGCCACAAATGTGAATGTGAGAACGTAGGTGATATTAATCACATAATTTTGGAATGTCCGAAAAATAATACCGCTACGATAGAACTGTGGAAAGCCTTAACTCAATTGTAAATAGAAAAGCTTTTGCATGTTAATTACTTACATACTCTTGATAATGTTAATTTTTGCAAAGCCATTTGCGATTTGTGTATTTCTCATTGTCTATTACTTTGTTATCCGTAGTTTACCTATAATGCAAAGTGTGTGTCTCCATCATCTTAGATTTCGTGTGTTTTCATTCGATGTATTTGCCACAAACAAAAAGAACAACATCTAATATAACCTGAAGTAGGTTAGGAATTTAAATAGCAAATGCATGAAGTAATGCTGTAATATATTTTGATCGAATTTCTATTTCTATGTTCATATCAAACTAACAAATTATCTGACCACTGCTGTGTTGGCAATTGCAAATGATATTTAATCGAATTAGAAAAAGATATATAGTTGGTTGGTTATTTTAATTATTTGCTATTACATGGCCTTGTCCTTTAATTTTATGAAATTTAATTAGTTGATCTACATCTGGTATATATCAACCACTTTGCTTATAAAAGTGTACATGTACAAAACAAAACGCGTAATATCCAAATTTATGAGCAAAATCTAAATGGCAATCCACCGGTGCACCGACGCAAAACTCAGAAAGGGAAATGTGTATTTGTATCTATATGCATACATACATATATCCACCAGTCACCGTTGCGACTATTCTAATTTCGTTATTATTGTTAATACGCATAACCCGCCATTAGTTTCGAAATTAACCGGTTAGCTTTACGCGAACGACCGAATCCATCGACGAAATTATTGAATATATGCATCAATGTAGCGTAATATTTATTAGATAGCCGCGAGCTCGATAGAGTATGTACATATTGCATTTGGATCGGGTATAATTTTGGTGATTTCCGCATAATAGCAACCTTATATAAACTAGGCTTTAGTGTATTTTTGTTCCGTCAAATTTAAAAATGCTTTTACTTCGTACTGCCCCGCCATTCTGCATTTTTGTCGCCTACAATTTTCTGCGCGAGTGTCAAAATATTCTAACGACAAGAACCGTATTTGCAAAAAACGATATTACCGGTCCAACAGCTAAAAGATGCTAACGTGATATTGGAAACCGTAACATAAAATTTAAGTGGACGCCGTTACAACCAGCACTAATCATATATAATTCAATTTGTAGCCGCCTAGCGGCCATACGAATAATATTCACCTCTCTCTTTTCATTCCCATCGCCTTCGACAACCCCAAACAATCGTGCTCTGCACTTCAAAATGAGCTACGAACTAGAACCATCTCCGGGAAGACATAGGTACGACATCTCGCAGAAATAAAGTTTGGGGGAAATCTGAAACTGCGCTATCTTTTCCACGACCATCACCGCTTACTATATTAATAATTTCAGTCGCGTATGCGATTTTCTGTGGTTTTCTTTCTATCGTTTCGTTCCTTGTTTCTATTTCAACTTCAATAGCTCTTTCTAACGCTCCATTTTCACACGGGGAAAAGTTTTCTTCTTCCCTAGTGCTTTGAAGATGTGTCTGTTCTCTGCAATGCTTCTTTTTTTACTTTTTCTCACATAGTCTTGTCTTTCTTTTTGCCGAGTTTGTAAATCTATATGTATAGACGGTATTAATGTGTGCGAAGTTATTAAAATAAATTTAATTCCAAAGTCATGTCCGACACAGACTTCAATTTGATGTCTGGAAATTTTCACTTGAAAGAAGATTATACACCAGACTATAAACCAGAGCACAGACAAAGGAGCTAAGAGGGTAAGCTTATTGAAAAGAAATGAGACAGGGGAGTGGACAGAAAAAATTGAAATTAAAGCCTATGTAACTTAACTTAACTTGAAATTAGATCCAGGTGCCGAAATTAATGTACTACCAAAAATAATTTAGAATCTACCTCACCATCACAATGAAACGTAACATTCGCAAATATAGGCACCTATATTTGCTAGATTCGGTTATTGTAACATATTATAATTATTATTCAGTTCATTGTACAAAAACCCGATAGAGGTCGTTGATTTTAAGTTGCAAAAGCGATCGTTCAACGTCTACCAAAACCCATCCCTTACGAAATCGAGGCAATTCTCACGCGCCAATAATCGTTAGTTTCCAATTAAAACTGCATCAGCAGTTCGTCGGCTTCTGTTGGCAACTCATACTTCCCTTTTAGCCGGCCAGAAACAGAAAGCCATCAATTCCAGTTCGTTATTTGCCCCGACAACGGCGATAGTAGGTACTAAAGCAATCAGGTGCCAAAACTTCTCTAAATGGTGGCGTGACGTTTATGGTCTATTAGAAGTTGGTCTGAAAACTTCCCTAGCGTGAAACGGAACTTAGATTGTATTCTCTACCCAGGGTCTCTACTGTTCGGATATGGGCGAAAGACGAAGAGCGAATGTACGGCCCGCGTTAAATGGTGGGAGCACTCTACGCGAGAGGGGTCTGGTGAATAGTTTGTTGTTTATACTTACCGGAAACTTGACGGTCCGGCATTGGGTTTCCCAATTTAATTCCTGTAATTCTAGCACGGATTCTATTTAGTATAACCTTCTACGTCTATGTACAATGCCAACCGCGTTTTACTGGTATTACGAATTATTGTGAACTATGTGATTTATTCTGATATTATGCGGTGTTAGAAGGTTAGGAACCAATTGGTGAAGCTATTTTGCTGTAATTCAGATCACATTGGGAATAAAGCGTACCTAGCTCATTCTGATATACACTGCCTCTATTTAATCTCGAATGAAACAAATGCTAAGAAACATTGCGTAGTACATACCTAATTCGATCTACATGTTCCCAAAGCTTCATCAATTTTTTGAATTTCCGGGTCGGTAAAATTTTAAATATATAGAGAAAAACTAAGAACCAACTTGAATACTTACTAATTATTTACTAATGAAATCCGTTTATTGCAAATTAGATGTATGAGTTTTAGTGATTTTATTTTTTCCATTTATTGGTTGCCATCATTCCTTTCTTGACCCGCACGGATGAAGTATGAAAAATAATTTAGTTACATTTGGGTATCAGAACGGCAAGTGTCGTTATTTGGGTTTCTCCATTTTCATGGTAACGTGGCTTTCGGGTTCAAATGAAGGCATTGTACATTTAGCAACGCTACCTTTCAACTGTAATGTTGTTAATTATCAACATTTATATAAATTGCCCATTTAGCATAGTCATAACAACGTTAAATCCATTGTTCTCCGACCGTTTTAAAAACAATCCTTTCGCGAAAAAATGAAACCAAGCGAAGCATAAATCGCTCGATCCTAGTGGCACCGGTGGGATCGCGTTTAAAAACACGTCCATAACCGTTCCTCCTCGAACTTTATTACGCCTGCATCGTGACGTTCGCGAATTTCATCCATCCATTCAATTTTTAATGCACACACACATACCCCTCACTCGAATGCCGGGTAGTCGATAAATAATGTTCTATATTGCTCCTCCATTGTTCTACCGTTGCCTTCGTTTTTTTTTCGTGGTCTTTCCGCCCGATGCTCGGCTGCTGTTCCGGACGCCGAAGCCTTTCTTTGTCTACCTGCACCTGTATATGTATGTAGTATGTGCGCGATGTCGGGGGTATTTATAAGGGCGAACAATAGAAGCGAGAACTCGTTGGTCATTTCGGATCGACTCATTCATACATACGTCCAGTTCGAGCAGATGTCCGACCGAAGTACGGCATGGATAAGGGGGTGCGGGGTGAAAAGATGGATGTAATTGAATACCTGAGTTATGACCATTGTCGTACATGCAATATGGAGTAATTTAATTTTAGATGCAGGTTCGTTATAGCATTTTCGAGTTGAAACACGATTTAATATAGGAAAAAGAGTATTAGATAACGTAAGTAATTATATTAATCTTTTTCAATGCTATGAATCCGCGCCAGCAGTGTCTTGTAGTGAAATTATTTTATTCCTTGTACATGCTATATCCCATTTGCCCTGCTAAAGACAAACTGAAATAACTTAATGGAGTACGACAATATCTTCCATTCATCGCCTTAACGTAAGCCATCGTCAAAATATTTATCGAGCGGCCGCAACGAAACGAACGAAAAAAACCCTAAGTGGAAAGCCAAAGAAGATTAATATTTAATCGCGAACTCGATATATAAACAACAAACAATGGCCGACGGCGTTTGCTTTATTGATTCCATTCTATTTCCTGCTGGATACACATACGCAAGCTTACCAACACGCACGTTTACTTCGATTCGGGTATGCCAACAACACCGCCGACGTATAGGTTACTAATACTAGGGGATACAGCAGTTCCCTCCCTTGTATTAGTTTTATATTGCACCGTAAAGTTACCCCCGGTACTCCGCATTATACCACTCCATAAACAATTTGTTACACCACACGCGATACTATCTATATATATATACTCGGCACGTTAAATTAACTGTGAAATGTTGCCTCCAAGTCGGCGGAATTAATAAAGGCTGCCGGTTACCGCACACATGTGCGTGCTTGTGTTGTTCAGTTCCTCTTGAGCGATGTGAATGCTGGGAGGAAGAACCGAAAAGAGAGTATGAGGCGGTAGGGCATAGTCATTGCCCTTCCATGTATTAATATATCCCTTGTGTATTGGTTTAGGAGGGAATCACTATAATCGATTGAATAGAGAAACAAAAAATGTGATCCTCCCTCCCCCCAATTTGAAACAGTCAGTAGTTTCAATTTTGGGAACAAGACTAGAGCTCCAAACAACAATTCTTTCGGGTTTTGATCAATTGTTTTATTTTTTGGTGCACGACTGCTAATTGGTCGAGAACTATGCGACCTGAGGAAAGCTGAAAAGCTACATTATTTTAAAAGAGTCTTTTTAAGTTCATTTAATTTGCAAATAGCACCTAGTTTTGTTTTTTAAAATTAACACGAAAAATATTGATGAACATTCTGGAAATGACCTAACAATGCGTAGAACGATCCGTAAATGTGTAAAAAAAAATGCAGGATCTTCCATATAAGAATCAAAAGCTAGGGACACACCCGGAAACAAATCGACGAAAATTGAAACTTTTATCTGAAGTAAGAGTTACAGATGTACGAACTTCGTGCTGTCACCTAGTATTTCACCTCAATAATATTAAGAAGTGAAACGATTTTTCTTCCCGCCACAAAGGAAAATACTCTTGATTCTAATATACGTCGTTTAATGTTCTTTTCTAACCTGTACCTTCCGTGTTCAACTTAAAGTTATATACATGAAACGAAATCGAAAGCAGCGTACGACCAACCGCTTCAAATGTATACGCTCAAGATCACACACGATTTCGCCCTTTCCCATCGCAGTACCGTATCCAGAAACTTTGCATTGTATCCCTTTTCTCTGTATGCAAATCCGTAAAGAATCGGCTACGAAAAAAAGCCCCCATTAAATTCTGACGCTTCATTTCCGGCCCGGAGGGACGCCGACGACCCCGAGATTGAACTTCGTTACAAAGAAAACTACTTTAGCAAGGCGGATCTGGTGAAAGGTCGCCGATTTGGTATTCACCCTCCGGAGTTTTGACGCTCCGATCGTGTGTGTGTACAGGGTGAAGCAATTAACCCCAAACAAATGCACGTTTAGAAAAATCGTCAAAATGGATTCTGGATGCGCTACAGCATGTGATATGCTAGTAATAACAAAATAATGCCAGTAAATTATTGCCATTTTAAGCCAGAATCTTAAATCGATATCAATCGATTGAACATCTTCCTACTTCGTGTTTCGATTTTCCCTGAAGCCGATAATTCATGCGTTAATGAGTTATTAGAGACATTAATTCATGGCACCAAATATAAATTAGGATCTACGACCTAATAAAGTGAATTGACAAAGAGGGAACTAAAATGTACACCCTGTATCGAATCGATGTAACAAATTCCGTGACTGGAAAGAATACAACAGTAACGCATCTACAACAGCGGCTTAACGTTACAGTTTCAAACAGCCACCGCGCCCGTCTTCTAGCCCTCCTTAAGCTTTAAGCCGGGCAAATCGTATCATGTGCGCCGCATAATTTCATAAAAATATCTCCCGGCGCAAAGCGGTGACTTGACGTATGCTCCTAGTGTATTTGCGATGGTTGTATGTGCTGGAGGATCGTGGATAATGCATCGGTAGCGGGTCGAGTCTCGAATAACAAATAACGAGTGGAAACTCTCTATACGTACACTAGTATTAGAAAAGAATCATTCGAATAGGGTGATATAAAAAGAAGCTATTCCAATGTATTTTTAGCGGTGAATTAATATGAAATGCTTTTGGCGCGGTCAGTAGGATTTTCTCCTTTTTGTTGAATAAGTTGACCGGTATATCTAACTGTAGAAGCCAAAATACAGGAAAAAGATCGAAAAATTTTCCATATTGAAATCTTTCTCGCAAATTCCTCGATTTTCTTCCCTCTGTAATATTAAATTTAAAACAGGTTCATATTTTTCCTGCTCATATTATTTATATTAGAACCTTCCGTTCTTTTCCTGTAATTTTTGACAAATTGCAGAACAGCTTGCTCGTGGAAATTCCGTCGAAAACGCATCGACCAATAAGCCCATTCGATTTTTAATTTAGTACCTCAACATTCTTCGCTCACGTTTTCTCCTCTTCTTTACGACGAGCAGCGTTGTTCCTTATTTTGCCAGAGACCTATTGTCGAGATCGCTCCAGGGGTTAGAGCGAAAGGAAGGGTAAACAAGGAACCGATACGGACCGAGATGAAAATTTATTCGGCATAGATACATAAAATTACTAGAACGCGCGCGAAAAAGATCAAATAACTCCAAGGGCATTTATCTTTATTGCGTAATAAAATTTTTCCCGATAAAATCATAAATGTAAATTAGAAGAGGGAGTAGAAGAAAGAGGAATTTTTGTGTTAGGCTGTCTTGCGTCATCTGCGTTTTGCTATGTCACGAAGGCGTTGATATTGAATGAATGAATGTGATTTCTTGGACAAGATGTGCCTAAAGAATGTATCGATTCTTATCAAGCTTTTGCAAAGATGCCGTAATTTTACTAATATGGAAATATGCAATAGGGAGTTTAAATTTATATGAATATGGCATAATTTGAAAAGCAAGTGTTAATAGTAACCATTTTCATTAAATTTACGTCACCTATCCTACCATAACCTACATATCCACAATGTTCGAAAATAAAAAAAAATTATAGCTACATTAAGCTAAAAAAATTCGCTACAAGCAACAGACGTATGCAGGAACATCAACGGTTTCACCCTTCCGACAATCTCTACATCATACCCCATCGTCAATTTCTACCGCATCCTTGCTTCATACCGTCGAAAGTACTAAAGACTACTTAACTTTTACAGCCGTCAAATAAAGGGGGAAATCTTTCCAGCATGCACACGCTTAACGCTAAACGTCTCGGAGAAGGGGAACGAACCACCGCAAAATGATACATCACGTTCTAGTTTAATGTCTTCACTACTTTTACTGCCGAAATAATATTTTCTCGGGCCTTGTTACGTGTAGCGACGCTTCCTCTTATTTCGAAGGGGACCGCAACGCTATAAAATTGATGTTGTTTTGATGTAATAAAAGCGCTTGGCCACAGCAGCGGCCTCTATATTACCGGCGGAAAATTAAAGCATAAATAATTATGTCTGCCAGCAAACGCGGGCGGTAGACTAAATAGATAAGTGAGAAAAGTGGAAAATATGTATTTAGTAAATAGTATAGAGGTACAGCTATTGTGACTAGGTCAATATTTTAACAGAATAATATTCGTTGGGGGTATGGGTATGTAATAGGGAAACGAGGTTTAAACGGAAATTTATTATAGTATGCAGCGGTTAGTAAAATTATTTTTGGAGAAAGCATCATCAATTTAAATTAAATTGTTCCCTTGTAGCTGCTGTTCCGTTTATTATGCATGCGATTACACTATTAGAGTTTCTAATAATTAATCTCCAGACCAACCAATTTCTATGTTATAATAATATCATTTACAAAAAAAAATTAGGCGGATTGTTCATTCAACAAAATTCTTTTTGTTTGTTTAATTATTCAGTCTGATAAAAAAGCAACAACAACAAAGTGAATGGAAACATGTAGTAACACCTGCTGTTCTTCCAACAAATAAACAGATTTGCGTTAACAAAAAAATCAAAATTCAATCTACGTTGTCGTAACCGAATTAAAATTGTTAAACTGACTAGTATTGCTGTTCATCCAAGCAGAAACGTTTTTCTTCTCGGTGTACAGTGGCTAGGATTAGCGGCAATGCTCTTTTCAAGCTTTTTGCTAGCCTAAGCTGACTTTTTACAAACCCACAATGATATGTTTTCTATTGGACTTTCATTCATTAGACTATTACAAGCACGGCTTCTCATGCAATTTGATTTGACCAAATTGCTTGCCTCTGCAGTAAAATTTTCTTTTAACGTAATTCCTGCAGGGATTCATTACTGAATATATTCACCACTTTAATCACAGAAATTACCAATTCGCAATTCGTTAATTTTTCGATTATATAGCTGGATTAAATTAGAGGACGACGACGTAATAATTCCGAGAACCAAATCGAATTCCTCCAACTTTATATAGCAATGCTATAACATAAACAGTTCCTAAACCGGAGAAACTTTCCTAATTATGAATTTTTATTAGTTCGTTTTTCTTTCGATTTCGTCTCAGTTCTCTCCCTCCCATATTTCGTTGCGGCCGTTTTGAAGGCGTGTTACCATTGTATTAGAAAAGTAATTCGTAACGGAAAATAAGCAAGGAAAAATAAGAGTAAAAAAAGATCGAGAAAAGAACCAGCAAACTCGGCAACATCGAACAGCGAATTAAGCCGCGAGACCTCTAGCGTGCTATTGGAACTTCTGAAGATTGCATGTCACATTTTAACAATCGGGTACGTCCCATGAATGCCAATTTTAATTAAAAAAGTTTTCTTTAACAAGCGCTGACCAAACGATGTCGATATGGTGCGCGCTAATAAGAAATCAACGCCGAGAACTGGTAATAGGTAGAAACGAAAAGTTTTCTTAGTCGTAGTTATGTTATAAGTAAAGTTAGAATATACAAATATCAAGAAGAAGAGCAGATAGATGACGAGTATATAATAGTATAACACTGTCATTTAGGTTTGACTTAAGATCTACGGACATTGTAGTGGTACACTGCGTTTTTTCAAACTGATGTTTTTAGTATAACCTTCAAAATAATCTCGAAGTATTCTCTGGCTAAATACAATAAGGTTTACGACATTCCAGGATAATTATCAGGAAAAGATCCTAAGACATTTTAATGGCTTTCAAAAAAAAAGGAAAAAATCCTGAGCCATTATTAGCTTAATAACGCATACCATGAAGTTAATGTGAAGATATTCTTAGAAAATACACCAAAGTTCTCCCCAAGGACTTACGCCCACCAGAATTACATAACAGACGAAGCAAAAGATGCTGTTATCACTCGATTACTTCAAATATAATGAGATCTCTCGAATAAAGAAAGAAACCGACAAATTGATAATTGATAAGACTTTGCCGCCGTCGAGAAGGGCGCGATAATTGCCCTCCCCAAGCTGGCAGATCGTTAAGGGCGCGATAGCCATGCAAAGAGAGAAAAAAAACGAAAACGGAGATGTAGTCGGTCCAACTCCTCCCTTCGATCTTTCGACGATCGCGAGAGAGCAATCTAGGGGAGCGTAAGAAACGCTGACACTTAAAGTTTCCCTAATTACGAGCGACGACGGTTCGCAATCAAGATGCTCATCGGAAATTTGCGAGCTCGATTATGAAATTAAAACGGGTTGGCCCCGGCCGGACGCGCCATTGCGCTTGAGCCCGCGAAGGCGAAAGGAGAAGTGTAACAAAACGAATTGGTTATAAACTTTTCTGGCGAAGAAATAGATGGGGTAAATATTTTCTTGAAATCATTTGCTTTTTGTACAATTTGTGACCTTTTCTCTTCTTTTTCTTAATGAAGAAAATGACAATATTAGAAATACTTATTCTTAATTACAATTTTAGCATATGACCTTCTTTAAAATATTACCAATTGAAATAGAAATGAATGTGTGTAAAAAATCTTTCATGCAACCCTCTTCAGCCCTCTTTAAATGTCCTCTTTTATCGGTCGTTGAATATTCTTTGTTTCAATTTTTTATTGTCAAAATTTTTGCTAGTTCTTTTATTTATTTTAAATTGTTTCGCCACTGATACACTGTAAGACAAAGGGGAAAATCGAGGCAAGAAATCATCAACACCGTTGCCACGAACATTTGAAACCAAGCTAAAGCGACTCTTACATCTTTCTAATATCGGCAGCCGTGAAAGCAGTAAAGATGTTTTTAAAATCAACAAAATGTTAACTTTTCCTGTATTTTTATGCCATTTCATCATGTATGTAGCTCTCCAGATCTTAATATAAAACTATCAATTTCAATTCCGACGGGTCCAAAAATGGAGAAATCGAGAAAATCCGAGGATTAGTAGTACCAGCTCGAACTCGGCTACGTAGAAATTGTCCAATTGGCTAATAAACGAATATAAAAATTTACTCATCAAATTCTAAACAGTAGAAAACTTACGCACAAACCGCGTCGTTGATTACTATTTGGACTTGGTGAGCTTTGTAGATTCTGGCAATACCATAAAACAGCATAAGCTTCCGCTCAAATTTTGTTCAATGTCAGTTTTCAATTCTTTAACTGTTTCTTTACTTTTCCTGTTATTATAATGCCTTTCTTCGTGTATGCAATTGACAATACTTACCCCGTAAATGTAAATACCTCCATTCTGATAACTAGAAACAGTGTTACCTATTTCGCAACTATTTAGTACCAAAATACGAATACCTTCCCGAAACTTTAATATCCCGTATAGATAAAATTGTATAGGACACCGGCGCATTCAATAAGAGCAGTATATCCGCGATAAATTGCCCCAAAAAGGTCGTAACCCTAAATACCTATTACTGATATTACGTCTACGTGACGCGTTAATCCCGAGAAGCTTCCGATACAAAAGGACAGACAAAGGCCGTCAAGCTCTATTCGTATATGCGACGGGAGTGTGCGGCAGAGGAAACAGGCGGTAACATTAATACGTATCAAGCATCGATTGTTTCGGTTGAAATTCGGTCATGCGGAAGGTTTCTCGTCCTCTTGTATAGATGATAGGCATCTCTGGATGGATTCCCACACACACCACGCACGTCCAAACACGCATAACATAACGGTTTTAGCCGCAAAGACGGCTGTTCCGTTTATTGCTATCAATGCGCGGCCTTCTGTTCTTGTGTTACTTATCTTCACATGCGAATATAAGTACCCATATACAGAAGCAGTATTATAATGTCCATAGATGTGTATAGATACTACATTCCTATATATATATATAACCGACGAGAGCGGTTTACGCCAAGGGTCTTGAATGGAACGAAACTATGGGTGTGGAGGAACGTGCTTTCACGGTCGTACGGCTAACAATTGACGTCCCATCTAGATGTTATTGGTTTTCCGATACGCTTATGAACCATTAGACAGTTATCTTTGATTTCCAAGAAGCATTTCTGATGAGAAGCGTTGGTAATGTTACCTCAGTTTAGCGTATTGTGGTATATAGTAAAAAGAAACCTTAGGCAATTTTTAAAGCACAAGACGAAGGCAATAACAAAAAAATAACAAAAAAAATTCAAAAATACATTAAAACAATTTTTCTCGGCTAAGATAATGTTTTTATTATTATCATTAATTTTTCTGCAGAAAGGATGACCTCAATTTTTTGGAAAGGCTTGAGCTCTTGATACAAGATAAAATTGGAGAAACTTTCAATCCGCCACAAATATTCAACCGGTACTTCAAATTTATAAATTCGATTTTATTACTATTGGAAGTTAGAATATAGTATAAATATTTAGGTTACTTTTAGCTTATTTACTTCGCATATTCACTTCACAATTAATTAACAAGCAACATATGGTCCCAAGCTGAATAGATAGCGGCTAGTGGCGCCGCTATCGGCGTGAGTTAGCGAACAGTAGATTCCGGGAATTGTGTGCAATGCGCCGCAGGAGGTCGAGCAATACACGTCGATAATGTGTGATGCCGCAAGCCTTGGTCTCACTTGCAAGTTCCAAAGTTATTGCGGTAATTAAACGGCTTAATATCCAAATTCTAGCCGGCCAGCATAAAACGGGTTAGCTATTATCCTATGCGCCGGTTCCTGGTGAGATAATTCAGTTCTCCATTAAGTTATGCCCAATGGAGAAACTCGCTTCTAACAGTAACAAATGCGGTAATTATTACGTAGTTTAGTGCAGGAATATATTTCCGTGATTCGAGTTGGAAAAAATATTTTATAGTTTTATTAAATAACGTTTAAATTCAATAATCGGCCATAATTAGTAATTTAAAGTAAAATGGACGCTTTTAGATATGAAGGTGAAACGCATGATCCACCATTGGTAAAAAAATCTGTTAATTTTATAAGCTGCTGAGTTGAAAATCGATCTTCACGTCAACATATACCAAGCCGCTCCTATTACTCTAACTTAACTCTAAACTCTAACTAAAAACCTAATCATGAAATGATGTAAATTGCTTTTTAATATCTTGATTTGATTGATCATTATTGAAAGCTTCTATCAATGTCTTTTCGGGAAATTTTAACGAAGGTCTTTCGGGTAGACGTTTCTGTAAGTATATCATAGCGCATACACAATCCAAGTACAATATGGACAAATAAAATGGGTTACCAAAGTCACATGTCCACCTAATTTTCTACAAAAATGAATCCATAAGGTCTATAAAGATTCACGTCATTACCATACCTTTGACAGTATATCACCTGTTTCAGGCGTTAATTTCGACGCCATCTCTTATTAATTACCTTCCCGAGAAAGAGATGTACGCTCGAAATTTCTAACTTCACCATTTTTTAATATCACCTTCCACCTCGAGACGATCGCAGAACTTTAAATAAACCAACCGCCTAAGATACTAACGTTTTCTTACCAACTTCAAGCGAAGGCTGACTGGAAAATTATACCTGGCGGAGAGCGACCCCCGCTGCGATGAACTTTTAGAAAAACAATCTTCAAAGTGAAAAATCTACACCGTCGCCATCTCGAAATAAGGGACCGTACGCTCTGGCTGGTTGGGTGTCGGTCGTCTCGCTTTCCACTTCTCAGATTAATAAACTTAGGGGGGAACTGTCAAAGAAAAATTAGGAAACTTCGGAGTGGCTGGTTGGCTTTGCACCGCTACACCTTACCTAGGAGGGTTGATCCTGGATGGAGAGGATGAGAGACGCCGTAGTTGAGGAATTGAGATGTTCTTGGCGGCCAAGACTCTTTAATTACATATATTTCGCTTTCCATTCAAAGTTGCTAGTTCCTATTCGCTTAAAGTTTCGTACACAATGCACTTTATTCATTACAAATAAGCAGTTAAATAAAGTTCAAACCTGGTGCCTATTTGCTGGTATTAATTGGGAGAAATTAGCTTCCTACGGTTGAGATTTAGAATTACTTAAAGTGCTTTGTTTCCAAGTCTTATCCTTTCTTAAATTTTGTTTGCATCGTAACTCGGATTACTCTGTTAATTTCGACAATGTGGAAATTTCGAAAAGAAGAAACCAATTACCAAAAAAAGAATTATTGTTTAATATAAAAAAAATCTAAAAACACATCCCAAAAAGCCTAACATATAAAATACAAATACTTATATTTATACATAACATAGATAGTTTATTGTCCTTATTAATGTGTCGTTTCCACGCACTGAACGAGTTATTCGTCATTGTTTGCCATTCTTCGTCGTCGCTATGCGTAGAGGGAAATTGTTTAGCGGTAAAACTATGCAACAATTTAGAAATACGCTACCTACGTAAAGCAACGCATGATCATTAGCTTTCTGCGTACGTTTTTGTTGTTATGTAGCATGGAGTTTTTGGAATGCTGTGGATCTGATACTCGCATAGTTTGCGAGTTGAATAATTCTTTTGTAAACGGCGGAATTCCGGAAAAGATGTACTAGAGCGGGTATGAAGTACATGTGTCTTAAAATTGTGGAAATAATTTGCCCTTCACTTATAAATTAACTCAACCCATCCTTTTTTGTTTTCTTTGTGCCCCTCTTTGCGTGGTCCGAGGTTACCGCTCTCATCTTTAAACAATCCACTACCGTTGTATCCCATGTTTCTCCTAACCATATTATTTTAGCTATCTCGTTTCTCCTATTTTTACTAGATGTTCAAACTATTTTAAATGTTATCTCTAAATGATTCTACTTTCAATTCTTCTCTGATCCCGTGACTTATTATTTTATCTCTTTTAGTTAACCTCCACGCCTCTCAGACATTTCATCTCTAGGCACTGTATTTTACTTTTCATCTGATTATTTAATGTCGATTATTTTTGTTTTCTTCAATATTTCCTTTTTTCTTAGGAATGTGTGATTTACCGCATAGTATGGTTTTGTCGTTTTCTCTAATTATTTATTTCATCTTCTTTCCCGTCTTTATGTATATTTACCCCTAAATAGTGAAATATTTCTATTTCATTTCTCGCGACATAGCGTAGAGAAATTTCATCGAGAAATCGCTATTTCTCCATGAAATTTCCGTAGTTAAAATTAACATCCAAACACGGATAAACTTCGTACAGTGTATGAAATAAAAAAAACTCGTTCTTCTTCGCCTTTTCCCCAAGCCACCGCATCAGCATCAAACGTCAGTGACGTCGGCGTATCAATAACTTCGAATAGCTTCCGCACGGCCGACTTCCAGTTATTCGTTGCTCCTTTTCCTTTCCCGTTCTTTCGCTTTCAATCGACGGCGAGCGAAGGTTTTTGTTTACCGAAAACGAACGGCCCTTTTTAAATGATCCCAAATGGCCGTAGGGTCTTCGTCGACGTCGCATTCCGAAGTGCATCGCTCGCTACGAGGAACGATGCGAAAAACAAAGGAAGCTACGAAACGAAAATTAATACACCTCCGCGTTTTTTCACGGTCGACGAGCACCCATTGGCGTGATTGCGTAAGCATTGTAGACGATTAAATAGGGTGAGCAATAGTGGCGGTATATGCGTAGGTTTTATCTTTGTCGTTTTGATCGTTTTCAATGTCATTTAGTGTCTAACAAAGAAGAACAAAGAAGCGGGAAAAGAGTGTGACCTTCTCGCTTCTTTATAGAGCTTACGGAGTCCTTTAATGAAAAGTTAATGTTAGTTTATTTGAAAAAATAACACGAAGAACACTATAGGAGGGAAATTCCAGAATGAAAACACACTTTTGATAAAGAAGCGCCATCAGAAAATCGGTTGTTGTTGCAAAGAACATCGATAAGGCGTGAAAAAATATTTTTTTTGATGCTCCTGATTGATTCCGCATAAATTGACCCAAGTATCAAAAAGGCTTGTGTGACTAATTTTCAACAAAATAGTTCAATCTTTGTGGTTTTTATGAACAGATTGTTTCCTTATATTTCACCTTGTACTTTATCAATCTTTCGACGTTGCGTTACTTTTTTTTTGGATATCATCGTAGACACTCTTGGCTAGCTCAAACGATTTCCCAACATCAACCAATAACGATCAATATTCGAAGGAAGTAATGCCCCGGAGAACGTTCGTCCCGTAGTCGTGTCTCTCGAGCGACTCAACCGATGCTGGATGCCTTGAGGACCAGTCCAGGTCTTTCGTCGACTATCGTAGCACGTTTAGCGTCCAACTACGGCGCGAGGACGGATTTGAGCGACAGGACGATGATAAAGGAAATAATGACTCGGGCGAAAGGGGAATTTTAGACGTGTCAGCGAGTGTCACACATGTAGATACGATCTAGTTACCGGGTAGCGGCACTCCAGGGACCCTGTCGACGATATAATCCACCGCTCCGTGAAGGGGCCCGTCGGCACTTTAATGAGGGACGATTCCAGAAAACTAATGATAGCTTACGCAAACAAAACGAGGACGCGGCGACGGAATTGTTTCGAGAAAGACGAGGCCACTTCGATAGTAGCGGTTCGTGCCAGTACATTAGCGCTCCGAGATGAGACTTAGTTAGCTCATATGTATATGGTTGTTGTCTCGTTTCGAAGTGAGGAGGGTGCTAATTTACCCGGTCAGAATTAAAAGTATATAATCATAGTTCGTTGGCTTGTGTTTAAAACTGTAACAGATTAGGCTAGTGTCATTATCTACATATGTTACACCAGAAATAACAAGCATTATATTCATTTTCTCTTTTTTTAACATACATACTAAGGACTCTAGTAACTCAATTAACTACTTTTTTTTTTAATTGAAATTCTAGCGGTTGTTCTAGATTTGTTCTACTTCACACTTTCTTGTTTCGTTTATTTGGCCATATCTTTTGATACATATATAAGAAATACTGTTCTGAAGTTCTGGAACAATGTTTAGACCAACTAGAACATTTTGAAACAAGTCTCAGAATTTAGATTTTCAAAAAAAGTGGAGCTACATGAAAAAGTCGTTTTTTTCAATTTTTCTGACTTCTTTTTGAAATGCTTTGGAACAATATGGAACAAACCTAGAACAACCAGAATTTCAATTTCAATTTTCGAAAAAAGAGAGGCTAACTTCACACGGGTCTACAGACAGATTTGATTGGTACATATGACAATTGCCGCCATAACTGCCAAGAAGAAACGAATATATAATAATATGTATGCTTGTGTATAGCGATCTACTACAAATGCAACAAAATTTGTACTTGAACACTCATTGATTTTTGTACAAAGCGGATACACACACATACAGGAACACGAAACTGAACTCGTGTCGACTCGATGCCCAAATGAGAGACGGCCGACTTGGGCTGGCAACCTACTTCGGCGAGGTACGACCGAATCAATACCCATTGTTATTTTATCCACCTTTATTGAAGGGAAACAATGCTGACAACATGGGAAATGTAATACGATATCGGAATATCGCGTTTCACGAATGAATTATCTTCTCTCTTTCTCCCTGTCGTTCCTCTTCTTTATTATTTTTTTTTTCTTGACAACAGCGAAGACAGCTTTTTTTAGTATTCCTCCGGTTCTACTTCGCTTTTCTCTCACCGCAAACGTGGCACGGTCCCGCCATCTCTATTCTATGGCATCACAGAAACGTCACAATGAACGGGTAAGATGTCCTTCCCCATTTTTTTTTTGAGAGGGTGGATCACAGGAAATTGAAATATCTTTCGAGTCCATGAAGTACAAAACGCGTCTGCGAAAGTGAACGTATTCTTTTACGGTCGGTGGCGGAGAATCATCTCTTTTAAAGGATCTATACACGGAAAATACTTTATGGCCTTTTCTTTAATGATTTTTTATCCGAATGAAGTATACTCCTACTACGATACTCCTACCGCATCCTAGCTTGCTACTTTTATTGAAACTTTCAAACTTAATCAGTCCACGGCTAACTTACAGGTTTAGTATTTTGTCCCGGTGCCCTTGTCAAAATATGTGTAAAATGAGTAAATAAATATGGATGTATTGTTTATTTTTTTACAGAATCTGGTTACTCCTTCATAGCAGACATTGAGAATGCTCCATATCTTTCTGGAAAATTCTACTAACTACAGGAGGGATTTAGTTTAGATGTTCAGAAAGTTGAATTAGCTTTGAAGCCGTTGGCTCTTTACGGCACTCTGGGGTGTCGCGGCGCACACTTAAAGAATCCCTGGAATAATCGGTGATATCTGATAGATCACAGATTAAATCCAAAAATATATGCCTGTAACATCAAAAGAAAGTCTCTACGTTATCCAAGCTGTTCCTTCTCTCAAACTATTTTATTTCTTCGCATAACATCTACAGTGTCATGTACAGCGTAATGTCTTGATTTTGTCTGTGTTGTTGGCGGTACTGCCGTCGGCGGTAACCAGATGGCATATTTCGCGAATAACTCGTCCTATCCAGCCACGTGCACATGAAAATAGCACGTAGGTTTTTCGCAGAAAGCGAGAACGCGAAGCTCGTTAAGTATTTAAAATCAAGAGCCGAATTCGGCTTAAGAAGAAGGGCGCTTGCGACGTCATCTCCAGATGCCGTACGCTACGCTTTTAAGTTTTATAATTAATAATATTCACGGTTAAATTTGGATGAGTACGTAATGACGACAGTTTCTAAATCTCAGTCTGCCTCAAATTTATTCTTGTTAATCAAAAGGTTTCCGCCTTGCTATGCAATAACGCATTAAGAGTACTGCGTTAAGTAGGATAGTGAAATATTTTCTAGCCTTGCTGTCCATTGTCACATTTATTCCTATTTGCAATCTAGTGTTTCCTGCATCATTCCTTGTATTATTATTTGCGTTGAAAATAGTTTTTCTTAAATGATTCGGTTCCCTATGTGGTTGATCGAACGGTGTAAATCTAAGTATAAGTGAAACAGATGTTCTGATCATTGTGGTTAAGTAAAATAAAATAGAAAATACGAGGTGTGAAAGCAAATTAATGAGACTGGCGTCATTACGAACGATCTGGCAGTACTGCGATTTTCCAATTCACATAGCTAATATTTCGGAATTTTGGTAGTGGCCAAGGATTTCCTAGATACAGCACCACCTTTTATAAAGAATGATTCGTCGTATAGTTAGCTCCATTCGGGAGCACACTGTATTTTAAACGTAAGCGAGTAGAAATCAATTTAAACAAATAATAATTTCAATGCTAATTTTTCACGTATATCAATACGGATCACGCTGTATAAATTGTAGTAGAAACTGGGAAAAAATCTATCTAAAACAAAATGCACTGTCCCAAGCGCTTTTTCAAACTTCGAAAGGTTGTCGCGGTCTTAGAAGAAAACTGATTACTTCGCATCCACCATCCCTCGGGAGTACATAAACGAAACTTCCAAGCTTCCAACCGAAATATCGTTCCAGATCAACCCACACGATCGCAGGTAGTACCCAACATATACGGGTAAAACAAAGCCGAAGTTGAGTAATGATATCGTTTAGAAATCACGGCCGTTCGAGTTGCAACGGCAGTAAAGGACAGGTGATTTTTCAAGGCGCGCGCCAAATGATGCGGATGATTTGTAGTCGGGTTCGCAGACGTTTGGAACAAGGGCGGTTTTGGAGGAACAACTGCGAGAGGCACGAAAGATAGTGTAGCCGACCCGGTTAGACTAATGAATTTGTTGCGATCTGTGGCCGTTGAGCGACGTTCTTTCGAGCCGGCCAAATTGAAAATCCGTGCGAAACGTGGGCGTCCTTTTCGAGAGAGACAATGTACCTTACATACGCGTATATATCGTGCAGGAAATGGCCACGAGAGTTTTATAAACACACGGCAAATCGAAGGAACGAACGATCGTTCGAATTACTTTTAGTTAGATTACTTCCATTGATCTCTTCCGTCCGAAGGGACAGTTCTTATTTACGAGCGCTGATGGTATTAATCAAGCTGCCTTTTCCCAGTAAATAAGTTCCTATCAATTCGGTTTAGAGTCGAATCATATTGGCGTAGTCTGAACGGAACGAAAAAGTGCACGTATATAAAATGTATGCCTAGTTGAAGGATATCCAATCTCAAATACTCAATTGGAAGTAACGTATTTTAATGTTGAAACTGTCAGAATAATAAAGCGACATTCTGTATTCATTACGGAGTGGGTTACTAACCTCTTTATTGAAAAAAGCGGTTCGCCATGTAGATGTTCAGTTTGAATCGCCGCCACTACCAAGATTTTACAAATATTTTAAATTTACAGATTTTTCAAATTTACACATTTTTAAAATACACAGATTTTTGTTATTTTTTTAATATGCAGCAATTTATAAAAAAGAAAACTATTTAAAATTTCGATGAAAGCAATAAATTTACCATTCTTGGTCTAACCAAGAAAGAAATATTTCAAACTAGCGAAGTTACTATTTACCACACAAATCTATATAATTTACTAATGTAAAACAGGCAAATCAGTGTTGTGAGAGGTTTGAAATAATTAAAGACGGATCTTAGGGTTTGTCCCAAAGAAGAAACATAACGTAACATATAAATTCACTTTCATATAATATAGATAGCCTCTATCTATAATGGAAAATAAAATAAACGCCACGGGAAGGGCAATAAAGATATAAGAGATCAACTTGTTGCGTATACACGCATTTTCGTGAGCCTCAGCTTTCCAGAGAAAGAGAGACCCGGCTTACTTTCCTATTATAAGGATAAAAATGATATCCCTATATATATGTATATGCACGCTTACTTTGGTCTTGTTTGCTGCTTTTCTTCGGGCTCCTTTCATACGGACGACCGGGCAAGAGATAGGATTATATTTTCCCGGTACATCATTCCAGCTATCTAAATAGAATGGAAAAACTGGTCATGGATTCGGGGCCGTAGCTAGAGAAAGGCCCAATGCACGCTCTGGAAAACATAGTTATTAACAACGTGGGAAATTAAAATAATTTAAATTATCCTATTTTAACATCAATTATTTAATTTGATATTTGAATTTATTTGTATAAAATTGTTTACATTCCAAAAACTTTAATATTTGTTATTCCTAACTACGACCCTGTATGGATTCGTTAGTAATATCTTCTTTCAATAATCGCAATTTACTATGTCGTGTCTTGCTCGATAAAGACGACCTAATATGCTTCGCTGTTTAAATGAAGGATAGAATTCTATACAGCCAGGCTTCGTTTTACTCCACTCTTGTAAATAATGAAAAGAACTTGGACTTTTCTTGGAAAAATATTACGTTTTTGTTTTCCTTTTTGCGGAAAAATAAAATGGTACAAAAGGTACATAAGTAATGTAAGAAGTATGTTTTTCTGATGGTTTTGTTTAGATGGGTTAATTTATTATCAATAAATGACCAACAATAACAATAAAGCCAGGATCATCCTCAGATTCTGGCACAGATTAATATTTTCGCTTTACTCCTTCCAATAAAACTATCTATTTGATTTAATAGTAATAATAATAATAATAAAACACTCTATTACCAACCGTTGCAATATTTATTCGTGCAAGTATTTTAAAACTATTCGTATCGACATTATTAATAAAAAAAGACAAGCCATCCCAAAACTTTACACAATATGTCTGATATAATTTTTCCATTTCTCAATAGCAACATTTTCATATATTTTCATACATTCATTTCGTTTACGTTAACACTTGCTTTATAAAGTTTTCCGCCTGCCCCCATTTCAATCCGGTTTAACACAATATGTAAGGTGTCACATTTTAACAAACCGTCAACATGAACATTTTTTTTTCTCTCAACCAAAGGAAAGTCATCTTCCTTGGTAGCTGTTGTAAGAATCCATTCCGCAATGTGACCATTATACGAAGCACTAGTTTGGTAGCAACCATTTGAAAAACCACTCCTCGTACACTTCCACAAGTTCCAATACTTCGAAGCCAGGACGAAACAGACTTTAGTTACTATACACATTTAGGTTAAAGGTAAAATCTTATCCTTCCACGTATCCATTCGACTGTACTTTCCCGCTCGCATAGAGTACCCGAGTTATAATCTGCTCCTCCGCTTATTTTGAGAATTAAACTGTCGAACATTCTAATCCTCTACCCATATGTTCTTATTCGTCTTCTTCTTCGGTAATGGTGAATTATATACACCGCCGCATTCGACGGATGAAAGCGCACACTCGAGATTAAAATCGTATACACGCTACATGGAAAATTAATGAATGAAACTCATTTACACCTGAGATCCTACTAAAAGGGGAGGGCTATGACCGACAAAAAGGGAATGCGAAGGATTTAGTTCGTCGAGGGTGAATTTCAACGGAACCGGTGAGTCACATAGGCATGGAAATGTATTCAGTCAACGCGGTGCTTCTTTCAATTTGGCAACCACGTTCTGTCAGTACATTGACTGCTGTGGCATCTGCGGAATCAACTCTTGTGATCACCAATTCAGTTATTAAAAAGTTTCCAAATCATAACTAACAGTTAAAAAATAAAAATGTGTGGCATAACTGAATTATTTTATTTCTCCATTTTTTTTTGTAGAAAACCTAGTGAAGAGAGATATATTCATATACAGGGCTGTTACATTCAAAACAACTTTCTATTTGCATCTGAAAATATAACACTTTGCTCTTATTTTTAAACACTTTGTACTCTAGACAGTGAGGAATCTCAAACCGTTTGATAAATTGTTATCTGGTTCAACAATAGTCCAAGTTTGCAACTTTAATTAGTGACTGGGATATCAATTTTTGAATTATGCAATTAAAGTTACTAAAAAAAAATAAAATAATTCAAAAGCAATAATGTTTATCTCTAGGAAAGTCTAATGGACGGAGAATTCAAAAATATAAGAAAAAGTATACCATTCCACTTACAAATAACAAAGTTGATGTCGATTTGCGGTAAATCGGATGTGATACTTTAATAGACTCGATTGAACAGATATCAACAATAGGCAAATACATCATAAACTTTTAATGAACCAGTTACGTGAAATAGTCTGTATATGGAACGTGAGTCGAGTGTTTACGAAATTTTTCTTTCGGTAATAAAAAAGGAGGAAACTTTTTACTCCCCAAGTTGACTAATTTCGCAATTCCGTAAAGGGTACCGCGTTGCAAGGCACTAAAACTCTCTCGCCAATCAGAGGCCACAACGTATTGGGTAAACTACACTTTCTTCTGGTATGACGAGCGTCGGAAATACTCGATAAATTTATACGGGGAAACCCGCGTTGTTAACGTCACGACCCGACGAAATGGGGGGGACATTTTATAGACAAACTTTAATAATAAAATATTTCAAAAGGCACCGCGCCGTATAGCAGAATATAGGCGCCGAAACCTCTTCGCTAAAGGGCCCAAGTCACATTTTCAGCTATATAGGTATAGGTATATAGCCGGCACGGTAGCTAGGCGGTACCCGTAATATAATATAATATCGTTTCATATTTTCACCGACGTTATTAGGTAAAAATGTGCGCGCATAAAAGCGGCTTACGATCCGCCGGAAAGTTTTTTTCCCGTTTAAGCGTTTCGTATAGATGGCGACACGATAGCTAACGCACACGTATATCGGATATCTTTATTCAGTGTGTTCGCTTCGTTTTCGGATTTGCTACGCTAGGTTGTGGACCATTTATCTGAAATATTAAGCCGCCAGCGCAGCGCTCCTGGGCGAAGAGGCAAGAGCGCTGAAAATGGTTGGTTTTTGCGCTAGACGTCATAACGTTTGTAGGATCGCAACAAAAACAGTCATTACGGTGACCAAGTTGGTCCGTCGGTTCGGTTCTTTTGCAAATGGGAGCGGCCGAAAAACAGAAAAACGGATGATATTTCAGTGCTATTACCGCCGTGTCTGTATGCTAAAGGACAATCCTCTTCATTCATTTCACGTACAACAAACTGTATAATTCAGCGAAAAGGTGCATTAAATGTATACGGGCATGTGTTTTTGCAAACGCCTACTACAGGGACAATTCTGGTTATTATTGAATATATTTTCATTAAAGGAAACGTTATACATTCATATAATTGTAAATTCAATCAGTAGAGATGTATGGAAAATAAAATAATAGAAATTCATGGTAACCCAGGCAACACGCTTCCGTTTATTCGACGTAAAATTATTTATTAAAACTAAGTATCACTATTTTTCTGAAGTGAAGTATGCACTGTGTTCAGTGGCGGTTGCAATTGTTCAGTGAATACCCACCAAAATTACATTAAGTAACTGTTACGAACTCTAATATTCTCTAATGTTCTCAAGAATGTTCTAATTGTTTTTCTTTTTTTTTAATAAATGGTATTCCTGAATACTACAAAGAGTGTAGCAATAACTTTGAACAAAAGGTATATTTTGTCCATACCTGTGAGGATCGTATGAGTTATTTAATTTACACATACTAAGAAACGGCGTGTTATTGCTAAAGATACCTCTTTTATCTGATGCCAGAATGAATTAGGTACAACTACTTTGACAGACCGAATAATGCATAAACGTGCTAATTCACGATTTCTCTAAACGATACAATCTCGCGACCGTGTCGCTCGTATTATCTTCCTTCAAACGGCTTATTAACCAAAACCAAGCATCTTGCTTTCATTCATGCCTATAGTCTCTCGGCTCGTATTCCCTTTGTGTCTTATGCGCGCCGCACTGGATACCAAATCCAAATGGATGACGATGCTGTTTGACCGAAGTTCGCTCGAGCATCCATCAATTAGCTTCGATTATAAATGAATGACTATTAATTACCGTCCGCGACGCCATCTATCATGGTCGATGCCGTCGGATGACTGATCGCTGTGCGGATGGATTGTTGGAAATTTAGACGTAGCTTGTTGTTGATGTGTCAAGATCAAGCAAACTCAATTTTTAGCAAGTATTATATACAACATGTCCACATTTTTAAACAATTTTTACTTATGCTATCTTTAATCGATACTCTCCACCGCGCACAAGTTATTTGAATAATGCGGAACAATTATTTCGGGAATATTTACAAATAGGAACGTACCTAATTTTATTGCCTAAATACCACAAAACTCGCGAAATATACAAAACTAAAAGAAATGATTCTTGCTTGTAACACAAAACGTAATCATGCGTTCCATTTACACTAATGAATCCATCAAAACTACACCGCATCCGTCACTCACTGCTCTGGCCCGATGCACTGACAGTAAACAGATATGTGCATGAGTAGATTAAATTCTTCTTAAAAAGCACGTCCTCGTAAAGCGAATAAACAACAACAGGAGTTACCAGACGACGTCATTAAAACCACTCGACAGTTCAGTTTTCGTAATGTTTGCTTCCAAAGAACACCGTAGAATTTCGTGTGGGACATCTCACCTCTCTAGAAACTGTAAATGCAGACGTCTGGGTTCTTTATTTTTGCTGGTATATTCCTAAACTTAAACGTCTCGCCACGTCTAGCTTCAAAACCCGCCCGTATACGGGAATGGCGGCGTGCATATCCCAACGCTAACTGCGTTATGCTTCCGCGGCGGTAAGATACATACTTATATACAATCTTTGTATATGTACCAAAAGGTACCTACCAACCCGAAACGCAAGCAGCGTAATGACACATATGTATGTATACCTCTAGAGTATTCGAGCTGAGAAAAGGCATACATACGGGGACTAATACCGCGCCGTACACCTTCAAAACGTGGTGTTGGAACGGTTTTAGCTTGCCTTAGCCGTTCAATGTTTACCTACAACGCTTCGCACTTTGCATCGACAATAATTTACCTACGAATGACAAACGCGTCGCTTTTCGGCGTGCGTATAAGTGCGAAATTGATTTCACGGATTTCGTCGCCCGTATTACTGCAGCCGCCGTCGCCGGGAGTAGTCACTGTCAGCATCGCACATTATTCATTAAACAGCGCGAAACCGACGCCATAGAAATTGTTAAGTATGTACAATTTAGGATATTATTATCCAGCATGATGATTACGTTACGAACAGCCGATGGCGATCCGTCAAGGGCAACGGGATTAAAAATGACGTGAAAGAGAGTTTCGTCAGATTTTGAAGTGAAGAAAAGGATTTCTTATTTTAAATGATAACCCGCCTTGATATTTTGGTATTTGGAAGATCGAAATAATGTGATTGGTTGGATGTTTCCGGAATTTGCTCTTACGTTATTTCAAATTGGTGGTATTTAAAATGCAATTAAATTAATCGTGTGTGTGTGGGTTTTTCGCACGCGTAAACGTTGAAATTTTTATGTTACTTTTCGTTTTCATTAGTTCATCTTTTATTAACGTTATTATTTAAAACGTATCTGGTCGATTACTCCGAGTTCTATACGACGGAAAAAACGCGTTTTAATTAAATAATATTGCATCGCATTACCAGCAACCTTACAACCCAGCAAAACAACAACCAGACAATGCAAACCCATAGATGTGGAATGTAATTAGAAATTACTCCTAGGTTAATTGTTCTCGTTTAGGGCAATATAAAAAACGCACAATTTATAACATTTTTATACGCTTCTCCGCCCAATTGAAATAATAATTATATTATTTTTCAATTTGAATGAAATGTACCGTACGGGTTCCCGACAAAATTTAATAAAACGCAAGAACGAGCGCTACAGCTTCGTCCTCGTAGAACATCATTGTGATTCTAATTGAATGCGAAATGCGAATTATTTAATATTTCGTGCTTGAAAAGGGAACGATTTCAGGAGAAAATATTGCGTTTTGCGATATTCTCTTTTTCCCATTGTTGTTAAGATGCTTTTTTGCGTTTATAATTAATCAAGAAATTCCAACGAACTGATGTTTCGTTCAAACGTCGCAATTAAGTTTTATATTTTAGGGAGAACGTTAATTAAACCCATTATTTAAAGTGGACGTCGTGTTTATACATTCAACATGGTGAAAATTAAGGGTACATGCGCAACGTGAGGAAAACGCGCATTAACAAAAAATACATTTATTCTTTCATCGCGCTTTATAAATAGTCATCGATATTTCTTTTCAGAAGAAAGTGTTTAGATTGAAACCGCCTTTTATCGTACGGAGCGTTTTCTGAGTTGCACTATATTCAACCCTGCTGCTTTAAACTCGCGTGTTTGAACGTACACCGTATTACCCAGCCGCGTTTAATTCTCCGAGTTTCACCAAGAGCCCGTTCACTTATAAATATAATTATACTTTTAACATTTTGTACATTTTATGCTGAATTAAAAGCTATTAGAGTTTCTCTTTTCATTTTACGAATCTATTATTTCGTTTATTTGTTTACTTTTCCTTTTTCAACTTAGCTTGTTTTCCTTTTTTATGTTGTTAAAATTTGTTTATTACCAGTCACCTGTTTTAACCGTTGAGATCTCAGACAATTCAGAAATTCAGTTTTAATCAACGAAAATGTATTCCATTCAATCTAAAGCTGTTAAAAAACAATCAAACAAGTATTCTGCAGAGAACAGAGAACATTAATTGAAAAGACAAAAGGAAAACCACCAGAGGGGATGTGAAAGAAAAGAATTTGGAATATTAACGAAAAAGGGGAGGAAGACAGGGTTTCAAGAAGTACTTAGAAACAATCATAAGTTCAACACCTACTCCGTAACGAGCAGCAACGAAAAACAACAACGTGTTTAGAAGAAAATCTCTGCAAACTTAATTACTCTAAAAAAGATCGTCATAAATTCATCATACACATCACTAGAAAATATAAATTAGTATTTTATTTTCTACTTAATTATGTAGATACCCTATAATTCGGGAAAATCAATAAATATATGGCAAGAAGCTGTTCCCCTTCACGCCTGATTAAAATTACGCGCTAATACATCGTATGTCTCTTTGAAATCAACGTTTTAAATTAGTTCCTAACGCAAGTTTATTTAACGAGGGAACAGCGAGTAAGATGAAAGATCCCGTGACGTTTCTCAAGAATAATAGATCCTTTCGATTGTCAGAGTAAGCCATGCGAACTAATGATGTCTGAGAAGCATTGTTGATTCTACCGCCTATGTAAAATGTTCGCAGATACGTATAAGAACTTCAAAAGAAATTTGCGTATTAGATATAAGGACGCGTTTTTTGAAACGTAACATGTAGCAATTTTATTGAAAAAAAAAACAAAGAAAAAAAAAATAATAGGAAACCGAAAATGCAAAAAAATGCCAACAAATAAATTTACTGTTCGTATAAATATAACACCATTGCCTAGTAAACAAATTTTAAATCTGAACTTGCTTCTTCCTGTTTCCTTAATTTTTAATCACCCTCTAGATTTAATTAATAAGCTTCCGGTATAGTTAGGTCTATTGTGTACTTATATATCTTATGGTTTATTTTCACGTCACACCCTGGTCTACTTCGACCTTTATTTTTATTCAAATTCTTCAGATCACAAGTCGGTTGTCGACCAAATCTAGCAACTCCAGAACTAGTCGTATCGTTGATATATTGTTTCCGTTGGCCCCTCGGTCGCGTGTCACCCCAACGGAAGTGCCAGAGTGAAATATACTCAGTTCATGTGCCGCGTTAGAGACATCTTAAACTATGTATAAAGTTATTTGATCGAATACCAGCAATGCATAGAAGAGAAACGGACGTGGTACGATCGAATAGTTGACGGTTTAAATGTATATTTTGGTATTAAAACATCTGCACTTAGAACAAAAGAAACGTCGAGACAAAAACAAGAAACGCATTCGTAAATACAAATACGACCGGAATAATGAAAGATTCACGAAAACTATAACTCGCAAGTAAAAGAGATGGACATAAAATATGCTCAAAGCACCTATTAATAGTATTTCTGTTTTCCATTAATAAAATAAAATAGAAATAATTAAGTTTATAAAAGAATCGAAAGAATCGAAATACTTAAAACTAGAAATAATAGAGAAAATGTTCATCTCATCATCCATAATCGTAAATAAACTAAGCTACCAGACCTACCAACGAAAGTAACTTATTATCATCATTGACGTACAAGACCCGTTACATTTTCTTCCGGACAAACTATTCATTACGACCATAACCACAGGACGAAGTTAAATTACTTTTCAAAAGTCAGACGTACCGGCGTATAACAACTTCTCCCTTTTCCTACGTCTATTAATTACAAACCTGTACAACAGCAGCACTACCAAGCAAGCTGAAGGTATGAGTGGAACCGTTTTATCCCCCCAAAATAAGTTTCTGCTGACGTCGTCCGCAAATGCTCAGATTACACACAGCCATCCAGCCGGGGCAAATACGCAAACTCGATGGAGGAGGCGGTAAAGGGAACAAGAGGCAGATGAGGCCGTATGACAGTCGGAAATGCAGACTAAGTGAAATTCACCCGTAATCGCGCGCGCTCCCCCGCTCATAATGGGATGACTACATGCAGATAAGCAGAAATAATGGCGCGGGACCCCGGACGGGTATCAGATTCTGTTGACTCGGATTTATTGTAAAACAAATATGTGCGCGAGAGCTTACGCGTCGAGAGTCGAGAGGTCTATTTGTCAGTCTCGAATGAGTTGCGTCTTTTGCCAGAAAAGGGGAGCGCTTTTAGTTTAGTTGCGTACTGGTAGACTATGATTTGTGAAGCGCACCTCTACCGACTCGGAACTCTATTCATTGCATGACAGCAGCAACGAGGTAGAATGAGATAACATTAGTATAGCCTAAAGGGGAAGAGTGTAGAAATGGAGTTTGATTTAGTTTTTTTTTTTTATTGTTACTCGTATTTTCCTTAACTGAACATAGCCAACCTGGCCTCGATAATAATTGTTAAATCATCAATTTGGGAACAAATTCATGGAAAGAAATGGTCCAAGTCAGTGACCACCTGGAAGTCCCGATCTTTAATTTAATCTTTGTGAATATCTGAACCAATTTCAATAATAACAGATCTCTGAGTTTCCTTGAGCTAATCTACCATTTCCTGCCATCGATTGCTGTCTAAATTGACTCCGCATCTAATGCCAATCTACGCTCTAAACTTAACCACATACATGCTACAAACACAGGTAAGCAGGCCGATCTTCTAGAAGCTTTTCCAACGGTAAAGGTCGCCGCGCCGGTTAAGAGAGTTCGAAAGTAGCGAGGCAAGTTAAATTAGTAAAGTTATCGAAACCGGTCGTTATTTAAACTCGTGTGGAGATTAGTTTTTGCCGCAGTTTTATTGGATTCCATCAAAACTTTTTACATTAGACGTAAGCGCACAGCTAAGGATATGGGCAGGTGGATAAGGTATGTAAGGTCGATGTACGCTCGTAATAAATTTACTGTCCATAATAACTATTAAGCAATGTACGTTTATGTTTATATTAGATTATCGAAGAAGCATTGTTGTTTACACAAAACACATATCAAAAAAAAAAAATTCCCGATTTAACAAGCGATCTTCTCTATATTTGATGTGTGAATTTTCTTCTAAATCTTCATTATGTGTACAAAAGATTCTCATTGATTGAACCCCATTAAGACATTAAACAAAAGACATACGTATTAATCTAAATAAACTTTATCACCACTTCGTGCTGCTTTTTATTATTTATATAGCGCGATATTCTAGATAAATGACGTCTTATTTCTTTCCATACGACGCCATCTGTAGGAACAGAGTCCTATTTACCTTTCCTTTGTGTTGTTCTCGCAAAGGAGATTCATGAATGGCAATATTTTCGTAATAAAACGTAGACAAGCAAATGGCCCTTGTAACAAGATATTCGCTATGATTTATGCTGTCCATATCCTTCCAGACGGGACTTATTCCTTCGAACAAATGTCTTCCGTTGGATATGAATATCTGTAAAAAAAGAATGGTCAAAGCAATCTATAGTATAAGATATAAAATGTGATTCTCTTTTCCGTATTGTTTAATCAAAGGTAGAATTAGCCTTTTAGGGTTTTAAAATCTCTTGAAATTAGAACATTTCCCGCAATGTAATTTAGAAAATCGCCCCTTTCTCAAGGTGAAAAGCATCTTCTGTTGTAAAATTTAATTCCCGGCGTTTAACTTAAACATAAACGGAATTTATTGGCGCCATCTCGGGAAAAGAATCAAAGTTAATGACTCAAATCGAACGCCTTCGGTTTTAAATTCGACCTGCTTCGCCATTGAAACCGATTTTTTACTTTCCAGTCGGGAAGTTGCTTCCTTTAAATGCGTAACCTCCCACAGGAAAGGTGGGGAACCCTGCAAGGGACACTTGGCAATAATTGAACCGGTCCTACATGTTTAGCATGCCGATAGCGGAGTCTTGGGAGCCTGTGGAAACAAAATCACCGCTAGGTCGACCGTCCTTTGTCGTCGAGCGTCACGACAGCCACAGCGGGCTGACTTCTGAAGCGAAAAGGTCGATTCCGGCCGTTCTGTCACGGATTTCGGGCGAAAATCCTGTTTTAATTCGGAATGGCTCTAATTGAGGCCGCGTTTAACTGGATCTGGTGAAAATTGCAAATGAATTTGTGTATTTTTGTAGAGGTTTGTTTGAGTTTATCTTATTTAATTTGATTAGAAGTACGACAATAATCGTTTAGGAATATTTTCCAAATCAGTAACATCTTTTACCATGGCCTGACACGCTAAAAGCAGAAAATGCCGTGAAAAGATGGCATTTAAAGAAAAAGAAAACGTCTTATACCTCAGTGGCCGCCATGGCAAAAACTCACGAGTTGAGGTTCGAATTGATAGAAAAAATTTAGTAATTGGTGACAAAGAGTAAAATGTGCTACATGTCGTGTGTCCCAGGAAAATTTCAATGAGCGCCTGTATATATGAAGACCATCGTTTTACTGCCAACTTCTCAGGCCATTACGCTAGTAGTTCCTCGGTTACCCGTCTTGACGGTCTCCAATTTTCCGGTTCCCACATGTTCTTAATATGAAGTAAATTGACTCGTCAGTCGCGTTGATAACCTTTCACGTGCGAACTACCTTAACAACGAATATTATCCTTGCGTTAGAGACCGAGAGACCTCACGTTACTATAGCTACGTTAGTATATGGATACGTATAGTTTCGTCCGTCGCCGCCCGCCATGCATGGCAGAACGTGTCCATTGGAACTAATTCCCTACATCCATTTATTAAATTAACTTCGGTCGTTCGGTGTGGTACTTTCGTAGAAAAATTCGCCGCTATTACACGAACCATATAGGTAAAGATGGATGCTGTGGGAAAGATATGGAAGAGAGAGAAGCAGGAATTCGTTACGGCATGTATCGTATCACAAATTTATACCTTTCGTACCTTTTCTTTTGGTTATTTTCACGTCGATTGAACTATTATAGCTTTTAGGTGAAAGGAATTTGTAAGATATATCTTAGAAAATACGTATTGGTAAGTGATTTTGGTGTCATATTCTGAGATATTTAAAATCGAGCGCTTGTTTTAAAATCGAGCGCTTGTTTGCTAAACAATTCTCTTTTTACGCTTGGTGAGCTTCCAAGTTTCTCATAACCTCAATAGTCTTTTGGTCTTTTATCGATTGGTTTCCTTCTAAAAAGTGCCTTTTTAACATAGTCTTCTCTCCACCACATTCTATAATTCCACCTTTTTACTCGTTTGGCGCTTAAAAACAAGTGAACACGAATTTAATCCATTAAGCAAAAAGTGGATTTAGGTGTGGGGGTGGTTCGATCAAATCCTATTATCAATAAAATTTAATTCAACGACCTACGCCGACCGTGATTATCATTATTGTTAATTTATTGCATACCATTACATGGGGACGACCTACCTTACTTTCCTTACAGACGGGGACGAAACTATGAGGCGGAAAATTGGCCAGAAACAGCGTCGGAGGTGCGGACGCGTTATAAACACGTAGTAGGTAACTGCGCCCGTACCATTGGCGCGCAAACCTTTTACCCGGCTCAAAAGTTAAAGTCCCTAAAATACACACGCAACATCTCGGAGAATTTTACACTCTATTCACTTTGCATACAGATTAAAGGGCGTGATTAACGTTTTGGCCACGAAACATGGAAGAAGAAAAGAGATGGAAGAAGTTGAACTCGAGCGTTGGAATAATATCTTTGAATGTTGGTGCTTTATAGTAAAATATTGCAAGCTGTAATGGAGATTGTTCGAAAGGTATGTAGGAGTACTTTTAGCAGGATATCGCTATTAAAAACGAAGGTCTTTTTAAGCATATGCAAGACGACGTTGGGTTTGTCAAACCTTGTCCATTTTCAACGAGGCAAATACTCTTCGTACCGAACTTTGATTGATCATTTAATTTGCCCCATAATTTTTTTTATGGAAAATATCACTTAATCATATGATTTAGGTTAATTATATAATTACAACCAAAAACATTTGTCAAACTAAAGCTAAAATTTTACGCTATTGTTGTAGAAGCTAAAAAAAAAAGAATTATGATATATTTAAACGAAAAAAAATCAGAAAAACAATGTTGCAACAAAAGTTCATGCAGGCTAACAAAAAATGAAATGTTGAGTTTATAAATTCTAAAAAGAACAATAATATATAACACACTATGAACAAATTTTTAATTAAGAGCAATCTACTTATTTATCTATTTACAGTGAACGTTCGAAATTTTTTACATCTACTTCTGTACATTTGCATAATCGCTGATGAATTACGTATTAATTAAATAGCCCCCTAAGTTTAAAATATTAAATCAACAATTAAGAACAGCAATGTTAATATATTTTGTTTATTGTTGTTATGGTGACCAAACAATACCAATAACACCCGAAACCATTTAGATGCAAAATAATAATGCAGCATTCGCCTCTGATTGTAGTTATGCTTTGCAGTTTGAATATTGGATATATGAATCATTATTTAAAAACAATACAAAAGGATATTAATATCATAGTGCCATCTATCGGTACAACTACGATCTAATTATCTGGTAGATATGAAATGTTTGCCAGATAATGTATCTACACACACGTGCATAGGTACATATATCATATCCGCATTCATCTTTCATGATACCTAGAATAGCACCTGCAGCAGTACTCTATAATTATGTACGTCGTCGGCTTCCGTTTTGCAACGTTATTAAATGGCATATTACTAACTGGGTTCGGGTGGGTTAGTTGCTTAGTTAGACGTTTGCACTCATAATTGCAACAATATTTGAGCAAGTGTTTACAGATAATTGTCATGTTCCACTGTTATATTAGCGGCGGCACGACGTCGAGCTGGGAAGTTCTTTGCGAATGAAACCATTGCTGAACGTGAGAGGCAGCTTCCTTCGAACAAGCAGCGAAATAATCTCAGACGTCTCTGCTGCATGATGGCAGATGATAAAAACGGTGTTGGGACAATGTCACTAAGCAGCCTCCAACTGAGCATTGAGAAGTTCCAGCGCCGCTTCTAGTATCTGCTCTTTAAAACGGATCATCTATATCCTGCTGGAAGTGTCGCTGTTGACAAGACATGATGTCGGTGGAACACCGTCGAGATGTTTCTGATGCAAGATTCATTTGACAGAACCAATTTATAACAAAAATCACCCTTAGGCACTATGTCCCGCAATGCAGGGTTATTATATATGAGATATTTAGTTCTTTTTATTCTTATGTATATGTATGTCTTATGATAGGTTTTGCGGTTGCACAACAAAAACATTATTATTGTTACTTCTAATTTGAACTTTTACTATTGTTTTTGCTTATGTTGTTCTATCTACTAAGCTACTAACCTAATTTAATAAATGGTTAAAAATAAAAATGAATAAAAATGTATGTTCTTAAAAATACTTTATATCACCATGACTGAATGGGCACTGCCGAACTTGCCACCCCTCATCCTTTTCAATTTTGCCCTTTCGCAAACGTCGTCGCCATGTCTTTTTTGCTCTCTACTTTTGAATTTTTCATTCACCTCTCGACGAAAGCCAGATTAATGAATTTCGCGAGGTAGGTAGGTATCGAAAAGTCAATTTGGATGCAAATTAATTGCAACGTACGCTTTTCTAATATCGATAACGACGACTCGCGTTTCCCGCCGTTCAAAAATAATGACGAACTAACGAAGCAAATTAGTGCCGGTGTGCGTTCCCTCATATCTGTCAAATCAAATAAGGCATGGGAACCGTCAGGAATGTGCATCAGGTAGCTTCGAGAGCATTCGAGGGAGTCGAATTATTGGCAATGGAAATGGGAGGAGAATAATTGAAAAACCATAAAATATGTATGATACGCATCAATTAACGAGAACTTTCTAATCCGTAGTTTTGGCGACTTTCGCACTGTCTTCGGTGCACATTCAAACGACATGGTGTGTATTCTGAATCTAATTCCATGTAACATGTACATACATACGTCTAGAATTTCTGTTAGTGTTTTGTAGGTGCTATTATAAAGAGTTTAAAGAACAATTATAATAATTATCAAAGTTTACCATTTTATAGGTTTTACAATGTAACAAAAAGAAAAAAATCTGAAGGAAACAAATATATTTGTACAAACATATTATATGGCGTACGTATGTACCAGCGTTGGAAATAAACACCAGTCCCATACATGTAGCGAGTAACGTTGCCGTCTATGTGTCCGCACTAGTGTTGGGCAAGATAGGAGAAATAACTAAATTTTCAAAGCCACCAGACAGACTCGTATTTTGTCAACTCTCGAGGAAACGGATAAACAGCGCGAATGCATCTAGTCATTGCAAAAATTTATTCACCTCCCTACCTTGCCTAACACTGGTAGACACGCCCTCCTTATTCTTCAGTATCCCCATACATATTTTAATCCGTTGCCTATCATAGCCTGCCCACTAAATATTCGACGAAGGAAAAATGGCGAGAAATTTGTAAAGAAATTGGACATGTCTATTTATCAATAAAACTAAATAAAAAAATGAAAAATACATTCAGAGATTTTATTAGATATCATAAACCATGTTTTTTATAAATATTATGTTTAATAAAAAAAGTCTTTGAATATATATATTGTTGTACATAAAAGTAAGCACAAAGAATTTATTTTTAAATTGTCTTCGTGTTTATTTGGATAATCTAAGAAATACTCATTACCTTTATCAAATGTTAAATGCAGAATAAGTTAGCAACACAAGCCTTTTGAGCATTTCTTTATCAAAATACTCATCTCAGGGTGAAGTCCACAAACTCTGTAGCCTCGCGTCATGCTGTTTCTACTGCATCTTGGAAGCCGTACTGCTCCTAATTGCTTCGGTTCTAGGAAAGCAACCCCTTAAACATGTTGTACTGATATTATTGATAGTACTAAATTATAATTACCTACGGATATTGAAGGAAACATTGGTGAATTTCTATCTACACAACTAGGCACACGACATGACCCTACAGCCATTTCCAGTGTCTTTTTAAACTACAGTAACTAAAATTAAAGTAAATAAACATAATGAAACTAAACTAAATAGAACACAATTAATCTACACCAAAAGAAACTGCAGTATGAAAACCATGAAAGAAGTCCTGGAAGTTTATAAAATGGGAATCCAAAACAGATAACCAACAAACAACGCTTAAGTTTAACACGACAATAAATAAACAATAAAGTGGGCTATCGAAGGAAAATATACGGTATCTTTTTCCATGGCACGTGTATTTATTCATTCATTGGAATATTGCATCTAAGTCGTTTTTGGTGTTAATGTTGTTTGGTTATCAAAACAACAGTAAACAAAACATACTGGTATTGACGATTTTAAACTGTTGATTCACACTTTCGAGCCAAAGTAAAGAAGAATTAAATCTGTTCCGTTATCAGAAAACGTTAGCCTCCTACTAATTACATAATACCCGCAATTCTGCATTTCCAGAAGATGGGGACGCCCAGTAGAGCTTATTATCATATTACCGAATTGTATACGTGCAAACGCGTCCTATTTGCTCCATTCCAAACCCTATCTCTCTCACGCCGGAGATTACCCAGGCAGTCAGCTGATTGCGTTAATTTGACAATATTTTTATTGTTATTGCCGTGCACTACAATAGCTCGGTAGCGCTCCGTACGTCGGACGGACCTGATCAGGTATTTATGGAATTTAAAGTTGGATCACGGTAACGTAAAATTTACAACGCTATCCGCGGATAATTTTAGGATATGGGCTTAGGACCTCCACTGCGGAGATTAGGTAGTAAATCGTTGCCCGGATTCGCTGTAATTTTGAGTACCGAGCAAAATTCCATCTACCTGCTACAGTTCTTGTATGATGGAGAGTCTTTCGGATTTAGAAGCGCATGAAATATGAATTATAATTGCCGCGATAAAGTTCGATACGGAAGTTCTGACAATTTCGCTTTATTAACAGAGAAAACTAGTAGGTGATGTTTTTTTTTTCCGATGGAAAATTTGTAGCGGAAGATCCGCTTGTAACAAATTATTTTTAGACTCGCATTACCCCGGAAGTCATAAACAACTATTCTTAATGAAATCACACACTTTGTATTGCTTTTTTTAGATTCCACTGAATGTTACAGTTGAACGAAAGCAGTAATATTTTAGATAAAAGCTATTCACTTACTTTAGACAAGCAATCGCTTTCTAGAATTTAGTAATTTTTTCAAAACAGCGACTTTATTGGTTGTAGAACATATTCTCTTGCGTTCGATGTCGCTTTCTATTGCTGTAAGCAAAGCGATCATCTTAGAATCGATCAGAACCTTTTAAGCGATCCCCATATCATACGTCGCGTAATCAGAAAGCATCCAGACCGTCTAGGGTTGTTTCTGGCATAATAGATGCGATTCTAAGAGGTCTCGTATACTCCCATTATGGAACTACATTCATCCAAGCATATACACACCGAGAAGGCAGTGAATGTGACTCAAATCTAAGGAATCCATTAAATAGAATACTTCGTACACGTCGTGCCACTCATCCCACGCCACGTCTACGTCTCCACAATTCGCAAGGCCCTCTCCGAGAGTTTCATATCTCGGTACAATTTGAACGTTCTGTCCAGATGTCGGGAACCGTCAGTGAATACCCGGTAGACCGGTCAAGGTAAATAACTGCAAAGTTGTAGTGCGCATAAAATATTTGCAGACTGCCAACGTCGCGATGCCAGTGGTTAAAGCTCTCGTTCCCCCAGCTCTCCGCCATCACCACTTCTCCCAGCTTTTGCCCACTGTTTCCTACTCGACGTCGGGTCGTCGAAACAAATTGTGACATTCTGCGAGTGAAATGAGTTCCTGTTGAAGTAATAACTGCATTCACCGCGGACTGGTTGTAATGAGTACTTGTGTCCGGGGACTAGGCACAAAAAAAGAGACCGCAGAACATTGCCGTGTATAACGACAACTGTAGTAGGTTGAGCAAAGGTACAGTACATTACAAAATTATTTCGATCTTTCCATACTGGGATAATCGCGACAATCAGTTGCTTAACGAATGAAACAGTTGTATAATTAAATACGTTTCAAAATAAAACGCAAACAAGGGTGTTACGAGTATTACGAGTTACGAATATTATGTTTATTGTTAAAATGTACGGCTGCAAATGTATTTTCACCATCTAACAGTAATTTTCAATTTGCGTAACATTTCAATAGCTAAGTTGGTGGTTTCTTATTATGTCGTTACATGTCGGAATTTAATGATTCCTTTTTCAAACTTTATTTCCAACAATCATTATAAAATTATTAATTCAATATACAACGATAACGACATAATGAACTAGTGTTTCAATTAATTCAAACAAACCGGCATTCCCAAAGAAAAACAAATTAAAACCGATATAAATCCGATTAAAGAAAGAGGAAATAAGAGATTTATATTACGATAATCGATACTTCAAAATTTGAATACGCAAACATCGCAGGTACCTTTATAATCCTCTTTTTCGTTTGTCAGAAAAGGGGAGATTTTAATATCGTTAAGCATTGTACCATGTGCTCGTCGAAAAATGTACCGAATTTAATTTACATTATAATGAAATACTTAATCTACTCCGGCCGAGGTATTGCATATGGTCTCAGTTCCCTTTCCCTAATTTTGGATTACAGCCGTTCCGAATTAAAATTTACAATGAATCCCGGGGAACAGAGAACGACCGAAGGGTCAATTATAATTGCTCTGCATAAGCGATAAAAATCTACGCACCGTTATATTATCTATGGTCGAGAATCTTTACGAAATTCGTGGTAGAGTAACAAGAATAAAAGGAAGAATTTGAATAAAAGAGTGGGATGGGAGATACTTTGCTAATGTATAGCTGGATTCTATTTCGCCTGACACTCTTTGTATCCATCGCTGATATCTTCTATATTTAATAGAGATTTTGTTACGCTTCAATGTTTTAGAATCTTCTGTCGCAGCGCTAGAATGTACCTATTAAGGAACATTTCAACTGGAATACTGCACTGACAATTTTAATGATTAAAGATGAAGGTTAGTTTCGACACTATTAGTCGTATGCAATAATTTTCCTTCGCCGATACTGTTATTTAAAGAATGTTATGTGACTAACGCTAGTAACATTTCGGTCACCGGTTGATGATGAGGACCATTCGTGTCCTCGAAACGGCCGTCCCGGGCTAATTATTATATTACTATATAATAAATTAAACTTGTGTGGTGCGTAGGGTGCCGATACTTTTGTGTTGTTGACTAACGCTAGTGTAGCACATTCGAATCGCGCCTCAAGAAATATGCTCGTATTTCTCTCTACCCGAGCTAATTGTATTACTGTGTTTCTGCATACGCTAAAACGAAGAAATTCAAACCTTGCCGCAAGCGCGAAATTAACTTAAGCAACTAGACACGCGGCTCTCTTGCGGAGAATCTTCGAAACTCGAAACGGAATTCCATATGTCCGATTCTCACGGGTATATTTAACTTGAGCAAACTTTCTAATGCCCAAGCGTACATATACCTATCCACCACCACCGCATACTCCAAGCATAGCGGGAATGGGACCGTTGATCCTTATTTACCCGGTAAATTATGCCCTTTTCGTGTGGGAGAACTCTGTCGCCATCGATTCACCGTTAACTGTGAAACTATGAACGGCCTAGAGTTTTCTGTATTCCATTTTGCCGTTTTCTCGATGTTACATGACTACCACTTCTGTTGCGCTTCGTTCGATTTCCGAACATGCAATTTGCGGTTTTCCAATCGCGACGAACACGCTACGACGTCATGGTAAGATTCTCCAATCTCCACGTATTAAGGGAGTAGCACCTTTCTTTATTATTTTATAGTCTTCTATCGCCTGGTATTATATATTGTAATGTTTTCAATGTCACCCTATGTACATTTCCTTCATCAAATTCAAAATTTCCATCTTTTCAATTTAGTTTTTTTTCTTCATTTCTCTCAGGTAACACAGTTTTCATTAATATTTCATCAAAGCAATACCGCTACCAATTTTGCTCGATACTCCCGCGGTATTAAACTTAGATTAAACTTAAATTCAAATTAAAAAGTACTTTATATCTCCACCAAAAAAAAATATAGGTACTTTCGACGGAGAAAAAAATAGGGAATAAAAATAGGAACCGAAAGCAAGTTACCCCATGTAAAGCTGTGGTGTCGTATCGAATGAGCTATCTGGGAAGGTTTTCCAGGCAAAAAATACGAATTCAATACCTACACCAACAGCGGTTAATGCCGCCGCTTCTTTTCCTATTTATATTTTTATTTCACTTTAAAAATATTCAATTTCGAGCGGATTAGATTAAGCCCTCAAACCAATAAAACTTGTAATTTGTCGGGGCGTCGTCTGCGGTGGAGATCATCTAAAAATTCGCCTGTAAAATCTGACGGCAGATGGAGACGTGCAAACATGTATAACGAGTACAGTCGCTTGAATGCGTATCTGAAAATCGTTAAAATTAAAAATATAATAAAATATGGTAACATCATCGTTTATTTTCGGGTATATCGTTTCGCCGAAGATAATTTTTGAATTTTAAGTTTTATTTACAACATAATTTTTATTCTTACGTGCCAAACACATTAGTTAGTTGCTTGAGATATGAGATAATACACCCAGGAAATCTTGGATTTTCGTAATTCACCGACGGAACTGAAAATATATTAATTAATTAACGTACTTAGCATGTAAGAATAAAAATTGTCTGTCGAAATATTACAATATATTTGCAGGTAAATAACAACTTGGTATTAAAATGTGGACGTTCCTAGAGTAAGACGATTCCTTACTAAGACGAGATTTTTTCAAATATTGAATATACGAATTGTACTAGTTTTTCTGATAAATATGGTAGGTACATAAGATATTGGTACATATTATTTCCCTTCTTTGTTCTTGTTGTTGCTACTGGAAATATCTCGTTTTTTTTTTTGATTTTTACTATCTAAGTGTGCGATTCTTTTGTTGATTTTTTCTATAAATTTTATAAGTTAATTGTTTTTTATAAGTGACATGCGTATTTCGGTTATATCATCAATGTCATCAATTTTATTAATATAACTAATTAAACCTATAATAAAGGCGTATATTTAACTAATCTCGACCAAACATTCTACGTACGACTGTACTAAACTTGCAAACCAGCTCATTGTTGAATGAATTGTAAAATAATATCGGGTTACGCGCGGTCCTATCTGGCCCTCGAAACTTGTTTCCAATTCTATTAAAAGTTTCCGGTTATATCTTAAAACCATCCACAATATGCCCGTCCATCGCGCGTCGTTAGCTTCAAGTTGTACATTTTCACTGTGTTGCTCTACGTTGTCGAAGAAAGTAGTTATCTAGCGCGTCATGTCGTATACCATAAGCATATTTATAAACTAGCTACAGCTTTTGCTTTATTCAAACCTTAAACTCAATGCCTGTATTTAACAGAGGATCACTAAATACAGAGATCATGTAACAATGGCGCAGTCAACAAGATATCACTACAAGTGGAATATTAATTTGACAACTCAGGTAATTTAATCCTCTCGTATTTTAATTTTTTGGTTGCGATTACATTCTTTGTCAGGTTATTCTCGTCCATTTTCAAATATTAATTCAATAGAATTCATTACTGTAGTTACTGTAAAACGATGTTCTTTTACTAGATTAAATTCTAGTGAAGATTCACCATAATTTGTGGACGTAATAAATAAATGAAATAAATAAAGAAAAAAATGATTTTCCCGTGTATAAAAAGAAGAACGGCAAACATCAATTTTAGATTTTTAGAACAATTTGAATCCATTGCAACAACGAATTAACCCACCAATAACAAATCTGTGAGCAGAAAATGGTCCCTATAAATTAAAATTAGGCTGTGTGGTGCATATAATAAAAAAGATAAATAATCTTCTAGAATAAACAACTATGGGCATTAATATCTTTGTCTAATTGTCTTATCGTGAGAGTCATTCATACTAGGGTTGCAGTGGCGCAGTCATTAGGATACTATTATTAAGTAAGCAAAACGCGTGGGATAAGTTGCATCGGAAGTTTGAATTCACCAAAATCAGTCTCCGTAACAAGCCAAGGCCCAGACGTCATACCGGTCCGAAAGGCATTGTTATTGAAGTTAATTACTAGCGCATATGCATAGTAGGTAGGTTTAGATAATCGTACGAGATGCTCTTCCAAGTGACCCGGAACCAGGAAGTCCACTCCGGCGAATCCGGAACTCGGAGAAAACCTTCCGCGAACACACCGAAACAAACGAGCGCACTGGAGAAGGCCTGTTTCTCTGTTGCATCGCATCCGTGGAATCCCCAGCAATGAAACAACGCCGCCCTTTCCGGAACGTTCCCCTGTCATTACCCGCGATAATTAAATTTCAATTTAACGGTACAGTATGGGACTGATCAATTGAGATTGTTCTAGAAACGCAAAAATTAAAAACTATGGGTATTTTACGAAACGTAACGCACCAGTTTGCATTTTTAATGTACTATACTAATATCTTATTCAAATACTCAGTAATATATCGTTTAAATTTGCCCGGACGATATATGGTTTGTCACAAGTTTCTGTTTTGCCTTGCCAAGCTTACAATGTCACGTAGTCTTGCCATTCTTTTACATTTTATCTCTCTGCTTCCATTTCCAAAATTAAGTACGGATTAATGGGTGACTGCAGCGATATTGAAAGAGTAATTGTATTACAAAAAAGAGCATTAAGAACGCCATGAATCTGTGCGAAACACGTTTAAAATCAATGAATTGTTGACTGTACACGTCTTGTACATTCTAGAGGTATTTTATTTTGTTTTTAAGTATTTATAATAATAGTAATATATTTTTCATGAAGTTACACATATTAAAATACATAGTAAACAATATAATATGCCCTCTCGCAACGTAGGATTTAATGCTTATGTATTCTGATGCTTTTTCGTATATACTAAGGAATGTATTAAATAAGTGAAAGTATGAGGCTTTTGTACTGTAACTATTCTTAGTTAATTTGCATTTTTGTTCTTCCTCTCACTATTTCAATAAATAAAGACGCAATAAGAATATGTGCAATTAAACTTCTTATATACGTATATAAAATTGCATAGAATTATATAAACAAATATGCTGAAGTATACGTCTGGCGAAAAATCAACACAGACATGAAACGGAAAAAGCGGAAGAAAACGCTGGAAGAACTGAAAATAGGAGAACGGTTAAACGAATGAATGAATGACGGAACGCTTTTAGCCGACACAAAGAAATTCAATTAAGAAATTATAACGGCAACCTTGTTGTTATATGCGTCGGTTTTTGTTTCCTTTCGCCTTGTTTAAGTTTTAAATACCGGCCGGCATCTGCATGCACGGACTGGGACCGTCTAACTCGTTTAACAACAGTTGTATCCGGAAAAATGTTCCCTATTAATTCGTTTTCCTCTTTTATCTGCCTTTTCGTTTACGTCTGCCTCAATATACGTATATACCGGGTGTATTCGGTGAAGAACAACTGAAATGCCTGATCTGTAATGTGTACAGTAGACGGACGTTTGGTACTATGGCTATATTTAATAAAAAAAATTGAAGTAATGTTTGGAACTTTGCCGCGTTTAGAATGTACAAATGATACAAAAGATTGAAACATAGCATAGTGGTGGAGCTGATAATATACGTGCAAAGACGGTGAACGAACTCATATATCCTTTATTTACATTGCCGAATAGATCCGTCGCGGCCGGTATCTTCCCTTGTTCATTGAAAATATCGCCCATTTCTATTTTTAGTGTTTTTTCAAAAAGCTATTGAATCTATTGCATGTAGCAGAACAATAGATTTTCTGGAGAAATATAATCTACTTTCGGATCGCTAGCATGGCTATCGAACCAACAGATTCACTGAAACTGCATCTGTTGATCTCCTATAATTTGTTTACAATCAATGAACCAGGGGCGGATATTCGTTTGTCAATTTATTTATTTTTTTTATCATAGTTTGTGTAATGTTAGCTATCGCTTAGTACTAACAATGTCCAAGTATAGCTAAGATCAGTGAAGAATAAATTACATTAACATTGGTTCTGCGACCTCCACTATCGACTATGATTTACACAGATATGATTTTGCTAGTATATCTGAATGCAGAGAAACTAGTGACAACGTGAAAAGATATAATGGCCTGAGTACAGTGAAAATGCACAAATTTAATGAACAAGTTTTAAAAATCATGTGATTCCGTATAAACGATACAAGACATTTTGGAAGGCCACTTGCGTGTACTACCTACAATTTTTTGAACGATTCCAAACATACATGCGCACACCCCTATACATACTAATACACGTAAGCCATTTAGAATACGTACACATAACAGTGAAGCGCACGGCGACCTCTAGTCGTCGCATTGCTGTTTACAGATCGCTTCTTGTTGGCTCCTACGAAATAAGAAAAAAAAACAAACAACGAAAAGAAAAAACATCGCTCGCTCAATTGCGCACTTCAGTTTTATGTCCCGTTTATTTCACTCCGAGTCGTTCGCACTGGAAACGCTTTTGTTGCTCCCTTGTTCTTCGTTTTTCTTGTTTTTTTTTTATTTACATGTATGTGTTAGGTATATTTTGCCGTGTTTCCTTCCTATTCAACTTCCTAGTGTTCGTTTCGTTGTGCATCCTGATGTCATTTAGTCATACCATTCCTTTTCACTCAATTTTACCTTAGTTAGCTCTGGCTCTCACGTAACTATGAACGGAATTTGTACCTTGCCCAAAACTAAATGAAATTTTTCAAAATTAATATCAAATTGCATTGTCGAATGATTAATTAATTTTAGAAATTAAAAGAAGGGGAAGGTTTAGAAACTTTTCGTATACATAATCCAGTCCATTCAATGGTTACCAAGAACCAACATCACGTAACAAGACGTCTTTCAATTATGTCTACAAAATGGTGGACACTGGATATTTGAGAGAAAGAAACAGTATAGATATTTGAGGAACTTTAACTCGAATCATTCTTTAAAAGGATCAAAATGTTGGCTGTCCACTTTGTTATGCAATAGCTGCAGTAGGAATTTTAGACTAGCTTGCTCGGATCCCTCTTCTTTGTAAGCAGTGAAATTATGTGCCTGTAAGAGTGTGCTGCAGTGTGTTTGCTTGTCAGGATATAAGCTATAAGTGATCCCTGTTCCGTAGATAAAGCAATTTTATGGTTGTCGAAAAACTGGTTTACTCCTCTCGATCATTTTAAAATTTTCATCCAGAGTTTACTGTTTCAAATTCAACCAAACAACACCCTTGACTGCTAAAAAAACAACATTGCTCCGTCTCGCAATAAAAAGGAACTAAAAATGTAAACATGTCAAATTGAAACGCTTTCCAATGTAAATAAATATCATAAAGTATACAGAATGTGTATGTATGTAGCGCTTAAAACATTAGCCATATTATTATGTAAACCTGAAATTATAAATTCCATAGCGCATGCAGAGACCTTCGTATTTATTCGTAATGATTAGTATAATAGCCCCTATCAAATTTACGTTGAGTTATAGCTGCAATTAGTCGCGTCGGGTTATCCCCGAAAACAGTTTAATATCAATATTCTGTAACAGGACCACTTTCGTTAATTATTTACTTTTCCCCGGAGTTGCCGACTCAAAATGGCGACGATTTATAAATCACTGTTACGCTGCGTAGCGGGCTCGACTACCACCTACATATTAATCACCTATTATATATCACACCAAGTGTGCAACCGTGGCGGTAGATGGCGCCAGGATCGCAGACGTAGAAGGTCCATTACGCTACGTTCTGCGGTAGCAGGCGTTTTCGGGAGCTGATAAAATATCGAAATATTCGCAATCGAAATACGGAGGGGTTGTCTGTCCCTCGTGATACGGGGGCGCGGCGTAGGAAAGTAATTTCCCGACGCGTGTATCAGGTGCGCTACTGTCACGGCCGTCGCCAAATTACTTCTCGTCTCGTCTAAATCCCCTATATAGATTATTTATCGCGCATAATTGCTCCGCGAACTCTCTCCCATATTTTGCGGGACGGTCCTAATTTGGCAGATGAAGGACTCCGTGTCGCTTTCGCGAAATTTCCAATCTACATTAGGACATCGTTCATCCGCGCACGATATAGAATAATAACAATATGCGAGATAATCGTAAAAGTTTGCCCGCTTAACTCTTAATCGAATTCTCCAACATTTTTCAGTTGGAGATTAGTATTCGGCATTGGAGTGGCGGGAGTATCAGAGACAATTTGAAGCCGGTAGGTTTACAAAAATGTGCATGACTACGAGCAGATTTTAGGAATATGTCTACTTAAGTAGTTAGGAACCGTAACACAATTTGTTTATTTCTCCTAGAACGACGTTAACCTTTTAAAGAAAGCATATTTCAGTTACTCTGTAAACGAGATTATCATCTCTGCTTTGGTTTCTTCGTCACGGTGATGTGAACTTTCCACACCATTCAGACTTGCTGGATTTGCGCATAGCTGTCGTGGTGTTATGTTAAACAGCGTGATCTCCAGTAGCAAAAGTGTTTATGTATCAGTGAATTTTACGTTTATGAAAGATCGACGTCTCATCATTTGGCTTTATATTAGTCTTAATCAAGTCAAAATTAAACTTTCATTTTTTCATTTTAATGATCATTTTCATCATTACCGTCATCGTATATTGTTCTCTGGTTCATTATTAGAACTTTTGGGAAAATTTTGATTTTGATAGTTTTCCGCCATTACCGTCGTGAGTAAGTAGAAGTTGGGACGTTGAATATACCTTAGACGGCTTGATTACTGCTAGTGTAGGATTGTTTGCAGGAAGCTTTTACAAAACTGTAATGTAAATCGGGATTTTCTTGGATTTTACCGCCAAGCGCTCGATTTATTAAATACAGTAGCGTCCACGCTTCATTGGCTTACTCCCATGTTAGGTAAATAAATACTCTGTGTGTGAATAAGAGATTCTGCAGTAATGCAATTTATTTATTTTCATTGGAGAATATGATTGGATTGTTTGATATTTATCAGCCTGCATGCGCCGTGTTAGAATTCTTAAGCGAATTGCTTTAAGTATACGTATTCAAGAGATCTGTATCGGTATTCGACGTCTGCTTTCGCTTCGCAGTCAAATCTTCTGCTTTGCTCTCGTTCTCTCGTAATATTCCTGCGCGCAGACTTCGGAAATACCACTCATTTTCGTTCCACTGGAAGATATTCAGGATGAACTTTATGTGCAAGAATTTTCCTGAGGGAAATCATAAGCTACACGAGGCGCTTGCAGCCGGAGAGCGCGTCCTTCGGCTAACTGCACGTCTTCGGAAAATTGTATCCCTCTTCGAATGGGCTAGGCGGACGTATTCCACTACTGCGCCGATAATATTGTCCCTATTTTAACAATTCCTTGCGTTATTGAAAGTGTTTCTCGGACTTGCCAAAGTAAGCTGGTGATAAAAGGGAAGCGATGCATATGCAAAGGTAAAGAAGAACGTAGAAAAGATAAAACTTAAGGGTTATGGCTTGTGTTAGATATGAAATCTGGACCTGTGTTTTACTAATGAAAGTGTCCAATTTTTGAAATATTAACGCAAAAAATTGTTAGACCAGTTTGATGGAAATGTTATTTTTTCCTGTCTAAATAAAAAGGTAACGAACCCAATTTAATTCTTTAAAAATACTTCTCTCCACATAGAAATCAAGAAAAACACGTGGTTAAATTTGTAGGTTTAAGCATTTCGAAGTCGTTGGATTAGAGGGATCACATAAATGAACCAAAAAAACTCGCACCTACACGACGTGGTATACTGGTGTCATTAAAACAAAATAATCTTTTTCTATTTCTGATCGGACGAAAATCCACACTGGACAAGAGAGAGAAATCATCAAACCATCTGGGGTACTAAGATAGGGTACTAACGGATCTCCGTCCAATATAAGCCGTGAGAGTTCTGTACTAACGCCAGGTAGATCGGTAGATTCGTCCGTTCCTTTTGGCACATTTCGTTCTAATGAGTCGTACGTAGACCAAGACTCGTGTGCCAGAAAATTTGAACGCGAACGCATGGGCCACGACAAAATGGACGACGGTTAACATGACTGCCGACAATGCTATTTATTTACTTATTAATTTTATGTACACACTTTGCTCTGTCCAATAATGTGTGTTATTCATTGACCTTTTTCTTGTATTTATACTAACAATGTTCAAGCTGGAAGGTTAGCGGAGTAACACCAAAGTCATTCACCGTTCAACGATAGCGCGCTATGAATTATTAAGGCCATTAGTTTAATTCAAACCGGTCTCGAATTGAGCGGAAGATAACACGAAACTATTAAACTATCCGTCCATTAGTAAAAAGCGCGCGGTAAGGAATATACCATAGTCGGGAATAATTTGTGCTCCGACTTTAATCGAGATAGCGAGCTCTGCGAATGCATCAATGTAGGTATTACTTTACTTACGAAGTATCATTAGCGGAAGTAATATCGTAGTTGTCCATTGTTATAGTGCATTTCTAGTTGGTGTTTATTGCGTTATAAAATCAACGACGGCGAACGGCAGCGACATTTGCGGTAATTGTAGAAGTTAGGTTGTAATGATATTCGCTGTGGATAGGTTACGTAACTACAGACGTAGCTACTAGCATTTTTGTTTTAATTTCGCATTGCTAACTTTTAGAGCATTTGGAGCACGAGCTGCACGTTCATATAAGTGATTTCTGCATACTATTTACGCTTTGCAAAGAAGATATACGCCTTTCGTTATTTCCGCAATCTTGCAAAAGTGCATGTAAATTGGTATTCTTATTACCTATACCAAAGATCTAAATAATATCAGCTTGATTAATATTCACGAGCACTCTTACCACTGTTTCCGATTGATATTTAGTATTTAAAGATCGAAGAGAAAATACAATACGGGTTCATGCGATTCAGACAAAACAATTCATCTCATTTTCGCATATCAATGTATACCTCCGTAAAACTACAATACCTTTTGTTCTCCGAGTAAAACATTGTACAGCTGGCGCGATTCTGTTCTTCGCAATACATGATTTACGCCAAAATAGAAATTAAAACAATCGCAACTCGGAGAAGACCAATTTCATCGAAAACACAACGTGACCCCCTCAAACGCGAAGCTTACGTCGTCGTTCACAGTCGACGCGCAGGTTGTAAAAGGGCCTAAGATATGATGAATAAGAGAAGGTTCTCGCGACGAGGTGACAGACCTTTGTCATCAGCGTCGGAACTGCGAACCCGTTCCCTTGCTAACTCCCTAACTCGGTTCTTCCTTCCTCGCAAAGAGTGGAAGGAAAAATGCGAACTCGCGGACGCCGAGAAGGAAGTAAAGGTGAAGAAACAGCTCCGCCAAGGCGCCAATTCTATTAAACGCGGATGTTTTTCGAAAGTTAGAGTGAGAGAGACGCGCGACGAAGGGGAGCGAAAAAAGGGGACAAGGCGAAGCGTCGGAGCCCGCTGAATATTTTATAAATTAAAACAACTCGATTCGAAAGCGGGTTGTTCATAAAATATAAAGTTAATCCCATCTGAGTGTGCCCGAGCGGTCTTTGTGCCGCTAACCGGGTTTCCGTTCTCTGTGCTTTCGTCGTGAAGTGCTCAAGGGCCAACCCTTTCAGGTGGGTCCTGTATATAGAGGGATATTCACTTAGGGTGGATCACCGAAATAAATGAAAACGTAGCATGTTCATATGTATCCGTTAGAAATCCTTAGATTGGAAGAGCAGCCATTATACTAAATAGCTTTTTATAGATTTGAATCAATTAATTTTTTTCATTATCTCTAGTCGGCTATAATAACTTGGTTGCTTCTTTTTGTACGTGAACAGGTGCTACTCAAAGTTGAAGTCAAACAGCAATTAGGTCATTACTAGAAAAAGGGTCTTAATGAAATTGAAGGAGAAGGTTGATAAAAATACGACAGCAATTTGGTTTGGAAAATTTTGTCACACCAGACTAACCGATGAAAGATGTACAGGTAGACCATCTCAAGCGAACGAAAGTGCTCCGAAAGAAGTAGTTCAAGACAATGGACAATCTCCAATCGGATATTCATAAATTGCAAGCAAGAGTTGGTCGTTCAAAATCCACTTGAAGAAAATGGGTTTCCTTCGAGAAAAACCTCGATTGGATCCGCATGATTTGACTGATGCCTAAGCTCAACGCAGAATTGAAGTTTGTCAAGAAGTGTTTCAAAATCCTGAAGATGATCGATTTTGACGGAGAATCGTAACAAGTGATGACAAATGGACAAGTTTTTTAGTTAATCCAGATAAAACAAAAATGTGGGTTACACAAAAAGAAAAAGCACCTCCTGTGATTCATCAAGACCGATTCAAACAAAGAGTCATCCTGTGCTTTTGGCGAAAATCTACGAAATACTGCGCACTATGCGCACCTGCACCAACAACATTAACAAGTTAATGTATTATTATGTTTAATAATTTCTCAGTCTATTTAAAAAAGCAACTTCTCAACCCAAGTTTGTTTTAGAACTAAACCGAGAAATAAAAGCAACGCTGACAGAACCTTGTCCTACAACAAATAAGAGAAAACACTGATGTATATATAATATAATTCAGCGTTATTAAATTAATAAAGTTAGTAACCTTGCAACCTCGAAGCGCATCCTCTGATCCCTGTAATGTGGTTTGATATAGGTATGCAACAACCTACACGGCGACCTCTTGCGTTCTACCGTTGATCTTATAAAGCGCTTATCGTTGCGCGTCGGTGAACTCGAATAATAATAAGCATTACCGGGAATACTTCCACACAAACGACACGTAATCGGACTAGGTTGAAGGTACTTGTTAACAGACTGCCATTATTGTCGCTTAACACATGCATGCAGGTGCTTACCTAACGTAACCAAGTTAAAGCTCTGTATTTGAAGGAATTTAATAATGGAGTGCGCTAGATTAACGTATGTTGTGTATGCTTGCACACACATTGGTACTACCTACGTATTTGTTAGAGCCGTATAGCAGCAATAGTAAATCTGCTTAGGATGGTTCTAGATAACGATTGTGTACAATGAGAAGATTCTACAGTTCCACTTCGCTAATTCAAGTAGTAAAGTTGCAATGCAGATTTCCTATTAAATTAAACGAGTTATATGTGTATTGGTTTATTTCATAGTGGTATCTGTCTTGATTATAAAGCAAAAATGTACATTCAGATTTAAACGAAACGCTCGCTGTGTGATGGAAATATTTCGTTTAAATCTTTCCCTTTTCTCAAATCAAGAAATGCATCCGAACTTCTCATTTGAATTTAATGTTTGGATTTCGAATTCGAATTAACGGATTTCGAAAAATTTTCAAGTTTGACAGCACTAGTCCGAACCAATATTCTTCCTGGACGCCGATACGATCTCTGATAAATGCTCGATATGTTTCATGGTCAACCTAACAGCCCGTTATTAATACAAAGTTTTAAGCGAGGATGTTGGCGCACCGTAGAAAATAACCCAACAAATGCATTTCATTTCAACAAAGTACTTTTATTTCATTATCTTTGTATATCCTATCTGTCCAACTAGCATTGTAATGTTAAATTACAAAATAAAAAGAACTGTAGGATCCAGTCGTCCTTGCCTCGCAATTAACTTAACATCGAAGTACCTCGCACGATACAAAGCGCTGAAACTCTCCCTTTCCGGTACACCCCAAAAACATAAAAGGAACTCAAAAAATTCAAAGATCCATCAAGCTTAATTAAGAGAAATAGACCCTCGTGCACATCCTAACACACAAGAACGGATTCAAACGTACAAACAAACCATTGTTTATATGAATTAAAGGTTGCGATAAAACCTCACCCTATACTACCTCTTACTCCTTTCCATGTGTTGTATGCACCTTGATAAAGGCGAGGGAAAACGCGGGGCGGAAGGAGACGGTAGAGGCTGCTTTTGGGACGTTTCATCAGCGAGCACAATGCGAGGTCGGGAAGATAAGTCCATTAATTCGGATTCTATTAGCACGGCGACGAGAACTGCCAGATAAGCACTAATCTACCCTGCGCGGGTTTTTGGGAATTGGGATGGAGGGGAAAATGGTGGGAAATTCGACGAAACCGAAGCGTATGCGAAACGTAAGACGATATGCCGGCGCGATTGGCACCTATTTCGCTATTTGTAGTACTCAATATGTTTCTAGAAAATAGAGGCAAACGGTAAAGATTTCTTGGAAGGTTAGAAATAGGTAGCAATATCTACGAATTATGAGAGTAGGGATGACTTGAAAAGTTCTCGCAGAAAATAATGTAGTACAGCATTTCAAATTTCGTTTTGTACTCTACCACTTTGAGAATTTCGGTTTGAAAAAAAAAACACTAATTTACAGTATTTTTCCCGTTTCGTTTGTCCACCTCTGGTATCATCTGGTGCAGCTAACCCGATTCTGCGCTTAGTAGAAAATCAATTTATATAGCTAAATCTAAGAACTCAAGTAGGCTGACTAAATTATACACCTGTTATATTATACATATATATCGATGTTCAGCAATACCAACATTAAATAATAAAATTTTGCGTATCATAATAAAGTTCATTTCGTTTGCTTGTGGAAAAGACTATATTTCATATATGCAAAATATGTTATTCGTTCCGCTCGCATCTTCCGATTCTTGCGTCCCGTATAAACGGTTTTATCATCCGCTAGTGCGACAACACGGATTTCATTTGCAATAAAACCTTTTGCCAAAGCGTACTTTCCGCAATTACAACGACAAATAGAAGCCACCTCCTCTGTTTCTCGAATACATCTGTAGTTTCGTATGTACGAACCGCCAGCTTCAAAGGCGAAGCTTTCCTGCCGTATTCACACGTATTTGTTCACCTCCATCGCTAAACCGTTCCTAATTATAATTGCTAACCGAAAAGATTAGCGCAACGGAATTGTGTCGTCCGATAACACAACAAAGTTTAACAACGCCCAGTGTGCGGTTCGCGAACACCCGTCTAATTTGTCTGGAGTGTTTCTAATTAGAATATCGCGAAACGACTTACGTATTACATAGATAAGTAGGGGTGGCGTTTTGTATTGTAATCGCAAACCGGTTCGCGTTTGTCGGATTTTCATACAGGATGTGAATAATGTTATTATTCCGGTTTGCTTAAAACTCAAAAGACAAATATGCAAAAGGCGAAATTAAATGAAATTAAGTACACATATTTAATAACGCCTTAGTAAAACCGGTTAGACTTTGCAAGACCTCTGACGCTATACTGGCACAAACCCAGAGTTGGGCATCGAATACGAGAACCCCGACATTGATGAATCATCAACACAATCACAAAAATGAAGCTGGTTCAAAATTTGCATAACGCTCAAATAGAGTGCGAAATGTTCAAGCGTTACCTGATGGTACTACAAATCTTTGGAAAGCTCAACACATCACTGCCATCAAGTGCACAGGTAAAAAGACGTTTTTCCTACATCACAATGACTGATATTCCAAAATCATGGCTTAGCGATGGAAAATTCGATAGATCTGGCGTCAGAACTTTTTTATACCTTATGCTAAATTATTTTTTTTTTAGATTGCAAAGACAAATTGGAATCTTAATAGCAATAAGCTTTATAACGTTAAGTACCATAAGAATTAGTTTATGATGTTTATATTTTCTACGTAGTTAAATCACATAATATATTTAATTAGCTTCCCCGAAGAGATCTAAGAATTTCTCTCCTGCCGCTTAAAATATTACGTTGTCGGAGAAAGTTGCGTCGCGTCCTCTAAATCACGCTCAAGATGGAATTATTTTAAACAAAGAGCGCCTTTTAATCATTCCTTCCTTTGCCGCGCCCTCTCGATAAGATTAAATTATAATCTTAATTCTTCGGCCAATTAAGCATCGTACGTCTGTTTCTCTCTCCACGCTCCACGTTCCAACTTAAATGGATTCCGTAATGGGATTACGGTTAAGAGTAGAAGATGACGAGGAAGAAGAAGAGGAATTTCATATTTTAAAAGGCATTTTTCTCCTCGAAACTCATTACCTAATATGACAACTTCAATTTCTCTTCTTCTGCCCAGAGAAGTAACCCTGACCCCGCAGAGCGGAGAGAGGTGTAATCTCGGATTCGCGTTCAAGTTTTGTTTTTCTTGGTTTTTTTTTCAACTTTGCGCAACTACCAACCACTGCATGTTGTTAAAAGAATTTGTTAATGTTACAAAAAAATTGTTGAATCAACAACTTTTTTTTTGCAGTTTTTATCAACATTATTTGTCGATATTTAATATTATTCTCTTCGAAATTAAACAGCTAACTTCTTCTCTGTAAAATTGCAACCAGAATACAGATCCGAAATATCAAACCGAAATCAAGTCTAAGCTGATCTAAGCCAGCGAAGGTCGAGACATCCATGGGTATCGTTGTACCTATCTATCGTACGTGTATTTCATTTCTATTCGAACAGGCAGGCGGGTACGTGAATTGAATTATCCATTTGAAATATTCACGGGCGCCTTAAATCGGCATTGATGTATCTCATCTCATTTCTACCGCATTTACGATGATATACGAGGGTGCTTTGACGTCCCACCTAATGTGGAGGCACTGTTATGGAAAGAGTTGCAAGGACAGGAGATTTTCTGATACTTTCAATTCAAGTAGTCCACTAAAAAAAAAAAAATCAAAACTTATTTTTCACAAAAGAAAAAAAAGGTAACTTAAATCTAACAAATATATATTTATAAAACTCTTTAGAACCATTTAAGCAATAACTAATTGATAGTACTAAATCACGTACTCGAATACTGTGGCACTGAAACACTTCACCTTCAACAGCAATAGTGAACTGAGTTCAGTATTGCTGCTGAAGATGATAGCTTAGCTATCGAAACGTACGTTCAGTGTCAGTGAAGTGTTTGTGGTAAGGGGTATTAGTGAAGTGTTTCAGTAATTGATAGTAATTAATATACGGTTCCAGTAATACGATTTAATCAAAATCTGTTTCTCAAGAATAGTTCATCTTGTATACGTACGTACATACCGAAGAATAGGTGCGGTCTTACGGTGTTCGTAGAACTTCGGAAGGGTCGACGGTTTGGGTAAATCTAGACGGACCCTGTTTACGTATTCATGAACCTAAATCATGCAAACGTGTTCTAGTTGATATACAATTACGTGAAAGTGACGTAGCTATAGAGGTAGTACTCTATTACTTTATTAATAAATCTTATGTATGTTCAGAAAACTAGAAATAATGTAGAAAAGTGATGGAACAGGCGGTTTGCTGAACATTCTCTGAAAAGACTGAAAGTGAAGTGTGATATAGGAACTTCTGAGTTAACTAAATAGCTTAGCCATAAAATTCTCATCGAGAAGATGGTACAACATAGACAAACTGGTGGAAAAACACTCCAGTCTCAAACTAGATATCGTAATGTTTTACGAGGGGGAAAAATTAAGAAATTTAGGATTTTTCCAAATTCATTAGATTGAAATGTTCAACTATGGTAATTACTTTTATCGCTTTATATATGCCCAAATCTGTTCTTTTTGTTTCGTGTCTCTACTGCGGAGGTTTTATTCGATAAATATATCTACGACCAACGCAGTGGAACGAGAAAATAAAGCAATTTAATACGCTAAACACACATGTAATATTTGGCCTAAGCAATGCTTTGGTAAATTAAATACGGTTATTTATTACGACATCCACGTCGATAAGGAACATATGTATATTTCGCGAAAACATATCGGTGGCAATAGACAGACGAACACTGATCTAAGAGTATGATCTTCATTAAGTGTTAATTTATAACCTGTGCGGTATCGTTGAATGAGTCTCTTTAAAAAGAAAATAAACGCCACTGCCGGCGACATCAGCAATACTCATCACCGACAATAATCTCGTACAAAAAAGATTGTGGGAATTTGAACCATAAATAAAACAAATTCCATGCGCCTTATCGGTGTATCCAGCTAAAATGAAATTCCGTTCCGTAAAAGATATCCTCCATTATACAGATACGCTATCTATTGTTGTAAAATCGAAGAATTACAACGGTACCTATCATATTTCTCTGTCGGAGCTTCGAAACTTTACCTTCGTTCGAAAGTATCTACCGTATATAACCCGAACAAATATTAAAATCGAAATATATTCTCTCCGAATTCCCATTAACGAAAGATATGTGTATGTAACGCTACTTGCGAAGCACCAGCGACACCATGAGGAAACTCGTCGAAGCTCCGCAAGAGCTCGTCTAGGTTTGTCATGTTCTTGCTTGCTATACGTATGACTATGACTATTCGACTTCAACATTGCTAGTTTTTGGTAGATATGAGCAAGTCTAGGACGCCCGACGAGTGTTTATTGAAGTTCTCGCGGCAGGTGGTCGAATTGGTCGCTTGTATGGCATTTTATGGCCCGAATCGAGGTGAATTACGCCCCCTATATATCGGGATTCTCCATCTTCGCCGCGTACTCGGAGTCGGTTATATATGTCGCCGGATTAGTGCAAAACTTAAACTGACCAATCCCATTAAATAAGAAATATATCCGTATTATTACACGTTTATTGCCGGGCAATTACCTAGTCGCCGATAAAACTCCGCGTATATGCAGGAAAAGGACGTTGATCCCCTTAGTATATGGGGACAATGTAATAAAATAATCGATATAAATTTGATTTAGCCGTAATAGCCACGATACATATGCGCAACCATCGAAACCGCTTGTACATATATAGGATGTAAGGATGGAAGGTGATCTGATTGGAAATACATTCCTTTTCTATTTTTCGTATTAGCACAACTGGATTGACGAAATAAACTGAGAAATACGAGTGTTGTCGTCATAGATTTGCATACATCCACAACAGCAAACAGTAAATCGACTTAAAATGAAATAATATTTTATGATCATTCTTTAAAAAAACATTGATTTCTTGATTATTTTCCAAACTTTTCGCTTATCTAACGTTATGAAGTATACATTTTTATTAATGCACATTTCCATTTTATTAATTAATGCTGCAATTTCCACCGCGGTAACACTATTACATTATCGAATACCTTCATGTTTTCCGTCAATAACGGAGACGTTAATTCCCAAATTTCGTGCGAAAGGATCATAATCTCTCTCCTCCCCCTCGTGGCGGTAGTATCTTCTCACCCCTAATGGAAAAACAAACGCACAACGTTAGCGGAAGAAAACCCAAAAAAAAACAATAAAAGCCGGAACAATGAAAAAAAAACGTTGCCTGGGAATATTCGCTTAAAATTTCGCTAAAATATCGTCCAAAGCGTTTAGGTTATGTACCGGGGTTTAATCTGTGAGCGAGGCAGATGATGTTTTGAGGTCCAGGGACAAACTTTCACCGATAAGAGTCGAAAATATGGGCAACGCTATTAACTCTAATTAAAAAAAAAGAGCAGGCCCCGAGCTTCAGTCGATGTTTATGAATTGTTAGGTAGAGATCGCCGTCATAAAAGTATACGGCGAAATGGGGGTGCTGTTATTGTGTCCACGGTTACGCGAAATGCGTAAGTCTGATAACGATTACATACATTGCAGGAAAAGGGAAAAATGATACCATTGTTATTGCTGAACGTTGGTTGTTTTCTTTCTATGAAAAATCGAAAAAAGAGGGCGACGGGAATGTGGAATAACTTTTTGTTGAAAAAAAACAATTGTTCGATAACTCAGAAGACTGTGTAACAGTAACTTCAACAAATTCAGAGACTTGCACAGCGGCGCTGGAAGTCCTTCAAAGTTTAACGCCGCTACTCGGCCACATTCAAAAGCAGGCAATATCGAGTGCCATCCCTCTTTTTAAAGTGAACGGATTACAGCTTGGGGATCTTAGAGAGCATCTCGAAGACCGCAACATAAATTATATGATGTACATTGCAAAATACACGATCCTTATGCAATAAAATGTTGATCTTTTTGTACTAAGTGGGCATCCGGTGAGCCTCAAAGCAAAAGAGTTACCCTGGCATGATACACACGTGGAAACCTCGAGAATTGAAAGTGTTGGAACTGTGTGGTAGCTACCACCTAAAAATACTTACAAGACTCCACACCAATGTATTTCAAGCAGAGATAGAGTTCTAAAGGCTATTCACGCCTACATATACGAGTCTGGTCTGATACACAAATGTAAAGCAATTAGGACGCAATAACCACGTTATTTTAAATGGGACCCAAGCCACCACGGGACGACACGACACCAACATTTCAGTAGGCCATTTCTTATTTACTGAACTGAAGGAAGAAGATGCTAGAGTAGTACTAATGTTTCTAACGCACACAAGGGCATTTTGTTGCAATAAATCTAGCAAGGTCGCAGTGGCCAAAGGCATCGGCCATGGCCCGACTATATCAAAATAATAAATTCATCTGTTCATCCTTTTTTTGTGTATTTTACATCAATGATTGTAATGACTATTACTAATAGAATAAGCTCCAGATATTTATACAAGTGACTGCACGCAAATAGATGTTACCAATCGAACCAAACCCAAGACCGCCATGCACCAGCTTGGTTATTTCCTTATATTCCACTATTAGGCGCACTGCTTCCGATAAAGAAGTCAATTTTCTATATCGACTGAGTTGCTGTGATGGCTGCATAGTCGCTTCGTCGATTCGTCACTTGCCGCCAATAATTCTGAGACGTCTTCTACGTAGTTGTTCCCATCTCTTCCTCGATAATATTCCGAAGAAGCACCGCGAACACGTCGTTGTTGGGCGAAGAAGTGAAGGAAAAGAATGGGGCGGATAAGAAGACGAAGACGCTCTATACACGTAGGTTGACGTAGAAAAGTACCGCTCCTAACCGTTGCGCCATTTCCTGTTTAGATATTTTCAATAATCTAGGAGCTGTCATCCCACTCGAGATATTCAATAAAATTCAATTTTTCGCGTACCACCGCCGCCGCTGCGAATATGACGATGCACCGGAAATCGAACGAAATTGCAATCGCGAAATGAGGAAAACAGGCGAACTGAACAACCGGAAAAAGAAAGAGGTGAATTTATTATTGGGTGTATGCATTGATGTGTCTGTACAATTCATTCTCTTCAATACGGGGTTAGGTAAAGAATTCAGCAAGGGTTTTCTTATTTAAAAATCGAAATTTTTATTAAAAATTAGGTACATGCTCATTAATATTCTACAGTTGGTCCATCTGTTAACATACTTTAATACGGTTTCTTCGGAACCAATTCAAAATGCATGTCATCTCATGTTTTTTTGTTTTTTCCCTTTCTAATCTCACTTTAAACTCATACATTGCTCTCCTGAATTCGATCGTAATTCAATTACCACCACTCGTAACTTCCTAAAACACAACGAATAACCTGAAGATACTTTCAACTTTTTTTCCGTGCGGATTATATCGTAATATATATTGCGGTCGGAAGCGGAGTCGCGAAACTTTAAATAACACCGCCGAAGTTGTATAAGCGGAACGCACGGGGGATTAAAACTTTTAAGTTGCTTTGCGTGTGATTTCGAGCTAAAAAATATATATTCTTCCGTCTTTGACACCGAATAAAAGTTTTCGCAGTTGTTTCGAAGACAAAATGTACGTCCACTCGACAAGCTATCTTTATAGACCCTGCGCATTACGATAACATACACAATACTTTCTGAATAATATTGTATGAATCACACGACACTTGATGGACGGTCTATGTTTTCCCGTCGTTTCCAACTAGTATCGCGAAGAAATACATGTAAGAATAATGTAATGTAGATACTATTCCATATGAGAAGTACTAATGTATTACCTCTAACCACCTTCCACCAAGGAAACCGCTAAGGAAATATTCCGCCCTAATTAACCCCAGACGCTTTTATGTTTCGATTACAACGATAGTTGGTTATTCGTCTGAATTGGAAAGTCCAGATCAATACCGAAGAGCTAGGCACAGCACCACCAACAACAACAACAGTATGAACAGCGAAACACCACCGGTCGTCCTCGTTAGCGATTTTACGCTCCACAATAATGGGGCTATCGTTTCGCCTATTATTTCGGACTGCATAATTACTTCGCGAAACGTATTAAATTCCGACCGAATAGAAATACCGCCCTCATCTGTCGCTAATACCTTCCGATGGTCTCGGATGACGTGATTACGATATTTCCTATGTGTATGGGAAGTCATATATTTGTGATTATAATTTTAATTATGTGGGGATTTTTTAAAATCGAGCGCTAAAAATTCGGCTTTTGATTGGTTATTTCTTGCACACAAAAAGGCGAGTTGTATTATTCATCGAAAAGCCTTGTGTTTACTTGTAAAAAAAAAAAATTACCAAGCGACGTTACTGCTTTGAAATTGTACCTATTAAAAAGACGTTCTTAATCGAATCTCAATGAATATTCAGAGTATTTAACATTTTTAGAAACGTTATAATAGAGGTCTTTTACAACCTATTTGAAATGCTAACTCCTCTTACGTAACTACTATTAACCATGATGACACCAGCCTTAACATATACCAAGTACTACCATACTGGATGCGTTACTATTGCAATATGCTTGCGCATATATTACGAATTACACACCCGAACGACCTCCCCCACACCGACGCCCGTGAAGCGTATGGAAAGTGGCGAACTTTACTCATTACTAAAAAGTAGAAATAATATATGGAAATTTAATTAAACAGTGTTCCGTTTAGGTTCTTGAAAGATTTTCTAAATTTAGTCTAGAAAATGAAACAGATACGAATACCAACGATTGCACCTTCGTATTTCCTCATCCGTCTCGATCTTTTGCATGCTTTTCTTCTACTTCTCATTTCATCCGACCCTCTTGCCTTGCTAACCGCTATCTCTTTGAAGAAAATGCAGGATGACGTAGCCGACGTGTTGCTCCATTTAGCGTCTACCTCGACGGGATGGGATTTATTTAAAACGATTCCAAATCTTTTCGATTGCGTTATAGAATATTGAATAGAGCGAGAAGGAAGGAACGCGTTACACGTACGAGGACGACCGTACGGAGATCTTCTAGAATGGAATTGGAAAATGTTCGCGGAACGACAAATATCTACCAAGCCGCAACGCATAAGTATTTCCATGTCCGACTCCCAGACGAAAACCGAAACATGCTCCAGTAATAAAAGTAGTCTCACTTGGAACATGTAAGTATTGCACGTATGCAAGTATAGTTGGGTAGAGTAGACATAAAGCTGCATAAAATCAAGATTGTTTCGCGTATTATTATGCTGAAGTTTAGCTAAGTTTGGCCTTTTACGAGTTAGCTTTAAATTGCAAAGTTGGCAAGATTTTGAAAGTTACGTAAGCATGCATTCTAAAGTATTTTATTATACATTGTATTTAATGGTATCTTAAAGTATCTTAAATTACGAAACTTTACCTTAATTATGAATATTACTACTAATATTAAAAATAAGTAATCGGAGAATCTAAAGTATTGAAGCAGATCCATTGACAACGATAAATGTTACCTTAAGAAACTATCAAATTGCTTAAATTTCCTCATGGAATTTTGGAAGATTTTCTAAATTACCTCCGTATACAGGATGGAGAGGTGAATCCCAATGCAAATGACGTTAATAAACGTTACATAAAAATCGCGTATTCATGCTAAGATAGTGTGTTTTATTCACGAACGAAATTGCTGAATGTAAATATACGGATATTACATTAGAATTGCGCTTATTACGATTATTATTGTTCTACCACATCCAAATTCTCTCCACGTGAATTTCCTCGTACCCAATATTTTCATTTCATTATCATTCTGTTAAAGACTTGAATTCAAGCAAATTTGATACGTTTGTAAAAAATTAAAGCACGTACCCATGGCTCTCTAGGAAACACCAGTGTCTATTCTACATGAATGTACGTATTATTATGGTACTGTACAACCTCGTTGGATTTCCAAATTCTCCCATCCTTCTAAATCTTAAATAATTTCACTTTTGAATTCTAGCAACCCCCTCCTCCGGTCATACAAAACTCCCAAATTCTGGCTACGCCCATTGTAAACAATATACTTACCTTTCATTTTCTCTCTTTATAAAATACACAAAAGGAAAGAAAAAACTAAAGCTATTGCCTCTTCAGTTTTTATCATCCCATCGCCTAATACGTTTTATATCCATGTACAATTTATTTCGGGGTCAAGTCGATCAAGGGAGGCTGAAATATGAATCTTGGACAAATATTTTGATTGCATTACCTAAGCATACAAAACGTAACATATATTTTAAGAGGATACAAAGAAAAATATATCGTTATACATCCACGCCTTTTGTCCCGTTTTATAGCCTTCGTTATTTATCGATTTCATACAATGTTTGCAATAGGAAATTGCTGTTAAGTTGTACGGCATTTTTATAACTACAAACAAAATTGTTTTTAACTACATATTTCTTTTTAATTTGCTTTTTATATAAGATCGTCGAACAAGTTATTAACAACATTTAGTTTAAAGAAGACGGTAAAATCCAAAACAGTTGTCGAGGTTATATCGACAAAAGTATGAAATTTGAAGCATGTACTTTTTTGAAAACAGAGGATCAACTACCAAATGTGTGAATTAGATTTTATGATGGGGCTACGACTTATTTGGGCAGATAGATATTTCGAAGATTTTAAAGATTACGCTCAACTATAATAGATTTGTTCATTTCGTACTCATTTAGTTCTGTTGTTTAAAATCTTCTTAGTCCTTTCAGACCTACTTGTACGGATGAGCTTAATAATTGCAATTACGGTAAGAAGGAAACTTATTTTTTTGTGGTGTCGGCCCAACGGAATGTGTAAACTTTTTGAAGCTCTGTGGCCTTTAATATGTAGATGGTCTGTGAAAGTATTCCATGATGACTATTACTAGAAAGACAGTACGAGACTTACATATAAAAGTAAAATTTAATATAATTTTAGTTTAGTTTTAAACATTATAATTTAAGAATTACATTTAATTTTTAAGTAATTAAAAAAAATCGTTCAAATATAAGTTGGTAAGATTAGTATTTGAAAATTAATTACGGATAAAACACAAACATATGTACATATATACATATATACATATAAAAAATATGTAGTACTAAGATCTTCCGTTCACAACGTGTTTAAAATTGTACAGAAATTTGTACAATAACATTTTCGCTTTAATAAATATATATGTAAATCAAAACTTAAGTTCGACTTTTGCTCCAATAATACGACGTTAACCATCTTAAAGCATAAAACTAACACTTACTTTGAAGGGTTTTATTTATTTTTATTCTACAAGACATATATCGTTACATTTGCTTTTAAATATTTACAATTATACAAAGTGATATTAACAATTTATATTTCAGAAGACGTATTTAAAACAAAACTGTATAGATATATCCGTTTAATGTTACTAATTAGCATCGGCGCCTGAAGGTGTCGTCAATTACAACGCTTCCATTTTCTCGGGTATATTCGATATGCAACGGAAATACACGAAAGAATCGAAGCGTTATAATGCAGCTCTCCAGCTACAATACGCCAGTTCTAATCATACAGATGGGACCATATCAATTCGCAACAATATCTTATTAGCTTTTATTGCTATATCTAAATAACAATAGCTGGTACAATGATCTATGCCATATTATTAGAGATGACAAAGGCAGGTGAAATTATTACTTTCTTGCAGCGACTAGACAGACTCGTGTTTTGTCGACTGTCGGGGAAACCAGTAGGCAACAGGAACCCTTTCTTATGAGACGAATAGACTCTGCAAAAGGTAATAATTTCACCTGCCTTTGTCATCTCTACTTATTATCTTGTTTTCTACACTAGATTTATCCTAATTGTTAGAGTATATTATAATACTTTTAGGAATTGTTATAGAACTTGATTTTATTATTGCAATAAATATTATTTTATTGCATTGGAGTATGATTTGATATGCTGCAACCATCTAGAAAAATCTTATACAATGTTTATATTTATATTCATGTAATTTTTGAACTATATACCCATCATAATTAGTTTAAGTTTCCCGCCGTCATTAATTTTCCTTCTAGCAAATAAGAACATTCTAATTTTTGGTTCGAGTTAAAATTATTATCATCTTTATACGAAGACATATGGTCAATAGCATAATAAAGAGACGAAATGGTTATTATATCACAGATATACATATATACAAACAAAATATATAACATCAATAATTCCATAGATTGTATAGACATCAACCATTGATTTAAACTTGCATATCATACAGGATTTTCTACGAAATTAGCTAGTTAGAAGTTTTTAGGCGTTGAACGAAACCCCTTTAGCTTTAAACATTTGAGGTTTGCAATAATTTGGTACTTACTTTCTTTCTAAACTGTTTTCAAGTGTCACACTTCCGGTTAATCGGAAGTCGCCATTCAGTATGTTATTTTAAAAGGAACACCCCATGTATTGCAAATCGGTATAGAATTTAATTCTACGTACAACAAAAACACGGAAAATTCTATTTGGAAAAATTGTTACGACTTTAAAGATGCTTTGACATATCACGAATTTTTAAACATCCTGTATGATACGAACAGAACGATGTTAGTATTCGGTAGTTTTAAAATGGGAGACTCTGGGATTGAAAGCAAATGAAAATTAATCAATTTCAAACTAAAGAGTCTCGATAAGCCACAAAACTTCGAACTTCCGCGGAAAAGCCTGTACACATCCTTCCTTTTTTACCTTTTTATTCTTTTGTTTTTCCTGAAGGTGCATTACATCCAAATTGCGAAAAAGAACGGTATATGTATCTGTAACTATATAACTTATAAGTAGACTGTTTTTATACTGCATATGTTCCTTTTTCCAAGTTAACTTTTACGCACGTACATACAATACATTTAGATCTTGTATTTGAATCTGTATGGAAATGAACCTACCTATTTTATGATTAAATACCTTTATTTTCGATAAACTTTAAAACGTTCCTAAAATATGATATTATTCTACTCTATTTTTATTTAACGATACCTGAAAATAGCTAGCAGAGATTTAGAAGGCTATGAGCGTCATGTATACAAAGATACTTTAGGTGGACGTAAATCAATGTAAAATGGTAATACACGTTGAATGTATTTATTTTTTTGGAGATAGAATATTTGAGACATAATAAATAATAATTCTTTGCATCTATTATATCCAAAATCTCTTTAACGTTTTAAATTTCTAGCCGCTCACCTAATCACTTTAGTAAATTATTTAAACACTGCACGCGCCTCCTAAAAAATAAACTAATGGCTTGAAACAGACGTGAAATTAAAAATGGACGGAGAAAACTAGTTTGACTGTATTATATTAAAATTTTTCAGTCTTAGATCTAAGCTACATTCTTTATTTTCTTTGTAACACCTTTTTGTATCTTGTATGTATAATGCATAAGGATCATTATGATATGTATTAGAAAGTTCGTTTTGTTTTCTAAGTTGCCGAAAAATAAAATCTAAAAAGTGAATTCTGAGAAACTAAAGGAGAAAATAGTTAAGAATTAATTCAAACAATATCATAAAATTCAAACGAAAACATTGTAAAATAAAGTAAATAAAAAGCAGTCAAACATAGAAACGTTATTGTTTATTTAAAAAATAAAATAAATACAAAATATCTTGAGCGATATTTTTTTTTCTTTTCAATCATAACTTTTTTATACACAAATTAAGTACTCATATGTATCAACATTATCATCCTATCCGAATCACCAAGACCTCCCCGTTTTATTATTTTTTTTTATCTTCATTACGTATCTCATAACGAACACCATCTTCACCGCCACTTTCACAAATACTCCTCATCCAACGTTCGTCCCACCTCATTTTGCGATTTTAAATAACGTACAAATAAAAAAAAGGATATTATATGTACAGAATTGCACCGTAAGTCCAGGCAACAATTTCAATATTTTTTGTTCCGACATATACGTATTTATATTTTAATAGATAACCAACAAAAATCTATTAATTATTTCATTTCTTATTATGTAATTAATAGTAGCACACATCTTTTCTCTTTCTTTGCTCATTAAGAAGTAATTATTTCATTTTACTTAATGATATTTATTTTCGTAATTTTTCTATTTCAACCCTTTGGCTAACAAACGTCAAGTTTTAATTACCAGATTTTAATGTTATAGCTGCCGTCTATGTTCGATTTAATGGAACTTGTTAGCACGTCAGGTAAATATACCTATCTTTATTGAACTATTTCATAATTTTGACGTTAATTGTAAAAGTTAAGAAAAACGTGACCTACGTAGACGTTGATAACAAACGGGTTTTAATATGTACGCTTAAATGGAATGATTTCATCCTAAAAATTCTATTACAATAAGTATGTAAAATTAACAAACATTTTCTTCGCTAAATGCGTCAAATCGCGTCAACTCGTCGCACCAGATTAACATTCATCTTCATATAGCATCAAATATTACTAACAAAAAAGAAACCATTCACAAACTACTTAACATACAGAAATTATAACAAAGGGAAAAGAAAAAACACATCCAAATTAACATGAGGTTAATTGCAATAGCAACGGAACTAAAAATATATTCGTAGAAAGACGATCCTAAGTATAGTTTCCCTTTTTTTTTTAAGTATTAGGCTATCATCAAGAGTTAATTTTGTAAATAAGCGAGCATTACAGAACATGAACAGAACAGAAAAAATTTCTTGGGACGTATCGTATAAACGAATTAGATTTATGTACATATCTTACGATTTACACGATTTTCTTTACAAATGTATATATGCACTATAGAATAAATTAAGTATATCTACATGTATCTTATTAAACGCAACAGCTTAACAAATTTATCTTAGTATTTATAACACAGATAGCAAGCTAAGTATGAGATTTCTCGTAGAAAAATTAATATTAACTTGGAAAGTAACCATGACAAAATTCACCGTGATTTTAAACTCGATTTGAAAGGACGGAGATAAAAAGTTTTACCATTGTTTATAACTTAAGTACTGTGAATGAAGTAGTAGACAAAATAATGATGTCACATGCAAAATTCAGAGCATTTTCGAAAATATACGTAAAAAGTATTTGATTTTTGGAATGAATATAAAAGAGTAATTACAACACCTATTAAAAAAGGATATGCCTAGTGTAATTGAGCAGTGATTGTTCCTAATCAAGATTATGCAATATCAAACCGATACTAAAACAGATAACATCGTAGGAATGATCCTTTAATAAAACCAAAGGATACATAAGCGCTCGCGGATTTTGTTAGTAATAATCTCTTCCAGATCGAGTCATTCTGTAAACCGTGCTTAATGCAATCAAAAAAATCGTATGACCGGGTGCGTTATACCGATTAAATTTGTTATTTAGTTAAAACCTTCTAACATACTTCAAAATATAAAACAATGCCTATAATTAGTCTAGCAATACTTGTTTCGCGAGAAACTTCATCGATGAATGTATGAAAGGGTAAGCATGGGAAAATTCGAAAATATCTTTAATTAACTAAGAGTTCCGTATATACCGGAAGTAGCTGTCATCTTTGTTAATATGGATAGGATTTGAATAGGATATCCTATGGATTTTAAGAATCGCTTGACGAAACAACTATGTTGCTATTTCTAACCATGTTCGAAATATTTGCAGCTTTCGAAAAATTTTAATGGATGGATAAATGCACGTGAACTTTTATAACTGTGAAAGTGTTTAAAATAGAAAATTAACATTTTCGAAAACTATATGGAACTTGTTCGACAATTACGATTAAACTTTCAAGTAGAAGAAAATTGCAACACTTATTTTTTTTTATACAACAAACTACCTATTTTTCTCTTTCTTATCATGCTCTCTCTGAAAAATCAAATTAGCAAAGCTCATACATTGAGGGACATAGTTGCTCGTTAGACGTACCGTAGAAAAGTAATTATAGAAAGTTTTGCTTGTTCTATCTTCCATGATGATCAATGAATAACATCTAAATACCGTATCTGAATCTCTAATAACTGGCAGAATTTCCTGCTTTCTTCATTTTTAATCGCTCTGTAACACTTTTTTCATCAAAAATCATAAATATCATGTTTATAAATATGATTAGAGTTATTCGCGAGCATACTGCATTTATGCATATATCCTAAACTTTATTGCCTAAATTTGCTTTTTTCCACAATCGGCCAAATTTGTGCAACTAACCCAAATACATACGCTGCATTTATTTCTTTTCAAAATGATGTACCGTGATATTCTTGCTAAGTGGGACAACAATAAGAAGCTCTTAAAATTGAACTGTGATACACAAATTTAACAACGATTTTTACAAATAAAATTGAACTATTTATCGAACAAACTATATCTAATCAAAATGATTCATAATCTGGTTAATATTGCTCGAGCTATGATTAAACCAGATCACAGCTGTTGATCTCGATTTAACGGGGATCAAATGATAACTAAAAATAAACGCTATGACTTATCAATAATAATAATTTGCCACATTTGCTATACATCAAACGTGCTTGCGATATCAATCTGTCTTATTGAAACAAAAAACAAATCCGTCAACGGTGATATTCCTAATTGGGATAATGCTAATGAAGAATGATACTTTGGTTACTCATTTGACAGAACAAATTGTAAAGAAAAATGGATGTATTGATCCGCTGCTCTGGAAGAATAAATTCGCAGGAGCTTTTTTATATTATGAGAGGCGGCTGAAATATCTCCGCAGCGATAGGGTTAAAAAATTCAAATATATTTCTTAACAAGTAAAATAAAATAAGTAGATGGCCATTTTTCTTTCGAAATCACGTAAGTTATTTAATCTTGTAAATATATTAATTTTCCTTATTATCTTTATTATTCTCAAATTAATATATGTAAGTATGTTTATAATCAAAAGAAAAAAAATTCAACGATATATATAGACAAATGCTATATCTAGTTAATAAGTATATTTTTGTACCATAGTGTTATGCTTAACTGGGACAAGAATTAATTTCCAATTTTATTCAGTTATAGATGAGAAATTTTATCTGTGACGTCATTATTTCAATCATATTCGCGTATTATTACTTATTAATAGTGATAAATTCAAAAAAAAGGAAAAAATAAAAAGCAATTACTAACGATTCGCGACGTAAGAAATCTCAACAAATTTCACCTTAACCGAACACTTAATAAATGAATGTTAACCTCTATACTCCTACCATCAACAATAACAATGAATAATACGATTCTATCGTTAGGAATCTCGTTTTCCTAAGACGTTCCATCCGCTACTTCTCCCTAGAAATCCTATTTCGCACTAAAGTTGGACTTGAAACGCTTGCGGTGTAGTTGTATTACTTAAAAAGGGATTAGTACTGTTGGTATTACTCTGTCTAGCGGCTATAGCCGCCCATTCCGCATCGAAAGGATCGCTTCTAGGGAAGGTTTCGGCCGAATCTAATGACATAGCTCGAGAATGAGCGCTTATAACCAAGCTGCGCCTCGTAGCAACGCCGTCTAAACTTCCTCCGCCTGATGGCGTAGCGGAATTGACGATTTTACCCAACCATTGCTCCGGTTTTGGCAAACTAGTATTCTGTGGTGTGCCGGAATTTTTGATCGATGAAATGGATTGATTCGGACTGAAATTCAACGTCACCGGCGTGATGACGCTGGAAACTGCAGTAGTGGGAGTCGATGTTAGCGAATTAATTACTATGCTATTACTCGTTGTGGAAACGTTATTTTGATTCACGGACGATTGGCTGTTAAAGTTGAAATCGTCCGATGAACCGCTGTGCGTCAATTGGCTTAATCCCTGGGACAATTGCTGGCATAAAGCCGCTACCGTATCGGTTTGTAGTTCCGGAATCGGTGAAACCGGCTTAGAAGAGGCTGTCGTCACTTTATACGCATTTAACCTCTCGGCATTGCTAGGTAAATCGTTAACGCGCAGCGACATCTGTCGTTTAAACGGCGAATTCTGCCCTAGAGTTCCGAGCCCGCGGAAACTGCATTGGCGTTGCAACATGCTGGGCGTGGCGTGCGGCCTTTCGATCGCAAACGGATTCACCGGAGGCGCCTTAGGAGTCGCATCCGACGTTCGTTCGAGCCTCTCGGTCAATCCTTGCTGTCGAAAGGAACCGGATCTGGTGAAGGTGGAATTTTTCGAGTCGAACGTCATGGTGACACCGCATTCTTTGTCCCGTTTCTGTTTCCGTTCCAGGCAGACGGCGAACGCACAGCCGACCGCGTGCGAAAGCCGTTCGCCTGATTCTCGAAGAGCTAGGAAGCCGTGGCACATCCAACGACGCGTTGTACCGTCCCTGCAGATGTAGCTGAAGCCGCGTTCGTGGTTGCGGTCCGGGGCACAGAATGAAACCTTCTCGATGGTTTGATCGACGATTAAACCTTTGGTTTCGTCTTCGACGACGCGTAGGCCGTCTCCGCTGACGTGAAGGACCGCTCTTAATGGACGCCTTCGGGAACCCTAAAAATGATAACAAATTATAGTAATTTTATCTTTTCACTCAATTTCCCCATTAAAGCTCTTATTTGTTTAAAGAAAATAGAATTATCTATTACTTTAAGCTTGGCAAAACTGTGAAATTTAATCTTAACGAACAATCAAAGCGCTAAGAGACATTTTTTTATGTATTTTCATTATTTTAAAATAATTTGTAAAACACTTTGTTATAGCAACTTTTTATGTACATTGCCTTGAACATGTTTACTTCTTGTTTAAATGTTCCGAATATGCCAGGAAAGCAATTTTTTTAACCTCCTCAAAAGTTTTCGTGTTACTATATTTAAACTTTGTAATTTTATTATTTATGCCGTAAAATATCAAAAAATTTAAATCAATAGATCTAAATTCTTTCATATCGTGTATGCTACATACGGACGGTTTGTTAATAAATTGTTGAACCACTCTCTGTTTTGACTAATCGACGCTTTAAAGCTTTTACTTTTCCTTAAATTAGATCAAAGCTATAAAAGTTAAAGAACTTGTAAAATAACTTATTAGATTACAGCTTAATCATTTTGTTTAATCACGTAAAAACATCTCAATTGCGTCTGCAAAAAAAAAACAATTGCAAAATGTCCAAGTAACAAATGCCGTTCAATAAGTGAAGTCCCGATTTCTTTTAAGAGCTTTAACCATACAAAAATGACTATATATTTATTCTCCAAATTTGTGCAAAAACTGGCCTTTGACGTTTAGGAACAGAACTGTGTTTGATATCTAAACTTTGATTTGATTGACCTCTATAAAGTTGCCATCAATATTAGAAAAACTATCCTTAAATATTTGCAAAAAAAATGAAAAATGTAACGAGGGCATCATCTACGAAAAGCAAAATAGGTCAAAAGCAATATGCACATGACTCACTCGATTGTGACGAGCGAAGAATGCGCCTCATCTTGCGAAAGAATGGCTTGCGCAGAATAATTAACCTATTGTCTATATTTAAACCAAAACTCATACATTAGATACATTTAACCCGACTACAACACGACATAATGCTAGTGAAATAAATGAAATGTAATTTCTACTTGATAACCGTACCTAATAATAAGTATCCCTCGATTATTTTTAACAGATTTTAATCGTGTTTTTACTGTTACCGTTATAAATTACTACAACATTACAGGCAAGTTTATTTAAAGTAACTGCATTATTTATCTTGAAAATTATTTTTATTACCTAAAGTATTTCGTAGCTCATAACAATAGATCATATACTTTGTCATTTTTCAATTTTAGGATGACGCGGTTTCATACGCATTGCCTTCTACCAACTTTTTGTATTTTTCTTTATAAGGCTGCGATAAAAGATAAATTAGGTGATAAGCATAAGATAAAACTGTTATTTAATCGTTTTTACTACAGAAGTCGATGAACATTTATTGATTGTAGATAATAAAATAATAGTTTGTCGAAGTTTCGCGAAAATTCTAAGCATGTGGGGCGGCTAGTATAAATACGGAACCACGTCGACAAACAGGTTCAATTCCTAAAGTCGAAGGTTAAACATCTGAAAAGGAAAGCAAACGGATTTAAGACGCCCGCTACCGTAGGAGTACTTACTTTGCCTTTTCATAAAGTCGTAGGAAAATGGAAAGACTTTTATTAAATAAGCAAGTCAAGCATCGACAAGTGGTGGGGTAGCAAAGAAACAGAAATATCGTAAATACGATGATAATTATTTTAATTTTTTAATTCGGTAGAAAAGTGACAACCCGAGATCAATCGCTCCAACATGGTTGAGAAATTTACAAAAGCAAAAAAGTGTGTCTACTAAACACGCCTCAGTATCAAGCAACGCACTGCTAGCATCTTTTAAGACCGCGCACAGAGAGATGAAGTACAAAAAACCTCACACCACCATAAAAGAGCTTATTCTACTGGCTGCACTTGACATAGTTAATATTATGCTGGGAGAATCGGGAGGAAAATTCATTTCAAAGGTATAGTTCTCGATAATCAAATTGCAAATTTTTGCAATCCTCTCTAAATTCTAAGACAAAAAGTGATAACTTACTATTATCTTAACATTAAAGATTTCAGAATTACTACATTTTTTTTTAAGAGTAAAAGAATGAGAAAAGTAAATGAATGATATTAATTCCCAATGCAAAATATTAATTTTTTATTAGTTTAGAACTAGCTGGTTTTATAGCGTCATATAGGAAATGATAGCAACAACGTAAATGAATGAAACTCGAACTGAAGGGTGTTTCTTTCGTCATTCAACATAATGAATGGAAAAAAAATAATAATTACCCGCAGAACTTTCAATGCCTCTTCGCAAACCTGCATCCCCCTAGATTCATACACTTCGACGCACCCCAAATACTTCACGGCAAAAGTGCACGTCCCAGACCTAACAGCCGATTCGTCGGCTTGCCATTGGTGGGGCTTGGAACTTTCCGGTATCCTCTCCTTCCGTCTACGAAACGAATCTCTGAACGATCTCCTCAGTCTGTCCATCTTCCGAGGTGACCTAAGACTTCGTCTCTGTAACAAGATGGGGGAAAAAACCCTTTCGTTAATTGAAAACATTCATCGTCAAAAATGATCCTATTAATTTCAGATTTTATTGATGCTGTCATAGCATACCACGCGCACGTGGTGTCTGCTGGAATCTGGAGCGAGACGACTGTCTGAATGCGTATTTAACATTATGCACCATAGCCTAATGTTCCGTTTTAAACATTTTTGGGCAAACTTATAAATTCGGTTACATAACCCAGTGTTGACGTATTACCTCTTTTGTTTGTTTCCCATTATTGACATTCAATCATTCCACGAAAATTACGAACGGAATATCAACGACGAAGGTATAAATATAGAATTACATGCCACACATGCAATTCGGTAGGACGAAAATACGAACATGTATAACATATACATTGCAACGTTTACGCGTATATCTTCTACCTAACGTAAGTTACAAAGCGGAGGACGTAATATAATGATACCTTTCGTATATAACTCTATATCTCGCACACCCGAACGCCCACTTACCACGGAACGCTGCAGCAACAACAGCATTTATATACTCTACACAATGTGCGACTACTCATTGGTAATATACGACGGGACAAAAGTAAACTTGGACGGTTGGCAAGCAACGAAGTAGTATGAGCAGTGTAAACAAGGCTCACTTTCGTACAGGTTTACTGCGTATCGTACTGGTTTGCTTTTGCGCCACTGTACCTACATATACGTATGCATGTATAGAGGATATTACGGATGCAAGCCGTGTACCTCTCTTCGTACGCGTTTTAATCGAGCTAGCGCCGCGATTACGGTAATCGAAAGTAAGTGAATTGTTACGCCGACTGAAATTTGAATCGTAGCGTAGCGTTTTGTCTTTTTTCATCGTCGGCGTCGGCTCGAATTCAAGTGCATAGGACAAGAACAGACTTTCTTGTCGGTCGAACGAAATAATCCATAATCGAATGAAGTATTATCCAGCCTGTATGGGGGATGAGGCAAAACGAAGTCTCACCATGTTTTGAAATTTTTCCTAGGGTAAATTCGGTGGTGAAATTTTCTATCGGAATTCTAAAATATTTAAAATCAGTAAGATCAAATTTTGAGAAACCAATCATTAAAAAATTGGGGATGGACGATATTTCATGAGCAGCTTTCAAAATTCGATCGTATTTCTTTGTTTCTAATCGGAAGCCTAAGTACCAAATTTCATCTTTCTTAATTAAGAAATGACGAAACTCCCAAACGAACTTTCTTTATTTTGGACCTTTGAAGGACAGATTTCCAAAAATTATTGCGTGGTTACACACAAAAGGAATCTACTGACAAATTTCGTGTTTGTGATTTCAATAATTTCGGCTCTGTATTGATGTCAATCTCCCTAAAGGATTTCTCTCTTTATAAAAATTAGTATAGGTGATGACGAACAATCTAATATTTTTATAATAGCAGATGAGGAATCCACCACACAATATATGAAACAACAGATAGTGACGATGAAAGTGTGTAAAAAGAATAAGTAATGTAATATATTAAAAGTAGAATATAGAAAACCCAAATATTTGTTTTTGGGATTAAACCTTTAATCAGAAACCTCCATGTCTACCTCCCTTCTATATTTTTCTACTGAAGATAACAATGTCAAGAAAAAAGACGACTAAATGTCTGTACTTCTTATTATAGAAAATGTAGCAATCGTTACGTTGACATCTGACATAAAAAAATCATTTTAATGAAAAAAAGCACATAAAAATGTAAGATCTGTACCTATACTTAGAGTGGCGAACATTGTATCTGCCTGGAAGTCATGCACTCAATATGCCTATATATTATAACGACGATCTTTCTTCCGGAAACGAAAAACAAAAGGTCATCGCGTCACTGCACTCGTACACATATACAATAAGCTGCTACTTCCTGTGATCTCACTGACCTGAATACAATATAACATCTATATTGTATTGATAAACAGAAAAAGGAAAACCGACGCAATAAGATCTCGAAAATGTTTTTTTTTTTAAATGAGCAAAATAAAGTTCACAGTTAAATCATATAAAAGGAATGCGAAAAATGCTGCGGTGGAATTCCAAAACGTTCTTGTGGCAAATTGTAACAATGTGATTTGAAATGTAACAACATAAAACTAAATCATGCAATACCACTAGATTACAAACTTTTAAACGGAATTAAGATATTCTGTACTAATCTCCTGACAGAATCGTATTTTATATAGAGCCACATAAAATTTACGCTATAGTGTCGCAAAGTTTACTTAACAAAACGTAAAAAAACAAGCAATCTCTTATCTGAACTTAATTACATAAAAAGAATTAACGCCTGTTGCGTTTATTTGAAAAGTTTCACCTTGCAGGTAGTAACAAACACGTGTGCGTGGCGTATGGTAAAATTGCAACGAATTCTGCGCAATATTACCCTTGAATCGGTCGTATGTTTATAATTTATGTACAAGACAAGTTTGCTAAGGTAATTTAAATATAAATGTAATTTTTTGATAAATTACCTTGATACGTAGATGTGCATATAACAGTTTAAGACTTACGTGTAGACAGGTGCTTCAAATTTTCGGGAATTTTAAATTCGGAATGGAAAGTACGAACTAAGCTTTAAATTTCATCTGTAATTTTCACAATGTGAAGCTTTATTGAGAATGTTGACGAAGACTGGCCGAACGATTATTAATTGATGAAATTCCATCTTGATATGCCTAAACCTACACAGATACTTTTTGTCCTTAATTTTTACATTAATTTAGAAGTTTTGGCGAACGAGAAAATGGAATACAAAAGCAATTTTCTGGTTTCACCAGTGCCGTTGGTGATTGGACATATGTTATCCTTCTACCTGCCATGCTTCAAAGGTCAGAAGAAAGAATTTCCTTTTAGAAATCGAGCTTTACATTCGACAGATGGTCACTGAGGAAATGTGTAGGTGGCACTGATAACAGATAACTGTAGAAGAAAATAGACTCAACATAATGTAGTATTCAAAGAAAATACGCTCAAGAGTTGTATTCTCCCCATTTAAACCAAACTGGCCAAGAAAAATACTGAAGAATATTATATACAATACGTACGTGCTTGTATTGTTTTATATATGAGAAATAGAAAATGTTTTTATTTTGTTTTCTATGTAACCAAGGAACTGTTTTATTTCGAGAGGTACTGAACAATCGCCTTGGATATATTTATATTAACAAATCAATAATAATTAAGACCATCTTACTACACTCTGTATATGCTAATCAATCAATTCAATCCAGCGATTGTTGTTTGACGATGTTGACTTTAAATAATGCTATTGACGTACCCACCGGAAATTGACGTCATGTCTTTATTCCGTTGGTTGGTGGGCGAAATAGCCGAACACACGTTAGGTAGCAAGTTATTTTTGACCTTTCATTATTCAAACAATGTAAAGAAAATATTTGCATTGAAAATGGGAAAATGTAGCTTTTAGCGGTAAAGGAAAAACGAGCAAAGTTAAACAAGAAGGTAATTTAATAACCCTATTCGAATGTAATATACTATATTGTCCATAAATATGTGTGTTGACAATTTCTTGACTAAGAATTAGCCGATTAGAGACTTCAATAAGGAATTCTTAAAAACCAGAAGAGGTTATTTTTAACAAAGGTATCCCTTGCTTTGTGCACGCGGATACCTCAAAATCCGAACATTCTTTGTTATATAGACACAGAGAATGTCATGCGTAAGCCATGTGAATGAGTCAATATCTGTATACTACGAACCGTTCTTCTTGACAGCTCAGAGAGTTTTCATGCTTATTTAACACATCGCTTGACACCAAAACGCGCATATGAATCATTAATCATCAATAGGAACGGGATTTTGTGAAATATAACTATTACAATCAAAAAGCAATTTAGCGGTGATTCATAAAATAGTAGACAATGGAACAGTTAGATACACGAATAATTTTGTTTCGATAGAATATCGGAAACAAAGTAGAAATCTGAAACTAAAACTTTCCCGAAAAGAAATATAAATAACCGAAACCAGATAAAGCAATAATAGTGAAATGAATACGACAGTAACCTGGTTTATTAAACAAACGACCTTATCTGCTTTACAGGAAGTTGGTAATTATGGCTTTGTTGATTATTGCTTAGTATATTTAAAGCTACGTACATAAGTCGATATCCTATGTTTAAAATAATATTTATTGCGTTATTAATAATTGCGAAATAAGCAGCAGTTATTTACAAAGGCACTTTTAAAAAAAAAAAGGAAACCCGAAATCTATAACTACAAACTGATCACTATTAAATGTCCTAAATAAGGTCAGAGAGAAAGTCGGTTGAAGAAAAATAATACTTTTTCTGAACAAACATGTCATTTCCCCTTTTCAAGACGCCTTCTTTCCAGCGACGTTCAACCGAAACCACATTATACTGGGCTACGCGTTCTTAAACAACTTGATAAAGTGGTATAGCACACAATCATTTTTTCATTTTTCATAAATGATTTGCCCTTATATACTAAAACTGGCAAAGTAGTACTATATACAGGTGACACTAGCGCAGGTTGGAATAGGAAAAAACTCGAGAAAATCCTAAGGAAGGTTAATACCGAGATTTCGGACTGCTACAAAAGAAATCGACCTATAATAAATGGCACCAAATCTGTTAAAACTTCCGACATTGTGATTCCTGTTGGGTAGCTACGCATTTATGAAACGTCTTGATAAGTCTCAATATAATTTTCAATCAGACTTCGTAATAAGAGAAAAATTGTTTTGCAAAATCTGGTTCATAAACGCTCATGAAGATGCAATCTTCTAACTCCGCAGAGATGACTCCGCTATAGAATCACAAAGAACATTCGTTCGAGGCCATTATTTTTTCAGCACTTTATTTGCACGAAAGAGACCGTAATTTGGCTTCTCCGCTGGGTAAACGTTCATCCAAGCATACCGAGCAACAAGCATATACGGTTTATTAACAATGGACGACGAGAACTCTAATACGCGTGACCTTGAAAAGGTGACAGCAGCGATAGCAAGAACGGCATCAGTAACATCGGCAGAACAGCAATCGATACGCTGGCCTGACCGAACGAAGGAATTTGCAACGGAATTTGAGCGAGAGAAAGAACTAGATGTGTATATATGCACTTCGAATATGATAGAGTCTCGTTCTTCTCTACAACTTCACTTTTTTGTTTCCAACGCTCAGCCTATACGAGTTTAACAATGGTGGTACGGACAGTGCTGTAATAAACCAAGAAACGTGTCTGGGAACTCGAAAATCATCATTTTAAACATAGAGATATGAGTAAATTAAGCCGAAGTATGATGAATACATACTGTTGAAAGCTTGTCGTCATGAATAGTAATTCGGTATGCGATATGCAAAGTTTAATGTAGATATACTGACGAAACATGACCAGAAAGGATTGCCGGTAGGAACAGAGAAAGAGAATGATGGTTTTCCTTGAAATATATAGGTATTATAGGCGAAGAATTACTTGAATTAGCAGAATTACCAATAACGTTAATATTACATATTTTAACATATCCTAGGCATATAATACCGTACAGAATTGTATGTGCATTATTGGCGAAAATATATAAGTAAATGAGTACAGCTTGATGTCATTTAACTAAACAACAAAATCCATGCAAGATCCCATTTAAATAATAATGATAACAAGGACTGTGGGATGGAATGGTGAACAACACATAAGTATCGCACCACACAAGTTTAATTAATTATATAATAATTAATCCGGGACGGCCGTTTCGGGGACACGATTGATCCTCATCATTCGGTCACCGGTTGATGCTGAGGCACCAATTACCCGTTAGGTAAATGCAATGAAATAAGACAAGTAGCCAGCACTTTCCTTACCTCTGTTTCTAGTTGTAACAAGATGGGGGACGTGGTTAGATGCCTCTTCATTTTAGGCAAACAATTTGGAAAATGTTGATATGATAAACAATTTAAATGAAGATGTACAAAGCATAAGCAAATGTAAAACTCTGTTACAGGATCCATCTTTACAAACTAATTTACATTTTATTAGCGACATTTTCCTGATATACCTCAAAAAATAAAATACTTCGAGTCACCGACAATACAACTAAAACATGGAATGGAAGCATTAGATGTCATAATAAACAAAAATAAAGAATATTTTTGGTGATTTTGGTGCTTCTTTATGTAATTTTTACCCGCAACCCGAATTTGTCAATATATTTTTTTTGGTACGTTAGACGGAAGTTGACAATATGCATCGATTATAATTTTACTTGCGTTGGTATAAATCAAGTTCTCTCCTCAAAAATACACATTACAAACTTGACGCCTTAAAAATACCGGGGACACTGTTCTAAACTTCATTCGAATGCTAAGATGAGAAACGATAGATACTATCTACATATATGTACATACATTATGTTTCACCTGTAATTGTTGAAGAGAAAGTTGATCGTTGTTGAATGTCTAGCTTCTTAGGTTCCGGGAACAATAGATGTTATCATTTAAGTACACTAGAATGTGAATAACTTTCTACGTGATTAATTTGGTATGCATGCGCACTTTTAATCTAAAAGTCATTAACAACAAGCTCCTATCTGATGTTCCTTGGATTTCTGGAATGCATTTATAAGGGATCATTGATAACAGGCATGCGAGGAGTGAACCACTCCAACATAAATATCAACAATATACGACATTTTAACCATATAACCAACATTACCAAGATTTCCATAACAGCCTTACACATTAAATAACAGTAGAATTTCACGGCCGGAGTCTGAGAGTTCGTACTGATAGTACGGGCTTGTTGGCCGTCTAAAGTTGGTGTGTGTCGACGTTTCGCCGAACACTGCGGTTGGCATCTTCAGGACAGTTCGTTGGTCGTCTAACTAATGGCGCTTCGACTGTTCGACCCTCAATTTCAACTAAATAATTTCCGAAAAGCATAAAATTTAAATAAAGTTTTCCCTATTTTCCCCACGTAAAACATTACAAAATTTGATCCTCGTTCAATCTAACATAATCGGGCAATATTTGAGTATTATCAACAGTACCGGGTAATATTCACGATATTTGTAATATTGTTGACAATCTCAACGATTAAACGTTAAATCCCGACAATATTCAACCTGGTGTACGCTTTTTTCTTGTAAGCATGATTTTTACTTACACTTATTTATGATTTATCTGTTTCTTTTAAATCTTATTTTTTTAGTCAACCTTTCAACTTCAAATATGGTTGCTATTTTGTTACTGATAGTTAAAAATAAACGTATGTTCTGTTTTTTCAAAAATATAAGATTACTGTTCGTGACTCACAAAAAGGATAATTTTACGTTGTTCTTTCGTCGAATTCACTTCACTACTATGAAGGCTATTTAGGTCATGCAGTGGTGAATCATTTGTGTTATTGATACCACAAACAATTTTTTAAACGATATGACAGAAGTAAGGTTGCTTATTGCACTAAACTCGGTCGAATGATTCAAGTGAATCTGACTTATTGCGTTTCCTAATAAAACATTTTAGAACAATATATTCAACAATACAAAAGTATGGGTATCTGGAACAGCTGTTTCGCGGATCCGTCGATCCTCTAAACAGCTGTCCCGAATTAATCAATTAAACATGTGTGGTGCAGAGTATTTAACTAACTTGGATATCGCCAAAGTTGGATGACATTTTAACAACTCTTTTTTTTTTTCTTTTTGGAAGAAAACTGTACTACAATACACATCATTCATAAATATCTTGAAAAGTGTCCCCTTCAGAAGTGGAACGTACATGTTTACCAACCGTACTTCATTAAAGATTAAAATATTCCTATATTATTTATAGATTATTACGTTCGTAAACCAACCACGTCCATATGGCGATATGCTATCAAAACAACAAGCGAGATATTAAAAGAGTTATTTGTCGTACGAATTTAAATTTAATTCTTTTTTGGTTGGTTGCAGATGCGTATTATTATTGACCAATGCTATAATAATTAATTACACAGATAACTAATTTATCGTGCGCTTATAACTACATACTGGAAAAATGTTTATGTTTGTTGCTAATAAACTATATTTTTCCTGTAATGCAGGGATTGTTTTCTTTTTCTTTTCTTTTCTTTTATAAAATGTACCGGCACCCACTTCGTGAGACTTTTGACAGGAAACACGCTACATTATATACTTGCTGTTGAATACAAAACATGCATGTAAGATACTTACATTTGGCAACCTCTGCTGAACAGTAAGATATATCGAAGTTATTTTTGAAATAGTTCCGAGATTCGAACGAGCTCGTTTATGCATTTACGAATAATACAAAAGTAAAGACTTGAATGAGGGCGGTTAATTCAACTCCTTTCTCAATAAAATTTAATAGAATATCTTGAACTCATGTAAATATACATATATATCTACACAATGTTTGTGCTGCGAAATTTAGGGATGTTGACAATCAGGCAGTGGCAATTGTAATTTGACTCGATTATATTCGATAAATTTCGAAAAAAAATCAACATTTTACAAAAAAATTTTGTTATGTGTTGACACCTATTGGGTATTTTTTAACGTCTCGAACCTTCCATCCAACAGTAGATTGAACGATTTAAAAATAGAATAGCTCTAACACTATACTCTTGGTTTCCCGATTGAAACCGTTGTCGTAACTTATTAGAGAGTTCCTCATCTCCAATGGCCAACGGGATGATCTGGCCGGCTTGAATGAAGCTTGTCTTTCTTCTACCTATTTCCAGTTTCATGGTAAATACTACGAGCAAGTGTCAGACGCAGCTATGGGATCTCCCTCTCTGCCATTGCTAATATCTTCATGAAAGCTTTCGAACAACAAGAGTGTTGATGATACCTTTGTCTCGCCTCATGGATCCAAATCCTATCGCTTCCAAATTCCCTACATGATTTCGTACGCTTTACTGTGGAAATCCGATCAGACGGTTCCCTTCCTTTTTTAGATGTTCTCGTACCCCGGCGTCCTGATGATCCGCTTATCGAAAGCCCACGCGCACAGATAGATATCTCGATGCTTTTACACATCATCATCCAGCTCAAAACCGCGGTGTTATCAATTGTCTTATCCAAATGGCCATTTCTATATCTGACACAATTCGTTTGCTCAAGAGCTGAACCGCATCAGGAACGATATTCAAGCTACCATTAACTGCTACATCAACCATTCTCCTCAGCAACCTCCCTCGTCCAGTCTTAAATCTAAAATCTTAAATCTGGAAGCCAGGGTATAGGGTATCCCACATTCAAGGTGTCACCGATCGCATGGGTAAGATCCTCTTCAGGAATAACATAAAAACCATCTCCAAATCTAATTCCAAACGCTCAGACTACTTTCCCATTAAAGACCGCAATCATCTGGAAACCTCTGGTGTCTACTAGATCGAAGAGTTCAGCAATTGAAAAACAACCGTGAATAATGTATCATTTATTACCTACGTGTCTAAGTACCTGCGAATCGCACTTACATTCCTCCAATCAAGAGCAGTAATAACGTAGCCGTTAGTAGGAAAATAAATTTCCGTCTGAACTTTTAAAACTTTGCAAAAGTAAACAAATCCAGTAAGATCTGCGTATTTTTCAACTTTTAAATACTTAAAATAATTATTCTTTTTGATTTTCATCAATGAAAACCATTTGCGCTTATAATTTTGGCATTTCCACATTTTACGGTTGGTACTACGTAACCAATTCAAATTTTGCTGAACCTTCAACGTCACAGCGACTACATCTGCATAAAAATTAAGGATTCCGAACACACATTTCATTGCAATAAAATGCAAATGGTGAAGATTGAATGCTATCACTAGCAGTTGGTTTTGTAAAAGAAAGAAGGAAGTATTATATAACAGAATATCTTAAGCGATTAAAATTTTAATTTCAAAAGTACTTTTTAAATGAAACCTACCGTGTTAGCATCGCCGAAAACCCCTACACCGCGTTCAAGCGGCTGATGATTCGAAGGATGATTACCCATGGTTTCTTTTGTTTTGTTTATGTTCTGTTCCTTAAATCTCTAATATCACAGGAAATTCCTTAAATTAAACGGAGATTGCGATGATTTTACTACGACACAATACAATTTCCACGAATTAAATTCTACGGTGTAGTATGCTTCCTTTTTTCCTTTTTTTGAATTATTTCCTAGTAAATATTATGTTGTAGTTGTTTGGAAAAATGGGCAGATGCATAAAAAGGCACCTCGACAGCCAGCCCCTTAGCAGATGCTAGGCTAAAGTATACAGCGGACCAGACGAATATTGCCACCCGTACCGTTGTGGCACATGCTTCACTACTTCTCAGGTGATGCTGAGGTTTGAAGATGCGATATAAAATGCCAATTTAAATTACACTTGAAACGTCAAAACAAACAAAACTCGAAGATATAAGGTTAATTCAATTTCCACTCGTGAATGATGGAGCACAGATATCGGACAATGGATTTCCAAAGAAGATGAATACCGCGAACTCGCGTTTTGCGAAATAGATCCGAAATGCTGGCGTGAATTTCCGAAAAATCCTCGTGGAAGAACGCGAGATAGAACTGGACGAATGTATGGAGGCAATTTGATGCGATTTTCGCGAGACCGTTACACGAAGGACATAGAACCGAGACTACTACATGCAACTAAACTCGAACGGTGACGGTTAGACTTGAAATCCCCACACGCACACACCGGCAAACAGGCAAGCACATGCACAGAAACCATGGGCAAACCAAACGGGCTCTCTGCTATTGCAAGCAAACATCGGATCTCTGGCTATTAACCATTCAAAAAATATCGTCCCAGGTAAACAACTATAGGTGTATGTAGGTAAGGCTACGTAACATACAGGTAAGGTCGGTGTTGGATTATTCATAACGTTGTCAGACACTCGCATAGTTGGAGAGGAGGAGATATCATTGGTATTATCAGCGAACTTTATTTATTTATTTGATAGAAGAAAATGGAGAAACTTCGGATGTTACATAATAATGATCGATACCTTCTCTACCGTTATGTGTGAAGAATACTTGCTGCAAACTAAAGAAGAACGCTTTTTCAATATATGAAAATGTTTACAAAAGGATTCCGAAAGCTACCTTCTACTCTTCTACAGATAATGCCTGTCTTGACTGTTTTTTTCTCAACCCCAATCTTTCATTAAAAAAGAGAATTTTCTTTTTTGTTCGTTGCCATCACATTGTTTTTACTACGGAATATTTACCCGTAACCTAAGGCAATTTGCTGAAATTGCATGTATTATGTTAAATACATCGACCATATATTCCGGGTTTTGTTACATTACGTTGACTTTTAGGTTCATTGCCCTACGAGCCAACCGTTTCACGAAAAAAAGAATTGATTCGCTGCAATATAACCCAATTATTGGTTTTAAAAGAAACACAACGAAGACAAAGGTTTTATTCATTCAAATAAGAACAGAATAATAAATTGGAACACTAAAGATAATTCTACAGTATCTTTTTTTTAATTTAGATGGTTCTGATTCGAAATTTAAATAGAGAGATATAAAATTATGTTCCTTGTAATAAAGAGTTTTATAGTCAACATAGACGCCAGACTGAAACCCACATCCTAACGTTATAAAAACATCCGTTTACTAAATATTGTAGATTAAGCTGGCAAATTTTTTCCAACGACGGAGGATTTAGTAAATACTGTAAATATACACTTTTACCTTTGTACCTATATATTTCCTCTATATTAAGTCCTGTATATACGGTAGGTAACATAAGTATGTTTTTTAAGATATTTTTTGATTTAATTCAGACAAAAATAAATTTCTTCTTTTACTTTTAATCACTAAAAGCCAGTTCAATAAACTAAAGTACACGTCCTGTATATCCAGACATGACTATGTGAATATAACTTGTTACGGTGTATATTCTTTTGAATAGATAACAGGTTTTCTCTGTCCGTTAACAACATATTTAAATCTGCTTATCGAAGTTAGTCAGGTAGGTATGTCACGTAAGATCTCAGGTATGTATCGTATGTTCCCACTACTTATATGTCCCTGGAGTGCAATGTTCAATTGTGAATAATTTTCTAGCACATGCTAATATACTCTTAATATATGTTATACGTATGGATAGTATGTCTTTATTTATATTTTCCCAGCATTTTATACAACTTTACTAACTAAAATTGTCGACACTTCAACATTTTTCGTATTTAAAGTACAAAGTATACCTACAGGATATTTCACGAAACTCGTCAGTTAAAATTTTTACTGATGGTATTATGAATGGAACTGGAAATTTTAGAATATGCAGTTATAGGCCCTACCTGCCTAGTGATACAAGAATTAGGAGTCTAATTGCAAAATTTGAGCGCACTGGTTCTGGTTTTGATATCTAGAGGCTATTACGAGAACGTAATGTTCATTCAGCTGAAAATATCGCTAAGGTGAATGAAAATGTGACCGTCATCGTCATCGGTCGCAGCAATTGGGCATTTCAAAATCGACGCCGTAACGAATTATGACAAAAGACCTTCGTCTACGTGCGTACAAGATTCAATTGACCCAAGAAATGAAGCCTATGGACCATCAAAACCGCCGATTGGATCTTAGAGCAGGCTGCCCTTGATAACGAATTTTATAAACGAATCAAATCCAGCGACGATGTTTCTAAAAACTAACAATTTAAATCTCCAAGTTACTGTTAGGACACCCATTATAAGTAATAAGAATATGGGGAAGCACCTAAACTGACCTAAAGCTTAACAACATGTATTTCTATAACATTAAGAATCTTTGTGATCGGTGCAATTCTCGGTTGCTGCTTGTACGCCTTAAAAGTTGATGTCCCCATTTGAAAACAAACAATCGCGGACAGGTAGTGTAAATTCTCTTGAGATCATTCAATATGCTAAGCCATGAGAAGAATACCAATAAATGAAGCAATTCATTCCATGCTCAATGCGGAAATATTATCGAGACTAGCCCTTTTTTTTCCGACCAATGGCGCGTCCCCCTATCCTGAGTTTTCTATTATCGGAAAGGTCTATCGCCTCCCGTTGACCAATTTGAATCACCCCTCGCTCGAAACAAATTTCGTTCGAAACGTAGGAATTCAACGGAATGGGAAAATCGTCGTACACTCTCCGGTGTATTGCGTATAGTACATACGTGTGATATTTGCCCCCTCTGTTTTTCATTAAATCGGCCGTTAGAGAACGAATAACAACGCAGGGTAAAAAGACCGTGGGATATTCTTACGCGTAACAGCAGTTCCCATCGCTCACATACTCGCAGTGCAAACGTCAATTTGAGGAGGTACAACTACATCCAGCTGAAGCTATATTAGAATGGCAGGAAGAGCGGTGGCGGTGTTATTCGGTTTTTACGTCGTTGTACAATATATTAATACATAGATATTAGTACAGGGTGGCGCATCGCATTTGCGTCGGTTTACTTCCGAAAAGCGATAAAAACATTTTAAAATATCTTTTTTTTGGACCAAGTAGATTTTGATATATACTAGGCGAATCAAAAGATAATTGTGAAAATTTCAATGCAATACCTCGTGTATTACTGCATATTTTGATAGTATAGGCTCAATAAAGGCAAGTGTTATGTTTCCTATACCTAATGAAAATATGCTTTTCATTTGAGCTATCATTAAAGTTACATAACTTTCTTACATTAAATGGAATATTCATTACCGTCTTGGAAATATTTTCATCCGCAAACAATCCGCCTACAATTTGCCGTTTAGGCATTTTGCCAAATAAATTTAAAACATTCATCTGTGTAAGACAAAGTTCACTCTTCAAAGTTATTTCTCAAATACATACCCGATAAAAGTCTGTTGTTCCAAGACTTTCATTCCACTTTTATATTGGCGGTTCATGTTTTGTCTCCCCCTTGCAACGACTAAATATCGATCTTCCCGCATGGCAACAGGTTCGGCAAATAAAAGGACAGAACCGCGTTAATTGGAAATGTCCATCATAAACTAAAATAGAAGTAATAAAATCTACCTGCGAATCCTACAATAATCCAAGTGCACTGCTAAGAGTAGTAAAAAGTATAGACACATCGTCTCAGGGGGAGACAAAACATAAAAATGTCACTGTACATTTATACAGAACAGCCTGTATATTATTACGGTTTTGATTTCTCAATTTAAAAATAAATCAATGCAATACGGGTTTCTTATGTCTAACAGATTTTGAAAAATTTTTAATTTTGTCGCCAATAACCTCAAAGCAGAGATATTTATATCCTTTGATAGATTCTGAATATAAATGCATTTTGATCTATAAAATAAATCGGATAAATATTCATAAAAACAAAAGAGCTTTTCTATTCGATGCCAATCACTTAAACTTGGCAAGGATTTAAGTGGCCATCTTGTAGGAACAGAAGACGTATCATTATTGACACATCTGCTGAACTTACTAGGACCTCTTACCTACTCGATTCCATAAATCGTAAAGGTGGTAAATATTAATTCAGTTAGGTATCTGCATCTCATGCGAAAGTATCCTTCCCAATCGCTTTGCAGTTCCGCGTCTTGATACATACCCTCTACCGTACTACGTTCCGTATAAGAATAAATTATTTATTCTTAAAAGAGGGATTGGATGTTGTTATTATTGTAAGTATCGTTCCCTTTTGTATGCTATTATCCGCAGGTGTAATAGCACCCCTATTTTCAGAGGGTATAGACCGTAAACCTTAATCAGACATCGCAAATTCTACAGAATAGTAATAGGCACAAATATATCGTATTAATTGTGTTAAGTTATGTATGATGGCACGAAAGCAAACTTGATACGCGGTAAACCTGTACGAAAGTAAGCCTTGTGTACACTGCCCATACTGCTACGTCGCTTGCAGCCGTCCAAGTATACTTTTGTCCCATCGTACGTACTGCATTTTGCAGTCGATAGAACCCGATGAATGCGAAGTGATGAGCGGGATCGAATGACTTTAGAAATCAAATTAATCGAAATCCAAAGCGGATATTTACAAAGAGTTGTATTTTTCAGGAAACCAGACAGTTCTAATTATTTATTATGCGATAAGTTCATATACAAGGCTCCTATTTATTCGCATACTGTGTGTAACGTAAAAACGAATGCGGTGCATTCGAAAAGTCGGTAAGGGAAAGATTCGAATGCAAATTCGACTTTGTATTCATTGACTTCTATCGACTGCAACATACAGTCGTTATGCCCAGCGCTTTTTTTTCCACCTTTTTTTCCACTTAACCACCATTTCAATAAAAAGGAAAAGGAAACGTATTATGTACATATTCAAATTCGACCAGCTATGCGCGATCTGGAGCGTGGGAAAATTCATATTTTTCTTTTTTTTCTTCTTGTAGATTTGCCTCTGGTGAAAACGTATTAAACAGGTCAGAAATTCTAAAAAGAGGATTGTGTACCCTTTTTCCAGTTCGTGTCCTGTCCCAACCTGTTCCCATCTAACAACTTACGAATAAATATTGCACCTGTATAAGATGGCAACAATAAGACGTCTAAACGAAACCATCCGCCCCTAGGGTGCACGGATTTTCGAATAAACGCGGCCGTACGAGCATTTTTGATGAAGAACATCCAGGCCGTCCAAATGAGGTCATCTAAAATGATTGAAAAAAATTCACGATATGGCGAGGCTGTGGATATATCAATTGACCGAGTGCATAACAATGTAACAGCTCCTTTGAATAAGGAAGCTTTCCGCAAGATGACGCACATGTGTCAGCCTTAAAAGAATAACTTTTGGCGTCGATTCTTAATTGTTGTCGACATGGATTCACCACAGCACACCGGAGACCAAAGACTGGGTTTTGCACTATTTATTTCGCATGTCGATTTTAGTGTACTGCTAAGTTTTCAGAGTTTTCCAATGGATACTCTTTTCTATATATTTTTTCGTGGTTCATTACTGGGTATTAATGAAAGTTCCTTAAAAAACCTAAAACTAACGAAAACAACCCGCATTTCGACTTCAATTAGAATTAATATTTTGAAGACTTTTGTATGACCAGAGGAGAGAGTTGCAAGAATTGAGAAGTGAAATTATTCTAAAGATTTAGAGGGGGGCTGGCTCCTCCTGGCCCCCCTCTGGCTACGCCCATGTCATAGGGTGCTAGGTTTAACCGCAAAGCTTCAGAATTAAATTATTAGGCGTTCATAATGGTTTTTAGCGAACTGATTCTGAACCTTAACGGTTCCCCTCGTTTATTCACGGTAACGAAGAGATGTTTTCTCGGTAATTTATAATTATCTCACTTTGTATAACCTTCTCAAAAATCAATATTTACGGACAATCCACCCGATCCCTAATTGTACATATTGAAAGAGGTACTTATGGAAATTCAAGGTAAACGTGATTTAATTACAAAACGGGGAGCGCCAAATGTCTTCCTTGGATCGTTGAGAAAGAAAAAAGAGAGAAGTCAAAAAATACGAAGAGAGATGTATCAAAAACATCAATGAAAATAAAACCAAACGGCGGGAAAGAAAAAAAAATCATGATCATGATCAAGGAATTCACGCACCCTACACGGTCAGTGACGTAGCACCACGTGGGGTTTGGGGCGAGAAAGAGCGAACGACGATGAAAAAGACAGCGATAGATCAATAACCGGGATCTATATGCTGCTCTAATAAGATACCTATTAAGATGCGACATAAACTTACACGTAACTAGTAAAACTACACTTATTTGGCGAGCTCTTTTCACTCGGACCACATCCGAAGATGAAACAACGATTCTATCGATTCTGGCCGGTTAAAATTTAATCGCGAACTGTAGCTACAATTAACATTTGTTTCTAGTAGGATAGGTAAAAGCTTATTATTTCATGGGCGTTTGCATACAACGAACAAATTGCCTACGCGAACTATAAATTACGACGTCCTTGTTTTGTACCTGCATCCACGTAACATAATTAGCAACAACACATCGGATATTTCGCAAAACTCTGTTTAGATTCGAGAAAAGAAAGCGATTAAGTGTTCGCACACAATGCACATTTGATTTCTACAAGTAATTGAAGCTTATTTACCTAATAGTTAAGTCGACCTTGTTGTTTTTTCTAACTTTCTTGTTAATAATATCGGAGCAGATGATCCCCGGATCTATTCACTTCACTGCACTTGCAAGACATCGCTTTTTCTTCAAATTTAAATATCTGCCACTTAAATATAACCTTACAGATAAACTTTCTATCCTCCGAATATCATCTTCGCCAACTACACAATTATATTGCACTAATTGCCCGTATATACCAGCGAGCACCAATTCACTTCTGATTATTATTTGGATGGTAAAAATCGCCAGAAAATATTTTTTTTCTTTCAATGCAATTCGTCCAGAGGCGGCACCAAACGAGATGTACTTGTGCGATACTCTAATTTAGACAATACGCGAGATCAGAGCGATGAGAAAGAAGACGTTATTGGCATCGTCCCGGGAGAGGAAAGGAACGCGTGACTTATGTTCTCACTCGATCGTGCGCCACTTTCGAAATCCGCCGTCTTTGTCAGGTGCTGCGTGGGAGATCGACTCAGTAGTATTGCTCGATCGTTGATAAGAACAGCGATTTTGGCGCGGCCTAACCCGCTTTTTAGTTTTTGTTTTTACGTAGGTAGGAAAATGAATTCGTCGCGCCATCTCTACACTATCGAAGGAATTTTATTTAGATTTCTGTATATTAAATTTGTTTGGAATAATAGTAATAATAATAGCTGTTCTTTAGACTGATTTTACAAAATGTCAATCTCAAAGATTGATACAGTAGGCAAGCAAAATACTAATTGCAAACTTGAGAGAAATGAAAGAAACACTCAAAAAATGTGAACGTCCTTGTGTGACACGTATGTATATGAATTTGACAGTTTTCGAAGTAGTTTAGTACTTCTAAGAAAGATCGTCATATGAGCAATAGAGAAATGAAACCATATTTATAATCAAACTATTAAAAAATAAAACAAATATATTATTTGAATTAAAATTAAAATCTTCTGAAAAAAAGAATGTGATTTGTAGCAATGCCAAGAAGTTTGCGACATAAACATTTGTCCATTTTAGTGCATGCTATATCTGCCGGTTGGGCAACAAGTCTTGCTTATTACTGTCAAAAATTGGGTATTTTCAGATATTTTTTGTATACTTTCTAATAACCACAGTGTCCAACTTGTAATTATTGCAAAATAGTTATTTATGTCGCAAGCCACGCGGATGTCGTTTGGAGACCTAGATTATTTAATAAAATCACTTAGTAAGTATTTGACAGATAAATATTGTTGGTAATATGTATCCTTGATAAAAATAATTTAATAATTATTGATTATTTGATAGAGTAAAACAACTGTTGATATTGTCCACAATATAATTTAATCTGTAGCCGTAATCATGCCATTCATTCATTAATCCCATAATTCCGCAGGTATATCCTCCCCTTTCGCAGCCCGCACATACATATTCCTATCCACCCTTGTAACTTGACAGATCTGCCACATATTTTCGGCGGTTTCCATCCGGTGCGAATCCTGAAACGTGTGACAAGTAACGATGCATTCGGGTCCAAAAAACGTAGGTATCCAATTGTTATACTCCACGGCAAGATTTCTACCCGAAGCCGTATGCTTGATGATGACCGTCGTGTCAGGGGCAAAGCAAGACCCTTCGGTTTCGTATCGATACTGCGGTTGCCAATGGAGCAATTTAAACCGGCAATACATATCGGGACTTTGAGTTAGACGAGGCACGAGATGGTTACCGAAATTGTCGTAGGTGGCGTTCTCGCATTGGATGTACAATGGCGTGCAGATTCCCGATTCGCATATCTCAATGTAGACGTCCTCTCCGTAATTAACGCATTCGCCGTTTTTATCACTTTCACAACCTCTGAATATGAAAGCGTTCCTAATGCAGGGTAGCCGATCCGGCGACGCTGTCAATCCGCAACCGTGCATGAAATGCGTTCCGTAATCTATATCGCGTTCGTTGATTAATCCGCTTAAGTAGAGCCCGTATTTTCCGCAAGGTTTTAACGTGCTTGGAATAGCGCTGGCTTTTATCTGATAGAGTCTTCCGTATTCGACGAAAGGTCTTTCTTTAGCCAAAACTACCGGTTTTAGCAGGTTCTTAAGCATTGCTCTCGTCTTTTCCACAAGCAATTCGCATCTTATCCGCTTCATATTCGTCAATTTCCCCTTTTCCTCCTTTAAGAAGAGGTCCTCGTTCCAATTTTCCATGCGTGCAGGCAAGGCGAAGATGTGCCGATTCTTGTAGTGGCCGTCCTTTTCTATCATATCCCGCTCCATGTTGAAGTCAAATTTATCCATGTAATGTTTTTTCGATTACCTCTACAAAATAATAAGTAATATGAATTACGTTCCAAAATCAGCTGTCAGTATTGTTTCCTCTGACAATTTATTCCGAAATAGTTATGAGTACACACACTAATTAACACAGGCTGTCTCTGGTTGCGTCGAGATCATAAGAAAAACGAGCTTTTTCCAACAAAAAAGGAGCAATTAACTTAAGGTGATAGCTTAATGTTGACAGATAAGGAAAAGAATTTGATTGGTCAAAAGCATCAAGAGGAAAGTTAGTTCATCCACGCGATGATGCTGCTAAATAAAATTTTAAATGCAGTCTATGTGTAGAAACACGTTTCATCGATAGTTTTAGTTCCTTTTGTAATTTGACGCTCAAAATGACAACCTGGTAATAAAAATATAACGGTATTAATCAAAATTAACACAATTATTTTGTGTAATTTTAGAGACTTCTTTTTAGGAAGAAAATATATAAAACCCAAAAAAAAAACTAGTTTAGATAATTTAATTACAATTGGTTACATGAACCTTGGAGCACCAAGGTTTATAAGAGTATAAATAATAAATATTAATTTAAGATTAGAAACTCCAGTTATAAAAACTTTTGAATCTTCAGAATCTAGTTGCTAGGATAAAGAGTTCTTTTTAATAAAAATTACTATTTTAACCAGGTTTTGATATCATTTCATATCTAGAACAAAGAAAATGTTATAAAAATTATTATATTGTCAAATTTTGCAGTTATAAAGTTCAAACAATTATTTTTTTATTTTATTCCACCGGAAATCCATCGAACTAGTGACATCAAATGCAAAAATGCACATTATACATATTTTGTCCGATGGATTTAAAAAGGTGCCCATATACTACAGAAGCAAACTGTACTGCCTCTGGTAGCCTGGAAGAATAACCGATCGTATTGGTTTTAATCTTATTTCTTCAAAATTGACTGGTACTTCTAAAAATGCAATAATATTGAAGGTATTGTGTTCAAGAATCTTTCAAAAATGTGTACAAAGCTTTTTTCCTATCTGTCACTATTTACGAGAAATAAAGAAACTGAACTGATTTCAAAATAGTTTATCCTATACTTTAGGGACATTCTACATGTACTAGAATGAAAACAAAGACGCCATTAATATTAATTACTTTATAAAGCTTTTCTTTTTCCAATGTGTACACGTATTACTTCATATATTTATAATTATTTATATAATAGATACTTTTTTATACAGTTATTACTAAATATTTTAAATATAAAAGTTGGCAAACAACAAATCCGAATCTATCTTTCTCCTCTTACACCTTACTTACATACATCTAGAATATTCACAAATATAATCCAAGTTATTAAATAATTCATTTATCCGTTTAGTTATCTTCATTTAGTTATTTATATAAATTTTATTCCTTAAAAATCTCGTTTTAATTTCATTAATATACACGCGTTTATCGGTTCCATATATCTTCCATTGCTTTGGAAGTGGTGAGCGTTTCCGGTAACACTTTTAGACCCTTCATCGTTTCCAGGTAGAACGTCAATTCGGATGTGACGACCCCGTGTTGCGGGCCGCCGTTGTTCCTGATGTTCATCTTCGTCAATTGTTCCCGTAACCGTATTTTGAAATTATTGTGTACTACTTCGTATAAGTCGCCTACCTATAAACAGAACGATCAAGTATTGGTTCGATTATGTTTACTTTTATTTATTATCTATAATTAATTTTACACTCCGCACCACAGAAGATTAATTGATAAATCCGGGGCAGCTATTTCGAGGATACGTCAATCCTCGAAAACAGTTCGATACTTTTGTGTTGTTTCCCATACTATCCCATAGTCCTTGCTATAATTATTGTTATGTGTTTAGTTTAAATGTTAAAATACTTTACTGTACCATGTCAGTAACATTTGTACTTGATGTAAGATGTGTTTTACATCAAATAAAGATGTATTCTTGAGAAAAACGGGTCTTATTAATTCAACCCAAATTAATTTGCGTCAAGACAATGTAAAACCACCAACAAAAATTACCTGTTCCTCCGGCAGAACCGGCCCTACGGCTTCGTAAAGCTTTGTCAGATGGCGCGAGACGTTCCTGAACGCCTTCGACGGCACCGGCGGCTTGGCGTCCCACTCGTTCAGCTGATCTCCTAACAGTATGTTGATTATCGATAGGATCTTGCTTTCCAGCTGCTGGATATGATTCCCAATATCGCGTTCGACCGCGTCCAAGCTGGGAATCATGTCGTTCGAGATCGAAGCGAAATGACCGCGAACGTGAGGAATCAACCAGAGAACCAACTGCAAAGCGCGCGAGGTTAAGGCCAAGTTAGTGGTGGTGATGGTCTTCAAACCGGCAGTCCGCAACGCACCCGCGCCTAAAACCAACTGGCAGGATCTCGAATTGAATGTTCTGAGGAGTTCGGACAAGTTCCTGCCAATTACCACGGCTAAAATCGGCAGATCGTAAGCGCAAACGCAATATTCACTCACTAAACGAATCAAAATCAGAACAGTTCCAACCGTTACGTACTCCTGGTTGCCGATCTTCAAAGAATTTGCCACCCTATTCAATAATTTCTTACCGCTATCTTCAACGGGCGAACTCGGAATGGACTTCAAAGTCTCCCCGGAAGCAATCTTATCCACCAGAAGTTGGAATTCCGATGGAACTTCCGCGGTTTTCCATCGCTCGGCATCTAAAAGCAATGTTAGCTTATGTTTCCGACCACTATGGAACTTATGGACGTAATTTCCGGCTTGGATCTTGAACGCAGCCTTCAAGGCCGGACTCTGCCGCCCGCAAATCTTCTCGCAAAGTTCGGTGAAGCTCTCGACGATGTCCGAGAGCTCCATGATTTGATTCGCAGTGATGTTTTGCTTGTCGGATTGCGTGCTGACCAGAGAAGCTAACCGTTCGTGACAATAGTCACAAACTGACACTAGGAGATCGCGTAGTTTCACCTCTACCCTGCCTAGGTCTTCTAGGCTGAGGAATTTATCTGTATTCGGAGGAAAATCGTTATGTACGGGGAGGCCAGCGCTCATCTCTGCTGTACGCTTGATGACGTCATGAACAGCTTTGACCCGCTGTACTAATTTACCTGCGGAAAAGACAACATAAAGTACATTAAAAAAGCGAAGGAATTTTGATATGTTTTTATTTCAAAGCAGTAACAGGTGCATCAGAAGACTCATGGAATACACACAGTATATTGCACTGTATTAACAATCCGGCTGCTTTTTTTAATATAATGAAATTTTATTAAAACTATTAATTTACATAATAGAACTAACTTCGGTTTCAAACGAGATAAGCGCAAATGTACATAGGAAAATAAAACAATGTGCAGGGTTCAACCCTCATTGCAGGCCGTCAACTTTTAATTCTTATATACGTATGTTAAAATCAAAATCTGTTTCCCTCTCGAATATTTATTAGGAGTAAATATACACACCCTACATTTAGGATATCGTAAAAAAAAATTGTTCGCTCGCTCCAAATAATTGCGAATTACCGAGTACCGTGAAGTCCACAAATAGAAATACTATGCAAAAAAATCCATTCTAAATAGCTTGTCTGACGTAACACCTGTCTCACGGGCTTGGTTCAATTAGGAAACGTGATAAAACGGGTAATCATGTAAAAGGTGTGTATGTAGACTGTAAAAATATTTGCTAGAGATTTATGAGATTGTCTTCATACTTCATATTTTCTGCTATAGCTTATTTGCCGAGCCAGGTTTATTGAGATATTTTGTTCAGAATTATGTCAGTGAACTTGACGAATTGACTGTGGGGCGCCCTCTATATACGATAATGGATATTGCAAAAATTGAAATAAAAGTAAATGCGTTTGACCTTTACAAAAATTAATAAAGAAGTCGTTACCTAAAGCTTCACTTGCCAGTAATAAAACCTGTAACCAATGTGATGAATCTAAACTAGGTGGGGCTTCCCCGGAACCAGTAAGACAATGCTCCATATCATCTTCAACATCGGCCAGTTGCTCGATAAGTAATTGCTTCAGCAATGTTTGTGCTGCAGTCACAGCTTCTTGTTTATATGTCTCTAAAAATTGCAAATGCTGTTGTCGTAACAGCCCTGCAACTAGGCTAACCAATTTCTCCCGCTCCAAAATACCGCTGTCGGGATCAAAGGGTCTATGAAGGTCGGCGGCTGCATACCTCTCAAATTCCGTACTCAACATCTTATCGATTAAGCGAGACATCTCTTTCAGTTGCGATGGTAAATGTCGTAGACTTGTTACCCCTGCTAATTTCTTAGCGAGGACTTCTTGGGTGCTTGAAATGAGTTCTAACGCTGCTACAAAGTCTGATGAACTTAATAGTAACTGCAATGTTGGTTGGGTTTGTAAAACCACTGACATTAGTTTTAATTTGTCTAAAAGTTTCAAGTGATTACTTCTCGACCGCCCCATGGCTAATAATTTGAGCGAGTCTTTTGCCAATGTCTTATCAACGTTCTCAATTTTTTTCCTTAGCGCACGCACCTCATTACATGCAGCACCCATTTTTTCCATTATTGTATCATGCGAGGTCATCGCATGAAAAAAAGCACCCGATTTCTGCGACACTTGTTTTGCTATATGCACCTCAACTATATCCAAATAATGACTGAGTTGTTCTTGTAATAATCTCCCACTTTGATGATTCTTGTTATCGTTCTTATTATTATTACTAGTACTAATATTCGGAAACACTTCGTTAAATACTGCTGGTTCGTTTAGTGGTAAAGAAGCTTTTAAATATATCTCAGGTATAGTGTCTATCGAAGCGTCTATCGTAATCTCGTTTTTACTCCTCGCTTTTATGTGATTGCCTTCGAATTTCGTGTGGGATAGCTTTCTATGTCTTCTAATCCTTCTGCCGACCTTTTTTAAATACGATTCGAAGTGTGAGTAGGTTATGTCGGGTAGGAAGGGACTCTTTTCGATGTCCACCTTTTCCACGAACGTATCGCCCCATGTTTTCACGAAGAAATTCGACTGTTTGCCACGATTCGGATCGTTTAAAACTGCCGGTAAATTCTGCGCGGCCGAGTACACCGACCACTGCTCGGCCGCAGCTGTTTCAGACATTTGTCCCTGCCAGCACTATCTACATTTGTGCTTCATGTTGCCCGGCAGAACTTGGGGAGCACGTAACAAAATCAGATGGTCAGTTGACAATTCACATTTTTTCGTTGACTTTCAATCTGTCAAATGTCGAAATTTTTGATAAGAGCAGGCAGGACAACCTCGTAAAGATTTTAGATCCTAATATTTTTTTTTGTTCATTAGGTACAATGCTACCAATTTTACATTTGTTTGCTTTTTAACATTTAATTTTTGATATTTTAAACTTTAAATTCTTCAAGATTTTACATTATAGATCGATAAAGTAAATCCAATCCAAGCCATAACAATTTATTTCTGGAAGGTAGTTTTAATTAGTTAAATAAACTAATTTAATATACACAGTTTTCATATTTTCTATTGGATTTACTAACAGGGTATTCTCTTGGCTGCCCTCGGATAGAGTAAGTGTATATGTATCCTTTCTTAACATATAGAGATGAAAAAAATACATATACATTCACTATGCCCAAGAACAACCAACGCTGTATACACTTGCATAAATTTTGTACTTTTCAAACATCAATGTTTTGAATATCGAATTCTTGTTTTAACATTTATCAAAATTATTTCAGATTGTGCTCGTAACAATTATAAACTATATTTTAAATAAAATGTACACATATATACTTCAATAAATCAAACAGTTAAGTAATAAACACATAAGTATATTAGAATATTCGGTCACCGGTTGATGATGAGGACCATTTGTGTCCTCGAAACGGCCGTCCCGGGCTAATTATTATATTACTATATAATAAATTAAACTTGTGGTGCAGAGGATATAATGCTAAGATAGCTTAGCTTCCTCATGGTGTTTCTAGGCATTTTCTGATGTGTTCTGTTAATAAGTAGGGATTTTTATATATTATCATCACTGCCGCTATCTGTCCCAGGTTCTTCAATTGACTTAAAATTCACAATGTGCAAATTAATCCTTCTTTTTTTAAATGACATATAACCATAGTACCGCAGAACACCACAAATAGTATTCTGCTCACCTCAAATTGTAAACCTGTTTGTCCACTTTTTTGAAAATGATTCTCCTTGATTTATTCACAAATCTTTCCAGCGTTCCTTGTGACAGGGATTTGATGATTGCCCGTGTTCGACAAGACATTCAAAGTCCCTCAAAGCACGACAAACAGCTTCGATAGACGATTTCATTTGAAACGTGTTCACCAATATCTTGCCGGCAATATAAATTGGTAGTATGGCATTCGCGATTCTTTTGACATGCTACAAACGAGATTAGTCCTTGTTGTCGGAATTGCTAACATGAATCTTAAAAAAATTTCAGCTTAAGCAGTGGCTAGTTATGCTGTCGCTACTTGTTACGGCAAGTGTAATACAAGAAAACAAATTACAGCTTTTCCAGATTGGTTGCGAGTAAACTGTGCTTACGAATTTAGCAATCCTCCCAATCGCAAACTTCTACGGATAGGAAATAAACCGAACATTTTTGGCTTATATTTTTTATTAAACATATCGTCACCACATTGGTAGTCAGAATACGAAACCATCTTCATCGACAACACAAAAATAAAAGAATGACTAGTGACATATCAGTTAATCTCCTTTTGAATGGAAAAGAAACTTAGCATTTCTATCGTTCTCAAAGTAAGTACATACTTATCAACAATAAGAAAAAAATAAGGGTAGGTGTAAAACATAAAACTAACAGTAATCCTAGATTCTAGCTTAACATTCTATCCTTTACATATTAGCATAGTTCATTCTAAATTGACGCGATAGATGACAGGCGAAAACGATTCCCAACAGCTGAAACATAAATATAATTGTTAAGATTGTAATTTAGGACGGTATTTATTTTTTAAGAGGGAACTATTTCCCGAACTTTGTACGTTCATTATCAGAATTACAAACCGCTTACGTATCTTAATTATCGTTTGTAAACATTGGTAGTTTGATAATTCTTAACCTATGCAATTTTAATTGAAATTAAATTACAAAAAAACAGTTATTTACAGCAAATATGTTGCTCTTGCAGTTACTAATTAATATGAAATTTACCATTGGTGGTATTTATTGGTGGCTATTACAAAAGACGAAATGAAATACATTCTAACGTGATCTACCTGAACTACTGCAAAACCAATTCCAACGCCTCCTATCGTCAAGGCGTGACTTCTGACGTAATCGCCGAAAGCGTCCAAACAACCGGTATGGAAAAGATTTTCAGATTCTGAAGTGCATTCGGCCATACCAATTGTTCCATAAATATGAGAGCAGCAGGTTACTGGTACAGTATCGTTAGCAGTATGTAATTCGATTACCCAGTCAGTAGCGTTGTGTACACCGCAACATTTAAACTAGGAAAAGAAACGAAATGGGAGTAAATCAATACATTAATTAAGTTGGTAACAATCTGAATCTACGGCGAATATTAATTTATGGTATTAATAGTTGTGGCTTACTTCTGGCTGTACTGTGTCCCACATTTTCGTGATTTGTGTCCCATTGCTCGTATTATAGTGGTTCATCGATTGTTCTAATTCGGATGACAGAAAGTCAACCGTTTGGCTCCTCAAAGCATATCCGGCGATGCCAGCTGCTAGTTGAAGGATAAAGACCAATATTAACAGTGTAGAAAACTAAAAATGTAAACAAGAACAAGAAGGAAAAAGTTTAATACATGATACAAAGCAACATAGTAATCTAAAAATTGCTAGAACGTATACTTACAGTGACCAACATACAATAGTTATCCTTTATGGCTCCGCAGCATCCAAAGAACGCGATAATAAAGATGATAATGCCGATGGCCATAAGTAGATTAGCCGCCGAGAAGTATTGGTCATCCAAAAACGTGTCATATTCGACATAATAGGCTTTAACGCTAGCACCGACGCATAATATTGTCAGGCCGATTATCTGAAGATAACAGAAAAGCTAGTATTAGAGACCTTTAGTGTAACAACACTGATCCTGTTTAGATGACACTAGTGTTTATACTGCATTGAAATGGGTGCCTGTGAACCCTTTTTATACCAGAATCAGACCACACAAATCAGGTGTCGCAAACATTGTGGAACCTCTTCTTTCGCAATCTCTTAAAAGATCACCGTGTATACGTAGCGGTTTATGTCATGGTCAAGCCTGCAGAAACGAGTACGCTTCACGAAATTACCAGAAACTAGACAGACTCGTGTTTTGTCGACTCTCGGGGAAACCAGTAGGCAACATGAACCCATTCTCATGAGGCGAATAAACACGAGTCTGGCAAGTCTCTGCTAATTTCGTGAAGCGCAACTCGTTTCTGTAGGCTTAGACAAGAAGTAGAAGAGAAATTAAAAATTTTGCAAACGTAGATGTATGTAAAATATCGCATGTCCATGCAAATATCGATCTTGCAAAAGTACATTAGGTACTGCAACGGTAAGTTATCGTGAGAAATTATGTTGTTTGTTGATAAAAAAAAAATACAAGGATTTTCACATAAATTAATTATAAAGAAAAAATATTCATATATTACCGACAACGATGATCCTTGTATACTTCACAGATTCGTTAAAGGACGAACAAATTGTTCTTCGACGCGGTTACTATATTTTGCCCCTATACTGGGAAACACACGTAACTAAATATATGTACACAAGCGCTATACGATACCAGTTAGTAATTAATTGTAGCAGTAGACGTAGAAAATTGTGTTCTACGTAGTGGCACATCTCTTTTACAATTGTTAAAATGATTACCTGAAATCGAAGTTGCATTAGGTCAGTTCAGCGAATTAAATATAGATGTCAGTAAGGTGAATATTTTTTTTACAATTATTTTCTATTAAAAACTGGTATAACGTGAAAATAATAATACATAATAGTAGGAATAAGTATAATTGGAATATGTTCACGTTATTTAAAAATTTTACAATTGTTTTGGAGCTATATAAAGTGCTTGATCTTTCATTTAGTTGTAACAAAAAATTGGGGGAAGCTCCAACATTCTGTATCTCTGTTGCGCTGTCCGGAATTACAACTGCAGTTATAACCACTTTATATATTTAAATTCCTCCTTAACTAATACCACTGCTAAAACTATTCTTTTCTGACCATATAGCTTATCTTATTTTTCAGTTCAATAAACATTCGTAATTATAACCACTTCGATATATTTACTTTCTCTTTCGCTGTGTTTCCCGTGTTTGTTCACACCTACAACGCAGTGTGTATGCAACTCAAAATTCGTCCTGGTTTAAAACCTTATTAATTTAAAATAAAAATATTGTAGGGGCCCTTGGGCGACCATGCGGCAAAGTTGTACGGTAAACCGCGTATTTAAAATATATAAAGAAATATCTATAAGGTCTTACTAAAACATACATGGCAACCATTTAAATATCATCAAGTTCGACATTTACGAAAAGAAGATCCTATTTTTTAGGATAGAGTATCTTGAATTGACAAAATATCAAGAAAATGCGAAATTTTCAAAATTATTAATACAAGGCAAATTAAATCGCAGGCTAGTACGGGAACAACATTTGTAGTTTTAATGTTTTTTTGGCGATATTTCTACGACGAAAATTTAACTAGGGAAAGGTATTTATATACGTACTTTGCAAAAATGTATGTGTAAAAAGCGCTAAACCATCTCCCAAGTGTATTCACATTCAACAACAACCAAAGAAGACATGCAAGACAGGGTTCGACTTGTCGTCAATGGAATATACCCTAATTTCGAAAATCGACGTGCCGATAATGGTGTTTTACATATGTAAGTGCATATGAATTTTTCGATAGAATTGAAAATTATACTTGATGGAAGTATTATTTGAAGAAATCGCCTTTTACTAATTTTGTCGATTGCAAATTTTATTAGCAAATTTAACCACTGTGTGTAATAGCTTCAATCTAATGATGCAGCTATTAATAATACTGACCTTCTACATTAGTTTAACGAAACAACTCTTGCATAACCAGCATAGTTTACAATAAACATGTAATTAAAGTTACTAATAGGAATTGTCTTTTTTTGAAAAAAAATCGAATTTCTTGTAAAATGGTAAAATTTAGTTATAGCTAATTGTGTACAATACTGTTCCAGAATTTCATCCAATTCCTGCATAACCGGAAGTGATGTGTCTTCCAAAATATTTTAAATAATCTCTGGATAATCGAATATCTACGTTCGCAGCATTGATTTTCTATTCCGCTTACTTCTTGAAATACTTCTGCTATAAGCTCAAAAACCCGTACACCGTATATGAAATGAAACATGTACATATTTCCAAGAAGACTACCAAAGGTGAAGTATTTATAGAGCGATATAAAAAGATGTTCATTTGAAGAATTGATAAGAATATGTTGATTTCAATATATGTGTGTGAATCATGAGACCATCACGTTAAACGAATGTAATCGGGATATCAAGCTTGTAGTGGGTACTTAACATCATTTAAGAGTCTAGATATCCTAGATATCAGACATGAATCACTCTCATCTGACAACCATATTCCGTGAACACCTTACAATTTTAATAACGCAATAGTGATGTGCAATTAATTACGATCAACTTAAACGGCATCATGTATACCTTCTATTACAGATTAAATTGATCTCTCTATGTATATTTCAAATATCAAGTAATCGTATTTATAACGATAACGTTGGAAATCCAGTAAAGTATAGGATTTCATGATAGGCACATATCGATGGTTTCGGATGAATCAATATGATAATTATCTAGACCAGTTTATCCAATTTTCTTGTTTATCTGCCAATTCAATGAATGTAAGATAGAAAAGCTGTATACATATATACTGTTGTCTGGTAAATGACGTAATATCGTCATTCCTAAATAACAGTGAACTAAAAGAATTTAACCGAAGAAACTTTATTGTGAATAAATAATTGCCAAACACTTTTAATTCTTTCGTCTAGATTAAGCTAATTTATCATTATTATAACAATATACGTATATGTTTATGTACGTAATCGGTTTAAAATTAAAAACTATATTTAACACAATTCAACATTCAAATTAAGTGAAATGCTAAAACTTCTCAAAGAAATATATGAAGATATGTAATATAATTAGTACATAATAGCGCGAGTGTACATTAATTTACATTTTAATGCTACCTTTTAATGCCGATTTTCGAAACAACTAAAACGGGTTTTTCCTGACTTATTTCATTATTACGGGATTACATAAAACAAAATCAGTCGCATTACATTTCGTACAGGTACAGTATTTAATTTTAAATCTGCTCGTTTGGCTTTCATTTTATCTCTGTGTATACGATAAATTACCAGCAAGAAACGTAATCAATATGAACAACGCAAAAGCATTACCTTTACATCTTACAAATACTTTTATAATCGTCAAACACGTGACGTGCAATTGTTGTTGTTTGACTTGCTTGGTTTACGATTCATATACATACTTTGATATCTTTCTACTATTTGTTTTTGTAAATGTGAATGTACGGGGAAAAAATAATTAAAGGACTGGCAAACAACGCAAAAATATCAGCACACTCCGCACCACACATGTTTAATAAATAATTAGTCTAGTTTAATTAATTTATTAAACTTGTGTGGTGCGGAATGTGCCGATATTTTTGTGTTGTTTGCCATACTACGTCACAGTCCTTGCCATTGTCATTAAAGGACTGGATTTTAAATCATGTTTATCAATTCTTTTGTATTTCCAGAAAATAAAAGGTTGGCACATTTTACAGTTGTTAAACAAAACACATAATAAAACATAATTAACGTATCGTTTTGCTTTTGTTTCATTGCGTTTACAGTTGCGAAAAAGACGTAATCTACGAATACCCTCACGTAGGTAAAATGAAAATTCAAACAGATGAGCATTATAGGCCTGACAGACAACATGCAGGTTCTGTTAGACTGAACAGGAGACTGTACAGCGCTAGCAGAACTACGGTTCTCAGAAATAGGATCGAAATATTCAAAAAACCGCCGAAAGCGAAAGACGTGTGTTGTATGCACGCTCATCTTAATGGCTATTTATGAGCAGACAAACAATGTGATTCGTTTGAATGCCGAGATGTTATTGTAGAGAAACGCCTCTATGAGGCGCCTGGTCCTTATTTTCTTGAAATCAACCACAATCATCAACAGCGTTACAGACAGAACAACTTTGCGCCTTTCGTGAGAGATTTAAGAATTTTTTACGGCCGAACAGACAGGATAGCACGGCAATACATACAGTCAGAAGCACATAAGCACTAGTTCATGATCATTTTAGAAATATCAATAGAAATACATATTGTAACAAGCCAAACGTCCATATTAAAATGATCTTCACAACCAAATCTTCTTGTGTTTTTAGAAAAATTATTTTTTTTTTTATTTTCGATATTTCAGCAAGTGCCAAATATCACATCGATTTCTGTATATAAGAATATTTTGTGATTATGTTTTCTACCAGAAATGTATATAGAAATATTATGACGTCACGGGTGTTTCCGCGTGTATTTTGGGAATTGGGATTTTCCTTTTTTTTTTTTGTTAAAGGTAATTTGTAAAAAATTATATATGTTCTGTATTCCAGGATAGTTAAATTTAAAACAAATTAGAAACGTAGAAGAGAGAATAAAATAAAAAGACGTATATTCCTTAATTTTTCTTCTTAATCAGTTTGGTACTTCTTAATAAATAATAACAAATTGTGCAAAAGCATTAGCAGCAATAAGAAATTGTAACATCTGTCGTATTCACTTCCACGACACTACTTGTTAATCGCCTTTATTTTTTTTTTGAATAAAATACCCTTTACAGAATATAGTCTTTATTTTCAACTAACGCAGCTCTTAATAACCCTCATACCAACCTCTACACAACTAAAAAACAGTAATGCCAACTTCTTCATATCCTACTTTGGGTTACATCATAATGTTTCAAGAAATTAGAAAGTACCTTTTACCAACTACCGAGAAGACAGGGCCACAATTTTGGCGATTAATGATTACCTCTACTAACATACATATGTATAGTCACAGCGCTGGGGATGTACATATATAGCAGAATTTGAAACTTACGATTAGATGAATATATATAATAATAACAACAAATCATTGTTGTGTATTTCTAAAAACATAGAATTTATAATTTATCTTATAGAATATCCGAACTTTCTGACGGCAGTGTATGTGACATGTTTAATTTAAATCTAAATTTTTCTCTTTCGCAAAAAAAAAAAACAAACGTAAGCAAATTTAGGTACACGTCCACATTTTTTTGTTTTAATATATTGAAGTAAGTAGACTTAAAAGCTATAGAATAACAGTTTTTTTTGAACGATAAGAACCTTTTTGGTAATTTTTAACAAAAAAAGAAAAAAAACATGTTGAAAACAATACATATTTTCATTGAAACAGATAAACATACTTACGAAAAACACTATGTTAAAGGCAAAAAGCAGATATTTTATAGTAAAAGTACTCCACGAAAGAGTCATTTTCGTTACACCACGAAATATTATTGAAATCCGAAGAGCACAAGATTGCACAATACGTTCTCCACGCGTTCGGATGTCTGTGATACACTGCTTGTATTTTTGGGTTAAATAAAACCGAGAACTTTTTGTGTAAACGCGTGTATCGGTAACAGTGTGGAATTGGACGAATGCGGTGATCGCCTTATGCTCGCCTTAAATAAAGCCGATTTTCGAACGATCTCGAAACCTTAGATAGTTGTTAAAAAACTGCACGAGTGCTTTCCGATGCCGATTGCCCCTTCGCTATACGTTGAATGGGGAAAATGAAACTCCCCGCCTAGATTGTTGGAAATGCGTAGATAAAAGCTAAACCTAAGCAGCTGTTAGTGTTAGGCTAAATGGAACACTTAACTTAGGCATCCAAGTTGTTCGCGATTATCCCTGGAATTAAATTAGTGCGACCGGCTTTGAAAAATGTTATTCTACAGATGTCAAAAAATTGCAACCACATACGAATGTAAATTTAACTTAATACATTTTCTCCATATCTATCAATATATTGTTTTTTTCTTATAAAATTTGGTTGGTATTTGTGTGTTATTATATTTTATATGGCATTAAAGAAAAACCATCAACACCTTTTTTTGTTGGTATACTCGGCCGTCCACTGACCGATGTTAGTGCATTTATTTTTATGTCTATTCAGTTATAATTTGTCAACACATATTGCAAACTCACAAAAATAAGTATGATTTAGAGTAGTACTAGGGATCTTTTTATCAATCTTGGGACCTTGTTGTACAGAAGGGAACAATTATGTATGATCTGTAGACACTTTTAAAATGATTTATACATTAGTATTTCCCGTAATAAAGACCACATTGGCAAATATTGTATATCTTTTATTCTGGGAAACACCCACTTAAATTGGGCGCGAAATTTAAAAATAGTAAAAAAAAAAACATTCGTTACGTTATTAATATCATACTTTTATTTATTGACATAAACAGTAAATTATAAGATAAAGCAAAGTAGTTCACCGTTCAATATCCTTCACCTCAACCTTATTTACACAGTTTCGTAACCTTTACGATATTCGCTAGTCAACAAACAAGAACTTATGATTACAAGTAGCTAAAAATAAAGAAAATAATAATAAATAGGACAATCAAAGGCAGAAATGAAAAAGAAAGATTTACTTACTTGTATCATTGAAAAGATTAAACCGGAAACTTCTATATAATTCGAATGCTGTCTAACGAAATTCCCGAAAGTTTCGATACATCCATCTTCATGCAATAACGACTTTGTACCGTTTATAGAATACCCGTAACAAGAATTCGGTATTGTTAAATTGACTTTTTCCCAATCTCTTGGGCTCTTAGCGCCGCAACAGTTAAACTAAAAAGAAAGTTTGTTGATAACATTTCCAAACCCATCTGTCTAATGTCAATTATTGTCAAATGTGACTGTTAAAGAGTAAATAAAAACCATACTGTATTTTGAAGAGTATCCCATGCTAACCGGATGTCTGCGCTAGTTGTATATTTAGCCATGGTTGCCGGAAGTCTCTCTTGTAAATAGTCTTTGGTCTCTTCCTTCATGATATACCCAGCTAAACCGAGACCCATTTCGAAGAATAATATCAATACAAGGAACGTCGTGAACTGGGAATATATCGAAAATGTTGGCACGGATGAAACATTTTTAAAATAAGAATACTTACGATTAGACTCGCACAGGAATTTTGCGTTATAATTCCGCAGCACCCTATGAAAGAGATTAGTAAAATGATAACGCCTAGGATTATTAAAAAATCTGGAGCGTACAAGTATTGTTCGTGTACGAAAGGTTCATAACAATAGTAAAATACTTTAAGGTATACTCCAAGCGATGTTATTATGATGCCGGATATCTAAGAAAAAAAAAACGTAGTGTATTTGATTGATAAAATGTATTACTCTAACAATACATGATAAGTGTTTTCAATATAACATTTACCTGGTATAATGTAAACACTAGTTTCATTATTATTTTACGAAATTACTATATGCTTACCACGAAAAACAAATTCAATAGCATCACGCAGGACTTAATACACGAAAAACTATTAGAAGTGTGCATTTTTTGCGATGAAGGAAAAACTATGCCTAAGTAGATTCTTTAGCCAAGCTACGCTATAAATATTGCTTTAATGGCGACGTACGCTCCAAGATTGTAGAAATCACTCGGGCTGTTTTATAATTGATAAGAAACATTACTGCTTGTTGATCGTTTACCAAGTATATGTATGCCTGTTAAATTAAAGGCATCTCCCAATAATTGAGATAAACATAACAATAAATTATTAACCCAGTAAACGTCTCGGTTTCAAGTATCAGAGAAATTGTAATCATTGTCGTAATTGTAAACACAGTAGAGATTATTCTTTGCTGTTTGGTTAATTCTCCAAAGGTCTATGTTTTTAAATAATTCACTAATGTATACTGTGTAATTAAAAACTAAAAAAAAAAGGAATGTAACTTGAAATCCTAAATTATAGGAATGTTATTAGCTAATTTGATAATAAATTAACGTACTTGAATCAAATTTACCAGGACTTATTTTATCAACAATTTGTAAATTCTTGCTGTTACTTCGAAAGTTCCACGAGTATAGTGGTTTTTCTTGCTGAGATAATAAATATATAGAACACCTTATAAAATCTTTTACTGCACTTGTCTTCTAGAAGAAGCTTGAAGTCGTATGAGAAAATCGTGGTGGCTGACATTTGTATTTTAATTTCTAATATTATATTATCAAATATTCGTAGCGTTAATTTGAGATCTAAAGGGTTACTTACTCCTCTAGCTCACAATCTAGTTATTTAAAAGATCATTCTCTTACAACATTGCCAACGTTCATAATTAAATTCCATCGGATATTCGCACGTTAAAACCCGCGTACTCGTTATTTGTCTACTTTTAATTTAAGTTAACTTCAACCTTTATTGCAAGACTTCAAAGTATATTTTTTTATCTTAGATTATTGTTATATTAGAATTTGGTCGAGCAGGGGGGGCTGGTTAGGTTAATATTAAAATAAATAAAATCTAAAAAAGCGTGCTAAATTGTGTAAGAAAGGCTTGTTTCGCAAGGATTCTTAAATAATAATACCTTCTTCTTAAATAATAATAATAAATAAAAATAATACCTTTTATTTAATAATCTTCAAAAGAATATGTACACAATTATATCATAATAGTAAAAATACGCATTACCAATTACTAAAATTAAAACTATAACTATTGCTTTTCATTTTTTTCTTGTCAGGTTCAGCATCTTGTGCGCTATTGGCGGTGTTGCTACTGAAATGTTAAAGCGGCGAATAAATTATCAACGTAACAATTTTCGACAAATTAGTGCTAACCTCTTATTGATATTAGGGTGTATATACTTCCCCACCCCATTCTTATATACTGTAAGCGACTTTTGAGCTTGAATTTTGGCCCTTTTTGCCTGTTCCTCCTCTCTCTTCTTCTTCAGTTCTTCTTCTCTTTCTTTGTTGAGCTGCAATTATTATATTCCATTTTAATGTTTAATTAAACCCATTCTAACCCATGAAGTATACCTGTTCATCTGCTTCTTCGTAGGGATCCACAAATACTTGCGCTCTTATCAATATTATATCTTCTATCGGCCTATCTTTGTTGTCCACTTCGATTCGTTCCATCTCGCTTAACGTGTCCATACCGCCAACTACTTTGCCGAAAATTGTGTGTTTCCTATCTAAATGTTTGCAAGAACGGTAGGTAATGAAACTAAAAGAAAACAACAACTATTTTGAAAGGAATTATTAATTAACAATACACACGTACAATTGTGAACCATTGGTATTTGTACCCGAGTTCGCCATTGATAAAATGCCTCTTCCTGTATGTGACAAATTCTGCCTAAATTCGTCTTCGAATTTTCCTCCCCAAATCGATTTACCTCCTTTGCCAGTGTTCGTAGGATCTCCACCTTGTATCTATATCAAAGAAAGAATCTATTTTTCTGAACATTTTACAGAAAAACGCAAATAATACCTGCATATTACTGCGATTTTGGTTCAGTTATTTTTTCAGATAATTCTAGAATTTTGCCTCTCCAAAAATGCAGTAACATTCAGAACAGACTGTTACTCACAGTGTTGCCAACATAGTATAACAAACTGTACTACACGTAGGCTCAAAATATCCCATATTTTCTTTAAAAATCCCCCAATTTTAAAGTAGGTACATAGACCAAACTCTCAAAAATAGGAACATATTCTTTTGTCCCTTAGAGATCTGAAAAATCTTTCGAATTGGGACATATATCATTCAGGTTGGCAACACTGGTTACTCAGCGGCGGTTGGTAGACTATGGTTGCGATTTTCACGTGCATTTCCGTTGCATATCGTGTACATTGTACTATGCAGCGACGATACACGAGAAAATCAGAGCGTCGTAATTGACCTCCCATTTACGTCACCGTCAACCACTATTGCTGTTAATAAACGGTATAGTTTTTTAAACACTGGAGCTGGAACCTTTGATTGAACAACAGCTCTATTATATCCAACTTACAAGGAGCACATTTGGCTATCACAAAGGCTATCTTTAGCTTGACAATCACGATAGTGCCATCTGTTGCTGATTCATGTGACTAAGTTTCATTAAACTTACCATAAAATTACGTATTGATCTATGAAACTTAGTACCATTGTAATATCCATTAGCACAGTGTTTTATGAAATTCTCACAAGTCTTCGGGATGACATCACAGTATAATTCCAAGTTTAACAGGCCAAAATTTGTAATCAATCTGACATAACCTAAAATTTAACGTAAGAATTACTAATGAATTAATATGTTCTGTTCAATAGCGGACCTTTTTTCTTAACTCGTTCATATCGTACAAGGTCCTCGTGAATTATAGCAGGTTCATGTACCAATTGCGTCTCCATTACCGTAGATGTAAAGCTGGCAGCCACTCTACCAGTCGAATAATGGGCAGCGTTAAATTTATCTGCTTTCTCCATCGATGCTTTGGTATTTACCTTGACCGTAGGTTCTTTATAGTCCCTATTTAGTTCTTCCAAAGTATATTTTGTTTCTGGATTTATACTTTTCAATCGAGCTGTCGGGTCTGATTTATCTGCTAATTCATCTAAAAAAGTAAAGTTGTTAAGTAAGTTTCAAACATTTTACATATTCCAACCTTCAGTTTCAACACGTAAATTAGTTTTTACATGGTGGAACTTAGTTATATTAAATTTCGCCAAATTATTCGGGTCTTGTAGGATGATAATGTCTTTCCTGTCAAATGGTGAATCATCAACCAAATCTTTCCAATTCTTATTTTTAATATTCAGCTGCTCAATGGCCTCCATACTATATACATTCCCAGTTACGCCGATAACCGCAATATGTGAATGTTTAGTTAACGTCTTGAACAGAACAGGACAATGAATTTCGTTCTCCGCATTTCTATAAAAATTCAACTTAATAAGCGATTTCAACTCTAACGGCTTCCCTGTAACTGGATTTATCTTGAATTTCTTGAGGAAAGGTATAATAGCTTGTAAATCGAAAATATTTCCATCTTGGTCACAATAAGGGTGTTCCCAAGGTTGCAACGACACACAGCAATGATCAAAAGGTAAGCGCTTAAAGACATGTTCCTCTTCCGTTGTTCTTTCCCCGGACGCTTTCCCTCCGTATAAAGTGGTCCATTCAGTGTACGTTAAATATCTGAAATGAGATTATGAGAAGGGTCCGCAACGTTAAATGTATGACTTACAGTTTATCTTTTTGATGTTGGCGTTTTCCCATTTTTTTCCAAAAATTCACAAGTGTTCACTAGTATCTAAATCTATTATTACAATTATTGCACTTATTTCAGGTTAGAATCGGAACTGCCAAAGTTAATGATGAAAGATGAAATTTCCCCAATAGACGTTATTTATTCGAACTCCCGGTAATTTTAAATCCAACAATCTTTGTTTAAAACTTGAAGTTCAATACGAAACATAACGCATGCTTTCGTTAATCAATAGATGCAAAGTGCTCTTGATTCGTATTAGAAATTAATTGTGAGCGTTATAATTAGCAATCTTTTTTGCAAATTGATTTTTGTTTTTATGTGTTGTATATCCCTGCTTTCATCTGTCTGACTACGCCATGAGCCAAAAGTTGTGAAAAGGGAGTGTGTATTGTTTTGAGCTGTAAAATAGTGCAAAACAAACAGTAAGTAATACTTTTCACGGTACGTTACCATCTATCATGTTGAAAACATCATAACACGGTTCGCGGCGGACATTTCTTTGTACTTCCTATACAGTAAAAAGAAAAAAAACGCACTGTTACACGTACAGTACTATCACCTACCTAATGTATTTAGACAATGAATATCGTTGACTAAATTGTTATTAATGCCTGTATTGTCTAAAAAGATGCGTTTTACACGAATTTTTCGCGTATTTACTCTTCTGTTACGTGTAAGGCACAAAATGGCCGACATGGTCGTCGGGAATCAATTTTGATTTTGACTACCAGGCCTAGAGTCGCATTCCGCACAATTCATGAAGGTATTATCCGATTGCTACGCTTTACGGCAGTACGGCATTGTAATTTTGATTTTCTGTTCACTATTGTTAATCTACTTGTTACTGGAATTCCGCACGGCTCAAAATAAAGAAGGTGTCAGGTTTTGTGTTCAATATACAAAAAAATATGGTCTCCCTATCAGTGTTGTGAATTCCTTAGATTGTTGCTATTTTACGCTATTGCCATTGCCTTATCTGCATTTTGACTAAATGACAGTCGTTTTTTGTTTAAGTAAATAGCTTAATATGAGTGTATCATTATAATATATCTTTTAATTAGCAATTAGTAATCCGAGTGGATTTCATATATTGGATAAATCTTTTCAAAGTCAGCTTCTCAATCTTGCTACTTTCTGTACTTGTTAGGGAAAAAGGAATGCATTTTAATTTATGAACGAAATAAGATGTTGATTTCCTGTTACTTTGCGATCACAATGTTTTGTTGATAATAAAAACTTATTCTTCCAGATAATATGTCGACAGCTGGTTCAAGCGGATCCGGAAGGGGCAGAAACACGCAAACGGCCGTAGGGGAACAGAAGCCCGAATCGAAGGAGTCCAAACCGAATCCGAAAATGTCGAAGGCTTTGGGAACTTCTGCTAAGCGCATACAGAAAGAGTTGGCCGAGATCACCTTGGATCCGCCGCCGAATTGCAGCGCAGGTCCCAAGGGTGAGAATTTCTACGAATGGGTCTCGACGATACTGGGCCCTCCTGGTTCAGTGTACGAGGGAGGGGTCTTCTTTCTCGACATCCACTTCTCTCCAGAGTATCCGTTTAAACCTCCGAAAGTCACCTTCCGCACTAGAATCTACCATTGCAACATCAACAGTCAGGGCGTGATCTGTCTCGATATACTTAAGGATAATTGGTCACCAGCGCTGACTATTTCTAAAGTCCTCCTCTCGATCTGTTCTTTATTGACGGACTGCAATCCAGGTATCTTTAATTAATTTTTTTTTGTTTTCAATTTGATATTAACATATATTAGAATCAATTATCCTAAGCAAAACTTGTTTTACTAAATATTCTTACCTGAAAGTCTTTATAATAATATCTTCTACGAATGTTGTCGATTAAACTAGAGTAAACATTGTTTGACATATCTAGATTTTTATCTCCACAAATGTTGGAATTTCAGGCACCTGTTTAGTTCTGACTAGGATATGGCAAAAAAATGTATTTGTTTGATTGGTACAATGTAAATGAAGTGCATTCGGTTAGCTTTTGATTGATGCAACAAGTGCAATTTTGTCCAACTGATCATGTGGTTCAAGGTATCATTACTTTTTAATTTTTGCTTAATATCATGAGGAAACTTGCATTGTTTGTAACGGAAATTCAACACCCTGCGTACTTGGATATAATTCTAAGTTGGGTAGAACTTTCTCAAAATATTTTTTATTTTAAAATTTCTTTAATCTGCACTGCATACTGAAAAAAAAGGAGTATCTGCCTGCAGGATTCTCGTAACGAGAAAAAATTGACTCGCCTTGTACATCGGGCTGTTTCTTTTTTTAGTTTGGCATATCAAAAAAAAATTGTATAGTTACGAAACTTAAGATTATCTATGCTTATTAAATTGGTTCATTTTAACAGGATTCGTTACAAACGAAATATTGAATACCTACTAGCACATGATGATTGACTTAATATTGGACGTGTTGCTATTATTTCTATTTATTTATAACTAATTACCAATTACAGTTTAGCATTTGCAAAAAAAAGCATTGTTATTGGTTATCGCTTTCGCCTACGCTTTTTTTCTGTTGCACTTTTGTCCGAACGTATTATGCTTTACGTAAGTGGAGATATATCATTAAAAGCATGTTGTTGTTTCTTTCCTGTAGCGGATCCATTGGTTGGCAGCATAGCTACTCAATACCTGCAGAATCGAGAAGAACACGATCGCATCGCCCGGCTATGGACCAAGCGCTATGCCACGTGATTGAATAAACACCTACCGCGTTCGCTGTCAGTGTTGTCTCCCTTCGCCAGTGTTTTGGCAACATTTGGTCCTTTCATCTCAACAACATTTCATTCACGAAACAACCAAAAAATAACAACAACAACTATTACCGCAGCAAATATGCATACTACTACATATTACAAAACAAATGAATATTAATTTCATTTCTCTCTCTCTCCCCTTAGTGTTCCATCAGTATATATAATTTGTTATTAAAAAGAAATGTGTATTAAGTAGAGTTTAAGGTAAATTACTTGTATAAAAATATACTCCATTCTTCCTTTTCGATTCAAAACACTTCATTTCCGTACGATACGTAGTTCTGTCTATGAAAAATAAAAAAAAGTAACAAAGTATATTATAGTATAAACGCGCTATTTAATGAAATGAAAATAAAACAAAAAAAAAAACAGTAAAACAAAAAAAAGAAATAACAAAATAACGGAGAATAAACGTTTGTGATTTTTTTCCTTTCTTATCGTTTTTCTTTTTTGTTTTTATATTATTATTATTATAGTTATAGGTTATATTATCGCGATACTTATTACTATAGAATACACACAACAATATGATATAAAAACATAGAAACTACCAACATTAACGCCTAATTACAAAATAAAACAAAAAAATGAAAACCAACAAATGTAGTCTCTCGAATTTATCCAATATCGTTCGTTCTCAATTTTTGTGGATATTCTATTTAGATACGTTCAAGACTGGTATACACAATTGTATAATTTATTTGTATTACGCGCAATGTGGATACAGCATTTTTTTCTTGTTTTAGATTAATGATGATTTAAAAGAAAATATTTTGTATATTATACAATTTGCGTGTTTGTACATATCGGCATGCTTAGCTATGGGTTGCATTGCTAATTTTTCAAATAGGATCTCGTTTTACTACCCGTTTACCGTGTAATTACAGCTTACTTGACAAATCTCGTCCCTAATTTGTTGAGTGTTTATCATATATTTTTTCGCAGTATCTAGTGCGAAACTATTATGGATACTTCAGTCTAGTTGTATCTCAATTCTATTTCAAAAGTTCAAAAGAACAATTTCTGTATTTTTTAATAGCTTCCATTGGTTTTAATTATTGACATGTAGTTAATTTTTTGTTACATATACATTAAATGCTAAATGTTTAGCAAAGTTAATACCCAACTCTTCTGCGATGAAAGCATTTATGAACCTGTGAATTATTACCAATTCAGTTTGACAAACATGAACAAATAAAAATACAAAAGATGGTTTAATTGCAATATTCATTTTAAGACCGGGATTTTAGGAATACTCTGTATATGCTGTGTCCTCGGATAAATCGAAAACCTACTTCGCCTTTGTTGTTTCATTTATTACTTAAAAATCTGAATAAGAAGCCTTCCTTTTTGGAAAAATTAGTAAATGCAGCTCGTAACAAGACATTATCGGGTGTATTTCTTTTAAGTCTACAGACTTAATAACATGTCTTCGTGAATCTTCGCCATCCCCGCCCCACACTCTATCTCCTCTCCAGCGACCTAAGGAATTGTTGTAAAATCATTCTCACCTATGGGAGAAAAAAATATTAAAGAATAATTCGGTGTCGTAACATTAATAATAAAGAAGAAAATTTGTCGATGTTTGTAGAGTACAAGGGTTGTTTTAAGAGTAAGTTAGATAAGTTATCGTTTTTTGTATCTTTTTATTTTCGTTTTTATACTTCGTACATTTTTGTTTTAAATAAGGTTTGTACATAATAATTAGGTTTTCTTTGACAATTGGGTAATTGAATTACGTCTATTAAACGCTAATTCGATTTATATCAATGTTAGTGAAGAATATCGCTACTTTTATTGTACTTCAATTCGTATTGACCTGTATTTATTTTTTAAGCGGTCCGTTGACGTTCTACATTATAAAAGAATAATGAATAGTCTGGTAGTGTTTTTTTTTTATTGTGTGTAATAGGAAGTTGATATAACGTTCAAGTTGGTTCGAGAAAGAGATGTATTTTCTAGAATAAATTGACTATCGTCTGTTCTTGTAGATTTCCAGCGTACTGGATCATGTCATAAGATTCATGTAACCGTAAATAGTGACCGTTATATCGAAATTCTACTATACTTTACGATTAACCCTTGTACGCAAAAACCATTTATGATGTAATTCTTATATTCTTAGTAAGTTGTTTATGAGTGTGATAGAAACAGAAAATAAAGATGCCTATGAGTTCCTGGGTTATGTAAAAATAATTTCGTATTTATAGACAATAAAGAAAAATAATCAATTTACTCAAGCAGGTAACATCGGGCACCAAAATCACAACCATCAATCAAAGTAAACGAATAAAGGAAAATATTCATATCAAATGGCCGTTGTCTTCTAAATTCGGAAACAAAGAAAATAAAACAGTACGTTGAATTTACCCGACTTGTACTTTTTTTTTTTTCTTCAACGTGCGATGCGTTTTTCTTTCTTACTTCGACGTTCCTGCGATGTGTGCAATTATGTGGTAAAAAATGCGTAGATTGCTTGTGCGCAGAACTACAATACATCAACTGCTTTAGTTTTGAGTTTTTCGAAAGAGATTCTATCGATGCGAAGTTGAACCAAAACGGTATTTTCGATTTAATTTTTTGCTTCAGGTTGTGTCGTTTTTGAACACTCGAGAAAATGAGGATAGAATACAGGAAATGGATGAAAAATTGACAGAATTAAAGCGGTTGGTTTTATAATACTGCTTCTGTAAAGTATAATTTTTTTACTAAATTGAAAATTACATAATACAATATGAGAATACGGACTATTCTTCTAGTATAATATGGTTTTTAGTTTTTAATGTAATAATAAAGTTTTAGTACGTAATAAAATGCGTGTTTTTATTATCGATGAACTAATTTTTAATTAGGTGCTAAACGTCGGAAAGTGCAATAATACTAAAGATTTGCAAAAACAATACAAAGAAAAGTGATCTTTATTCGAATAATTTAATTGTTTTGTACGGACTAAGATGTGTGTGAGATCTTTTTTCATAATTCCGGCAAATTTAGAATCGCGACAAACAGTTTAGGTAATTGCATTTTTAAAAATTAAATGTTGACATTTTTTCCATTTGAATGTTTAATCGTAATTGTCGGATACACTGTATAATGTTAAAGACAAATTAATTCGGTTTCTATTACCCTATGCAGTCAATAGTTTTGCAAAATTTCACTTTTCAAAGTTATAGAAGTTCACGTGCACTCGTTCATCTGTTAAGGATTTTCAAAAAAAATGCATATTTCAAATGTGGTTTAGAAGTAGCAACATAGTTGTATTAACTCGGGATTTAAAAGCAGTCTGCATAAGCGTAAATAATTTTAAAACGTTATGTTTAGGAGTGTTTGCAACACACACAAGTATCCGTACCGCATCGCACAAGTTTAATTAATCCGAACCAGTGACGTATTCTGCTTGCTACGCCACTGTGCGATAAGGTAACAAATAGAATACATTGTTCCTGTCTGGAGGTTTCTTAATTAGTTTTATTTGTTCTTGAAACATAAGTAGAATTGAAATACCTGCTACTTTAGTATAATTCGTTGAATTGTCATTTTCAATATACTTGTATATTGAATATACAAATAAATCACAAACGATTTGATTGGCTAAAAACGATCCGAAAATGTTTTCTGACTAGTTTGTGATTTCTGTTTGAAACAAATCTCTAATCGGGGTGACATCAGGGAGAAATTGAAGAGGTAAGTAGCGGTTAACAATAAAAATTAGTAGATTTAATAACTCTTAGTAAAACAATACGATAATGTATGAATATGAAGAAGACTATTTTTATTTACCATTGCCATATAGCAAATTTTAAGTTTTTCTGTTTATAATGTTGGGGTGAGTGTGTGATTACTTCTTACATATTTTACTACTGCAGGATTAGGCTCGTTCTCAATTAAGCCGAATGAAATGTCAGCAAATAATTTGTTTACATTGGATTTATCAGTATTGTATAATCTGCAATAATGGAAATATGTGTAAGTGACATATTTACTAGCCGTTACTTATTGGCGATTATTCCATCTAATTATATAACACGGAAAGATGGGATGTAAGAGGAAGTCCGCCTATAATTCAAGATCTTTGTGAAAGAAAACACGTTACTTCGAATGTAAACCAAAGTTTAAATTCCCGCGCAATCTCTTATTTACGTGATTAGTCCTATTGGAGAATAATAGGTGGCGATATACGAACAATTTTCAACTACGGGGGTAGGAAAAAAATGTAGCGAATGAAAATAGTGGGGGCAGTGGGGCGCGCTACTATAGCGACGTTCTTACCGTTTTCCAGTATCTCGTACGTGTTGACGAATAAATAACGGTGCAGCGTGCTAGCGATAGCGATTATTCTAACAATTAGCGCTCTGTGTGTACGTACATATAAACTGTTGCTTAGCTGCTTTGCTTTCGTATCGCTCTCGAATTAAATCGTTGCAAAACACCTCTTTAAGTCGAACGGAATTTGAAGCGATTAGTGAGAGTTTTTGTTCGCGTTGCGAGCGGTACTTCGTACACATAGGCTCTCGAGGAATTTTCGCAGAAAACCCTCGCAAAATGGTGTCCGGAGGGATGACGTGCATCAAATACCTTCTATTCTGCTTCAACCTGTTATTTGCCGTAAGATTTCTTGTCGATTCTAAGAAGAAATATGGTCCACTTCGTTGTTTGTAACATTTTTTTAGGTGTCGGGTATAGCAATCTTAACTGTAGGGGCTGTAATTCACACCGCCTACCATCACTATTCGCAATTCGTGGATCCAAGCTTCGAATCGGCACCGATTTTCTTTATAATCGTCGGGGTTATCGTTTTCGTGGTGGCGTTTTTCGGATGCTGCGGTGCCGTAAGGGAGAATCATTGCATGGTGATCACGGTAAGTCGCCCCCCATTTCGCACAAGAAAAAACAGCTTGACGGGTATTTGTATCTTACGCAGTTTTCCGTTTTGATTCTTCTGATCTTCGGACTGGAGGTTGTGGTCGGAATCGCCGGATACATAAGAAGAAACGAGGTGAAATCGATGCTCGAAAGTCGATTCAACGAATCAATGTACGCTTATTATCAAAATCAAACCGACGTTCAAAGATCTTGGAACATCTTGCAACACGAGGTGAGTGTTTTGCGCGTTGTCCGCTCGTTTTAGGCTTACTAATACGTGTCGAATTGCGGTTTTTATCGTTTTCTTGACAAACTCGCGCAATTCTAATCGTTTGCGGAAATTACCCGAAATTATTGATTTCAACGCTGGAATAGAATTTTTTATCAATATCGAGTCTGCAACAGGTTTTTTGCGTACGTTGATTTCTATAATTAAGAAACGTATAGCGGGAAGAGATTTATCGAAATTGAAAAGGGTTGACAGGTTCATTATTTACTTGTGTGCACGGTGATCCCCTTTAGGAAGGCATCTGTACAAGAATTGTCCCAGCATATGATGTGTAGTATAGTAAACGCATGAGCAGCAATTCAATGCTTACAACCTGTATAAGACGACCTTTGTATTTCGTATTAGAGAAGATCGTTTAAAACTAGTTTTTATTTTTAATAATTTTTTTTCTATTTTAACTTAAAATTCATTCATCTTCAATATATCTTTAAAGTTAACAGATAGGTAGAATTTAAGAAAAATAAAGCAGGCGAGCTGAAGAAGAGAAGTCGCAAAGTACATAAAACACCTGACCTAATTTGGCACAAATCTTAATTTTGAAACTTTTTATAGTTGGCGTAGTATTTCAACGTGTTGAACCTTAGCAATTGTTGAATCTTTGCAAAACCTACGCCAATGTGTCGAAATGGTGCGTTTCTAAAATTTTGAATCAGATTGCCAACGGTTTTGATACTCCAAAGTTGTCTAAGTTGTGTAACTTGAATATTCACTAAAGAGAGGTTTAAAGGAGGACATAGCCCCTCCGTGTCCCTTCTGCCTACGCCCATGGATGTTGAACATTTTCTGAATAAGTTGGGTTCTTAAATTATTCGTTGTTGAACGGGCTTTTTTTTTAAATGCATGGGTAACTAGATATCTCGAAAAAGCTTTTTTCGCGTTTGCAGCCTATACTCTGTTATTGTCGATTTTAGTATAAATACGTAAATGGGAATCCTGTATGTAATTATATGCTTAATAGGATACTTCAACCGAACTTTTTATTTATGTTATAAGTTTTGAAGTGTGACAAAAAATGTTTTTTTAAATGGAAACCATAGTCGACAATGACTGCATAAAAAAGGCACTTTTTGCATCAATTCCAACGTTATAATACTTGGAAACAATTGAGAGATGCAAACGACAATTATTACTAACAGGTGCAAATAATCCTTAGTTTCCAGTTAATGCTTATGGAGGTTTCGCAAATTAACCACATAAATTTCCATGATATGATTCAGTGGTACATTTTATGCCGTAAAAATGCTGTACAATCTGCGCAACGGTATCTCGAGCGTCGATCATCGCCAGACTTTTCCAACTCGCCCTTTGCTTTTGTAGAAAATAACGCGTCTTCTTCATTCTCCGACATTCCCCGCTATATTGGAGGAATTAAATTAAGCCGTCCGTGTAGGTATTTGATAATTAAATAAACGCGTGGGCTTGGACTCCGAGATAGTTTCCTATTGTCGCTTGTGGCTTTCAAGCGTGACAATACGGTTGCTTGATCGCATCGTAAGATTCGCGCTGATGACGTAAGCCGCGATTCAGTGTACAGCATTATTTTTCTGTAAAAATAAAGTACACATACCGATGCATTTTCCCCAATCCAAATTATATTGGATTATAAGCTTACCAAACATTTCAAATAAGTCTCGAGCCCTTACGTTTCGAATGATGCTTTTACAGAACGGAAGGTCTTCAACGATAATATTATGATCCAGGAAGCGTACATAACAAATAAGGTGCGAGTCTTTCTTACTGTAGCCTCGTCAAGTTACAGACCAAATTCCATGCCTTTCATTTTCTCTATTAATTGATATAAATAGCTGTAAAGCAATCCATAAGTACACGAGAGTCTTTCAAAATAGCAACATTTATTTTAAGAAATTAATTGTGAGCACAGGTTGTATATTTATATGAATACTAAAATAATAAACGCCTTATTGATAACACTGTAGAATTGTAATTAAGCTACTCAACACACACAAAATAAACATTTACTACGAGTTGCTTTACATAAGAAAATGATAATGGTTTCCTTGAACGGTAAAATGAACAGAGATTATTAAGAAGCTGTTATAATAAAAAAAATGCAGGTATTTACAGGAAGTCAAGCTTCCGGCGTACATATTTATACTTAATATGCACAAATAACGTTGAAAACACTTATTGGCGTTAATTTTTTTACAGACTTCGCTACGCTTATACACACGTTCGATAAAATTCCTTGACTATTTTCCTTTTGTGATATCGATTCTCTCCCCTTGGACACCGTCCCAGTTTTGAAATCCGCTTATTACATCGCGTGTAGAAGTGATGGCCATTTAAAATTAATGGGGATGTGTCGACCATGCATTTCAGAAAAAAAATGAACCGTATCTTGTAAGTTACACTTTATAACATGCGAAGTAATACCGTCTTACGAACTGAATCATTTTTTCGATTTTAAAGAAACTATCCTTTGGATTTCAAATTTGCTTAAACCATTGGCGAACGTTTAAAATGTTAATTGCGGTATTGTGATTCATATGATCGACGGTTTATGATTCACGAAGTTGGATGTAAATATCAAGCACCTGTGGCGGCGTAAAGAATTGCAGATCTGAATAATATTCTGTATATTTTAGTATGCTATAAAGGAAGAGAGTTCCCCAAACTTGCTTATTGACATTAACGTTATCTCCGTGATGATTCGACCCATAAATTCCAGCTAACAGATCCATATTGTATACGGCGTACTTAAAATATTTCAGAAAATAAAACGATAAAAATTATTATTAAAGTACTTATTATTATTAAGGTATGCCTTTTGTCACTGCGACTTAAACGGATCTACTGAAACGGTATCCTTTTGTGATTTAAAGATTTAAAAAAGATTTGTGTTGGTGTCGAGTATGACTGATGATTATGAAAACCCTGCCAATTATCTAAGATCCCCTTTGCTGATCGATAGAACTACCTGTGTTTGGGGAACTTGATTTTGCCCTGGCATCTTTTGCTAGTGAGAGTCCTTTTGGTTGCGTTCCCATTTTTTAATTACTCGTTTTATAGGGCTAGGACCAATGAAGATCATGTTCGCTGGATCTTTAATCTGCTTGAAATATGTTAGTATGAAGGACGATAGGCATTTTTAGGTGGTTGTTGGGACCACTGATGCCTATGCCTGTCCCGACTCCTTCTACTCTTCCTTCTACTGTGTTACGTACCAAGGTTCCCCTTTTATATTGGGGCTCGCCAGATATCCACTTCGTACGGGTTTCAATGACCACTTTGCAGAGCTGTATCCTTTACAACGTGAATCAGGTGGTTTCTAATGCTTTCAAAAACACTGCAAGAGCTGCTCCACGTTTAATAGAAGATTAAAGCCTCGCATCGTTACGAAACTGTCCAACTCATTTCCGATTTCAGATTGTCGTAATTTCAAATCCTATAATTATCGATTTTAGAGAATTGCTAACTGCCAAGTAGTCGCCGATGTCTGATGCCACTCAATTATTCTATTTCAATCGAGGTCATTTTGCGTAACGGAAAGCAGTACCTCTTCTCTTTCTCCTGCATCTAACAAAAAGTGAAAGATAAAAATAGGAATTATCGCACTTGAAACAAGTGACTAAACGGCAACGTAAAAGAAGGTGGGCTTGATTGTCATTAAAGTAAGTTGTTTTTGATGCTTTTCTAAAATAGACGATCTTTAATATCGTCATGATGATGTTGTTTTTCTGTAAGAATCACGTTTATTATTCAATGAATAGGTTGAGGTAATGATTAATGTTGGGATTTCCAATCGAGAGTTTAAACAGGTATTTACAGGTCTTCACTTGATATTTTGTCAGATTAAAATGACAAAAAACACTAGAAGTATTGGGTGTCAAGCGTCTGCGAGGCCAATGACATCTTCCCTACATTATTTTTAGCTCTATTAAAATAAAAATACTTCTACATATGCACCCCACCTATTGGTTGATTAATCCAACATATTTGTGTATCTTGCTGTTTTTCGTTGAAATCTATAGTCTACACATTTCATATATTTCTAGATAAATACTTTATTTCGAAGAGAAGCTCAAACGACTTTCAGTTATTTTAAGTTGTTTTTACAATGGAAGACGAAAACTTTTTGACACAAAATGTTTTATTGTTTTTCAAGATATTCTCCATTAAGATTGATCCTCTTTTCTATGCATTCGAACCAGTCCTCGAAACATTTTTGCCACTCTGAAGGTGGTATCTCCAAAGCATAGTTTTCAAAGGCTTCTTGAGATCATAAAAAACGTTGTCCGCACATTTTTTGTTTGATATTCGGGTGCAAAAATAAGGCAGTAAAGTAAAATTGACGCGTTAAAAAAAAATCACTCGAAAACAAAGTTGTGAATATTACGCGTTACTTTATCGACACACTGTATAGATGCAATGTGTATTTATGGAATCCTAATGATGGCATACCACGAACACATCGGTAATATGCTTCTTGATAAGTTCTCAAATAACATTAACAATAATAGGAGCAGATACTTCCTTCTTTTCAAGCAGCTCGCTTGAGTCATACGAACTATATTGTCTGCTGTTGATAGTTTTAAATTTAACCAATGCACGAAGATGCCTTAATCCTGTATTTATAGGCGTTAGGCAATCTGTTTTGGAACGGTGTTAAAATAGGTATGAAGGAGGAGGATGTCTTGTTACAATGATGTGTGATAAGTAATGGCGTTTTGGTATTACTTTCGTCTTGAATAAAAATGAGTTATATATATAATATTTTTTATCTAGGAATAGAAAGTAAACCTGAGAACAGTATACTGCCACTGCAAACCCTTGATACAATTTCACAGTACATCTTTACTTCGGTAAGACAAGGAAAAACTCCAACAACAAAAACAATATATAATGTAATGTTATGTAATATTATTATGAACGCTACGTTATCAATTCAATACGGTATTGTTTTTCCCCTTTTATCCATGTCCCTTAATAGTACCCTTTCTTTTGAATACCTACTATACGAAGTTCTCCATAAAATGAAATCGATACGCATATTTTATCAACATTGTGCAGCAAAATATATGAATAACACTCTCCTACGACTTTCACCGTTGATATCTGAATAATGTAGTAAGCAGATGTTCAATTTACAAAATGTATTAATAACGAGCATGAGAAATCGCCATACCCCCCGTTATACTCATCAAGGAAGGCCATGTCTTCTTCGTTATGTCTTTTAAATAAATGATTAAGATAATTAACGAACCAGGTTCTATGCTGTCATCGATTTTCTGTTGTTTTTTTTTCTTCCCTTTGCGTTAGTTATCATGGAAGTAGTCCATTTTCTAATTATACAGGACCGCGCATAATATAGTAGCAAGATGGATGTCTTCTCTCTCTTCAATATCATCTTGCAAATTATAACCTCTTCACCTATTATTTTCAATACTTTTAATATTTGATGTAGCACCCGAAACAAAGCCATTATTATTATCATCGTCATGAACTAATGCAAAACGAGGCCCAAGACTTAAGATCCTCAACAAACCATTCCAGAATTGCGAATTACAACAGTATTACTCTAGAATTTTGTTTTGAACTTTTTTATCAAAATAAATTTGTTACAGAATAATGACATTCAAACTCAAAATTTCTCAAAAACCATTGAAGATATCGCAAAATGGTCGCAATCCCTGTAATCAACAGGTCAAACTGCATGAGGAACCATGATCAAAGTATATTTAAATATATAATATATATAATAATAATTTAAAATATATTATATAATATATAATATATTTTAAATATTTTTTAAAATTTTTGAAATCGTCAAATCGTCCGAATTTTCCAAAAGGGATTTTTTTCATAATTTTCTTAATTTTCCTATATCTCTCCAACCAACAGCTTCATTTATAGATTTCGACACGCTGAATCCATTAAAAGTTACCCCGACTTTCTATCTTTTACGGTAAGTGAGCTATGAGTTTTAAAATACCGAGAAACTTTGATCCCTAACTTTAGCATGTTTGTGGGTGTAATTCGGAAAATAAACGAAATAGGTAAATGTGAGTGACGGGAATCGATTCTCCGAGTTCGATTTTACTCAAAACCGTGTAACTGAAGGCTTTGTATTGCGGTGAAAAGTTCTCGAGAGTATTTAGAGTAAAACACGAGAAATTCAAATTTTGATTTTATGTTGGAATTTATTAAAAATTCAAAATTATCAATTTCGCCTAGAAATTATCTGATGGAATCCACGTGTACATAATTGAACTACGTTCTTATATATATACTTTTTAAAGAGAACAAATCTTTGTATGCTAAATTTACGGAAACAATACTATCCATTCTATTAATTCATCGACATTAACCTAATTTACAAAATAGGCCTGGCTTTTTCTAACATTCCCAATTATAACTCATCTTTTTGTATGCATTAGTTAGCTGGTGTCGTAACTCTTTGTGCGTGTTGTTGTAGGAGCAATTGTTATGATTCATTTATTTGATTACACAATAAGCATATTTCTAAGACTTTGTTGCTTTATCACAACATATAACAAAAGGTTGTTATCGGGAGATAAAAGAAGCAGACGACAACTGTTTTTAACGTTGTATATACGCTAGGGATTAGTCATTCTCACCAGGTAAGAATTTCGTAGTTATACTGAGGAGATTCCGAGTAAAATGGAATTTATTGATTATCGAAATCCCATTAAGAGATTTGAAGTTGTTGTTGCAAAAAAATCTTTCACCATTACATATTAATTAACCGAATTTCCTAAACGAAGTGAACGTTTTACTTTTGATAGTCATAGTCATTAGTAAAAATCCCCCATTTCAAAACGTATTTTCAGTTTCCATTTGCACCAGCTGTTTTGTAGAACTCACCAACCATGAGGGAGATCTGGATGTTTAATATAACCCGTTTTAATAACAACATCAAACAGAATTGAGATAATAATTCACCTCGGGAAATATAAACAAGCCGTTTTACGCTGACGACATCCTGAATGTTCTTTTTCATTCTCATTAATATTCGCGAAACGCCTGCGTGCGAAGGGTAATTAAAAAAACAATTGAAAACGCTTCCGTGACGACCGTTGAAATTGACACGGTTGTGAGAATTGAACGTAGCAAGCTCCCAAATGCATACGCAAACGCAGTTTACTTGCTATTTGAGTAGTAAAATGTGTAAAATAAGCCCGTCTTCTGTATGTTTTTTAGTTCAGCAGTTCAAACCAGCAAATTCAGTTATAATAGTTGGTATCTTTTTGGAAAAGTAGGTATTTACGAATAGGCAAATCTGGTGAATACGGTGGATGGTCTTGCAATTCCAGAATCTTTGGCATGGCGGAAGTCTGGGCCCATGCGTAGAATGTCCCCGCTATTCTTTTTCTTTTTTCAAGATACTCGCAACCAACTCGTCCTTCAATAGTCCACTCTTTCAATTGTGTCAACATACTGTTGGCCTAAACCTTCAGTCAATATACGACAAACACATTTTTTCAAGATGCTATCTAGCACCATTTCATAAAATAAAAGCTTAAAAAACGTCTGATCTCTGAAATGATTTTTACAGCAATACTACATTTATTTTTTGTTGCAATAAAATTAGATCGATCGATTTCTGTTATATCGTCGTATGATTCATCTAATTATTTTAGCTATTTTGGAATAAACAGAATCTACTGAAAATCACAATTAGAATAATTTTCCAGCTCAAATGTTGCGGCATGAATGGACCTTCGGATTGGACCAACATCACTCATAACGATACCTTGCCACACACCTGTTGCCCCAACACTCTGAACAACGGCTCCTGCAAGATCAGCACCATCAATAAATATCAGGATTCATGCTTGGAAAAATTGAAAGATGTTATCGAAAGGTACGGTTCGCTAATAGGGGGCGTTGGGATCGGAATTGCTCTCGTACAGGTGAGTTTCTATTTCAACCTTACTTTTCAACGTCAGAATTAACATTTATACAGGGTAAGTCAGAAGGCACGGACCAAACTCCAAGAGTGTATTATACACGTAAACAACGCCTTAAATCAAATAAAAATATCTTAATGACTACTCTTGTCAAAGTCAGTTGAATTGATCCTATTAAATCGCTTCCAAGATCGGAGGACCTCACACCACTCGACTATTATTTCTGGAACTGGTTCGAAAATTAAGTTTATAATGTAAAAGTCGACATTCGAGATGCACCAATTGGACGCATTGAAAATATTGTAGCCAATATTAAAGAGAGACCTAAGGCAATCAGAAGATCAACAGGCGCCCTTTACCTTTGCATGCACGATACACTGCTGGAGTTTGATCCGTTCCTCACGACTCACTCCGTATTAACATCCCAACCTCAAAAGATGACGTTTGACACGTAAGCAAGAAGGAAATATATCGTGGCATATTGTGATATGTTCTATTTTAACTATAGAGGGGTGAGGAACCTTTTTACCGTGGTAGACTACTTTCAGTTGTACAGACGAGTTAATGAATACATTTACTTTTCGATAAAAATTGTAAAATACAATTATAGATAATGCTCCGCAAGGCACTTATTAAGGAGAAGTCGCAGGTTCCCTATTTCATAAAATTCGCGAAAATTAGTTAGTTCCGAGTGTCGCTTCTAAGAGTGCTACGCGTATCGTCGCGAAGGAATTTTAATAGATTTCTAATTGTTAAGCGATGGGAAAGTTTATTTTATGCAGGAATTGTTAATGTCGCGTACCGCTAAGCCTCAAATATCTGGTGCACGGAGGTTTCTAGTTTACGTTTTATTCCAAGCGGCGATAAAATAATAATTGTTAGATATACGTATGTTGATGGCATAATTTTAACTTGAACTCTAAAGCGTTGTTTTGTAGTTTTCTGTCGTTAAAATATAGTCGTTCATACGTTCTAAAAAATGGTTGTATCTTATTCTAGTTCTCCTTCTGGTTTCTATTTTATTACCCGACTACAACATATGAAAAATCGAGATGTAATTTAATAAAGTAAGCTCTGACGTTGCTCTCACATAGGATAGTCAAAAATTAGCATGCGAATCAGTGCGACATTTCACACTAATTTGACAACCGATTCCAATGATTTGCTTTGTTATAACGTAACTTAAATTTATCTAGTTGGAATTAACAAATTCTTTTGTACTTCGTGGAATTGCACAGAGAATTACGGTCAAATAATTGGAAATTGTTTTACATTTTGTGCACTCTGGATATTGTACGAGCTTAAGCATATTTCGTTAACTTTACTTCCTTTTCCAGATTATTGGAGTTATATTCGCCTGCTGTCTAGCCAGATCGATAAGGAAAGAATACGAAACAGTATAAGGTAATCAAACAAAGAACCATTACCGTATCTAATTCTTGTTGTAATTATCGTTCAAGATCCTGTCCAATATTTTTAAAGTTGTTTAGAACACTATGTATTATCGCTTATTTTTTCTTATTAGATCAATATTTTAACATTCTTGTTAATCTTTCTTCTTTCGTTTGTGATTTTTGTTTTTCGACTTCTGTGTAAAGCTGCATTTATTCACGACAATATTAGAATAACCAATAAGGTTTTCTTTTATGCTTTATCATTTATTTTTCGTCCTTGGATTGTTTGTTACGAGTTAAGATTACATAAAATGATAAGTCTTTCTTTTCTTGAGTGCTACGCTAATGTTATAAAGTAAAAAGCACACACACAAAGCACCTGACTGATATTTCTTATACTTTACACGTTTTCACCTCACTTGTTTAAGAGAAAATAATGAGTAAGAGACAAATGCTTGGCTCACGATTCTGATAGGGTCTAACCGTTTATTAACGATGTGTTGCGTTCATTTGCAATTCGGCAGCTCCGCTATATTTTTGAGAATCCCAAGAAAACGCTTGATGATATATATTTTTGGATTACCTTTACAATTGATGAGAAAACAAATAAAAATGAAGCCAAAAAAAAAACGAGAAGCTGCAATGATGTTCTACAGTTTACGAGAGCTGGACTTGAAAAAACAAGAAGATACAGCTTACCAATACTAAAAATAACTGGCAATCAAAATTGTTGAAAACGTAGTCCGGGTCTGAAATTGTATATCACATCCGTAGCGTCAACAAATCAATATTGCAACGATACCAAAGTATGGAAAAGAAATTTGTGTAAATTTGGGACGGGCGAGTTAGAAATTAATATTCGAAAAAGAAACTATGTCAATAATGAGTGTAAGATTTTTTGATATGATGTTTTTAATTTTTTATTGATATGAAAATATGTACGAAGACGTACATGATTTAATTTATTATATAGCTGTATGAATATAATACATGTTACAAAAAGCGAAGCTCAGATAGTCTTCTCTATATCCGTAGATTAATAAATTGAGTTTTCCCAATACATAGTGATATAACAATCCCTTCAAATGATCGTTTCTATTTCCACGATTTATCATCGTATTGGGCTATCTAAGCTCCTTCGCTTTAGATTTTATAGATCATAAGATTATTATCGGAAACTTTTCTCTCGATGTTATTATTCGTCTATTACGTGAACTCTGATATTCACTAGATCTTGTTAGATATTGTATACAAACATATTAAAGAAGAATTAATAATATGATATAGATTATAAAGATATATATATATACCGTGCATATTTCTATGTTACCGTTTTTAAATGTGCTCTCGAACCAATGTAATAAGGATAAGTAAATAGTGCAAAAACTAGAATATAATTACAATGCTTGTTTCTGTCTCCCTCTGCCAGAGTAAAAGTTAGTTACTATGATGGAACCCTTATACGGCGATCATTCAAATTAACATAGCTACGAACATTTTTCAATCAGAATCTACCTTTCAAGATGGTCGCTTTATAGGAGTACCATTGTATATTACTGGAATACGTGTGTTCAATATTGTAATGCGTATGTAAGATTTGTATTTTGTTTTATTTAAATTATCGTTTGTTTTAGTTTTTCTTTTGCTCTATTTACTACGATTTAATCTAGTGATATTGATAGAATGTTGTTTCACTTCAAAATATTATATTGATGTTATATGATACTGTATTTATGTCGATGTATTATAAATATGAAGTAAAATAATAATTAGAAAACGAAACCGCTTTGTTTTATTTTTAATCGTGTCACTTTCGTGAGTGTGAATAACATTTAATTTCGAAATTGATTCGTCCAAATGTTGCGTAAATTATATCAGCCATCTGACCAATTAGTGAGCTTAATATGACACATTCGTGCCACCTAGTGGTAATTTTAGTAATTTAAATTAATAAAATGTGGATTCTTCGTCTGAAATTGTAAAAACCGAATGTTCGCCACCACCTGTTTTTATAAAGAGGTCCTGATTGATTAACATCAGCGCAGAGCTTAAAGCACCGAAGTCACAAACAAATTTTCGGAAATTTAACTCTCGAGACTGAAAAACGCGAAGTTCGTTTGGAAGTTCCGCATTTTTTTAATTTATAAAGATGAAAACAGAAATATTATCGATCTCGGAACCTGTCCACCTTCTTAAGGAATGGTTTTTCAAAAATTATGAAATATGTTTTCTAACTGGGATCTTGTTTTTGAAATTCGGCGTTATTGACTTGATATATTTTGAAATTCCGATACAAAATTCCACTGCCGATTGGTAAAATCGGAGGGTAACTCCAATTTTCGGAAAACACCAAAGCAGTATTTCTTTTTTATTTTTAACTAAAAACCCAAATAACAACTTCCATGTTTCCAACTTCAAAAATTGATTTTCCGTATCAAAGAATAGGATCGGACCTAGTTCGAAAACTAGTTTCTACGAGCTTAGACGAAATTTTCAGACATACATTATCCAACCCAACGTATTTATAAAATGGTTTTACGCCTAAAGCAGTGAAACTAAAAAAAAAAAAGAAGAAAACGACAGAAGTTATTAAATTAAACATTTTATTCTGTATTACAAATTTACAAATTTATGCGTAAATTTCTTCTTGGACCTTCTTCCATTCGGAAAGAGGTCCGTGTTCCGGCCGGTATTGGACGTTGCAGCCGTCAGGTGCCAATCTGCCTTTGCCTTTCAAGTCCTCGTACACTTCGCGTTCGTACTTGGTGAATCCCCACTTCTTGGACACGTAGATCTTCTGCCTGCCGGGAAACTTGAATTTGGCGCGACGCAGAGCTTCGATCACTTGCGCCTTAAAACGATCGCTGGATCTGACGCTCATGATCGGTTGGCCAATGTGGACGCGAGCTACGGTGCCTTGCGGTTTGCCGAAAGCGCCGCGCATTCCAGTTTGGAGCCTGGAAATATTCGAAAAATATAATAAAACTGTAAACGTTGGTTTCTCAATCATCAGTTATCCTTTAACACATCATAGAATGGGATTACTCTGATTGTTTTACGCCCCAAAAGTAAAATAAGAACCTGTACACTAGAATTACCTAGAAATAATAACGTGGACTGCCACGGTCTGAGTCAGCTAAAACTAAACGCGGTCCGCGTTTGGACCCCGACATAATTAATCGAAAACTCCACGTTTCGCCCACAGTCATATGGGGCCTCTTCAGGAGAGGGAAAGGTGGTAGGCCATAGTTAGCACGGTAGTTTAAGATGTAAACCACGTCAGAGGCGAAACTAACTGAGTCGGAAGTTAGTTAGCTAACCGTGCGGCTCACCTCGCATCATCGCAGTTGATTTTCGCCTCTGGCATGGTTCGCATACTGAGTCACTGTGATTAACTGCTTCCAGCTCAGTTTTTGATCAACAGCTACATGTAATTAATATTTTTATTGTCAAAATAGATAACTCGTTTTATAAAATTAGAAATAAAGCATTTAATAACGATAGCAAGGACTGTGGTGTAATATGACAAACAACACAAAGGTATTGGCATAAAAAATTTACATGCAGTAAAAATATATACTATAAATATAGTTAAGTAAAGACGTGGACATACTGTACATCATTTGGAGTTTCATGGTATTTTGTTGGACAACTTGAGATTTTCATTTTAAAATCAAAAGAAAAATTTTGCGCACGTAACAAATCATTAGCATCAGCTGAGAAATATCGCAATAATTTCGCATTACACTATGTGAGCGCAGCCTAAAGAATGAAAATTTTTTAATTAAGGTTTCAGCCATTTGCCAATTGTTCTTAATTTTCTTTAACCAGTTTACAAAAGCTTTCTATAAAATCATTAAAAATTATGACTGGACGTCACTCCAATTGAACTAAAGGATATTTAATTTTTGCACAGTCATTGCATGGATCAATATTGTGAAATATATTAGTCACAAAATAATATGCAGATATCTTACCTGTCAGCTCCAGCGCACGATAACATCTTATTGATGCGGATTACGTGGAACGGATGCAATCTCATCCTAATGTGAAACTGATCCTTACCACAGTTCTTTACCAAATATTTATTAGCACAGATACGTCCCGCTTCCAGAGCTTCTGAGCTGAGTTGTTCATATTCATCGGACACTAAGTGCACGCAAAGTGGGAAATCGTCAACTCCGGCTTTCTTCTTTCCCAGATCGAAGATACGAATTTTCGGATCTGGCACACCGCGACAGAAACGAGACTTTGGATATGGTTTATTTTTGCAGTACCGATAACTGGAATAGGGATGAAAACATTACCTCGATCCATTGTTTCTTTTGGCAAATAATTACTACATGCTTCAAAATGTATATAATACATTTAGAATATGTAGAATGAAAACTGTAGAATCTAGATAAATAGAAAATATAAACATGACACAACATACCATCTTGCGGGACGTCTACCCATTGTGACCTGAAATTACGAAAATAAGTTGACGTATTGCTAAAATTCGATTTATAACTAGTAAAAACATCCTTTAAATATAATATTAATAACAATAAACACATTTTTAATAATGGATGACGGAGGATTTTAAAGAATTTTTACCTTGAAGCTGTCGCACGATCACCATTAAATAACTGGAGAGATCTCGCGTTACCAACTGCTTAAACACAACAATTTCTAAGATCAAGCTTTAGGAGAGGGAAAATTCAAATTCTATCCATTCAAAATCGAAGACGACTACTTTCAAAAATGTGATGATTTTGAAAATCAATCATTGTCATCATTTCCCCTGAAAATTAACCGTTTCTTTCATCTCAAAATGGATACAAATGCGGGATTAATAATGAAATTGTGCGTGTTTGCTTTAGATTTGTTCATTATAATTTTCAATTTCATCACGCTCAAGCACTATTTTCCATCGTTCGGAAGGAATAAACGGAACAGTGTGGAGATGAAAAGTAAGGCACAGCAAACTTATATGGCCGGTGACATACATTCGAAAGCAACAGAGAGAAAAAGTTACCTTTACAGAAGCTCAGCGAATGAATTGCTTACAAAAAATATGCCAAATTCTTCGTATAATCGCATTAACGCTAAATATTACACAGACCGAGATCGAGACTACAAAAAAGCCGAAGAGAAATATGCGAAATCAGTTTGTCATTGCTATTATTGTAAAGATGGGAAAAGATTAGCGACTACCAAATAAGTTAAATAAATGGTTCGTAGTCGTGTGTGAGTGTATATAAAATAAAACGTTCTATCGTAAACGCGTATTGCAGTAATTTTCTTTTTATGCAGATGAAGTACCAAACTAATAGAAATTAGCATTTGCGCCTGTCTTCAGAGCAATTTTATATACTGCGAATTTGACGTTTACACATATGATATTTTAGATTTAAATTCAATTCCATATTCAGCAATATCGCCAATATGGGTGCAATTACTAGTCGACAAAGGGCAGGCGTTGAAGAGGACGATGTTATTCTTAATATCGCGTACAGATATCCACCACCCTCAGGTATAATTTTTAAACGACGCATATCTTATGATACAAAGCTAATCTAATTAATTTAGGCCATTTGCTCAAATTATTACCACTAACAACCGTGTTTTATGTGCGTAGGCAATTATTTCGGTAGTCACTTTATAATGGGAGGGGAAAGATTTGATACACCTCAACCTGAGGCCTACTTATTCGGTGATAATTTGGATTTGAATTTCCTCGGCAGTCCGACAGCTGTAAGATTTTATTATAAGTATATATCCTATTGTACTAAAATATCTGTGTTTAGTTTCCATATCCTCCTCCACAACCCAATGAACCTACGAAAACCTTGAAAAGCTTGGTTAATATCCGTAAAGAATCATTAAGATTTGTTAGAGCTCCAGTTGATTATTGTAAACCAAGGATAATTGAAGGTGATCAGAGAGATGTTGAGCTAGGAAAAGGAACACCTTTCAACATTGAATTTACCTTTGATTGTGATGTACCATGTGCAATAACCATTTACTACTTTTGTATGGAGGAATATACCGGAAATGGGGTGATGTATGTGACTTTTTAAAAAAATTCAGATTTTTCCTTCATGGAAAGTGCTTCTTTAAGGTACGCACCTAAAGATCCAAGTATGACATCAGATACTTACCGATATAAAAGAGGTGCTAACCAACAATTCTGCCAGATGACACATATATTCGATCCAACCCAGTTTACGGAAGATGAGTTGTTGTACGATACAGAGAGGAAGGTTATACCAGTTGCTATTCATTGCGTTGCGGAAAAAGGTCCGGAAGGTATGAATTTGAATTAGTTTATTGCGCAGGGTCATTGAATTTGTTTTAGATATGCGACAATCACACACCACGATAGCAATCGTCGAGAAAGGAATGGATGGAACTCACATTCTCAAAGCTTTAAAGCAGAAATTATTTGTTGATGGTCTCTGTTATTTGTTGCAAGAAATTTATGGTATCGAAAATAAAAATAATGATAAGGTACGTACAATATTCCTGCTATAGTTAGATTTTATTTATCAAAGAATGCATCGAGGAGTTTACAATTTCAGGCAACGGACGATGAAAATGAAGATAATGGTTCGGAATGTGTTGTATGCATGAGCGAAGTGAGAGACACCTTAATATTACCTTGTCGCCATCTCTGCCTTTGCAATTCCTGCGCAAATACTTTACGATACCAAGCAAATAATTGCCCCATCTGCCGAGCACCATTCAGAGCTCTTCTGCAAATACGAGCTTTGCAAAAGACTGCAAACGCAATACTTCCCCCTGTGAATTTGCCAGATGTAAGATGTTAGTTGCTTCTTAAGATTTTTCCAATTTTTGTTCAATTATTTACGGTAATTAGGGTAACTGTGAAAATATTCCCCCTGGTTACGAAGCGGTATCCCTTATTGAAGCTCTAAATGGCCCACACATTCCAAGACATCCACCTTCAGCGATGCCTGATCTTGTCGAAACGCCAGAGAATGAGCCGGCAGTCCAAGCGGCGCAGATACTTAACAGACATTCAGAGGATGCTAATGTTAAGGGTAAAGAAAAGGATCCTACGTCTACACCAGAGGTATTTTCTGATATTTTCGTAATTGACAGATAACTATCAAAATTGTCTGATAATTGTCAAATAGCTACATCAATTATGGGGATAAGTGATTTGTTTTTCTTAGTTTGGCATGTCAGTTTTGATATCCTCAAGAGACGAGGACAAAGAAACCCCGAAATGCCCTCTCCTTTCGAGTCAAGTGGAAAGTCCACGAACTAAGCATTCCAGGTTACGTGATGGAAATCGTTTAGCGAACAGTAAGCCTGAAAAGGATGAGGTAATGTTGCTTTGATTTACCGAACCGAGTGTTCCCTGTAATAACTTCCCTTGTTCTTTGTTTGTCTTTAGGCGGCGGATGAAGATAGTGAAGCAGAGAAATTGTCTCCATTATTGCAGAATGTGGAGTTGCTAACGAGAACAAGCGCATTGGCCTTGAATATGGCGGACGTTGTAGAACCGATAGATGATGCGGACACCGATCACGAGGAGACCCTGAAGTCCGTTCAACATAAGAAAAGTTGTAGTAAGTGAATTGAAAGTCATTTCATTGTCCGGTTACAATCTGGGTTTCCCAATAAAGATAAAGCCTTGACGGGGGCTGTAATCTTTCTTTGCATGGCCAGAATGTAAATTGACAATACAATACGCAACGCCGATACGAACCATTCCAAATAACGCATCTCGTGTTACATTTTGCTCAAACTATACGATAGTTGTTCGAAATGCAATGCTTCAGTACTAGTTTAAATTATACTCATTATAGTTTTCTTCTATATGTGCTTGTTCACTGACATTACTCATTAGCATTTGCAATTAGCGTTTGGTATTTTACATCATCGAAATAGCTTCAAATATTGGTGTGATAATATGCATTGTAGTATGTAATCTACACATAATTATATACCATTAACCTCTACAGGTCGCGAAGAAAGAGGTGACGAATCTGACTACTACACCCCCGAAGAGCCGAACAATCCGGTTCAATCAGGCGGTCTGTACGAAAACAACGCTGCACCTAGCTCCATGGAAAGCACGCCGCAACGATTACCCGGGACGCCGCTATCCCACGCGAGCGCTAGGAGCAGCGGGGACTCTTACACAAGCGGATCCAGCACGCGACACCTTCTCGCCGTCGCTAATTTGAACGGACCGACAGAGAGGGCTGTGCATATTTGAATATTGGGGAAGCCAGGAACCGCCTTCGTTGGAAACTCAAGCACGTTCGTGTGAAATTTTCGGTGTGAGACGGGATAGGAGTTTGTCGAGAGATGCTAGCACTTCGAATTTTGTAATTAGTCGGTAGAAATGAGTGCTACTATTTTTTTTTTTTTGTATCAAGTTAAAGTTACGATATTATCGAATATTTTATTACACGGTCGTTGGATTAATTTTAAGGTCATATAGGTTTTATTATTGCATCGGACAGAAGTAATTGTAGACGTAAGACTATAACGAAAGTTCGTTATGCACACATTTCCACTGTAGTTTCTATTTTCTTCATTGTGGTATTGTATTGATTCGATGTGTTTCGAACGGTTTTTTATATTATATTTTTATACATTTGACTATCTTAATTGCGATTCCAAAAGTTTTGACATACGTTAATTCAATTTAATTGAGGTAGATCATTACATTGTCGATAAGCATAGAATTAAGTAGCGTTGCACTAATTTCGCGTTACTCTGTGCATACGCAGCCTGCTCATTGAATTTACTAAAAATTACGATCGTCGTTTAATTATTTGGTTGTATACACTCTGACACAATTTTGTCTTTGCTAACCGGACCATTCTAGATTGGTAAATTGTCGATATACGCACTATTTCAAAGCAGATGTTCGTCACAAGTTCTTACGGCCGCAAATGTACCCTTCCCAAAACTGGATAATCCAGTCTTTAAAAATGTTCTTGCAGAATGTACAGGTATTATATATTGCCAACGTATACAAAAATGTAGACAAAATTAAAACCGATGTAGGAGATAATTACTACTGGCTACGCGGAGACGAACGGATGCGTTAGGGCATGGTTCACGTCATTGTTAGTGTTTTGTATACAGATCGTCCAACAAAGCCATATTTAACAGCCAGCAGAATAATAGAACGGGTAAATAACGGAAGTAGTTGTCAGCAGTATCGACAGCATTTTCAAAGATGTGAGGAGACGGGAGAAAGCCTTGTTCGTTGCAATATCTTCAAAAGTACGTAGCATACTACATACACTGCCCACGCCCTCCATAGAGTTGCGGTATTTATTAGAGAGCAATGTTACTGAATTAATTAATCACACCAAAAAAGTTTTCCGGAAAGCACCTACAAGAATTGCTTTATACAAACGAACACATTTCACAGCAGAGAATTTAGAGTATGTTTTAGTAATTAATGTATCCCTAGACATTATTGTTTAATGTTTTTGCAATATTGAAAATTATGCTTTCCGTTCGATGCATCTACGCCTCTGATAATTTACATTTAGGTTGAGCGTCTCTAGTCAGACAAACACGCAGTAGTATCGTTTGACTGCTTTTCCTAACGTATATGCCGCGGCTGGACGAATGTATCGTGCCCCACCCTATCTCAAGCGTCGGCGATCTGCAATATGATTTATTACGTATGAAGGCACAAATTAATAACCGTAGATGTTGAAGAGAAAAAATGCGAAATGTTTAAAGCTTTAGTAGTGCAGTCGGTAAATGGGAGGGGGGTTAATATGCAGATTGGGAGTTGGTCCCGTGACTTCAGCTTCTTTGATCAGATATACTCGGAGCGGAAAACGGGATACTCGTTCATTATTTAAATATGTATCACGGCTTTTAACTGTCAGTGGGTTACAGTTGACATTTTAAGTTTGATGTGTTACCTACTAAAAAGGTAATACGTCCTACCATTCCGAATATATCTGATCGAGGTAGGTGCGACCGTAGGATTGACTCAATTGCATTATAATTGATAATCTCAAAATAAACGAAGAATGTTGACGAATTGTTACTTTTTAACGCTTTCCTTCTTCAAACATTTACACATTTACAGTAAAAAAAAAATAGAATTATTTCGAATGAGTACGTATTGTTTTATTGGATAGATCCTTTTAGTAAAATTTTGTTGTCTGGAGGGACTTGCTTATGCACAACTTACACAATTTTGAAGTGAAAGTACATCAAACAAAACAGTTCTAGCAAACCAATCTAAATATTTCTAAATAGAAAACACACCAAGAAAACGCACGACCCCGTAATATTTGTTTATTGTGTTATAAAATACACACTTGCAACATACATACAATAGCTATTATACAAACTTTTTTTTATCATCGGCATAATGTTACTATTTTCTGGAAAATATTGGTACGGATGCATCCTGAGTTTCAAATATATACTTATATACAAATATAAAATTAATTATACACTAAATAAATAATAATAAAACAGTTAAAACATATAAAACAATATCCTTGTTTTTGGGGGGAAACATATATATTACAATAATAATACATTCTCGGACCAATATTTTTTTTAATTTTCTCCTATACCCTTTCGTAGTAGAATATGTTCTTCTATTACGGAAATCCTGGATCCAGTAGAAAAAAAAAAATAACTATTTATAAGACGCGAAGGATATTTTAGTTAATATTTATGTACGAATAAAGATAATATGTACGTATTAAAAGTGCAGTGGCTTTGGAAGTATTTAGACGTTATGCAACCTCTAGATCTCTATGCTTTATGCGATCGTGTTGTCCTAGACTCTGTGATCGGTAATATTCCGTTTGGAAAATATCGGAAGAAGAAGCTCGCCAACGTTCATATCAAATTTAAGCAAGTATAAAAATCAGTTCTTCTATTTTTTTTCCTTAGCTTTCGCTTAGCACTACCTACACTTGATTTTAGCATTCTGAGCAAGTACATCGATCTTGGTAATATCATTCTATTTTTTTACGTTGGTTGGGGCTCGTTCTTAAATCGATGTTAGATTAGTAGCGGGTATTCTTCGAACAATTTCTCCTCCGTTTCAAGTGTATGAGCTATTGTTATCGGACGATTGTCAAAGTTCCTTTAACAAAGTCGATTTTGCGTTTTTCAATTTGTCTAGTCGCTTAAGTAAGTGTGTATTTGATGTTTCCAGCTCTTCGGCCCTATTCATTGCTTCCCGTGCCTGTAAAATATCGAAGAAGTTAGATATACACCTGATAGCGTAAAGCAGGCAACGCTAAACGATGAAACCAAGCATATCCAATTTTGTTCTATAAACCTATATTACACACATGAATTAATTTTTACACTCACACATGGATGTTACGATGTGGGCATTTTGTAATTTTGCTTGTTAGAGATGTGAAAGAGGAACAAAATTTCAACCTCTAAAGGGTAGTTATTAATCATTAATACTTTTAAATAACTATATGTGGAATCCATTAATTAAGGATTAATGATGGCGGGGACGTTTTGCCCCATTAATTTTTTTCAAAGCTTAGCTTCTTTGTTGATTTTCTTCGAATGCTGCAAATGAGTTATGCTTATTCATTAGTATCGCATTTTACGTTTATTTTAATTCACAAAGGCAAACAAAATCGATCAACCCTTTAAAACGGTTAGTTACTTTTAGTACAATTATCGAAACCTTTACATGTCACGGATGTGTTCATTACGTTACTACATTCTACAAATTCCCTATTGGAGACCAAGAGACTGCTTTCTCTGCAAACGCTTGCACTGTTCAGATAAGGCTACTTTATAAGCGTCCGTCCGCAACAATTGCTGCTGCAGAAGATTCACCTAATACAACAATTAATACAACAACTACAGTAGTAATACTATCAATTAATAGATCTCATTCACAGTGGAACGTTCACGTCAAGAAAATATATGTTAAATGATAATACAAGACAAATTATGCAAGACGGCACTGAGAAGCATAAGCAAATAGAAAGTGTTATTAGTGTTAGTTCTACCTCCGCTGTCTGTAATGCTTTCGTCAAACGAGCTAGTGCTACTTAAAGTGTCCTGAAATATCAAAGCAGAAAAAAGAAAAAAGAATCAGCAATAAAATAATACGAGAAGATAACAATACAAAACTAACGCAAACACGGTTTTTACAAGTCATCTGTTGTCTTAAAATTTATAATAATAATAAAATAAATCTAATCGTAAAAAATGCTTTGCATAATAAATTTTAAAACGGTTTTGAATTGGCAACTCTTCCATCCAGTAGAGTTTCAGTTCGAATTTATGAAGAACTGCAGCGTTTCTAGTAACAGATGTCTCGCGGAATATGGAAAACAGAAAACGCGACAATAAACAAACACTATTCGTCTTCCTCGGAGAGGAGAAATACCCACCTCTCTTTGTAATTTTCGTTTCTCCGCTTTTAGAGCTTCCTCGGATTTTTCCGAAACCTCGGCGGCCGATTTATACCTAATCACTTGACTTTCTAATCTCGCAACCATCGCCTGTAACGTGGCCACATCCTGTTCAGCTTTCTGCGAGCGAAACTTGTATTCCGCCAACTGTTTGCTGACTTCCCCTGAAAACAAAGCATCAAGCAGATGAAAACGATCTTGTGGGGGTATCGGATTTCGATCGGCGTCCGAAAGCGAAAATTGCGTAATGTCAAAGTACGGGTCTATAAATAGAGATGGTAGTGAAAAGCGCCGGCCTTTACAGTATATGACACATCCACTTACTTTGTATATCTGCAGCATCGTAGTCGGCGTCGGACGTCGGCCCATTGGAAGTGATACCACCACCAGAAACATTGGATTTCCGTCGTTTGCTTCGTTCTTCCTCCAGTTCCAATTTCAAATGACTAATTTGATCTTGAAGTTCGCTCTTCTCTTTCGCGAATTTCGCCAGCCGAACATCTGCGATATTTACAATACAGAGATAGTGAACAATAATAAATTCAAAATTAAAAATAAAATCCCCGCCATCAAGTCAAAAAAAAAGAATACTGTCATACGTAATTACAGCAAATATTTGTCGGAAGTCTTGTTCGTGCAATAATATAGAAAGTAACAAACAGTTGACATGAATTTATTATTTCCGTTGTTCTCGTAGGCATCTAGATAAATGCAAATAATGTAAATGGACGATGTTCAAATGCAAAGGTTTATTGGAGAACAACTTGTAAATAAAATTGATAAAATTTCGAATTTTACTTACACATACCTAAACTACCCTCACCGACCGCATCCAATAATTGCGCGTTTTCGACGCTAACCAAGGCCTTTTTTGGCGTCCCCAAACCGTTCACAGCCCCATCCGACGACGGCTCCTCGCACAACGAATCATCGCCGACGATCACTAGCCCCTTTTCCGCTATCAACCTATCCCGTTCCTCCAGTTCATCCTTCGTCACAGCCAATTCCTCCTTTAGACGAGCCGACAGCCGCTTTAGCTGGTCGTGCTCTCTGCACTTGTCTCTATGTTCGCGTTTCAATTGTGAATGTTCTTCTTCTAATTCCTCTAACCTAAAAAGAAAAACGTCGACATCTCGTTTCGTCGTTCTAACCTCAGTCATTGATGACAAATTAATTTAATTACTTCAACCTCGTTTCTCAATTGATGGAAAAAATTGATGGATCATGCAATTTCATAACTTGAATCCGATTTAAATGTACTTACCTATCTTTAAGTAGCTCCAATTGATATGTCTGTGCCGCCTTATCGTTGTCGAGCTGGGCATTGGCCACCATAGCCTTCCGGAATTTCTCCTCGACCTCTTTGAGTTCATGCTGCAAGCGAAAATGTTTGAAGATAACGTTCGAGAGCATTAGACTCGGGAGTAGTGTATTATGTAGTTTCTTTGGAGCACGATACGTCCAACGGAACGCATTATTTCGCCAGTAGAGATTGTGTAAGCAATTGCGTTGTCTAATTATTGGACAGTGTTCAAGTAGTAATGAGCGTCGGCGGCAGCGCATTTTTTTCAAGCTAAACGGTTAGTGGTAATAGGATACGCCGTCACTGGTGAACCGGATAGAAAAAATAAAACGATGACTCGATTATTCGCGACCGATTATGTAGCCTTCTTTTATAAATTTTTAGAGCTAGGAGTGTTACCAAATCAACCATATAAAAAAAGGAGACGCCAAGGCGAAAGCTATTCTTCTATAAGAGAAAAACAGATGATTTTTAATACCTTTATACATTTACAAAAACCATGAATGTGTGCACTGCAGTTAAAGAATTAAGCAAACCACTAGGGCGCGGCAAAAGGATTTCGTATTAAGTTCGAGAGGAAGAGGAAATAAGAATAATTCACTCGCAGTTGTAAAGAACATAGTGGGAGCGCAATGCAGCGTTAAGGAAGAAGAAGTGGTAGAATTACATTAATCATGCAATGAAAGGTATAAATTTTAATTTCGCTAATTTCCTATAGTTTATTTGTTGATATTTGGCTTGTGCTACTATTACGTTTCCATAGCAATCTATCATTCGCCATTTTAGTTTCATTAAATTGGCTTTGTTTATGCTGCAAATTATCTGTGAGCAGTTCAAAATTTAACACTACACAGGTGCCGATCATTTGAAGAGAACTAAATAAAGATTACTTAAAGTATATATTTTTTCGATTTATGATATAAATGCCAGGCCCAGGAATGTTTAGCGTACATACTGGATATGGCGTAAAAATTCCTTAGAATTTAAATAAACATAACCGAATTTTGATGTAATTTACACCGTTAATCCGTTCGACTATTAGATAGATTTATTAGTGCAATAACTCAGGCAAACGGATACCATTTTCCCGGAGAATGTACGCAGACGCATTTACTTATTAGTTCTCACGCCAGCGGAGTGATTTGTTAAGAGGCAAGCCTTAATAATTATGTTTTATGATGGATATCGGATTTCTTCAGGAATTCGAAGCTCAAAGTAGCAATGTAAGAGGAAAACTTACTCGTAATTCTCGAAGACTACCGCTATCCTCGAGGGAGTCTTCGGAACTCCTCCTGCTAGAGAGATATCTGGAACCGGTAGCTCGGGTCGGCCTGCCGATTGGTTCCGATAGCATATCGAACTGTCTGTCGGCATTTTCCTCCTGCTCCTTCTGTTGTCGTTCCAATTCTCGCATACGAATTTCCCTAGCTTCGGCGCGTGCTTGTCTCTTAGCTAGCATGCGCGCCTCGGCCTGAAAAGAAGGAAAAACGGTCAGTTAATGTGCGGTAACTGCCCCGAAGATGTTACATAAGAATGGGGGACGAAACGTCGTCAGAAGTTGCGACGATGTCGCCGTTCCAACCTGGAAACAAGGACTATAATGTTTATTGGAAGTTGGTAAAAATGGACCTACTTAATCTGAAAGTAATGTAAAACAACTGTTGTTATTGTCAATGCAGTTAGTTGAAAGGTCACATCATCAACGGTGTCTCTATTTCAAAAACGAAAGATGAGGTGCGGACTAAAAACAGAACACAACAGCTTAGAAATGAGGGAAAGATTAAATTGCCCAATATTTTCAAATCGAGTATTTATTAGTTATAAATATTAGAACGGACGTTAGCAAAAAAAGGCAAAATTTAATTATCTAATTCTGAGGTTTGAATTAATTTTAATCTGTACTTTGCACGTTGCAAAATACATTAATCATACTTTAAACAATGGAGTGCAGATTACTATAAATTGGAATTTGAAAAAAAAAAGAAATTGGGATTGATAAGAGAAAAATAAACGTTCAAAATTACCGTTTAGATTACTGTCGTCTCAAAGGAGAACGGAAAAGTTTTAAAAACAGGTGTTTTTCATAAATAACGAGTGGCATGTTGCTTATGTTTCCAATTTTCACGATGTTCTCGAAACACAATAAACAAAAAATAAATGCGCCGACTTATTGATAATCTCCTCAAAACGAAAACAGTGTACACGTGCGAAATTTACTCAAAACGCAGTTTTCACTTGGAAACTTTACCAGATGCTCTACTTAAATTGTAATACGTACTTTCTCATGAAATAACCACATAAGATTATCGCCTAGCACCAAAGTTACATGCATTTTGCTGAACATAATACGTAATTTCCGTATTTTTGCACTTTTATCAAATATTGTAAATAATTTCTTAATTAAGGCGCCTAACCAAACCCGTAATCGTATGCCACTGAAGACACCAACTAAAAATCTGTTAATGAGAAATAGTGAAACCGGTGTAAATAAAAATACCCCAACTGAAATATGTCTTCTATTTATAATGGAACGCCTCTGTCGGATCTCTCTATTGAATAACTAACTAGATGCTGAGAGCTACCGTCATGTAGCTTAACGTTGTAACAAGAATCGTAACACTAAGCCGTATGCATTCGAGAATTCAACAAATTGCTTTCGTAACATTTGACAATTGATGCGTGTAGTTTTATTCGTTAAAACATGGAATTACGTGAAAAAATTGGACCTATTGATTTAAAATATGTTCGTACATAAAACACTTGCGGTTAAACCGGAAATGGTTACATCCTTTCTTATTTTAAACACGATGGTAATCTTCTTATCAGCTTAATCGAACATAAACGTGGCATGTAAATAATTTCAATTAGGGCACCTTAGCGCTAAAGTCAACTGTTTTCGAAATATTTGAAATTTTAGTATTGGCAGCGCTCTCGTTGCAAATAAATATTTGAAAATGTAACTGAGATTAAGGCATTCACTTGTATGGAACGAAATGAAAAAAAATGCGTATTACACCTTATCGTTATCGTTACTCGATTTTATGCAAGATGTTCATAATAATAAGCAGTTGTATTTTAATCCGTTAAGGTTTGGCACTTTTTCGATTTGAAAGTTTAATCGTAATTGCCGGACACGCTGTACAATGTTTTCGTAAAATTTATTCGGGTTCTGATACTGTCCAATACGGTCAACATCTTCATGATATTCTCAAATATTTAATTTCAACAATAGCGATGAAAATACTAAAATTCTTAAATATTCAGGTTCCAATTATAAAGCATACTAAAATCTAGGGGGCGAATTTGTGTAAGATTAGCTAAATAATCTTCTCGCATACTAATTTCGTACATCAAATCGATAGTGCAGTTTTCTCAAAACGTTTGGGGCGCTTAAGTTAAAAATCTGCCTCAGAGCAAACATTAAAATAACGAATGATTTTTGAAACAGAGCAACATGTGAATTCTAACGGTTCTAACGGAAACAACAAAAATGCAAAATTTAATTCAAATGTAGCAAGAAGATATTTTCGCAACGAGTCACATTTCACGCAAGTGTATTTAATGATAAGGTAGAATAGCTTATCATTAAATACTCTTCGATAAGATACATATTGTACAATTATATGACACGCTAACTAAAGTTTTCATATTTTTCATCGAATACATACATCTTCGGTGGTTTTATCCAAAAACTGATTGATGACATCCTCTTCGAGGTGCGAGCAAAGGCTATGACTCCGGCTCGATTTAAGCGGATCCTTGCCGGGTGTAGTGTAATCGTTCGATTCACTTTCAGTCACACCTTCCAGCAGGATCTTTACTCCTTGCCGAACATCAGAAATATCACAGCTCACGTCCGGATTGACACACTGCGCCGATTCCGAAGGAGTTGAAGCCTTCTCAAAGTCCTGGCTTGATTCGTGACTTTCCCGAATTTTGGCGTCATCCTGTTCACTATCTCGCTTCGCATCCTTTTGCTCTACGACAAATTCTTTTGGAATAATTAGTTCCTTAGTCCCGGTAGACTTCACTTTCTTTTCACTAGTCACTTTTTCCGTAAAACTTTCATCACTATCATCGTTTAGATCATTTAATAGATCCTCCAAAGAGTCCACACTGTCGCTACGCTCCATATCCAAAGTTGCGCATCGATAAAAGGTAACTAGACATCCTCCAAAACTGCACGCACCTAGTTTTTTTTTTTCATTATATATATTATACATTTAGTACGTTTTATCTAAAGTAGCTGGCTTATTTAGCGTTACGTTCACTTTAAATGGATAATATCGATATCTAGGTGCGCTATCTGGGTGCCTAGTATTAATCAATTTCTGATACGAGGTTCCATACAGATTCTTTTCTTCCATTCAAAGTGGGCGTAACGGCATAGTTAGGAAGCTGGTGGCAATTTCGTTTTATATCTTGCATTAAAGGTACCGCACATATCACAAACAAAAGACAGACGATTAGATTGATGATTTTTTTCTATAATAAGGGCAAACACGTAAAAAAAAACTCTACTAAATCATCTCAATTTTGGAAGCTAACTGATTAACTGGGAAATCGTATTTGTAAATAAATCTCAGACAAAGAGGCATTTGAAATATGTAGCATGAGATGCGCAATGCAAACATTAATTTAGTTCCATCACATGTATTTTTAAGTTTATAAATTAAGTCGTTTCGACATTAGAGCCTGGACATCAGACTTTTTACCAAGCCTACATAAAGTATTTTTTATAATTGCAAATTATTGGTTATTGTATTCGTAAATGGCTTATTTTAGTCCGGCCCGTTGATTATCAAATTATCATTCGTTAAAAGTGCACCGTAATTCACTAACGTGTCGCTGCTTTTGTTTGCGAAGAGATTGGGTATTTAGAGCAATTGTGTGGCGTCTCATTTTTCTGCGCTTCTTTTGATATTATGAATTACTATTTATCTCATGGCATTTGGGAGCTTTCCATTTTTATGCAGGTAAAAACTTTAGATAATTTATCGCTTTCTTTTCTAACACCCTGTACTATTCAAAGTACCTACGGCAATAACAAATAAACAAACATAAATAAACAAAAAAATAACAAACAAAATACGACGTAACTATGGCACTATGCACTTATTGATTGATTGGGGATGTTTTACAGTGGCAAGGAAGAAATATTTTTAATCGACCAGTTTGAGTTTGCCCTTTTCGGATATAATCCATGAACATAGGATACTTAAATGCAATATTCAAGTTTCTAGGATGTTTTGATCCTAAATGTAAATAAAACACAGATCTAATCTACACAAATGCGATCTGGAATCGAAACATCCTGTCCATTATTTTGTCACATCTAATTTTAAGAAAATGCGCGATTCGACCGGTAAATTACTCGTAAATAAGGCATGACGTAATTAACAACACCTACTCCGAGAATGTTTATATTTACGTTCGCAAGCTTTCTAAAGAACAAAGCGTATTATTCGTATTATACTTATTATTACATAAAAACGACTTATCCGAAACCAAATATATATTTAGAAAGTTTAGAAACTTTTACGGATTATTTAATTAATGAAATCCAAACAATCTCTTCTGTAAAACTAATCTCACTTAACCCAACACCGACACTTAACACGACATTCACCATGTAGCACTTTTAAACCGTAACTGGGGATGATTCCGAAATATTTTTCGACCTTAGGGGTAGCCCGGTTGCGTTTATCGCGCAAACAATAAGGTACCTACAACCGATATACCTTCAAAAGCAGGTATCCGCTGCGCAAAAACTTAAATATTACGTTTTTTCTTCACTCTAAAAACCATCGAAGCATCGCTTACAACAAGCGAAACTCAACTGAATGGACGGATTCGTTTAGAACTTTCTTATCACTCGGCGTAACAGAGTACAGCTACATATACGACGTTCACCAAACACGTACGCAACACCTTCACATAAAACTACACAGAGTGTTCTAAACTGTATTAGAGTCTTGAATCTCGAACGGTTATCTGCTTAACTCAACATCTGCCGATTGATTTCTTCGTCTTCTTTTGAACGAAACCCGATACAATGCCTGCGTATTACTAATACTAAAGATTGCTTACATAATCCCTCTTTTTACTTGCGCTTATTAAGTTACAGAAGTAAATAACTAGATTCTACAAGTAAACAAGATATCAATATGCATTTACAGTCGACTAATATATTAATTATTTTTGCAGAAATATACAGCTAAAAATAACTTTAAAACGCGAGATATTTCGTTATTATTTACTAACGCACTTCTTTATTGAATGAGGGACACGCATGGAAACGTTAGAAAGTCCTAACGGAACGTCGCTATATCATCCGTCTCAATAATAATAATAATAATAATAATAAAACACACACATCGGACTGCGGAATTCAGTAGATTGTCATGTCCCAATTTATGTACGTTCAATTTAAATTAAATTGATATTCGATAGAAAACATCGGAATTCCATCAAATTCTCTTCTGCGACAGTTACGTTACGGTTTTACTGGAAATTTAATTCGATTAACACGTGGAATTTCTTATTTGACAAGATAACAACAATTATTACAAAAAAAATTTTTTTAACAAAACAACACAAAATCTTTACATTACATAAACTATACAACAATCCTGTCGGTATACTAGCCAGAAGTCATTAATATTGATATTAATGATCGGAAGTTTTTCATATTTGCAATACTTCCCATACTGGGTAATTCAAAAGTGTAGAACATCAGAAACTGTTTATTTGGATATGTAGGATTTTCCGAAGTTAGTAAAAAACAAGCATCAAATAACCCGCTGAATCATCCTGATAGACTAGTCTTTCTTACGATAAGCATGAGTAATAAACTTCTGAAATCATTACGCTCACGTCCTGTGCCGACTGATGACCTAATAAGTGCTCATTGGTTGTAAAATCATGTTACTTGTTTCGAAAAGACTATTGTTTGGTTAATTACAGAAAAGAATAATTAGAGCGTTCCATTTTATTATATGCGTACGCGTTATTATACCAGCAACACCACGTGGTTAGAAACGTTATTCTGTGTCCCCTACAGTAAAGAGCACGATTTTACCTTCTTTTTCCTTTAAACGTGACACTCTACAACGTTTATTTTTTTTATTATTATTCCAGCAGATATTAAATTCGCAGATTACGTCGTGACGTCATCGAAATGTGTTTATATTTCGCAAAAGTGAGAAAATCTCTCAATCAACAGAGTAAGGCGATCAATCGCTCTCTATTTCATCGACAACCGTTTAATCGTTGAGGAAAATTTTATGATTTTAATAATAGCACGAGGATTTAAAAGCAACTTATAATATTCCATCCTCTCTTAGATTAGCAAACAATCAAACAGTTAAGCATCTGAAATAGACTAGCCGGTATCGAGGCGCCCCCAATACGTCAATATCCGACGATATTAAAGTCACTCTAAACTTGACAGACTTCGACAATGTTAGGTAAACTGTTCGGCGCGCTCCACAGCAATATTATGTTGTTTGATGGTTGTTTGCTGTCCTACTGTTGTCGACTTGTTCAGTGCGTATTGAATGTTAAAAATAGAAAATAAAGAAAAATGTTTGTTAAACATATATGACCCGCAAGACCAAATAACATATTCTTTGGAGGTTTTTGAAAACGTTACCAATGATTTGCTTAGTTTAGGTTATTCAATCAATTCCCAAATATGACACTGGTAAGAAACTATAAGATTGCAATGGACAATAAAAATAAGAGCGGTAGGGGCGCCACTAGATTCATGTTTTTTGACCAAATGAACAACATGCGTTGGAATCTCAAGTACATTAGAGGAAACGCTAAATATATGTGACAACTCACTTAATATTCTAGATCATGATGCAGGTTCAGCTGGAAGCAGTGTCCCAGCGACAATTAATATAAACAATGATAATAAGAATGACAAAGAGCCAAAAGAATATATTCTGCTATATTTAAATTTAAAAAGGAAGAATATGGTAAGCGTCAGTTACGCGACGAACAGAAAATGCGTGTGGAGGTACAAAAGAATGAATTAACAAAAAAAGTTGAACTATTAGAAAGCCTAATAAATGTGACTTCAAAATAATTGCTTACCTGTTGCACATGTTTTATTTTGAGAAATATGTTTGCTTTTGGTTTATAAATACCGGTGTATTTCCTTGATTTTGTTATACAAGAATATAAATATGTATATTAAGAATAAAGTAAAATGTTAAGTTCATTTGTTTTTATTTTTAAAATTTACCTTTAAATCAGTGTCAACGTATATAAATTACATATCACCGACAACTTCTCAAAAATAGACTGTAAGAATTGCATGGGCTATGTTACAGCATAAATTTGTATTCCTGGAAACAGGGCATTAAAGACTTCCTCTCTTTCATTACTCTCCATTATTTCCAAAAAGAGCACTTCATTTACAGCTACTTCTGTTACTACGTCCCAAGTGGTGACATCCTCACGCAATATGCATACATTGTGCAAAAGTGCAACATGCCATTATGCCCTTTACACATACCCTTTTAGTAACCCGTAAGCATTTTCGATAACTATTCTTGTAGAAAATTGACGAGAATTAAATTCTCTCTGTTTTGCTGCTTTATAGCACCATTATTCTTAACACGAGTAGCGAATTTAGTATGGTCTGCAATGCCTTGTAGTAACAAGGGTACCTACGGTACCCATATTTCTGTTTATGTAAAATTCTTGGTTCACTTTTACGGATTGCCATCGATTGCACCAATTACATTATTATGCATTGCTTTTTTTTTATTGATGTCACAAATAACTCATTTCTACAAAACTATGCCATTTTATATGCTCTTTCCCAATAATTAATAGAAAATTTGAAAATTCAATCAATGTTCTACAAACAGAACTTAAACACCAAATCCATCCAACATTTCTCGAAATGTTTCTGAGTTAGCAAGATACCATATACACACCAACACCGCTTTTCGCAGGATATTCTTTCCTATTAATGCGGTTAATTCGATAGTGCGATTTAAAAGTTTTATCATTATAATGCCATGCAATTTTTTCAACAAAATGCAGTAAGTCCCAGACTGGAAAACAGTTATTTGTTTACATCTAACTACGCGCAAACGTCTGACCAGATGAATAGTGACGGCCAAGATCGACGCGATCTTTCTAACTCCGATCGGGCAACATTAAATATAGAATTAACGTCGACGATATTGTCTGCACTGAAAACTCTAAACGCCGCAAATAACTTTGCGCATACCTACGAAAATGCATTTTATCGACTATTGAAATCATAACATCATGTGTTAAAGCAAAGGAAATAAAATTTTGTATTTAAGTTTAATTTCGGATTAAAAACAACTTTCTCTTATCTAAAATGATGAATAACAGCACTTCTCTCTTGAGGGATTCTTACATTTTCTTGATTTAATAAGACCCCGATCTCGTCCTTTTCACATCAACCTCATTTCGTTGAAGACTTTTTTCCTCTTGTCAACTCCATCCGGAAACAGACTGTATACGAAAGACTGTTTATTTTGAAAACTTGGCTGAACTGAACTTTTATAACTGTGAAAGTGTTTATCTTGGAAAATTGAACAATTGACCGTATTTTGGGTAGGATTAGAAAACGAATGAACTTTCGAAAACATTTTACAAAGTGTCCGACAACTTAAGTGTTGAAACTTCTTTTCTGATACAATTATCTATGTTTTCTTATCAAATTGCTGTTACGAAAAAAAGAATAGAAAAAAAAAAGAAATGTCATATTCATCACGTATCTGAGATGGATACTTTTCAAGATAAGAGTAGGTACCCACTAATGAGAATGTAACTTTTCAAAATGTCATTCAACTTTATAGATGCATAATCATCATGACACAATTCAGCGTTACGAAACAGCCTGTATATCTCGCAATGTCCAAGATGACAAGTTTTGAACGTATATTAATTGATACTTACGACTTTTCTGCATATCGGCACGTTCGAGACGAACAACACGTGTTTGGTGGGACTTCCTATTTCCGGCAAACAGTCGGCCAACGACGTCGACCTTTTACAACGATCGAAACCGGTCCAGCTCTCGCTGATGGTGAATTTCGGCCCTGCCACCATCTTCTCTTTTGCGTCTCTTCCTTTTTCTTACTTGTAGCACTAATCGCGCCGCTCTTTACGGCATTTATTCGAGATGCTACGCTTATTGCCTCGACGCACGTTCCAATCAATGTTTATGAGCCATACCGGAACACGACCGAAAGCAAGCTATTCGATCGGAGCTTCAGGCGAAATCGGTCAATCTTATAAAAAGGTTCGAGTTCGAAATAATCGCACTAGTTACTAAATACGCGCACTTTACGATGTTTGGCGCGGTCTTTCGAGCTAATGGACTCTGCAAATAGAATCTAATGAGGACGCGGTAATGCGTTCTATCGCATTTAGATGGTTTAATTCGTTGGGGAGCTCTGAAAATATGATCGGAAAACTGCTAATCGCGTAAACAAAGTAAACGGATTTAACGCGATTAGAATCAAGGTGACACGATGTATGTATGTAAAACGGTTTACGCAATGTTTCTATGCTAATTTGCTATTAATTAGAGACTTGTATTGTAGGTTGCTGGTAGGAGATTAATAAAGAATGTATGTACTTTTGTACGGTACGTATATCTGTATGGTGTACAATAGGTAACTTTTGCTTGATGAAAGAAAACCCATAAGATTATCAAAATAAGATAAGAAAAGTAAATTCCAGGTAATAAAATAGCTGGGAAAATAGTTCTACTAAGTTGGCAAGTAAAAAAGATTTCAATAAAATGTGGCTTCTGTACTCTCTGGGGATATTTTAGTTAAAAAAAAATAAATACAGATAGGAAGAATACATTTTCGTATTTTTTTCTTGTTTACTTGCTTTTTTATTGTCACTATTTATTGACCAAATTATGGCTGCGTTAGACCAGATGATAGTTCATGTCGCTGTTGGTATTTTGTATCCAGGTCGCCAAACAAAGCCATGTTTAATAGGCAGCAAAATAACAAATTGCAAATACTTACGAAGCTGTTAGACTAAATTAATAAAACTATTTAGAATCATTGTAGAATATATGAAATTGCTAAAATATGTGAACTTGTGAATAGAAACAGAAATCTAACGAAATCAGAGTTTATAGAAATAGCTTTTATGTTTACGGATATATTTTAAGTATAAAACACAATAGGCTTAAATTCCAAGGTAGAATGCTCGTAATCCAGGAGAAATCGTATTCTCTATAATTAGAAAATTTACACGAAAAAAAAAAAAAAAAAAAAAAAAAAAAATATAAACATCAGAATTTGATACCATTTTAATCGGATTATAAATGGAATTTGTACACAAATAATTGTCAAAAAAGAAACGTACACATAATGCAAAGCATACGGCAAGAAAGACAAAAGTACAAAGCGGACACTATTACTTTATCGACCAACTCCTGAGACGGTAAAATGCAAGGAGGCAAATTAGGAAAAGTAAGACAAAAAAAGGCAACAAAACGCTTACACTAGACGCTCGTTAAGATCAATAAGCCGCTGGACGTTTTGCAATGACCGTTTTACAACTTATCCTCAATAATAAATGACGGACAATCCAATTATTATGCAGATAAATAAAAACTGTTAAAACTAATCAATCGATACGGCTTCTATATAATTTACCGAAATGCAAACGGGAGAGCCGCAAATCTGAGCTCGTCGCGCGAAACTAAACGTCTTCGATATTTCTCGCGGATTCCATTGATCGAGAAGTAGAAGTAGCACGTGTACCGCTCAAGGAATAAGAAATATGTTGTCCCAACCGCATACTTCGGGTCCGCGCGGGTTCATCTCGAAAACCTGTTTCCATTTTTCGTCTCGATACATTGCCCGGAATGCCCGTACGATAATCGTTGGAAACCGTTCAATTTGCCGTTTTCCCCGCCGACATGACAGCAGAAGTCCGATAAAGCTAAACGCGATGTTCGCGAAAGGTCTGTTTATTCTTCGATGAATGTGTAGAACAATAAAAATTTGATATTGGATTGGATTACAAAAAGACCCTTTTCGGTTCGTTACTGGCATTTGAAATACTGTTTTCTAGAGAGTATCTACTTAATCTACAGACCTAGGCAAATTTATGCGTACAATTGCCGTACAATCTTCCCAGTAATCAATGCTACAATGTGGCGAAGATAGTATTTGTGCGTGGATCAGCATGCAGAATGTTTGATGTTTGCAAAAGTTTTTGTATTACTTTCTATGCCTGGCATCGTAATTTATTAGATAATATAGAAAGTTGAAAGCATTTTGAAACAATATAATATTTAGAAACTCTCAAGAGGAATTTAAAAACAGATGTAATAAATGCTATAAACACAATAAGTAAAATAAAAAACATTCCGGATGATTAGGGTAATCAAATGTAAAGGTTCAAGCGGTTTCTCACCGTAATCCAGATCTACAAACATATTTAACGAAATCTACGAACATAACGAAACGGATCAGAAACATTATGAACTAAAACCGACAGTTGCCGCTTCTGACGGAACACTTGTATATTGTACATGCACCAAATTTAGTACTTTTAAAGTATCGGTGGTGTTTGGATAATGCGACTCTAGATTATCGCTTTATTAGTAATAATATCGTGCAATTCAGTCTACCAGCAATGTCACTCCTCGTTAAAAAGTAACTATTCGGAATTAAGGTATATACACCAATACAATTGTTAAAGATTATACCCGAGTTTCCTAATATGAGATACCGAATTGTTCCCTAGTTTATTTCTGTTTCTTACTCATTATTTAAAAGAAAAAAGAGAAACAGACATATGTTTAGAAAAGGTTGACGTAATGTTTAAAGGAACTATTAGGTCAAGTTAAATGCTTAAAATAGGTAATCTAAATATGTAGAATACAGTTGAAAAGATTAATTCCAATAGAACATATTAATAATACTGATCTTTGCGGATAACTACGACCAACATAAATTTGTTTCCCATAACTCAAACATTAAAATCACTGAAACGCAATAAAAGAGCACATCTTCCTGTCTAAAATCTGAAACCTCGCTGTTCTTATGCGCAACTACCCTCCTGTGTATCTTAATGTCTGTACAATAATTCTATTCTCGCTCACATTCACAGTAATACGTTCCAGCAAAATATCCCCTCGTTCAATCCAACGCAATGTGGCACGAGTCCCAGTAACAAACCGCGACCGCCGACTTGTGCACCTAACTGAGGAGTTCATTAGCCCAAAAATACCGGGAGTCTCGGTCTTCCCACTGCGAATCACGCGAAAAACAGGCTTTGAGACGTGCGTATGTTCCACGAACCACCACCGGTCGTTTGACACGGATCTATGGAGACGTTTATACGACTGCCCGGAACGAATTGAACGGTTGTCTAGGCGTCTCTAGTCGATGTAAAGTCGCATTGGCAACCGTGCGTGCCAGACAGACGATCACCACCACCACCACCACCATCGCCGTCGCCGCTACTTGGTTGTCTGGAATCGATTTTCAATGTAAGGGCGTTAGCGAGTGCATCCAACCCTCGCAATTCTTGACGTTTTGTTACGTCGGTAAAATACAAAAACAAGGGCGGTATGTTAATAACTTCGTCCGGATTGCTTAGTAGCGTGAATCCTATATTCTTCCAATTCTTTTTCCTGATTCATGTTAAATTCGGGTAATTTTTAAGAATTTAAAAAACAATTAGATGGAGGTTGACTCTTTAAATAGCTATATATATATATAGCCCCAATTATCTCAAAAAATATTCAAATGTAACAATATACTTTTCTTGCGTGTTTCTTCGTGTTTGAAGAATTTTGAGAGATTAAAATCATAGCTAAAAGGCCGTATTAGTGATAATAAAATCCGTTTGATGATATCTTTTTCCTTTTTCCAGATAATAACGAAAACAATCCATTACCGGCGTCTCAAAGTTGAAGTTTTCTAATGCAGCAGTATATGATATGCTTGCAGTGTATTTTCGATGTTTTGGATGGCCCGCCAAATCTCACTGTGGTTGATTATTGTTTATAGGAAAGGATAAAATATCTAGTTTACCAAATACGTATTACAACGAAAAAAGGTAACGAATCGATGGATTCATAATGCTGCCATCAGTCTACCAAGAGCAGAAATCGAAGCAGCTGTTAATAGCACTCGCCGCAGACTAAGTCTGTGGTAGAAATAATAAGAGCGCATAGTTTGAACATTTAAATTAAATTATTGTTCATTTTTATTTCTAGTAATACTACATTATGTATTATTTTCGTCCTCGGCTATTGTTATTCATTTGTTTGAAAAAGGAAAAAGATATCACTACGCGGTTTTCGCGAAATAGACAAATTATGTACGTACTACTATTTTCTTATTATTACTCTCTATTTAAAGAATACGATAGCAAGTATTAGCAAATTAACGCCTACGTCCTACGTATGTACATATGTAATTCCTCCGAGATCTTGTAGCGCTTCTACGCCGCGCGGTTACTCGTTAACGTACTAATTGCAATCGGAAACGGCATCAGAACCGGCCTCCCGCTCATCTTTCAACATTAATGGAGCGTGGCGTACGCCGTCGACACGTCAGTAGGTAGAAAAAATAACCCCGTCACGTTACCGCCGCGAACGTCGTCCCATGACGCTAATACAGGAAGAGGGTCGACTGCTATCGAGATAATGGACTTCCCTGCCACCTTTGTCAACCGGAAGGACGGACGGGGTTGCGCAGACAATCATCAAAAGACAATATACAGTGCTTTCCACGTATTTTGAACGATCACCTGCACAGATAACGTGTTTTTCTGAATTTTGGGAATTGCCCTAAACTTATTAACGCAAGTCTTAAGTTAAAACTATCAATTCCAAACCCCACAGTTCACAAAAAAACAAACCGAGTAATTCTATCCCTAGTGTAGTAGTGCCTAAGACCAATAGTCTTAGGCACGACCTCAATACAGGCAGAAACGCGCGATAAGATATTTGTGAAATGTCAAGAGATCCTTTCGTCTAGCTTTCCGTGTCTTAGTTTTACAGTATATAGGTGGCAAAAATAGATATTTGTAAATAATTTTTTCTCGAGCTTAGGGATAGAACAGACTTCATATTATTCGATCATCCGGTTGATAATAGACTGTTCCAGACTAATTAATTAAACTTCTGTTGTGCGGAATGTGACGATACTTTAGCATTGTGATAAGTTGACCTTTCTCAAATCAAAATATCAAATAAATAAAATCACAGCAGCGAGAGGTCCTCCTTCTAGCAGGATTCGTGAGATATTATTAATAGCATCGCACCTATCTGTAAACAAATCACAAGCAACTAAAAACGATATGCGGACTTGGACAGGCGGAATATCCAGTTTTAGACGGTTCTTTTGCGGGGTTCCGACGTGAACTCAGGCTCCGGTTATCGCACGAGTGTTAATTTATTTATAAACGTTTTTCCATGTGACCAACTCACCGCCCGAATCAGAAGTCGTTCTATTTATCTGGTTCATCTGGTTTAAGAAAATGAATACGATAAAGAATCCACAGACACATACGGTTGAATATCGTATATTGAATCGTATTTAAGTTTGAGTTCTTAACGCGAATTTATAGCTAGACATGTTTGTAACGTAAACTAAAAACTACGTAAAAATAATCATTCATACTCAATGTTAACGATTGGTAGCTTGGTCACTTTTATTTTTTACATTCTCTCTTATAGTGGAGTTGACGCAACCGAAATTTATAAAAAAAAACCTTAGATGTGGAGCATGGCGCTAAATTCAATAGTTGAAAAGTAAATCTAACGCTCAATTTTATGTAAGTAAAATACCTTGACATTATCAAATTGCATGTAACAATTGTACATTATGATAAATTATAAAAATATAAAAAACACAACACAAACACTGGCTTCAACCACGAAAAAAAACAATAAGCAAACGCTTCAAATTCAATATCAACATATCCTACCCAAGTACAGACGATAAATCCCAAAACAGGAACCAACGACTGCACTAAATAAGATAAATGCCTCGCGTCCATTCTATAACTAGAAAGAAAGACACTATCGTCAAATACATTCTATTTAACTTCCAACTTCTGTAACATGACCACTACGGTAAAGATTTTCTTGAGATCGAAAGTGGAAAATAAAACAACCATTGAAAAACAAGAACGTTAATGTCAACATTTGATGAAAATACTAACTTACTTCTTTAGCGATTTGATCCAAAGCTTGGTCCTCGGCCGATGTCTTGTTGGCTATCCTCCTTCTACCGCCACCGCCATCCATCGTAAAGCGAAGACGTGTTTACACCGCACCTAAACGATAAGCATAGGCATCACACAAAAAAGCAATATAACGACAGCAAGCTAAAAGCGAAACATAGACCACATCTTTTTAAGTGCTTATGTTTAAAAACAAAGGTATTTCGATTTGAAATGACCGATTTTAATGAATCTTGGTAAATCTATTACGGATCCTATAAGAGTGTGTAGGCAATAGCTGGAAAATTTTTGGAAAGGTTTTTACCCTTTCCTTTGAATTACATCCAGGCTAGGTAGCGGATCGACAAACATTAAAACCATGTCTGAAGGTAGAGCAGTGCTGATTGTAGACCAACATAATAAAACAAAACTAAACAGCTACTCGGTGTTTGCAGACATTCTTTTTTCCTTTTAATATTCCTATTTTTGGTAACTTTACACCTTCTAGTTTGCTAAATAAAAGACCATTGTCAATCCAGAGTGAATTTTATTGGAAAACCAACGCAAAATATAGATTGAATGTTAGTTTTGTTCCCAGAAACCATTTGAACTTCTTTTGTTGAGTTTGTTTCGTTACTGAAGTAGAAAAGTAGACAATCCAATGGGAGAACAAAACAAAAAAGGCAGATATTTAAAATATAAATTTGGAGATGCGATCCGCTTTTTGAAAGATTAAAATAAGAACATGTTCAAAACACTGTACACATGAGGTTGCAGTATCAAAAACTGCTTTTTATTTCGGTTTTCGTTAGAGTTGACCGCGAGCCAATTAGAATTCGCCGCGGATTAAAAAGATAAGAAACGAAAGTGAAATTATTTCAGATTTAAGCCCCCCCCCCCGCCTCTGGCTACGCCCATGACCATAGGTACGCACATGGCAAACCGTTTAATAAATTAAATTTATTAATATTTCTGTTCGATACGAATAAAAGTTTCAAGACGAACTTCCCCAACTCCAATCACCGATCTTTCCAACAGTATTTAATCTTAAATCTTTATCATTTCTAGTGGTCTATGCAAAGGAAATGGATTACGTAAATTACACATCCGGTTTAAGTTACTATTCCATGTATGATAAAAAAAAGAAATACTTATTTACTGAAAATTTTTACAAGCACATTTATGCACGTATATTAGTCAAAAAAAAATAACACTCAACGCTTAGAACATAAAACGTTCAACGCTATTATCATCTCCCATTATGTAATTACGAAAGAATTAAACAATTACCTCGTATTCAAAACGATGCACCGATTTTAACGCAATATTGTAACCGAGAGGAGTTATTTTAAAATCGGAGCATCTGCTTGAAAATAAGCGAAGAGCGAACAGAAATCTAAAAATACCATAACCTCAAATCTGACCATTACAATACAACACGTACATTCTGCAAATTCAAGCCGGATTCTAATATATTCGCACGCGATTTTCGAGCCTTTTCCTAATTTCTAATCAGTACCAGGCGATTTTGCTCCGTATAAGTTCAAATAACGTTCGTTTATCGTGAAATGAGTAAGGAACTTCGTCACCTGGTCTTCTCGATAAAAACACATGTTAGATCTGGTAAGCGTTCGCCGTCAAGATATGAGGTGACTAGACAAAAAAAAAAATGTGGCAAATAACTCTTCCCGTTAAAGTAAAAATAGAATCTATTTTAAATGCGAATATGTTGCGAAATAAAAAATAAACTGCTGTAGAACAATTGTTAGATGATACGTTTTTTTCGTCACCTTCATGAGATTTTTTTTGAATGTTGGATATGTTAACGCAACATGCAACTTGGATGAATTCGCCTTTTGGCACTCGAACGATCTTTACGGGATTGAAATCGGAAATTTATCGTTATAAGCAGGTGTCTTCTTGTGGGTGTATGCATGCTGGCATCTTTCCAAATTTGAAAACCACCTAATACTCACCGAAAAAACGCTATCGATCATCCGAAATCTATAAACTTCATAATCGCGTTCGAATCATACCATACGCGATAAGGAAATCGCAATAAGACCCGATAAGAAGCTCGTTTTTAATAAATGTTAGATGATGTATCGACCTTCGTCGATGAGGGGTGCAACGACGGTCTAAATAATTAGCTACTTAACGATAACGGGTCGGGTTCGAATTCACCAGCCACTTTACTTTATCGACGGCACAATTAACGCATGATACAGATAACGGACTTCCCCCGTCCGATTAGATTCTATTATTTGCGAAATTACACACATGTGAAACTTCAAGACGACATTTCTGATTGTTCGCAATACCGCACTACTACCAACACGAATCGTTTTCCTCGCATAAATCCCTAACATATAACATATTTCACACGTGTTTATTTGTTAAACATTTTGATGGTGATATTTTACGTTATACCAACCTAATTTATTTCTAATTAATTCGCATTAGAAATAACGTTCTCTATCCTATAATGATATATATATATTTAAAATTAGCAGAGCATGACCTTGTTAAAAATGAAAATCACCATGACTACACCATTCTTTCATAACTGATAACGTCCTTGACTTGAATTTATTTCAATTTTCAATGTCATCATTCCAAGTTAAACTTGTACTTGCACAGAAAAAATAAAATAAAAAGAATAAAACCAGATCATTTCGTATTTGTAGTCTTGATTGCAAATTTGATACACCTGAAGATATCTAGAATTGCGGTTCCTCCCAGATACACGTTACAATAACAAGTTATTCAAATATGCTTAACATCATTTAACCTATCTGCACCTGTTTTTATTTACACAAGTCTATTTATAAATAAGCTTTATCATGGTTTTCCCGTAAATTATAAAAAACGTCGCGTTTTCAGTCGAAATTAGTGCAGTTTACCTTACTCAAAGAAACAACGTATCGACATGGCTTTGGTAATTTATAAATTATGCCATGTTCATATAATCTAATTTATATTTTAACTTGTAGCTAGATAGAGTAATTAAAAACTATATCGCATTATCGAAGATACCCGCGTTGTTAACTGCCGAGCTAGCATTCAACAAGACTGTTTTAAGTAGCGTCTGGTCGCAACGTGATATCGAAAAAGGTAAAACTACGAAGATTTTGAGACTTCACACTTACGAACACAAAGAAAGTGTGAGCTCCATAGATATTACAGGACAGTACGTTTTAATTATCCTTAAATGTACTGTGGAAATCATTATGTCGCGCCTTATTTCTAGGTTGTTGAGTTGTTTATCGAAAAGTGAGAAACTTGTCGGTTTGATTAGGGAAAATGATTCGAAGCAATTTTTGGAAATATGGACACAGGATGAATTAAAGACAACTGTAGATTTGAAAGCGTTGGACGCTCATGGCGATGTGTATACTGATGGTGATTTATTTTGTTACAAAACAAAGTTGCAATATATTGATTTGCATGTTTTACAGGTGAATTCGCGTCGTTAGAATTTTCTCCAGATGAAACTAAGCTTTTATATATTGCTGAAAAGAAGCAGACGAAAACTGAGCCATTTTGGAAGAGGAAACTGTTAAAATCTGAGGGTAAAGAAGATGAAATTGTCAAAGTCTGTTCTTTATACAACCGTTTAAACTCATGCGATATGTTGATTCCTTTATCTTTTAGGGACAAGAATATTTATACCGAGAAGATTGGGGTGAACAGTTAGTTAATAAAACCCAATCAGTGGTTGTTCAATATGATTTAGTCAGAGATCAGGTCGATGTTCTTTCAGGGATTCCAGAAAATATTTGTCCAGCAAAACCCAGCTATAGTCCAAATGGTAGCCATATTATAGGAATCGCATATACGACTGATCCAAGAAAATTAGGTTTGATTTACTGCAGCAACCGACCTAGTACAATCTTTAAATTAGATTTCGAAGGAAATTATAGTAAGTGAATCTGTAATTTGATTGTAATGATGTAAAGCTAAATTTCCACTGAGCAACATGGATGGTATGATTTAGAAGCAACAATAAATCGGAATATATGTGCGGTTTTTATTGCAATGCATTAAAATCGCTACATGTATCTATTGCGCATTTATAAAATGCAGATTGCATATTTCTTAATGGGAATCGGGCCTACAACTTATAATTTTCAATACATTTTAGCTGAAATTAATCTTAAAAATAAGTCTGTGAAGGATCCCAGATTCACACCAGATGGAAACTCTTTAATTTGGCTTCAAAGAGATGCAGGAGGCCCCCATGCTGCTTGTATGTCACTGGTAAAAACAGAATCTCCGCTAAACCAAGAGGTGAAAATGATTGGCAGTTATAAATGTCAATATCATCTTAACATTTTCAATTAAAAAACTAATTTTTTAATTAATTTTAGTCAAAAGTAGAAGTTATAATCGATATTGTTCAAAAAGAGGCTACAATTACTAACTTAAAACAGTTTTATGGACTGTACAATAACTCTTTTCCCAAAAACTGTTGGACCAATGATGGTAGATTAGTGTTAGCGACCAATCAGAAAAATTCAATACAATCGTACATAATAGATTTAGGTAAAAGTTATAAAAATTGATCTGTTTTCTTTTACTACAATTTGAAATTTATACAGAAAAAAAGACAATAACCCAGCTACGGTTCGCTCCTGATAGTTTTATAGTCTTGGGAGTGTATAACAACACAATCTTAGCGAATCATAGGAATTTCTTTAGGGCTGATGTTTTAGTTACTGGAGAGTTGCAAGATAATGTTGATGCAATTAAATGGTTTGAAGTTACGCCTAGAAAAAAATTACTAGGCCTTGAGAATCACATGTATCAATACTTAGATATTACGCAAGATTCAAATGAAGATGTTAGTAAGTAGAAGTATAATTTTATGATTACAGTTACCGTTTGACACTTGATAGCAAGTTATCAAACACCAATAGTGGCTTTCCATCTGTTCATCAAATTACTGTGGAGCTGTTCCGGAACTGATATTCAATGTTCTATTTGGCTCTTTTGCAGAAATCAAATGTCATGATATTCTTGTCTTGGTAAAGTAACAATACAACGATAGATGTTACAGTAGGTATTTGTTTGCAGAAGTATTCAGTGCCGTATATGTCGGTCCTGAAACAGGAGCAGAAGCCAGTATTCCCCTTATCGTCTGGCCCCATGGTGGACCTCATAGTGCCTTTGCCAATAATTTATCGTTAGAATTGTCACTGTTTCTTCAATTGGGTACTAATTACATTTAAGTTAATTCTCCTTTCTGAATTATTAACAAAGTAACTTTCTACAGGATATGCAGTATTACTAATTAACTTTCGGGGATCCATTGGTGCTGGTCAAGCTTCCATCAACTTCCTTCCAGGTCGCGTAGGGACCAGTGATGTTTCTGATTGCATATTAGCTATAAAGACAGCTGTGTCAAAGTTTCCCTGGTTGAATAGGAACGCGATTGCGTTGGTCGGTGGTTCGCATGGGGGATTTTTGGTAACGCATTTAAGTGGTCAAAGACCTGATATGTTTAAAGTTGTTGTTGCTAGAAACCCAGTCATCGATATTGCTTCCATGAGCGTGTTGAGTGATATACCAGATTGGTGAGAAGCGTCCTTTTTGTATTTGCCACAAAGTTCAATAAAACATAAAATTGTTATTATCAGGTGCTATGTTGAGGCTGGCAGTGAGTACACTCAAGTAGGTGAACCAAATCTGAAAATTTTGGAAGAGATGCGTATTCGGTCCCCTATTCAACATGCGCATAAAGTGAAAGCTCCTACGATGTTGCAGGTTGGTTCAAAGGATTTGCGAGTCCCCCTACACCAGTCTAAGGAGTATTATACTCGATTGAGGGCAAATGGTATCGCAGTAAAGTGCGTACTTTTCATTTCAGTGTAGTAATTCCAGCAAGGAATCTGTAAACTTTTTTTTTTAGAATGCATTTATATGATGATAATCATCCTCTTGGAAACGTGCCCAACGAGATGGATAACCTAATCAATACCGTATTGTTCATTGATGAACATATCAAGGCATAACTGTTCATTTTAACTGTGTTTTATTCTTAATAAAGTAAATTTGTACACATTTACAATTGCATGCTTTTATTTAAGTAAAAAAAAGTTACTAATATAATCCTATAAACAAAGGACTTGTGTCAGACCATGTCAATTTTCAATTATCTAATTTAGGTAGTAGATACATTCATCAAAGAAAATGGAACTTGTTTCACCTGTTAACATTAAACATAACTGACAATAAACACAGGAGAATATATTTAAATATTTTTATTGCTACAATATTTATAAAAAACATTTGAAATCATAAAAAAATATTCTAATCTTCATTAATTTTATTACCTATTAATCTCTTGAAACCATCAATCCAAGGCTCGCATAAATTGAAGTCTTCTGTCATTAATTGCAATTCTATAATTTCATTAGCTTTTTCCACGTTACCTTGTACAATATGTTTACTCAAATCTAATATGGATTTTTGTATCTTACTGTTTAACTTGTTTTCCTTCCACATCATTTGAAATAGGATTAATTTTCCTTTAATTACATCAGGGTCACAAACGTTCTTTAAAGCTGTCTCTACATTCAACAATATTTCTTCTAAAGCCTTTATATCATATACTGCACTTCCATCACATGCAGCTGACGGCACTGACAGTGGTGGCATTGTGCTAGGAGAAACTTTAGCCTGGCATAGCACGACTGCTGGCAACGATTGGTTGGAGGACAGGGGAAAAGCCACCCTTTTATTCATAATTCTCGATTTCGGTGGTGGATTGGAAGCTGTATAGTTCAATATTGGCGGATCATTCCAACCAGGATCCGCCTTCTTGGTCGTAGGAGGAGAAGACATGTTTTTGTAATCAACTCTTTCGATTCAGAGCAATATTTACATATCTACGTATAAAAAATATATGTAAATAAATATAAAAATGTTAGTAAACATTCAGCTGACAGATTTTATTTCACATGATCGCGTTCGACTTTATCGACATATCGAGATATGCGTTTTTACGGGTGCGTTTAGAAATCCGGGATTTTATTTATAGAATGTTTATGAAAATTTTTAATTAGTAAATAAAGAATTATTTCATAATTAACAAAAAAGTAAAAATTTAGCTTAGATTTAAATTAGCTGTTAATAAAATTCAACTTAATCGTATTTATCTAAAATCGCATACGTTCTTAACTCATTGTGCTCGCCCTGCTTACTATTCGAGCTATTTGTCAAACTAATCATAAATACAATTGGAGCGGATATCGGTATTCTTTATCTAATAATATTTTATTCAAAGATGCATTAGACAATATGGAAAGTACCGAACAAAATTTAGACAATAAGAAACAAATAACTGTAGAAGAATTAAATATAGAGATATTACCAGTAGTTTACGAAATAATTAGAAGGTTAGTGTAGTACGTTAAACGTACGCTTACAAAACTTTAATTCTAAAAATAGGTGGGCTGAGAATTTTGCAAAGGAAACGTCACGATTTTGATATTTTAGCGTAGAAAAAGACCACCACGATAACACTTCCAAAAGCAGGGAATCCCAAGATTGTTCCTTGAAGGTTTTAGAATTACAAAAGAGATTGGATCACGCAAGAGCACAGGTAACACAGCTATATACAGTTGTATCCCGAATTTATATATGGTTTGCATTTTTAGATACGTTTACTTGCGGGTATTGAATTTAGTAAAGAGCAACAATTGCATCATCTAGACGCTTTAAAAACGCAATTACGTCTCAAACAAGAACTTTTGCAAAAATATAGATATCTTTATCCATTTGGCATGCAAAAATCATAAAGAAGATGATTTTCAGACTTATAATACGTTACTTAACCAATCATCCAGAATTAGTAGAACGACTAAGTAATTCTTATCCTATGCGTAGGGCGGCACGTTTCGTCGTTTATATTTTTAATAGATCAAAGCTGATTGCCGAGGAGCGGGGGTTGCAGGAAAAACTATCTCCCGAGAAGTTGAGGCAATTTACTAGAAGGTTTTCGAATAATTTAAAGGAAGAATTAGAAAAAGCGAGGGAACAATACTTAAAGAAAGGGAAGCCCTGACGAATGATTATAAAATAAAATAGACTATCGTAACAATGAAGAGTTCAATAGTTTTTATTAATTTAGAAGATTATTCATCGAAGCAGAGCATTAGGAAGTTATTTTTTATATCTCTGTATGAATTGATTTTTCGAATCTGTGCCTCCTTTATACCTCCGTTAGTAAAGAAATTTCAAAAAGTTTATATTGACTTTTTAGGTCCAACAATAGCGTGTATAATTTTCTTTCTACTTCTACAATATGGTCATTACAACAAAAAAGAATCAATAGATTTTTCTCCAGGCAAATTTTCTTTAACGTACGTAACCGTGATGCCTTTTCTATGTAAATTATTATTAAATATTAGTAATTCCAGCATCAGTTGTTATGAAATCGTGTCTTTGATAGGCTACGCATTGTATGGACATGTATTAACGCTCGGTGTTTCGTTAGTTTTACTTGATGAAGCTAGCAATAAATTGTTCTTTATTTGTTTGATTCTTTTCAGTGGGTCAAGTACTTTTCGTTTGGCTATTATTTTATTGAAAAGTATCCCAAAGCCTGCGATAAGATTGCTGGTATGCAGTGTGATATGCGTCACACATGTACTGTCTCTGATTTTTGTGCATTTTGCGTATATGCATAAGTCTTATACTTATGGTCGCCAAACTTTATCAAATTAACAACTAATAATAATAATGTAGTAATTCATAAAGGATTTTTGAATAAAGACGGGTTTTTATCTTTTCTCGTTTTATTTAAAATAATATATCGGAGAAAGTTATAATACACAGGAGATTATGATGCTTTGCTTGGGCAAATCAATTTCTGAGTGCAAAGCGTCACAAACCTATGTGTATTACAGCTTTTCTCGATATCCGGTAAAGCGCCTTCACTCGTGTGTAAGCTGGCTCGGGTTCTACGGTGTTCGCAGCAATCACGGTGACTAGCTAGTTGACATGTTGTGTGGCACATGAATTATTTCGGATAATGTCATCTCCTCCAAGTCCTGCCCAAACTGAAAGCGATACGTAATGGTTCGTAACGATCTTTAAATTAGCGATTTCCAATGAACGGGTTACTTATTGTTTATAATAAATAGTAACCGTCAACTGTGACCGAAAAATATTAGTTTTGTTTGAACACAGTTCGAGACAATTCTAAAACCAGTCCACATGGTTATAAGTCAACAATCACAAATTCCTAATCCGAATTAATGCAAAAAAATATGTAAACGAACTTCGATTGTTGCCAACGGTATTTTTGCAGTTTAGTCGTTCATAGTTTCCGTTTGAACCTAGAATTGTAATTGGTAGACATGCGCAACACCCTGGAACGGTGCCGAATTGTTAATGTAAATATTTTTATATAGTATCAATATATATTTTTTGAAACGAAAATTGACCTGATAGAAATTGTTATTCTTTGAATTTCAATTCCGTAACGTTGGATACTACAGCGCTATCGCAATTTAGCGTTGCATGTCGGAACTATTATGGAACTGTCAAAATCATAGCAGAAAACTCAAAAGTCCCACTTAATTATAATCCAAATTACTTAAAGCAAATCCACTTAATACATATATAATAAATGCACTAGAATTAATGAAATGCCGGAGAAATATATACTTTCAATACATATACAAAAACTAGGTATAATCACATTGCGAATTTCTTTCAATTGATAACTACAAACTATTTTACAGGTCACAAAATTCAAGAAATCAGAGAAAGAGCACTTAAAAACATTATTTCTAAATTAGAAAATGGGCACATATTCGATAATGATTTAGCTAGAAGTAAGGAGATTTTACAGAAATTGTTTGACTGGTTTTTATTTCCTGAATGTTCTTGTGAGAATCTCGTTTTAAAACTTATCAAGGATACATTGGAGGTATTTTTGTTTTTATATATAAATCAATTTTTTTACATTCTTATTTCAGAGAGAATCTGGAAAAATGTTATTGAAATATTACAATAAGCAAAAGATTGTTGATGAATTGAATCAAATTCGTAATTGTACCGAGGCTTTATATCACGATTCAATTAATGAAATTATAAACTATGTTAAAGACTTTAGTAAAATAGAAATTCCTATTGTTCCTCCTTTACAGTCAGATGTCCCGTTAAGTTATAGGTCCGGTGAACAGTATATTTTTTTTCCTAAAACTACCTCAGCAGAATCTACTGCAACTACAATTGCGGGTATTGTGCAGGAAGGTTCATCCGATGAGCAGCAAGCAGGGTATATAAGATAGGCACTATTCACAGTTTGATTATTAATCAAATGATTTTCTAGCATTGAATTTAGTACAACTGATACACTTACATCTGACAAGTTTTTGGAACGAACCGATATATTTTTACCATATTTTTATTTATGTTGGTATCCGCTAATAAATACAGATCGACATGTATTGCAATCGGTTGAAAATTCATTGAGAAACATATCTGAAACTAATGCTTTACTCCATACTTGTGAATTCTTTTCTGATGTTATGTTACATGATTTTCCTGCCGAGGTTTTTCTGCAAAGGCCAACGATCTTGCATGTAAGTATCCAAATAACAATATGTAATGTAAACAAATTATTAATTAGTATAAAATAACATTTTTTAATGTGATGTTTTTTAGGAATTGCAAAGGTTAATTCTATCTTGTAATTCATCTGGTACTAAAGCAGCTGTGTTGAAAGCTTTAATCAAATTTACTAAACTTTTAAAAATTCGCGTTAATTATTACATCGACCCCCATACATATAATTTAAGGCAATTTGTAAGTGTTGTTGATATTTTATCTGGTATCTCGTATGAGATAGGATGCTTTAAACATGTTGCAGTTTACAACTTTTTCTTCTCCCATCGATCCTAGTGTCAATTCGAATCTAACATCATGTAGATCCAACGCAAGTTCGGACATGGAGAAATCCGAAACGGTAAATATCTTAAAAACGAAACAGCTTCCGCTACCTTATTATTGCCTAAATACAGTTGTGTATGTTTTGGATTACTTGAACACGCGTCATAGCAACATCAAGGAAGTTATTTATGGAAAACGTTGGAGGGTATGTTTGTAAAATTACCAAAAACTTATAATATACATTATCATTATCGTTCCTTCTAACGCAGGTTTGTACCGTCAGATCTTTGTTGTTGTTAGATACTCTTTTGAGTTTGTTAGAAGTATGTTTAAGTAAGAAAATTTGGGATAGCACCGGAAATGATACCGTGAGAGATGTAATTAAAACTCTAAGGGAAATTCTGATCAAATTTGGCGATACTATTGAATATATAAGGCAAGTAAAATGCTAGAGATGGTGTGTATTAGTTAGGAAACTGGTGGCAATTTCGGTATCTGATTTTTTCGTCGATAACAATAAATAATGTTGATAAAAAAAAATAAGAGCTGAGTTTATGTTTAGGTAAAGTAAATCTTTATAAGATGTATTAAAAGATACAGTGGCGTACGTAGATCACGCGATACAAATAGTACTCCATTTCTCTTTAACCATCGACAATTAAAAAATCAACCGCTTGGAATGGGGTTGAATCAACGTAATTAGAATTGTTTACCACCGTAATTACCTCGCTTGAACACATCTTCCCAGTCTTACATATTCGGATGGAATAAAACGAAATATGCATTCGAGAAAATGTCGCAGAATCTTTTGAATTACTTAATAGTGTTATTGATATGTTTATAGATTGGAAACGATTTCAAGCGATTTCGAGGACAATACACGATTCGTCCATATCAGCTTATTGAACAGTTGTCTGAAATTATTATCGATCGCTGTATCAGATGATAAAATGGATGTCATATTGCCTAGGAATTTAAAAAACGTTATAACTATTACTCTGTTAGACTCTGCACTATCTAGACTTTACCCAGGCGTGCAAGAGAAACTACTTGACTTAGTCGAAGTAATCTACATCTTAAATTTGTGTTTTCTATTCATAAATTATTAAGTGAGCATTTTTAGAAATTTGATGGGCGATATGAAAACGACACCTTTACGAAATACCAAGAACTCCAAGCTGTTTGCAAGAGCATGTCATCCTGTGTCACCTTTCTGAAAAGCCACAAGTCTCTAGCGCTAGATGAGTCCGTATTACTCGCGAAAACGAGTTTGAAAAGTTTGGATTTTCATAGGAACTTTTCACTAATCAAAATTTTCATTGAAATTTGCGCGAATAAGGTGCCTCTTTTAATCGGAGACGGACGCCTTAGAGAAAACATTGCTGAAATTATGGTAGAACTGCTAAGGCATAATGATTATGAAATTAGAAAGGAAACGTATAGGTTGTGCGCTAATAGGGTGATTGCAGCTGTTGGTCCTAAGCTGAACACGTCCAAAAGCATACCGCCCGGGTCGCAGATTCTATTTCTGACGGAATCTTCAATTCTGAGCGAAATCACCTTGAATGGGATATCGGCCAAGGATTCTGAGGTATTAAGCGTGATTTTATACAGAGCATGCAGTGTTTTAGTATTTTTAATTTCTCCTAAAAAAACAATGTATAACAGAATGGTCGTTTTAAACAAAGTTACACCCTCATAGTAACAACATCCATCGTCTGTTTTAAAAACCGTAGAATGTTTATTCTTATAATTATGTATATAAAAAAAAATCCAAATTTTTCCCTTCATTATTTGTCATATTTAAATTTAACTACGTCGTGTATTTGGGGCAGTCTGTATAAACTTAGATAAAGAACGTGTTTAGAAAGAATTTTAGCACCATCTGTTGTGATGCACAAATATTAAAAACTGCCATAAACCATTTTCCATATTCCTCTAAAAATACTCCATTTTGGATAGCATAAAATTTTAATAACGACTGCATAAGGTTAATTACAATAGGTATATAGACGGATTCATAATGGGCAGGAGAAATTCTATTAAGCCATGGTTGCCAACGTATAGTTGTGGAAAAATTGTATTTCAGTTAATCCTCACTTGGAAAATTTAATTCTAACGGCTTATATCTGGCAGATTCAAAAGTTCGCTGAAGATATCCTTATCCATATATTAAAATGCAAAATATTAGTCACCGAAGAGACCTGGAACTCCATAATCGAGGCTGTCGTCGTAACATTGCCGTCTCTGTCGTGTTACGTTGATCAAACTTCATCGATTGGTCGCACTCTCTTGAGCTTCCTCGATCCAGACACGGCCCACTCGTTGGGTTTAACAACTTTAGAGGTACGATACGCGATTCCATATTTTAACGGATAAACTTACGATTTTCGTAGATTCTTAAAGGAAATTGTTGCCTTCTATTCCACGACAACAGTTCAGTCAGAGACGAAGCTGTAGCCAGGCTGTGTTGGCTTCTGGCATCGCAAGGTGATACCCAAGACCTATTACCAAGGATCAACAATCTGTTCGACAAATCTTTGAGCATGTGTTGCCAAATTAAGGGCGTCTACGATTTAAATAAGATGCAAGCTAGTCAACATTATTATCAGGTCCGTATATAAGATATTTAAATTTTAAGTTATGAAATATAATCATTTTTCAGCCAACTAGCTTACAGCAAGTCTTAGAACTGCTAAATTCGAGCAATATCGAACCAGTCATTCGCAGATCAGCCTTAACACAGATCAGTGTAATGTTGGAGGATCCCATACTGCATAATATTTTTTTGCAAAAAAATGGAGTCAAAACTATAATCGACGTCATGAAGTGTGCTCTAGATGATTCGGATTACAAAGATTATCCAGACTCCGTCATACCGGCTGCGTGTATTTTAAAGAATATCTGCCTATATAACCTTGGCATCCGACAAGAGTTGTCTACTAATTTGAACTTGTATTACTTACTATTACGAGGTAATAATTTTCACCCAGCGGGACTTGATCAGAGTAAATATTCCTCTGTTCGATAGGTTTATTTCTGTTTGGAACGGAGGAACGCATGAGATACGAAGGCAGTACCCTTTTATTTCTATTACTTTATAATTACTTCATGCGTGGAAGCCCTATTAACTTCAATTTAAGCCTACCCGAAATAATAATTAAAAAGCTTAAAATACCGTTCTCATGTCAAACATACAAATCTGAAGCTAAAGGAGATCACCAATTAACGACAGGTATGTACCTAAGAGATTCTAACTTAAACATGTTTAATGTGATTAAAACTTTATAGAAATCTTACAACAAGATAAATATTGTCTGCAATCGTTGCAATTGCATTGGAATTCTGAATGGTTCGGCGGATTCAATGAACTGTTGAGCTGGAATAGTGTCAACTACAAAGAAACCGACGATTTTAACGAAGTTTTGAGAATGTCGCACGTAGATTTGGTGCAAATACAAGGTACTTCGATGGAATATTGCATCAGTAATTGCTTGAAAATGGTGCAAACTGCTAGCGGTCATCAAAATGTGGTAGACGCGTTGGTTAAGTTGACAGGGTAATGCGTAAATTTTTAACGTGAAAATAATGATTATTGTATCAAAAATCGCCGTATTTAAGAAAGTTATGTTTGCGTTCCAGGTATGTAAATTTACTGAAATCGATAAAATACAACTTCGTTTTTGAGGACAACATCTTATCTTTACCGTGGAAAGAGACCTTTAGTAGATTTTTAAATACCGTACCTTCTTGTCGGGAAGATAATGATCTTCTACAGTACTTATTGGAATTTCTAACGACTTTCGTGGCTTTGTATAAAGACCAAGGTAAAACTAAAGTTTAATTTTAATTACGTTTCATTTCTCAATTCCTTATATTATGTTTATCTCTCTAATAATACAGGGATGGGTTGTTGGATATCCGATATGCTTAAATCTGGAACCAATCCACTCCTAACGTTGCTTTCAAAGGACAGGATCGAAGATGCAGAGTCTAAACCTGTAAATAAAGAGCTTCTGTTGCTAATTACGACATGCGTATGCTCCGAACAACATTACTTAGACCTGTACGGCTTGAATTTGTTCTATTCGTCATCTTGGATTCCTATCATCGAGATTATTGCATCGAACTTAAAATTCAGCGACTCGCAACATTTTTACGATTTAGGTTAGTAAATTTTACCAAAAGAAAAGCGACCCTAGCGTTTTCGATAATAAATACTGGTCTGCAAAGTTGTATGCTAAAACCTTTATGGTAAATTAGTTTGTAATGGACTATGAAATATACATATAATGCAAATGACCGCTTTTATAAAAATAAATTTTCTTTTAGCCTACTTAGACGCTCTCCTTTCTTGTCTCGTACATCTTACAGCTTCTTTAGGTTGGATAAAGAGCAAAAACGATCCGAATTCGAAAAGCCTACTGATTGAAATTGTCACCGGATTGTGCGAGATGATAGGCGCCTTCCATTGCGGTAAAGGCGCCTCGGCCGCCAACTCTGTAATGGGTTTGAGCATCACGCGGCATGCCGTCTTAATCTTAAACCATCTGCTGGTCGAAATGCAGCAAGCTAATGTTACCGTAAGTGAATAAGGCAATTGAATTCTTCGAGATGTGCAGTTCAATGAAATACAATTGTAGGAATGGGATTCGTGTTTCATAGACGAAGAATCGGGGATCGAAAATAATTTCTATAATCTGACGTCATTGTGGCAGAGCAGAGATGTCATTTTGAGGGCGGGGATATTTCAATTGTTTGCCGGACTTGCCACGTCGCACAGGTGTGCCTTATACATCGTGCGAGGTATGTAGAAAGTTACGCGTACGAGATATACCGGTAACAATAATTTTCGAAAAAGCAGGAGCAAACGATAAAATGTATATATGATGGAAAACCACGGACCACTATTACTATGTTCGTAAAAAAATATATAATAATAATATTTTTGAATTATCGTCGAAGACTGGGAATGAATTCATGTTTAAATGTGAAGAAGTAAAAAGCAGGTAGTATGTTCTCTCAATCTATTTATTAAATAAGATAAGGCGACCGATTTTTTGTATTAAAATATAAATACTCGTGCCAGAGGCTAAAAACCATTTATTTATTTTTTTTTTTTTCTGAACTGGTTTTTAATCTCTGATCTGAGGATATGTATTTCAGTACATTGTATCGGTTGCCTTAGCTTATTCAATAAAAAGATTATGTGAATATAGTCCTCCCTTTTCATTTCTTCGCGTTCATTATACTGTACTAGGTTTTATCGGTTTAATATTTTATTGCAGTTAGTTATATTTTGAATATTAACGTGGATACGATTTGAAATCCCCTAGAAAACAAATTTTTCAAGTATTTTAGATCTCGTTCTTATGCGTTATGTATCTTACAGAATACAAACGCAAAAGGAAAGGTGACATATGGGAAACGACCATAGGTATCCTTCTAGAACATGAGGAGGCTAATATCGTCCGGGAGAATGTTGCCGATTTCCTGACAAACTTAAGCAGTCACACCATCAATACCTCGCAAGAATCCTTCACATTAGACAAGGCCATTACACCTTATTCACAGGTAAAATTTTTCCACCCACTACAGCTAACTACCGAATTCCCCACATTTTATCTTCACTTCTTTTTCTTAATGACGTTCTTATTTCAGGAAATATCGCGGTTAACCGAAATACTAAAATTACATAACTTTTACAACAACCTAGAATTAATATTCAACTGCCTGTATTTCAAGAACAAATTCTACATAGACGAAGGAAAGATAGCTAAGTTATTTCAAGGTAAAGATACAAGTATTTATCGTGCCATTCGTCTGCATATATTTGTTTTGAAGGCCAACAATCGCCGAAAAGCGACAACTTCATCCATACTTTCACGAAAGGGATCGGGTATACAAAGCGGTCGATAAGCTCAAGAGATTCCGACGACAATACCGTTATATTCGTAATAACTACACCGGGACTGGTCAAATCTATGGCGATATTTTTGTATAATCTTGTGAATTTAGCTCCGTTAAATGTTACAAGCGAACTACAAAATCACGGATTGATAAGGGTATTGTTCAAGTACGTATTTCTCATGATCCAGAATCAAATTGTGCTATTACTCTTATTTGGCTGTTTATTCGTAGATGTTTATTGGTACCGAACCGTCATATAATCGACACTAAGGAACTGGCACTCTACTGCGATATTTTAGAAATGAATCGTGCAATCTGCGCATTGTTGTGTCGAGCTGTCAACACCAGCGAGCTTGTTTTCGCTACGATTTTAAACGCAAGGAATTGCTTAACTGTTCTTTTATCGTTGTTAAATAATAACGCATACAGTAAGTACTTCTCTTAATCGCAAAGTGGAGGTGGTGTCTTATTGGCTTCCCTTTTTAGATCATGAATTTTCTCAACTGATATATCTGAGGAATAAGCTATGGGGTGAAATTTTCAATTTATTGGCCTTCTTATTAGATCGTGAATATCTCACAAACGACAATTTTAAAGAAAAAAACGTCTTAGAAATAATATCGTCTACCCTCTTCGAAAGCGGCAATGAAGTTTTTTTACAGTCTTTATGCGAATCCATCGCCAGTTTTAATTCGTCAGGTAAAATTCTTCTTTTGACGTTCGTCATAAAGTGGCAGGTGTCAAATTCGAAGGTAAAGTTTTTCTATTTCACCTTCTAGATCTTCAAAATTCAGCCCTAAATTCTCTTACGTCACTGTTGAAAATCGAAATTTGCATTAAAGATGCAGGTATCCCCGTCGATAGTTCGAAAGCGAGATCCATACAAAATCTCTTGGACACTGCTTACACCCCTCGGACCCCTTTGAGCAAACAAGATTGCGTAGATAACATCGAAAATTTGCCGCCAAATTCTCTCAGGCAACAGAGAATATCGACGAAAAGTTTATCGAATCAAAAGAGCATGCAAGAGTTGTATATTCGTACCCTAAATCGCAGCCAGAAAAGTACATCAGCATCAAGAGAGGCGGTGGAACCTCTCTCAATGGAAGGAACTTTCGTCGTGGCTGGTGCGGAATTATGCAGAATCCTCCTTTACATGTTCGAAATTGTTAATCTTAAAGGCGCCACGGCGAATAATCTCAAGAAAAAGTCCTTGGTACTAAACAGTTTGACGAATATCGTACGGGTTTCTTTGGAAGCCAAAAAATATGCTTTAAATAACGGACTGATGGATACAATCGTGAAACAAATTCGCGAATTTCATCAAAGATTAAGTTTGGAATCGCTAGAATCACTGAGGAGGGTCTCGGATAAAAAACGCATCGGATCTGTGTTACAGGAAGTACACGCCCTGTTTGGGTTGCTTACAAATTTTATGGCGGGCGATTCTAGTGTGAAGAATGCGGCTAGCTTGTTGGGATTGTCGGATCTTGTGCATAAATTATGGATTTGGATTCTAACTCGGAATGATCTGCTAATTGGTTCGCTGAGAATGTTGTGCACGTATACAACGGAATGTTCTGCAGGTATACACAGAATAAACGTATATTCAATATACAAGCTGTTCTATTTTTCAACAAAATAACTCGAACTTTGTCGGATCTTTGACTTAGCCTTACATTGACATATTGGAAAATGTTAAAATAATGATAGGAGGGACTGTGGGGTTGAATGACAAACAATACAAATGTACCGGCACACTCCTCACCACACAAGTTTAATTTTCAACCGAAGACCGAATATGGGATGAGGATCGACGTATTCTCGAAACAGCTATCAATTAAACTGGTGGGACGTGGAGCGTGCCGATACTTTTGTGTTGTTTGAAAAATGTTTATGAAATTTATTTCTTCGCCAATACCTTTTATTCTAACTTGTAGCATGCCAATCGCTTACATTGACAAGTTCGGTAGCCGGGACGGGTCCAAGAAAGATCCCAAGCAACGTATCCCTTCTGCACGCTGTAATAACGTTAATTACTAAAGAAATGGAGTTAATAAGCAGGACGCACGACCTAACCGCACTCAAGTTGACTTTTCATCTGTTACATAATTGTTGTACCTCAAGCGAGTGTAGAATTATACTATCTAAGGTAAAAACATCGACAAAAGCCAGTTAATTTATTGATAATCTTTTACCAAATTTACGTAGAGTTCCTTACTGCTATCGCTAAGTAGACTACATCCTGCCGTTACGAAAAAGCAAAAGCCCTGGGAAGTCGTCGAATTAATATGGCTGGAATTTTTGGAGACGTTTTCCGTACACTCCGAGGGACAATTTTCGATAGCTAAGGTTCCGGACGTGCTGGATTTGGTCATCTTGCTAACGTATAGTAATAAATTATCGAATAGGCGGCTGGCAATGGGTGTTTTGAGGAATGTTTCGTTTTGTTCGTCGAATAGACCGCGTCTGTTGACTTCGGGTAAAAATAAATCTCGAGTTGTCAATTTTAATGGCAAAAAGTAAAATACCCCTGTGTCAAGTATTAGCTATGTTCTTTTGCTGATAGTCTAATATCTTTTGATCATGATCAAAAATTTTACAAACAAAAAACCGCTGTGTTTGTACTTGTTTGAGTTGACTAAAATCTCTAACCTTAATCAAATGTAAACACAAACAAATCACGATTGTTTTATCGAATCACCGAAATTCGTTGATCCAGAGGGCAATCGTGATTAGTTTAAACAAAACACTGTGTTACGAAAAAACACACACAGATCGAATCAAACGTGTTTGGACCCATTTTTATAGTGCCTGAGAACACAGCTATTAACATCAAGCGCGTGGTTATTCTTTTTTGTATGTCAAAATAGACATAGATTGTATATATGTTGAAATACGTCAAGTTCTATAAAAGCGTTTATCTACATGTATTTCAGGCGATTTCTTAGATGTCCTAAGTAACAAACTAGTTTCCGGCAATCTCGACGACAAGGTAACGGTCGTAACGATTATTTGGGCTTTGGCGGCGAACAATCAAAAAGCTAAGTTGGCTTTGAAATGTGCCGGATTGGAAACCAAATTGCAGGAAGCGCTGAAGGCCTTACACTTGAACCTAGAATACGAAACCGAACCTAACGTGTTGGACCAAATGTACTACGTTCTGTATATGTTAAAAGATGGCGATAAATAAGTGATATGTTTGTGAAATCAATTAATTTTTATTTATTTTTATATTTTTGTAGTATATAGTAGATAAGATTAACAATAAACATTGTTTTTAAAGAATTCTGAACGTGCATGCTTATCTAATTGTAATTTTACACCTTATCACTGCTAACATTGCTTGTAATTTGTGTAGAGCATTTACTTAAAGAATGTAGTAAATGTGAATATAATTCTGAAATATGAGGGATGATCTAAAATAGAATGGACGTGGAAACTTGATGAATTTAATGAGAAATATCGTAATTATAAAACGTTACGATTAGTAAACAACCGCATGTCATTGATGTGCACACAACAGGAAGTCATCCTTAACCGGCAAAAAAAATGAGGATGTGATTTATTCATTGATTGTAGTCGCACTGTTGCGTTATAAAAGCGATTATTACGTGCGCGTATGTTAATTATCAAGTATACTCAAAGTCATTTTAGAATGTCGATTCTGTTAAAATATAGGGAATAATAACCTCAGTAAACAATGCGTCAATCAGAGCAATAACATTAATCACATTACTAATAGGGGTCGATATATGCGGGGTCATTTATGTATTTATTCGAAATCAGTTTCGTATTTACCCATGGAGTAAAAAGTGATGTTGCTGTTTCGACAGTGGTACCAACCAACGTTAAATGAAAACTACATATGCATTATAGGAAGTGTTCTGTAAATCTGCAAAAGTGCATCGCTCGTGTCAATAAAAAGCCAATTTTACATCATCACTTTCGGTTCCCTTTCATTAATCTGAAGTTAGAATGACCGCGAAAGTACAGACTTTGTTCTTGTATGGTTTATAGCTTAAGATTGAAAAAAATATTAGGTTGGCAACACAAACACCACTGCTTTTGCTATATTCATAATTAATGTTAGTATCTGGGGTCGATTCTAACAGTAATTTCTAACAATTTTACTTGAAGCGCAGAAATTTTGTTCACATTGATTGTATTTGCCTGATTTGTTTTTCCCTCTACAATGACTAATTACGTTCAAAATATTCAACTTCTTCCACCTTAGTTTCATCAGTTTAAAATTACGTTGATCCGTATGGTGTCTGTGAAAGAGACCGTAATAATATACGGAGTATCTACCAGGCGTGTTTTCTAAAAGATATACACCTTCCTCTTTATATATTTACATATATAACTACGACAGGAAGGGCGGCAAAAGGTAAATAATCCGCGTAGTCTGGATGTGTCACGCTAAACGCAGAACCACAAGCCCAGAGAGCGGAAAATGGGAGTGGTGAGTGAACGCGTTTCGCGTTCATACGTTATATTGAAGCAGGCAGTGGTGAAGCGTCTTGTCATGGTCTAGAATCGAAAAATAAAATTCGCTAACACCGCGTGACGTATTCCACGGCCCCTAGCGAGCTAGCGATCGAGTAGGCAGCGCCTTGCAAAACGGCAGTTGGCGGCGGAACGATCGTCGAATGTTTTCTGTAGCGCGCACGCGCAGACGTCTACCTTAATGTCCGAGAAGATGTAGTTGAATAAAGATGTCCACTCTAAAGTGGTCCTGCCCGTGTTGTCTGCGTTTCAAATTCAGCCCCGAAGAACTCGAACAGCGGTACAGGAGCCAGGAGATCGACAAGATGATCAAAAAGGACAGACAAGTGCTGAAGCGGCAAGTAAAGCTGCTGCTGCTCGGCGCGGGGGAGAGCGGCAAGTCAACATTCTTGAAGCAGATGAGGATCATACACGGGATCCGATTCGAGGATGAATTGGTCAAGGAATTCCAGCAGGTTATCTACCAGAACGTCGTCAAAGGTATGAAGGTGTTAGTGGACGCCAGGGATAAACTTAACATACCGTGGGGTGACAGTCAGAATAGTGAAATCGGCACGAAACTGTTAGAGTTCAACAATAACACAGTGTTAGATTACAGACTGTTCAATAGTTACGCGGCGAATTTATCGAAATTATGGAAAGATAGTGGTATTCGGAGGGCGTTCGAAAGGAGAAGAGAATTTCAACTTGTAAGTATAAGTATAGACCCTATACAATTACTTTGTACAATAGCTGCTGTAGCTCTTGATTGACACCTTTGCTCCAACCGAACCATCCAGCAAGCTAAATTATGAACAATGAAAACAGATATGAGCGTTTCCTTCTAGTCCTTCGTTTAGAAAGTCAATCGAAAAGACAATGTTTGTGAGTATCTCTACTTACTACTTCTTAATTTCTTTAATAGAGGAGATTTCGCAGTTTATGCAACTTTGACAGTCGTAGTATTCTTGCACAATCTTTATTACTTTTGATGATCATTGATTTTTTGAAATATAACAAGTTTCCAAAAAACTAATCGTAAATCTTGTAATAAGAGGATTTGTTGTCATTTTTGTTTTCATTAAAAATGTGAACATTCCATCTAGATGAGATCCATGTCCTCATATGTTACACCTTAATTTATAAGGGTGCAGTTCAATTTTTACCCGACGTATGGCGCTAATTCTCACTATTTTCTCACACATATTTTCTAAAATACCTTTAATGTCGTCTTTTTTTATAATCTGAGTACTATTTTTTTTTTTACATATTCTTTCTAAAACAAAACACAATCACCAACTTATATAGACACTGTAGCATTGACGTCACAAAACAAAACAATTAGGTATGGTAAAGAAAAAGTTCCTTGACAAATTAATCGTATCTTGAATGTGCGGATTTGTGGTTCCTTATGAATTAGTTATCGGAGAACGTTCTGCAACTTAAATATATATATCTAATAAACATCTGTATAAATAGATTTCATTTGTTTATTATTGTAACATAACCTCATTTAATTTAACACGGTGCTGTGTCTTCTTCTATTTATAGTCTAGTAGTTGCTTCTTGGAATTTAACCTAAGTAAAAAAGGAAATCATAATTGTTAATATACTTGTTAGTCTAAGCCTTCAAATATCACTATTATTTGTTATATACTCGCTCTCTTATATTAAAAAAAAAAGTTAGTTTTTAAACACTATTCTCGCCATTAATCTTAATTAAATATATATACAGAAAATTTCGAAATATCCATGTACAGAGTGATCTGCTGTCGTCGACAACTCGACAAAAGAGATAAGTTTTCTCTCTGTTATCTACCGTTGGTAGCATTGCGAAATTAGGTAGGTGTACCTACAGTAATTATGTCAAAACAACAAGGATGTGCTTACATCATGTTTATAAATATTTTTAAGGAGTTATACGGGATGACTCACAATCAATTATGAACGAAACAGAATTACGCCTGGCGAAAGTTGCGGAGTATTCAAATAGGAAATTTAGAAGAAAAAATGCCTGGCCTAATATTTGAGGAAGCGCCCGACACGTTTACTAAATGCACTTGATTGGTAAGTCATGGTTATCTTGATTTGGAGATTTGAAGCAAACGACGCATCTACGCATATGACCTATACTTTTTCCCAACGTTGAAACGCTTCTATTCCAAACCTAATCTAGAAATAACCACCGTAAATGTGATATCTTTACAACATTACGCCCGATAATGTGTCAGTCGTATATTACTTTGTGTATTCTATAAAAACGCGCAACGAAAGGATCGATGCAAAATTAATTAGCAGAATTGTCGTCACTCCCCAGCTGGGGCGTAAAATATTCCGGGAAGGCTTTCTATAATTCGCGTGAATTGGAGATATATATACTGCGCGAGAAAAAATGCCGGTTCATTTACGATATATTTTATGCTTTCTTTGCCTGCCCTCTCAAGTGTAGGTTGATATACAGGTCTGGCAGAATTTTCGTGCAATTAGTATACGTGCCAGAAAAAAAGATGCACGTAACGTAAAGGTTCTCGGGAGTCACTTTCGATAGTTACATTGAGAAACTTTAAAAGTAACTTTTACAAATGTACGGTCTCAACTATTCTTAAACAGGTAATAGAAAGTATTACGAAGAGTTTCTTATGCGACTACTCTCGGAATGGTGTCCATATGATGCTTCGAATAATCTTGTGAATTCTGTCTGCGAGTTGTGAGAGGATGCATGTCCACAGGCGTGCTGTCGTAATTGTCGTTTATACTATTTTATTATTATAAGAAAAAAAAAACCCATCGAGGACAGGAGAAACTGTCGAATGAAACCTTTAAAGTAGGACGAAACTTAAATTGAAAACGATCATCAATTTTGAAATTTTGGTCGCAAGTACAGGTTCAGTATATAATAGAATTAGTTGGACCACGAATCGCAAAAAAAGAACAATACGAAAATGCGAATCGACTGCCCGTAAAGAAGACCTAAGGAAGCTGACAGCAACGATACGACAATAACCGGATTATCCTATATTCAATATTCTGCGTTTTTTGTCTCTATCACTATATTCCTTCCTATCCGTTTCCGATTTAAGCAAGAGTGCCATGAAATCGAAAATAATATCGTCTCCTAAAATTGCGTCTTATCCGTTACACTATACATGTATCCAAATGTTCTTTTTCTTTAGAAATTATATCGTTTTTAATTTAAAAAAAAATCCTCTCTGATGATTTTAATTTCATTTTTGAATTGCTTTTCATTTGTGAAACTCCTCGGTTACCTCTTCTTCTTTTCATCATCTCAAGTAATAATTAAACTGGTTGTTATGGACTAGTTACGCATCTATCTACGACACGTATTTCATCCTAGTTTCGATACATTACGCCATGCAACAACGTATACGTACTCGCAACACATTATCGCCGTATTATCTGTCAAGATATAACAATATTCTGTTGGTTCCATTGTAAACGGGAATAAACACGATTTTATTTGTGTATATAAAAAGTAAAAGCAAATAAACGTGGTACGATAACCGGGTACCGTCATTCAAAGACGCACACGCATTTCGTACCATTATATCGTCGATTAGAACTGAGACTAAGAAACCGGGCACGTATGAAAGGCGCCCAAAACGGGCGAGAATATCCGCCGCGTCGGAGACAATCTACTTTGAATTTTATCAATAATAATTAATATTCCGGTCGTTTCTCGTTTATTTTAAATATGTGTAACGAAGTTTGCTCAATGCCAGACATTCAGTAGGTACGTCAAAATTATTTTGCATATATACAGGATGTTTCAAGAAAAGTGGTGCATATTTTAGGATGTCATATTTTCAATAATTACCGCGATTTCGGTTGCCCGGTTGTTGAATTAGTCCATAAATAGAATATATTGAAAGTATTGTAGGCAACACTTAGTCGAACGTGTACAGTCGACCGTTTTGGAATAAGTTTACCAGTCGGTTTTAGTTACAATAGCAGGTTTCACATACATCGTGTGAAGACTATATTTAACCGTTTCGGTTCGGGAATAAATAAAATACGAGGGTAGTTTTTTTATGTCATTTGCGTGCCTTTGAAGACAACGAGTCAGAGAACAGGCAAATTTTTATTTTTCAACGTAAGAACCAATAACACCAACACACGTCTTCTAACGTCTTTTTAGTAACGAAAAAAAGCGACGCTTCCCGCCGAGTTTTTGAAATAGTAGTCACAAGAGGCGAGGTCGGGACTGTAAGGGTGATGTTGTAGCTGAAAACGAATCAGAAAATCCAGTGCCTACGTGTCGGCCCTATTTTATAACTTATCGAACGAGCATCTATATTTTTTAACTTCTCGTTCACATCTCTATAAATAGGGAATTTTTTATGAAAAATGGATTTTCGTTCATTCGATATCAGTTCGTCGCTATGGAACTTACTCTATTTACGAGCTGTTAGGTGTCATGTAACCATTTGCTCATGGCTGGGGTTCTCTAAGTGTGCCCCGGAACGCCGTAAAGAGTAGACAGGGGCATTGCAAGGCCTGCGAACGTGGGCAGACAGGTCTATAATATTCTAGAATCAACATTTCGAAATAGCTTCAAAGCTAATGGAACTTTCTAGAACATCCAGACTAGATCGTTCTCGTAGCTTGCAGAACTTCCTAAAAGGATATGCAACATTAGTTCTTTTCTTTCTTTTTTAAAATTCTACAAAAAAAAACACTTCCCTAATTAAAAGTCTTGAAAACTCAAGACGGAAATTGGCAATATTTTTAACCAACTGAACGCCTTCAATTTGTCTCCTCAAAACAATAACATGCACATTTTGAAAACTTTTGTGGATGAGAAACATCGGTAAGGATGGCAGTCATCATTGCACAAATACGTGGCCTCTAGTAAAGTTGTTGTTTCACATGACTTGCTGTCCCATTTCGAGGAACCTCTCAAAACTCGCTGACTGGTTTGCAAAATACTTTGAGGGAGAAATTTGCGTGGATCCACGATCCTTTCCGTGCTTAAGCCCCGTCAGAATTCACTTGGCAGAAAGAAAAGGGTCTCTTGCGACAACAGCTTGAACACAGATGTGAACTTTACATTGTGAGGTTTATCTTAAGAGATGTTTTCGTTTCTGTACGGGATTTATGTTATTGTTCATATATTTTGACAAGGGCGCCGGGAGAAAATACTAAATCTGTAAGTGTACCAAGGACTGATTAAGTTTGGGAACCACTGGCCTACGGGCTAAAGATGTTGCTGCCCAGCGTATTCCTAAAATTATTCAAAGATTTCATCGTCTCACCCTTTCTAAAACAACGTGGCTCAATTCTAGGAATCCCAGAAAAATTCAAAAAGTTTCGCTGAAATCTATTATTTGAAATAATTATAATCCGGCAATATTCCCGGGATGAATCACGGGACGAATATTAAGCCGCGGCATATATACGTTTTATACATAGATTAAACTATGTAAAATAACTGCACACAAAATAAATATTAAATATAACCATCCCGAGCCAGGAGGTATACAATTAATATAACGAAAATAACAAAGATCCTGCGAGATCAAAGGCGAAAGAGAGAGTATATATATTTAATTGATGACAAAATAAACACGCGCGGGCATAGAATTTACGAGGAAGAAGGACTAATTTCATCGATCTCCGGCGGAATATGTGCATATATTTCTTATAATCTGTTTTGATGATACGTGGAAAAGAAAACAATCTGCCGACGGCGTTATTAAGCAAACATACAACGCCCGGGAACGCTCTATCGGGCACGTAGAGGTGTAATAGGTTTAGGTTTTCCTGCGCTTTTTTTTTCGTAAATTCCCGGTAGAATACATAAAATTATATTTGTGTAGTACGTTCTACACAGGCGGGAGATTATCTCTTTCTAGGAAATATCTTATGTATATTGGATCTTGTATGTTTAATATTGAAGAGATAATAACGTAAGTTCGTACAATAAAAGGAAATATCGCAATAGGTTTTGTAAATACAGACATTGAATATACACAGCACTGCTTACGAAAAACAGTCAGTTGCGATTTACAATTAACAATTAATATAAAAAAAATGCACACTGCAAACTGTTTCCGAGGAGAATAGGACATCTTCTCTCGGTTTGTTTAACCTGAAGTGTGTGTGTATTTTAAGTACAGGGCGAGTCAATGGTTTGCAAAGTTCATTGATTCTCGAGACAAAGATCAAGTGAATTTTTTTTTTCTTTATAGCGTAAACTGAATATCGAAGATATTTCTGGTTCGCCAGTAACAACCCCTGAATTGTAATCGTTTCTTGATCGACTAGAAAATCTCATTCTGAATAGTCTGAGTTCTGTCCTTCTCAAAGAAGGAAGCTTCAAGTTTGTCAACTGTTCGCAGTTTTTCTTACATTTAAAATGATGATAAATATAAAATGCTGCGGTATTCAACTTAAGAATTTTATGACTAACCGCAACGTCGAAAACAACTGATGAAATAATTTTTTCTACTTTTCCTGTCAGAAATCTCACATTCCTAGGTGTAGTTGGAATAGAAATTCGGTTTTTTTAAGTCTTGAATTTTAGTTTTGGGAGACATATCAACTGTAAAAAAAAACAATTAAATTTTATAAAAAAACTTATGTCAACACTCACCTCTCAAATGTTATGCTATACGTTCTAACCTTACTTTGATATAGAAACAACACGTTCGATGCATAACGACAATGAATAATGCTAAATATTTATTGATTATTTTTGCAGAGCGACTCTGTCGAGTATTTCCTCAACAATTTGGATAGGATAGCGCGACCGGATTATGTGCCGACCAACCGCGATATCCTCCATTGCCGGAAGGCAACGAAAGGCATCACCGAGTTCGTCATTCCCATAAACAACGTCCCATTCCTCTTCGTCGACGTCGGCGGGCAACGTTCGCAACGCCAGAAATGGTTCCAATGCTTCGATTCGGTCACCTCCATCCTCTTTCTCGTTTCGTCGTCCGAATTCGATCAGGTCTTGCTGGAAGATCGGAAGACCAATCGGCTCGAAGAATCGAAGAACATCTTCGACACAATCATCAACAATCAAATCTTCAGTTCCGTGTCGATCATCCTCTTCCTGAACAAATACGATCTGCTAGTGAAGAAGGTGAAGAATCCCGAAACGGATATACGCTGGTATTTCCCGCAGTTCGTCGGGAATCCGCACGCCATTCAGGACGTTCAGGAGTTCATCCTGGCGATGTTCACCGGTGTGAAACGCGAGCCGAAAAAGTTCCTCTACGAACATTTCACCACCGCCGTCGATACCGAAAATATCAAGGTAGTATTTAATTCAGTCAAGGATACGATCTTGAATCGAAACCTCGATATACTAATGTTACAGTAGGTCGATAATCTCGTATTTTAAAAACGGTACATACCAAAAGTTTTGGATAAACTTCATTAATCGTTTAAAAATTTAAAACAGCGGCATACAGATTCGTCTGAATCTGCAGCTATATATTGTTAAATTAAGTCTAGTGCTCAATTACTCTTGTTTAATTTCCATCACTCAAACATTAATAAATTCCAATATGGATTTGAAATATTCGATTTCCTGAAGTATAAATACGTTATATAATCTTCTTTTTTTCTTTTTTTTTAGATTAACATATCTCATTCATTACTTAAAGAAAGAAACAATCAAGCGAATTTGAAAATAGTTGTGGGGCTATGCGGGTTGAGATTTTTTTTTTAAACGTGATATTAAATGATTAGCGAATATTATTCCGTGACTTTTGGGACATACAGTATAATAATAATTTCAAAGGTTATTATTCTTTTCCTCTTATCATTTTTTGTATAAAATGTTTTCTTTTTTGAGATGATATATAATATTATTTTTTTTGTACATATATATATATACATAAATATATAAATGATAATTTTATTTCTTAAGACTGAATAAATTTACATTGGTCTTGTTTTTATTACGGTCATATTTGTGCATATTGCTAATTTTAAGTTTTTTTTTATTACTGTAGAGTAATCGGAGGAAGGAGAAAAATAGTCGATTTTTTTTTTAACAAGCGTAAAAGTAAATGCGTTCTTAATAATGGATATTTTTTTAAAGGTACAATCCAAAATATTAGAGAAAATTCTTTTTATCGTCATTTTTAATTCTATTCGTTATTTGTACACACTGATAATAAATAGAATCGACAAGTAGGAAATACACTTCGTGAGAAGATTATAGTAACATCCTAAAGAAAATAATTAATTTGCATTGCTGTATCTAACTGATGAATCTTGAAAGACGTGGGGCATACATTGGAGGCATATTGGAAACAAGTTGGATACACTCTTGTTCTCTTATCTGAAATAATGAAAGCGTAATAAGATTTTTTGAAACTAGTTTGACCAGTCATTCATTTTAAATCGCTGAAGTAAAGGAAATTTCAAATCGTATCAAATTGTCCAAGCAATTTAATAAAGTATGGCATGATTTTGCCAACTTGATTAATATATGTAGATGGAGGCGTGATTGTAATATTTCCGCGAAATGTTCGTAATCCAATTTTATCCAAATGTTTTAAGGGATACAAAGGATAATGTTGAAACATTTTTGCAATTATTGCCAGTATTGCAACGAGGAGACTTCCAAAGTTATAAACGCTTACACCTCTACTTCTTAATTCCATTTCTCCACAGTTACGTTTCTAAATCGACTAATATATTTTTTTTTTTCGTTATTTTATCAATAAAATGCATTTGGTTTTACATTTTTCAATAATTTGACCCATTTAGAAAGAGCTGCAGTGTATCGTTACACGGTAGTTTCAAAAGGCAAAGAGAACAAATCCATCGACACAAGATCCTCACCCAACGAAATAAAATCAAAGAACTGCCATATTTTCTAAAGAAGAACAAATCATTTTAATGAATTTTTAACCCTTGAAAGCGTACAGTACCGTTTCAATTATTGAATCAATAACTTAATTGCCAAAGAATCTTTAAAAAAAAATATATAAATATTATAATTTAGTACATAGCAAACATTTATTATTATTACCATTATATAAATAAATAAAACCTACGGATGTACATGTATATATGTTTAATGTAGTACTTTAAGTGTTCATTACATATTAGTCCCTTATTTTAAAATAAATAAATAATAGCAAAAAGAAAAATATGTAACATAATAATATAATACATTGGTTAAAAAACATTTAAAAGAAAGCATTTATGGTAATATAACAATATAGGGGACGCGTACAGGTAAAACGAAAACGTAGCGTTTCACAGGCTTCCGCGGCTGTGTTGTAATTTAAATTTATTTTATTTTTTTTTAGTATCTATCTTTTCGTTAACCTTGTATTACTATAAACTTATTAATATCTATTTATATGTCTAAAATATATTCTTCCTCTCCGTATTAGTTACGATAAGTTGCATTTAATGACATTCAAACTTGATATAGTATATCGGAAGGATTGAGCATTCCGAACCCTCCTGAAATAGAAGAGGATGTCGGAAATCGTGCCAAAAATATATGTATATTATGTATTTGTATTTAATTAATTCAGTGTCTATTATATATATTGTACCAATGTGATATAAGGATATATCTGAAATTTTCTTTGGCCTTTCGTGCCTCGACTTGGCGTTTAACGTGCAAACAACGATTGGTCAATTTCAATTTTTCTTCTAGCTGGGCTTTTAAGAAAAATCAAGAAAATCGATTTTCTTCTATATGTGTTTATATTGGGAAGAATTCTCTCAAATACGACACTTCTGCCACTTCAATTTATTAACAAGAGTAGTACAGAGAAAAAAACGAATTGGAGAAAAATAAAGGTTTCAAAAATAATATTAAAGAATGAAACCTAGCCTACTGTATCTAGTAGACAAATGGGAAAACTCGTAGTAGAGTGTAATACCCGGAAAAGCTAGCTTCGAATGTTGAATTTGACTAACATTTCTTGTGTTACATGATTTATTCCAAACAAACATAAAAGAAAAACGAGCAAAGACTTTTTTCTTGAAAGCCAACGACTTTCGGCTTAAAATAATCTCTTAAAAAAATCTCTAATTATAACTTATCATTGTGTTAAACTAGAACTATTCGTATTTCAGAGAGAAATTCTAGTATTTACAAATCTGCATTGATTGCTATTCCAACGCAACGCACAGAGTTCTGTTACGGATAAATGTAACTTGAAAATTACACCTTTTAATACGAAACTCATGTTCAAAATTAATGCACCATTCAAATAATTTTCAGAAACTAATTTAACTGGAGATAATTATATCTCCGTTCATCAACTTCATTTTCAATTGAAACTTATGGAAATTCCATTCAATTAAAAATTCTGAAACAAAACGATATTGTTGGAAATCTTGAAAAAACTCCATCAACAAAAAACATCCCTTAGGTCTGATTGGAACCGCCACGGTTAGCTCACCATCAAACTTTGGATAACTTCTTGGGGAATATTACCTTACTCTTGTTCCAATCTTTTTAGAGCGTCTTGTAGGTGCTCAATTGCATTTAGGTCTGGACTTCGTGGTAGCGTTTCGGAATCTGTTTGTTCCTTTCTCAATTTTTTTTTTCTTTTTCTTCCTTTTTTCCCTTACATCTCAGATCGTTTGCCGTTTTATGTTTTATTTTAGACTAATTAAATGTTTTTAATTTATAGTTTATAACATAAAAAAGGCGATGTAATTAGGAAAAGGAACAAAAAGAAAAAGATTTTTGAGAAAGTAATAAACAAATTTCGAAACCTAAAAGGATTCTCATCTAAGCAACACCACCGGTTAAACCCCCAAAAAATGGAATTTTAAAGTCTTCATTAAAACTCATTTTCACCAGAAATGTCCAAGTAAAAGTAGGCATAAAACTACTAGATTGTTTTTTTATATATATATAGAAAATACAAGTACAAATAGAAAATATATCAGGAACATTGAATGAAGCGTTAATTTTGAATATGTGTTTATATAAACACAAATAAAGGAACTTTCCAGATAGCTATAAGGACGCACATTTTTGGAAACGAAAACTAGTATTCTGGCAAAAGTGATTATAATACCGAGGCCAGAGGCGTCCCCTATACAAGTGATATTACGGAAAGAAACTGAAAAAAAATTATTGCGCCATCTCTTAACCTTAAATGTGTGCCCAATTACTGCATTTAGATGCATTGGCCATCTGTAAACATCCTTTATCTGCGATAGAAGGCGGGGTTGTACGATGTCCTGACGCCCTAGTAGATCTATCCGGGACGGAATAAGGCCGGATCCCGTATTACGAGTTGTAATTTTCAATGGCTCATGTTGGTGACATAGAGCAACATAGATAATGCTAGGGGATGGTGGCGGATGTTGTAGAACTAGGCCTAAGCCTGTTATATCCCCAATAGAGGTTAACTTAAGATTTCATGTAACGGACAAATTGCAAACTATACGAACAACGCCGTCTTTACTAACATTTGTCGCTAATCTAATAAACAAGTTCTTTTTCAGGCCTTACATTTTATGTAAATAGGTATATATCGAATGTATATATTATATATTTTATGTAAAAAATATAATATCGAATTATTTTATATGAATATATTATAAATATTTTTGCTGTATAGACTACTTTATATATATATATATATATATATATATATATATATATATATATATCGTGGTATTTAAACTGCCTTGAAGATTTACGTTTATATAATATCAATCAGTACAAGCAACGTAAAAAAAAGAAATCCATGGATCGCATAATAAAGTGCCTTGCTGCCATGAATCTCATTCTCTAAAGTGGAGTTAGCAGCTGGCCGTACCTACCTACGTGTGATTTATTATATCCTTTTTATGCTGCTATTGTCTTTAACAAATAAAGATTAGGAGAGAAAATTAGGGAAATCATTTTATACCTCGTGCCTTGCGAATTACAACAATTATCATTATCTACGGTCGACACAACACGTATTATATAACATTTAAATTGTGTTTGTTGAATGTAGGTGTAAATCAATATAGGCTACTCGGAGTAAAAAAAAAATGGAGGAATGTCGTTCCCTTTATTACATTGTTTTGAGATGGGTTGGTTTTCACGGTTGTTTGTTGCCATTGAAAAGTATGATAGATGAGCCAACTTCGGTACGATGTCTCTTCCTTTTTTTAGATATGGCGTACAACACCATGACCAGACTTTTTATATGTATCCAATATAGCAAATGGTTTTTATGTCCTTGCAAAATAAACAGAAATAATCTGAAACGAGTTGAACAAACATTATTTTCTATTGTAGTGACAATTTTGGAGGAAAGAAATCGTTTGTTATTTTTAAAAGTATATATTATCCAAATTTGTAAATATATGAAACTCATTATGAAACATTTTATTGTCTATAACTATTTTTGTAATTGTTATTAAAATTTTTAAAAATTATCATCTGGCTTTTTTTCTTTTTATTTATCCCCATATGATCTCGAGTTATAAGTAATTTTGAAGCTTCTTAAATGTTTGCAGTGAGAAGTTACGGTGTTATTTTAAATCGAAATAGCATCGCCTGTTTTTTGTAATTGCATATTTACGAAACTGAAGTACACAAAATAAGAAATTCTGGCTTGGCAAAAATAATTTTTAACTCGGTTTTTTTTTTTGTGTAAAGTGAAACCGGATATTGCAATTTATGAGACGTCGACGAAAATATGAACAGTTAATATGTAGTATAGGGCTCATTCGGGCTGGATTCAATTTATCCCGGTTCTTCAATATACCTTATTCTGAACGTATGTACGTCTCTGTATACTAACGACTAACTTCTCGTTTTTGACGCGTCACCTTCAAATGACGGGAATATTAAATTTAAAATCCATTACACAATAATAATTTTTGGTATTAAAAACGGCGCTTTCACAAAACTAAGAAAAATTAATTAACATTTATAATTAAGATATGTAATGCAATATAAGCTTAACCTCAAACTAAACATGTAATTTCGTTTTTAATGTTAATGATAATTTTTGAGTACCTTCACACTTATAGCTAATTTCACGTTGTCAATCGAAACGTTATTTACGGAGTAGTTGGTACTATCTGTCGTTAGTAGCTTGCGATTTGTACGTTGTTATGGAGCGGTTCCGGAAAGTTGTGATTCACTTCTATACTGCCCCAATTTCTCCTTACTCTCACCCCTGCTGCTCCGACCGTTCCGCTGAGACGGTATGTCTGTTTACAGAGAATTCCTGAGAATTTTAAATCAAAATGGATAGTAGCAAATCTTCGTGGGTTCGTGGTGCATGATCCGCCATCGTTTCTTTTATTTCTGCCGTGTTAATTCATTGCGACATGTATGGGAGTTGTTCCGGAACTTTTCCGGAGTAGTTCTTTTAAACAAATCGAAAGTCACTATAGGCAGCAAAAATTATTTGAAAAAGAACGCCCGGTATAGGTTATCGTTATTTATGAGTATGGTGTAACGATTTCAATATAAATTGGGAATTGAGTGAATATGTACAAAATATAAGGAATAAACCAAAGTGAGTGTTTTTGATTTCTATCAGCTCAGATGCAGTTGTCTTGGGTTGCTTATATACATTTACTTAGAGGTTATATGTCGTTTACATGCATTAAAATAAGTATGTCAAAAATTATTTTCAAGTTTCTTTTAATTAGAGGAATTATATTGTGTCCAATAAGCAAGCCGGAGGAGGTTATCTAGTCATATTGTTTACTATTTAAAAACATGTATTTATAAGCTATATATCATTTACAAATATGAAGAAATATATTCATTTCGATCAATCTTCCCCTCCATAGTATAATATCTGGTTATTTTCAGCAAGATGGTGCACCACCGCATTATTTTCTAGCAGTTTGTCATTATCTGGATGAAACATTTGGTAGATGCTGGATTGGAAAAACTGGGCCTTTGGCTTGGTCAGCATGGTCACCAGACATGACTCCTTGTGATTTCTTGCTGTGAGGAATGGGGAAGGAATGTGTGTATGCTGTTACCAAATTTTACGCGCTAACGAGTTTAACTCGAAACAAAATAC